>BSBM01000053.1:8824490-9447985 GCA_027924585.1 Larix kaempferi
AACAGACCAAAACTGCACTGGGACAGCCTACTGAGGCTTAATCATCACTGTGAGTGCCCGGAACTGAAAACAAACTGTCCCATTGGACTCAGAAGGTCCAAATCTATCCAAGATGTGTACTCATACACTATATGAGTCTCTGCATGATCAAAATAAATGTCCAATATACCGGAACAGGGCCAATAATAATGTGCTGTACATATACAAATACTGCTGAAACCCCAGAATCATCATCATAACCCTGTAGCTGCTGCATAGAATCATCCTGTATGTGTACATAGACCATATATCATCTATCCATATCATCATAAGGTCTAACATCTCATGTCCCATGGTCCTCCATGGTCAAACTAGGTCCAACCAAGACCAAATATAACTCAGTCCATCATCCAAGGCTGCTGAAAAGTATCAAGGTTAATACATGCTTAACAATTTATTCAAATAGCAATTATAACACAGAGTGATCATGACTGGCGATCTAAATCCAAATATATAGTGTCGTTAATTATTATTATTACTCAGACTAGACTTTCAGGATCATACTCACTTCATAGTTGTGATCAATTTGCTAGTGAAGGGTGAAGGCTTAAATTAACTGGCTAGGCTAAGGGATGACTTAGCTGTCTTGACTTTGTGACACTTTGGCAAGGGAAAGGGAATACACCATAGTATATACTGAATGAGCAATAACGCAGGGAATGGCGGTGTCTCACAAATGGATGAGTTGTTTAAAGAGGGTTTATTCACCTTCACAGATGCGCACAATCCATAATACAAATAAGGCCAGCAATTGTTTAGATATAGCATTTAAGTTCCATTGCTTTTTGGGCCTGAAGTTTCCATAGCCTTGATCTATGTGTGTTTACAAACACATTGCATAGATTTACATTTTTTCTTTTAGGCTTTCTGCTGCAGGTGTGTTTTTAAGGCACTTGTTTACCTGAGCACTTCTAGGTGTGTCATAGACAGCTTGTTTACCTAGGTATTTATTTTCAAAAGATACAACATTTTATTTTCATTGCCATTTTCATTTGGCATGCCTCTCATTCATGTGTGTTTAGAAACACATTGCATGAATGGGCTTTTCATACAAGATATAGCATTTCATTTTCCAGATTTTGTATTGATGGCAGCACTAAAAGTTTCAGGTTTAGCCAACACAACTTTAATGACTAAGGGGAATTCACAAGGAACTCCAACTCACCATAGGTAAGTTTTGTCACCAACTCAGAGCCGAGACACAATAAACAGGGAAGCCCATCCAATACAGAGGCTACAGTGGGAAAAAGTCCTCCATGCCACTAGTCAAGTAGTAAGTCAGGGTGATAGTCTAAAAGGTAGGCCATGGATGGATGAAGACAATGAAATGATGGATCCAACACTAGCAAGCCAAAGCATGGTGTAATGACCACCTCTATTCTCCCTAAGGAGGGTATGTACCAATGAGTATGAATAGTGAACTTCTAAGTTTGAGTAGGGATAGTATAATATAAATAATAGGTCAACCAGGTCCAAATATCTATATGATCGCCAGATCATGACACTGAGTGCTAAGACATGCTATAAGAATAAGTATAAAAGCAATCTAACCATAACACCATGATATACCTGCTGAGTCATATACCTGAAAGCTCATCCGCCTGTACCATCATCTGTCCTCTGAAACTGCTGCTGCAACTCTGGGCACTACTGACTGCTCTGTACCAATGGTATAATGGCTATATCGGTCATCTCTCTGAGTGTCCCGAGACTCAGTCATGGCATGGGGAATACAACTGCTGTCCACAATCTGATAGTGATCCAATATAGATGCTCATCTCAGCATCTCAAATGTAAGGGAACTGGCTGAATAGTGTACTGGAATCAGAAAAATAATGTATGGTAGCCCGGCTACTATATATGTGATAACAGGACTGATGATCAAAAAACCAAGTGGGGATAAATTAAAGCTTAAAAGACAGAAAATCAAAGTCAAACCCACTTGATGCTCAAAAATGGAGAAAAGATGGAATTGATCTTTAAACACCTTTTCTAGTCACCAAGAATGATTGATATCTTGACAACAAGCATTATGGTTCCAAAGTGACTGAAAAGGGAAATGAAGTGATTTTTCTCCAAACATGTAATCATGCTTATACTTCCTATTAAAAATTTCCAAGGCAAAAGATTGACTAGAGCACCAACCCAAAGACGATTGAAAGAGTTGGGAGAGGAGGGTGGATTGCAAATATGAAAATTCTCCCAAATGGATAAACAGGTTTGACCTTGGATTTTGATAATAGAAAACATTCTTTATTCTAGGAATAATTTCAAGCTTTTGATCAGATTTAATATTTACAACCTGAGGACAAGATTCTAATTCGAAGAAATTGATGAACCTATCTTGACTAAGGATGGAAAAATTTAAAGACTCATTATAAGAGGTGGAATAAAGATTAGAGCATCTAGTGTGATTCATTATTTCATCTTCATCTTGAGATTGAACTTCTATTGATTCATCATTAAATTCATGTGAAGATAAATGATCATTTTTATTTAATTTGTCAGGGGGAAAATTAACAAGTTCATTTAAAACACCCTGATTATTTGCACAATGATCATGTGAAGTCACCACTAAAGGACCTTGGTCGAATGTCCCTACTTTCTTCTTCTTCAATAAGGTGATAAGGAATTGAATGATCACTAAATACAGAATGACTAATGAGTCTCTCTAAGGGAGGAATTTCCACAGACCTGTTAACTAAAAGCTCATCCTCAGAAATTCCCTCAGGATCAGGACTAGGGCTACCTAAAAAGCAATTTGAAAACTTATGGTTTGTACAATGATTAAAGATTTGACTTTCGATTGACTCAAAAGTAGAAGACTTATCATCATAAGAAATTGGGCAGGAAAGGTCATCTTCGGATGTTGACAAATCACTTGATATTTGATTGTTAAATGATTCAACAATAGGATCGGAAAGGGGAAGGTTTTGATCTTGTATTTGATTTGAAGGATACATATCATCGAATTCACTTCCCCATTCTTCTAGGAATTTATTTTCAAATATGCAATAACCAAAAATGCTATTGGGTTTCAAATTCGAAAGCCAGAGTCCAGCTCCTTCTTTGAAAGATGAAGCCAATAGTCTCATACACACATCCTCATGGGTTATGGATAATTCCTTAATAATTTCCCTAAAAAGTTCAAGGTGTCTTTTAGCAGAGATTTCATAACTTCCATCGAAAATAGGCAGCCTTGCACATGCTTGATGAGGAATATGATGAGGATACCCAACAATTTTTGAAAAATCAAAAACTTTTAAACAACCGAAAGTTCTAGGTCGCTCAGAGGCAACCATGGATATTTTTTTTTATTTTTTATTTTTTATATTTTATATTTTTAATATTTTTATATTTATTTTTAAATTGAAGAGCCTGAAAACAAAATGATGCACCCCATGGGTTTTAGATAATGATAGGATTTGTCTTAATTCTAGTATTGTAAGGATGCAAATGAGCTCACTCCTCATCGGAGTCACGATTTGAAGTCGCTAGGTAGATTTTTTAAACTCTTCTACCAAGATATGTGTCGTTGTATATGCAGGAGAGAGTGAATAATGACTACTAGATTTATCCAAAGTAAGCCTATGCCCTCCAATGCCAAAATGTTAGGCAACAAGAATGGGCGTAAGGCTTGAGAAATATATGTCAAACCAGAGTAAGCCTATGCCCTCCCCGGCAACGGCGCCAAAATGTTAGGCAAAGAGAATGGGAGGGCTTTAAGAAAGGTATGTCGAACCAGGGTAGGCTATTGCCTCCCCGGCAACGGCGCCAAAATGTTATCACCTAAACTGTAGTTACCCCTATGGATGTATCCACTCATGGATGGCAATAGGGAAGGGAAACTCAAAAGGTGCAACCACGATCACCTCGACCTCCAATAAATGGTTGTCACACCAGTCGAGGCAACCTTCACTTTATGTTATCTAGCCCAGACAACAAAGGGGGAGACCTGATCTAACTCAGAAAATTAGAAATGCAAGACTAATTAACGTAAAATAACTAGGTTAAGAATTAATATTTACAAAATTACACAACTCAAAAATTAGGTTTACAGAAGTAACGAACAACTAGGGTTTAAAGAGAAATCTAATCACTAAACCTAGGGCATCAATGAGAAAAGTAACCCTCCTTGAGATGGTACTTGGCGAGCTTGGCTAACTAGGGCTCACCTCCACAATCTCTGGAATTCGTAGGGAAAGCCTAGCTTAAGCAAGACTTGAAGACCTAAAGCTCAAGCTTGAATGCTATGGTGACCAATGACAAAAATGAAATGCAAATCAAGATAAAATGAAGAAATAATGGCTTCCATTCAACCCTAACAAGCATCAATTTCATACAAATTGACAAAGAGACATCAAACCAAAAGTATAGATACCTCCAAGTGCATGTGTTAAGCAAACAACTCTAGCTTCACCTTAGCAATGGCATGAACAATAGTAAACTTCCAAGAAATGCTTCAAACTTGCAAAATAACCTTCATCAAGGAGTGGATCCCTTCAAAGAGCCCTCGTTAAGGCAAATAGCAGACATAATGAAATTATCCCAAGAGTTGATGATGAAAATGAAGTGGGGAGATTGAATTTATATGATCTCACACTCACTTTTACATAAAATAAAATCAATTTAATATTAAAAATGTCAACTTAAAATTAAAACAAAAATAATATAAAATAATGATAAAAGTGGGTAGGGTGTTTTTCCCCAGAGTTGACCCAAACATGAGCAAAATGGCTGAACAATGCCAAATTTGACAAAACTAAAGGCTAGACTGCGTAGGGGGCAGTCGTCACGCCCCAACTAACCCCAACAGTGATGAAAACCCTCAATGCCCCCCCCTTTTAGCAAGCAAACAGTCTGCCAAGGAGGAGGATGTCATCCACTGAAGGAGGCCCCAGAGAGAGGGCAATGCTGGACCAGAGGGCCAGGAGGGTGCTAAAGGTGCTCTGAAGAATGAATATCTCAGTGTTGAAGAACTTGTCGTTGGAGTGATAAAACAAGGTCGGGATCATGTGACCCAGTGACCCACCCTTGGAAGCCTCGGACACCAACCTCAGGGTTTTAAACCCTTTTATGAGGCAGTCAGCGATGCCATTAATCCATAGTACTTCCAAAGTAGGAACCAGAGGGTCTGGCCATAACCCCACCTCAGAATAAGCTGGCTAAACACCCCTCCAGTTCAGAAAAAAGACACCCTCTCCATGGGGCACCTATGCAGATACGTTGGTGCTGGTACAATTGTAACACCCGGGCACAAAATATGACTGCACCATCATGTCTAGAGAGGGAGTAATATGGTAATAACAAGTGGTTGGACCACCCCTCTCCTCTCTAGCGCCATAGGCAAACAAGTAAGCTCAAGGCAACTGGTGGATAGGCCAATTCTGCATGGCAAAACTGGACAAAAGTGGAAATATGACAATATCATCTCTGAGAGTGCCTGAAACTGATAACTGAGTGTTTCAATAGACTTAGAAGGTCCAAATCTACTAGAGATGAGTACCCATACACACTATGGAAACCTGTAAAATCATCTGTAGCCTCAGCCAAACCCGGACAATAATAATATGATGGTCTGGGAATAAAAATAATCAATAAAAAAGTGCATCAACCATCATCTGAAACCCGTGTCCACTGTATGGAGCCATCAAAGGTGTATCAAAGGACCATAAATCATCATCATACATCATCACTGGTCCAACTCATCACGGATCCCAAGGTTGAACAGGTCAAATTGGGTTTGACCAGGTCAAGACTAATCAAAATATGACCCAGGCTGAAAAAGCCTACTGCTACAAGTGCAAATGGTTAACACATGCTCTTTTAATCATTTTCATAGCAAGACTTAAAGCATTAAGCATCATTTCACTAGCAGTTACTTAATAATATTATAAAGCATAAGTTCAAATAATTATTTACTTTACAAAAGAACGTCAAGGATATACTCATTCTGTAGACATGATCAATCAACTAGCAAAGGGTGAAGGTGAAAAATACAAAGGCTAGGACAAGGGGATGACTCAACAGACTCAACACTGTGATACTTTGGATGAGGGAAAGGGAATACACACTTAAGCATGTGTCGGATAAATATACACAGGGAATGGCAGTGTCTCACAAATGGAATAAGTTGTTTAAAGAAGTGTTTATTCAACCTTGGAAAATGTCTACAAATCACATCATTTCATTTCATTTCCTTGGCCAGCGGTCTTTGGATTTAGCATATATTTAACCACTGCTTTCATTAGGCCTATACAACCCTTTTCGGTATTTCACCTGTGCTTAGAAGCACAACTACTAAAGCTTTCATCCAGGGTGCTTTTAGTTTCCACAATATTTCATTTGACAACCCTTTTGGGGATTTCACCTGTGCTTCGAAGCACAACTACTAAAGCTTTGATCCAGGGTGCTTTTACTTTCCACAATATTTCATTTGACAACCCTTTTGGGGACTTCACCTGTGCTTAGAAGCACAACTATTAAAGCGTTCATCCAGGGTGTTTCAAGTTTCCATTCATTCAATTTCACAACCCTTTTGGGGATCTTGCATGTGTTTAGCAACACAACTACTCAAGCTTTCATCCAGGGTGTTTATTCATTTAAGTTTCCATAAATGATGGTAGTATAATTTGCTTCAGGTTTTAGCCAACACAACTCAAGCAACTAAGGGGACTCTCTACAATCAAGACCAAACATCGGGGCAACCGACTAGAGTGATCAAGGTATCAAATCCAACTCAACAAAGAGTAAGTTCTGTTGCCAACTCAGAGCCAAGATACAAATTAACAGGGATGCTATCCAACACAGAGGCAAAAGTGGGGAAGTCCTCCATATCATAGGCTGGGGTGGAAGTCAGGGTAAAAACCAAAAGTGGGAAGGATAACGGATGGATGGGGAAAGTGAAGGTGATGCCTAAGCTAGCAAGCCATAAAAGGTGGGAGTGATCATGTCCACACTCCTAAGAGGGTAAAAACCAATGAATATAAAACAAGAGCTTCTACATGTAAGTAATACAACCATTTAGATAATCAATAACAACCATTTTCATTTTAAATAGATACACTGCCAGATCATGATCGCTATATACTAAGTCAAGCTATCAAAATGACCAAAAGAGCAAGATAATGAAACCAATGCACATCACATACCTACTGAGCCATATACTTGTATATGTTATCTGGATCACCTGTAGGCTGTAACCACTGAAACACTGTTGTCGATACTCTGGGCACTGCACTACTCTGTATGGAATAAAAGGTCATCTCGGTCATCAAATCTGAGGTCAAGAGGCTCAGTCGTGGCATAAAGTGTACTTCATGTCTGATCTGGGGCTACAAGGGGGACAAACTCTATTCATGTCTCCAGATCAAGGTAGGTACCCAAATTATTTTTTATCAAACCCTTGAAAATCATTTGTCGCATATAAAATCAAAATCAAATCTTTTAAAAAATGTTGGGATCACAAGCTTGGTTATTTGGGCATTTAGCCACTTGGATATTTTTCCTAGTGCTTTTTGGAGCAAATCCATACCCTAGGCGTCATCTTTTGGGACTCCATTAACCCGTGAAGCAAGGCACTAGTCTCTAGCCTATTTGCCCTAGATATTTTTCTACTCATTGTGCTTGGCATGTGTGACATCTTGCTTGTTGAGTGTTGAATGTGTGATCTTTTGTGCACAGCAAGCAAATCTAGTGACTAGGGGCTTCTTGAAAACTCATTCCATCTCCTATCTTTGATTTATATCATTAGTTTGAGCATTTACCCCAAGGAGGGCGATTTGGAATCATTTCAAACCCTAGCACTATATTCCTAGATCTCCTAAACTAATTCACTAATGAGAATTCCTTGAATTGGATTGCATTTAAATCAACTAGCTAAACCCTAAGACGATCCACTAAAATATGGCTCCTAAACCATCATCCTTCAAACCCAATCTCCATGGGCAAGGTCTTCATCCTAGGACAATCCTCATAGAATATGAGGGGTAACACTATCAATGTGAATAAATGATTTGAAGTCAAACAATGAAAAAAGCTCTGCCAAATGTGAGACAAACCCCCAATAAGGCTTGTGGACACCAAGGTAGTCGATGTCTAAATCAAACCCTAGAGAAAATGAGTCGTAGTCGATGGGGGAAGATATACTGGAAGGTAAGTGAGGAAAAATCCCTCCAACAAGCACAAAGCACATATATGTCGGGTAAAGATACGTAACAAATGTGACTCTACAGACTCTCAAATTTTGACTCAACTCTTCTGACTCGAGCTTTAGATCATGACCAACACAACCTAGGGATCAAAGGTAGGATTTGGATCCCAAACCATACTACGATATAAACAATAGAAACATATCAGTCTTCAAAATATGACTCGCGACTTTATGCAACAATTTTATATTTTGGCTCAACATAAAACAAGGACATGACTTGATAACTTTGAAAGAACCACCATCCCAAAATAAAACTTAATGACTTAAAACCACCTCCAAAAATTAGCTTCACAAAACATGAAAGAAATACTGGGAAATAAACCTAAAAGTTTGTCAGGAAAAACTAAACTTTTCAACCTAAGGAAAAGGGAAAGAACAAAACATGACTCAACCTACTTACAGCTGAAAAATGCAACAACTGATCTATCTTAATAAATTAAACTTTTTTTCTTGTTCCTTTTTTTGAAATACATCAGATCTGCCTTGATTGATCAAAATATTTGAACAACCATGTAGACAACAAATTAATCCTGTGGCAAAAATCAACATAGTCATAGACTCATAACTTTAGTGAAGACAATCATGAAGCCTACCAAGAGGGCAAGAAGTCGCCATATGCTTGTTTGTCAAGCAACCCAGTAAGTCGCTGAAAATCAAAACATGGTTTCTCACTAGTGAAGAAGAAGAAATTTGAAAAGCCAAATTTTTTCTTAGCGACATCTTGAAAAGCTTCCACCATCCTCAATTCAACCAGATCACGGTTGAATCTATTATCAAAGCAATGATTCAACTGAGAATCAAACTAGGGAACAAAATCGGGTTGCAGGATCATTACCAAAATGAGATAGAGATCATCTTCAGATCAATATTATCAGAACCAAACTGGTCACGAACCAGTGGACACCAAAAACTGGAAACCAGACAGAACTGGACCGATACCAAAGTAAAACCATAAGAAAAAAAAAACAGTTTACCAAAAAATACATAAAATATTCAAGTTTTGCTAAAACAATATATATTCGTGTACATCCATGTGAATCCAAACCATTCAATACAAATATGCAAAATTTTCTCATGTATATAACAAGTAAGGGTGCATATAAGTAGAATAGCACCAAGTACAATCCATATCTGGCCCAAAATACATAAACAAAGAGGCTCTAAATGGCCTCTAGAGTCCATAACACATCATGCCACAACAAATAACTATACATCATCAAAATTGTTGCATATATTGGGATCCTATTCATCAATAGCACCCTCTTCCCCCTTCCTCTAGGCTCTAGCCCTTGCCTCTACCTAGAAGTCAATCCCCCAAGGACATTAGTCAACACCCTCCAATTTTGATAAAACATCCTAATCCAAGCATTAAAAGAAGGTAGACAAAGATTCACATGCCTAATGAGTGATTTTGCTAAGGTACAATTTAATTATGGTCATGACAGACGAGTTCAACAATTAGCACAACGAACATCGAGTTACATAGAGGGGTTGATGCACTTGATTAAATGTCAATCCCATACCCTCATACATGATAGAATCCAGTGGGAATTTGCAATCCTGAAAATTGTTAGGTTTGTTGAATTCTGAATGGGATCTAAAATTCTACTTTTTGCATATGAAGTCCAATGAGGTTGAGACCACTCTCAACCTGAAACAATTAATGGTAATGTTAAAAATTTAAGTAAAAGTTGACACTATTAACTTTTATCAACTTTTACTTTAAGAATTTAATATTACCATTGATCACTAGGGTCTAGGGTTAGTTTTAGGGTTTTTATTTTACCCTTTTTTATTTATTTTTTAAATTTTCATAGTACAAAACCGGCTGGTTCAGGTAAAAACCGGCAGGTTCAGTACAGAACTGGCCATTTCCAGTTCAGGGCTATGATTTGGACCGGTTAGGCCTGTAAAGCAGTCGAATTGGCAAAACTGGTCCAGTTCTGATAACACTACTCCAGCTCGAACCAAAAAGATGTTCTTCCAACTGCAGTAATATCTCAATAGCACGTTGATCTTGAACCAACTCATCCATTTAAATGGGAAAAGTAGTCTCATGCTGATCACAATCTTCATGGTCAATCCATTGCACCTCATCTCTAGATCTTGCCTTTCTTCTTCAAACCAAGCTTTGGCCCATTCTATTTAAATATTCTATAAAACTTATAAATGGTAATTGCTTACAGTTTTCAAGGCAGTCCTTTATCTAATGTTTTAGCACGTAATCGAAAGAGACTTGTTAAAATAAAAGACTCCCCAAATAACAATAGCATCTCAGAGACACGTTGTGAAGGATTCAAGTCCAGAGTTACTAACATCAAGATTATGAACTTTTAAAACTTTTTCAGAAAATCTCCAGTCTTGCATTCAATACTGTTTCAGTACATATAAATTCCCTGTAAAAAAGTGTTAAGTTTATACTAATTATAGAAGCCAAGCAAATAGCTTGTACTAATGTTTACTGTTGATATCTACAGTAACTGATGTCCTTCTACGGCCAGCATGACTGCATCTAGTTTATCAATAACAGAAACTAACATGCCAACTACAATGATTACTTCGGTGACAGACTTTGAAATCAATAAGTGAGTAATTAATAACACACTTTTAAGAATATATTAGTGACAGAGAATTAGAATGAAGTTCTCAAAATTTTCAAATGCAAGTATGAATCGATGCTTGTTAGGTGTCTGCCACAGTTAGTAATATGCATCCCTATTTGTAAGTTTCTGTCATATCCACTTAACGTCAAACCAAAAATACAATATGCATAAACATGCAATATGTGTGAGGATTGTATTGTATTGGTGGGTCCTGGATTATTTTCATTCACACTTATACTTTTATAAATGCATGTACAAGAATTCAACTTGGATCTTTATCATAATTAATTAAACAAACTTACATAATTCAGTACACCGATACTTACAGGAAATAGTAGCTCAATAACCCACACGAAAAACAATGGACCAAGAAGTGAAGAGAAGTCAATTTCAAATGTTGTTGCAGGTTTGGGCATCTCCTTGACAAACTCAAGTGGCATTTGCACATTTGCACCTTTCAGTAGATGAAGAAAGGCTTGAGAAACCTGTGTTTGATAAAAGAACAAATATTACAGTGAAAGCATATACCTCCTCCTGTTTTCCTCTTTTTTCAATACATGTCCCATGCATAAAGAAAATTCCTTTTTCAGCATAACTATCATAAGAACAGAAATTTTCCTGAAAAGTACAAGTTACTGTTGCAAGATTTCTGTGGTTGTTTGTTCCAGGTGATCTCGGAGAATCCACAGTTACCACAGTTCAAGTTAATTAAGGTGACAAACATGATGGACTAGGATTTCAATATAGTAGGTCCACACCAAAAATCTACTATAAATGTTGCAAAATATCAATCTATGCATTTGTTGGATTATATAGAATAGATAGATAGATATAGTACTTATAGTTATTACATATAATTCATATGATTTAAGTTCGTATGTGTATCATTGGAGCAATCTCTACACCTTGCATGCCTGCAGCACTTATGCAGTGTAGGCTCATTGATCCCTGTGGGCCCAAAAACTTCATATAGAGTAAAACCATGAAGCTCATGCTATGCAAGGTCACTGTCATTATATATGGAATGGGAAAGGGTTGTAATGATGGATGTTTTGTGCATCACCGGATAATCATTAGCATTGCAGGCTTCTAATGGTCATGTAGTTTAGGCTCTCCATATCTTACAGGCCCAAAAACTCATATCATGTGCACCCATGCTATACAGGCCAACTATCTTTATAAAAGTGGTCCTGTAATACCTCATTCTAACACCTTGACAAAATAATGCAATGTATAAAAAGTGGTTAATTGAATATCTTTGCCCTGCAAAAATGGCAGCTTGAGTTTAAAGGTTTATTGAATAGGGGGTGTGCCTATATTGATACATATTATAATTTATTTAAGAGTTGTTTTTATTGAGTTGTCTCACAGCCCTATATTCTAAATTCTCCAATTTTAATTTTTTTATATTTTTAATATTCTAGTTTTGTTTTTGTCATCCTTGTCCACCTATCCCCTAGAAATTTTGTGGTACCTTTCAGCAGTTCCCGTAACCCATCCCCTCATACCCAAAAACTCAGTAAAAGATAGGTCTGAGTCAAATAGGTGTGTAAATTGGTTGTTGCTTCCAACCTAGTGGATTGGGATTTGTTAGGAAAAAAAAGTGCCTTGATACTAACTTGTTTATTAAAGAGACGAAAATCACATCTTGGGCCCCGAAGGATGGTGAATATCCAAGTGAAGATGAGCTTCCAACTAAATTCTACAAAGTGACATGGGATGTGGTTGGAGATGTCTTCAAAATGTGTATTGAAGACCTTTAATGAGGGTCTCCAGGAGAGAAGCCTAACGCTGGGATCATCAAATTAATCCCCAAAGCTTCTAAAAGGGATTCCATAAGTGGATGGACAACAACTATCCTTCTTGATTTGGCATATAAAGTTCTTTCCAAAGTTTTGATTAGCAGAATTGAATAATTCAGCATGTGCCTTTAAGGGTTTGTGTAAAATAGGTTGACTTTGTCAAAGGTTGATTTATTCCTGATTATGTTGTGTCAACATGGGACGCTCTTGAGTGAGCAAAGGAGACTTGACATATGGACACAACAAGGTGAAAGTGCAACCAATGCTTTATGGGAACTAAAGAAGGGGCGAATTGTCCTATAGCATGATGGTGTATTTGCTTAGTGTTTTCCTAGTACCAGCATAGATCCATCCTAAACGCAGATCTATCAAGCACTGAGAGGCATCCAATTCCGTGAGGTGTTATTTTTTTATTGATTTCCAATTTCTTGAGGTGTTATTTTTTTAATGACTTTTTTTTTGGTTTTAAATTTTTATTTTATGAGCGGATATGGATTTTTTTAATTATTTTTTATTTGGTTTTCAATTTTTATTTTATTATGAGCCGACATAATTTTTTTTAATTACTTTTTATTTTTGGTACATAACGTGACGATGTTACGTTACATTACACATCTCCCCCATACTGGATTGTAAGCACCTCGCTACTCTCAGTGCAATCATTTACATTTCATCACAATTCCATCACTTCACCTAGGTAATTTGCATGTTTCATCACATATTCACTTTTTACCTAGGTAAGATCCATATTTGATATTACACTTACACTTAATCACTTTCCCTTTCTTAGAAGGCGCATGGCACATTTTGATTATATTTCCCTACGTTCAATCTCATATCAACCCTTCATTTAGTCATATCTCCACTTTTCATCATTTCCTATGTGAGCACATTAAACCAGTTTGGGATATTTTCATTTAATGACTGATTAAACCCAAACCTTAGGCTGAGCACTATATTAATTGGCCTATTGTTGCAATTAGGCATTAAATCCTCATTCCCTAATTTTAATTCGATTAATCGCTAGGGAATGCAACTTTATATCATGTAGTACACATCTTGAGGGTAGCGCTCACCCTTTGGCACACTTGTTGAGGCAATACACTAAAAATTAATATTTAATTGTTGTCTCCCTTCACAAATTCGTTGGGGTCTAATTATCCTTGTTCACATGCACCAACCTATTCTTTTGACTTGTCCCACCCTTGGCACCTGTGTTTAGAAGGTTTTTGAGCTTGCACGTTGTTTGAGAGGTTAGTTATGCATGTGCCCCTAGGGTTTTGACCATGTCAATTCATAATTTACACTCATTCATCCATTTACACATTTTTCTAGAACGTTAGGTGGTGCGCTCCTCTAGGAGGTCAACTTGCATCATTGAATTGGTCTTGATCACACCTTGTAAAGTTTAAAGTGACCAGAAACTAATTGGTCCACTTCTCGGAGGTCCACTTGCAAATTTTTCGAAGAGGATAACTACCATTGGCACTTTCCTTGAAGAGCCCACATGTCACAGCCCTAGGAGTAGTGCCCCAATTTTTTCGTTTTCAGCTCCAAGGAATGTATGGCATCAGCGTGCCTCGTCCACAATGGCTTGGCCTACTTCTGACTATTACACCCAAACTACACCTCTTCACTCAAGCCTTACCCATAAGTATGCCTTGAGCTATGAACTATTAGGTCGTTGCAAGCCCCTACTCAACGTACTCACCCGACAGTCACTTGCACTACAGTAGTTCAACACTTAGCCAATTCTACAATTAAGCATTACACATCAATATCAAAGTACAAGTATCCAAGAGTGTACACAAGAGACAACGAGTATGGTGGTGACTAAACTAGGCACTCGAACTCACTATGAAGAATGTTAGATATAGGACAAGATACAATAAAGGAGTGTGCCCAACTCGACAAACACTCACATACAGATATACAACAGATCCGGGATGATGCCCATACAATCCCTGTCAAAGATTATCTTGGCAACCCCAAACACGCTTTCTTGAACCTAAGGCAAAGCTGCCAAGATGTCCCTCACTACCCGCACAACCAACCTTTGTTTTGTTCGCAGAATTACCTCAACGCATGTCTTGACTTCTTCACTGGGTCAAGCACTATGTACTCTAGTACTCCTACTTAGCAACAAGTGCCCCCATCCAGCTTGACTACACTCGATGCACCCAAGTCACACTACTTTGACCCAACAAACTGCTCCCAGAAGTGTGCCCAAGACGTACAACTCTGACCTGACAAAGTGTGCCCAATGATAAATTTTCCAGAGGTCACTACTCACTCTGGAAATCTCAGATCCCAACTCAGCCTTAATTCTCAGTAAGCCTCATGCATAACAAAACCCAACTTCTCTGACCCAAAGAAGGTATCAGCAATCAAATATACTTATAGATCAAAGCACATGGAATCTATCTACAACACAATAACTGTAGCAATCACACATTAACAACATGATATACCCTAGAAAACCCCAATGGGGAAAAACCAGCAACTGTGGGCTTTCTTCAATCTCGAGCCAAAGAAAAATATGAAGAGTAGTACTGTTATCACACCATAGTAGCAGGGCTACTATTCTTGCTTAGCAGATATCTGCACATTCCAGAGCTTCCATTATTCCAGAGCATGGCTATATATTTTGGATCACTCATGATCAGAGCAGTATATTATTCATATTTATGTTAGACCTTGTGTCAAGGCTGAGCCTTGAGAGTTCAGATTTGATGACCGATGTGACCTTTTATCCCATACAGTTTCAATTCAGTGCTTAGAGATGTATTGCGGCAGTGTTTCAGATGGTACATGATGATTATTATTATGATGAAGTTGTATATGGATATGTTATCACTGACTGTGGATTATTATCTTGTTGATTTAGTCATGATCACAGCATGTGCTTGGTGTATTATTCATGATGTGGCAAACTGTTAAAATGAACTATAAATCATAAAATGGACAATTGCTTGCACATTTAGGTCATTTAACAAAACCCACTGGTTTTCCACCTTACATAGATATGGTCTTTCTTGACACCAGTTGTCTGCTAGTGTAGGCTCCATATTCACTTGACTCCATCCATACATGACCTTTCTGTTTGACTTTAAACCTTGACCTGTCTCATTTGACTTTTTGATACCGAGGACTTCCCCATTTTTCTACCTCTGTGCTTGGACCGCATCCCTGTATGTTCAGTGTCTCGGCTCTAAGTTGGTGACAAAACTTGCTTTTGGTGAGTTGGATTGTAGGCCTAAATCATTCTGGTCGATTGTCCCGATGTTTGGCATTGGCTCGAACTCCCCCTAGTCACTTGAGATGTTGTTGGCTAAAACTGAAAGCTCATGTTCTACCTATGGAAACTTATAAATTCACCCATGGAAACAAAAAAAGGGCAAGAGCGATGAACAGCTAAAAATACTCCTCGAAGAGTATAAGAAAGGTCCAAAAAGCAATGGTTCTTAAAAGTTATATCTAAACAATTGCTGACCTTATATATATTGGAAAAACATGCCCTGGATGAAAGCTGCAACTAGTTGTGCTTATCAGCACACCTAAGATCCGAAGGGTTATGTGGGCCAAAAAGGCCATGAAAAATTGAATGATCCTAATGAACCTGGATCAACTTGATGTAGACATGATGCCTAAGTTGAATAAGCACTCTCTGAACAACTTATCCATTTGTGAGGCACAGCCATCCCCCATGTTATTTTGTCCAGCACAGAGTTTGTAGCTTTCTCCTTTCTCCCAGTCCAAAGTATTTTTGAGTTAAGTTAGACAAGTCAACCCCTTGGCCCAACCTTGTTCCTAGCCTTCATCCTTCATTAGCAGTTTGACCATATCCAATGGTGAGTTTGTCATTTGAACTATTGTGCAAGTAATTTTATATAACAACGGAGTATGCTAACTTGATTAATGCCACTGAATGGATGTTATACTTTGAGCTTGGCTGTGAGAATGATTAGAGAAGCATGTCTTAGTCTACTGATGTGATTTATCCTTGGTTGTATATTCTTGGGATCCGTGATGATGTGGACCATATATATATGCTTATTGATGATGATTCATGGTCCCACTTGCTTGATGATGATATCATATGATGGACATATGATGCAGATGATGATTGATCCAGTGCAACAGGTTTATTTATTATTTTAGATCAGCAGTTTGTACATTGTTCATATATGGTGGACCCTATAGCTGGCCCATTAGGGCAACCCATGGTGTATGAGTACACATTCCTAGTGGATTTGGGTCTTCTGGATCCAATGAGACCTTATCTTTCAGTTCCGGGCACTTCTGGCAGTGATTGATGCAGTTTTACACTTGTTGACCAGATTTGAGGCTGATTTCCCAGCCTGAGCAGCAGGGGCCCCAAGAGGCCAGTTCACCTAGGGCGCTGATGATGAAGGGGGTGGTCCAGCCACTTGTTTTTACCATTTACCCCCCCTTCTGGAGAGCCTGGTGCGCTCAGATGGACAGCGCAGGTGCCCTAGGAGGCAATTTTGGCACTTTCACAGTTATCGAGGCAGTTAAAAAATGGGATAAAGTGGTCACTGAGGAAATCGATTTGGGCAATTGAGGCAAGGTTTTGTCATTTGGTCTTCACAGAGGTCTTCCAGGGTGAGCTCACTATCTTCCATTCAGTTTTCACCATGTGGGTATGCCCACATTGATCACAGGAGGTCATTTACTGCTTGACTGTCATGGATTTGGAGGACAGTTTTGGTCATTTATATTATCTTGGACATATTTTATTATTTTATTGTGCCTTGGGGATGAGCTAGTAAGGATTGATGCCTCCTAGCCCCACCATGTGCTTATTTTGTCATGTCCTAGTCATCATGAGGTGGATCATTGTACTTTTACCCCTCTAGTGGATGACGTCACCCCCTTTTTGTACCATTTAGTGGGGGCGCTATTATTATATTGGGTGATCCATGTGATATATTGTTATGGTTCATCTTAGCCATTGATTGTATGATGAGATCTTTTAATCTCAACCACTCATTTGATGTAGTATTGTAGAGTGGTATAGGGTTTTGGTCTTTATTATCCTATATAAGGAGGAGACCCCCCATTGTATAGCTCACCTTTGGAGCACTGGAATATTGGAATAGAACATTTCTTTGTGGAGCATATCTCTCTTGTCTTGTGGATTCTCTTGCATATTGAATATACAGTATCTCTTCTATGTATCATTGTGGATTTCGGTGCTTCTACTAATCTTCTTACAGGAAAGTCGAATTGGTGGAGAGGAGGGCGATTTCTTGAGGGTTATTGTTGGAGGGATCCACATATTCTCTCTTGGGTTGATCTTGTGACAGGGAGTATCATTATTGTATCTTCGTGACATAGTTGATGCTTTCTATTACATCTTTCTATCATTTTCATAATCATCTTGCTTGACTTGTTTCTTTGATCTTGTCTTGTAGGAGGAGGACGATTTGGCTATCTTGGAGGAGGACGTTTTGGTTGGAGTTCTTGGATCTCGCTCTTGAATATACACATAGGAGAATGCTATCAATTTGCAAGGTGGCCACAAGCAATTGAGGTAAGATCTACAAGGTATGTGCCTCTTTCATCCATTCTATCTTCATTGGTCTCAAACCCTAATTAATTAAAAACCCCAATTTTGGTATTTCTTAGATCTACTTAGATCCAGCCTTGCTTTTGAGAAGATCTTGAAAACCCACCTCTATAGCATCCACCCCTAGTTGGATCTATAGTTTGGTGGTGATTGGGTTAAAATTGACACACTTTTCAAGGCAAAAAGTCCTCTTGAACCCAAATCGCACTTCCTAGTGAGAGGCTTGTTTGGTTAGATCTAGCACATGGGTAGGTGAGATCCCACTTGATTTGCAATCTAGACACTTGATAACCTACCCCCAGATTGTTACTTTGGTGAATTCTACCTTGTGGACATCATTCCATGTTTTAAGGGGTCAAAACCCCCCTTTTGAATTTCTTGGCACCTCAAAACTTAGATCTACTAAGATCTAACCCTTGGATTGACTTGATTTTTGGGATCTACATAGATCGGGGTACTAGCCACTTGGATCTATAGTTTGGTGGCCATTGGACTTGATTTGGTCCACTTAACCCTTGTTTTTGCCCTCCTTGAGCAAGTCGCACTCCCTTGGGAAGGTGAGTTTGTCCACTTTGAGGAAATGGGTGGTTGAGATTCTTGTGGATTTGGAAAGGCCATACCTTAAAACCTAGGTCTAGGGTATCTTTTTGTGACGATCTGCCTTGGGGGTGGCATTCCTTGTTTCAAGGGATTGTGGTCCACTTAGGGTCATTTCTTGAAAACCTAGATCTAGCAAGATCCAACCATTAGATCTCATTTGGCCCACTTGACTTGGCTTCTAGGTGTCCCGATCTACACTTTGACATACTTTTTGACCCCATTAGCCCATCCAACAAGGCACTAGTCCTCCTCAAAGCAAGTCGTACTCCTTGGTAATTGTGTCAAACCCTAGATCTAGTACATGGGTACTCCTAGAATCAACTTAGATCCATAGATCCAATCATTACCTATCCTCAAGTACCAATTTCACACCTAAGCTTGACCCTGTGGGCCCACTTAAAGCCATTTCACACATTCCAAGACAATAAGACCCACTTGTGTAAACATATGGTACTACACCTTGTTATCATCCTAAATCATGTGGCCTAAATCTTACATAGGTTGAAACACTAAAAATCTCTCACACCACCTTCAACCATACCTCCATTGCTAGGTCCACATAACCTTGCATTGGTTTCCGTAACTCCTCATTTACTTACCTTTAGAAACCTTTGTTTGGATCCAATCAACTGTGACTGGTTATAGGGTCTCCCCCTAGGTCTTGTTTCACCTTGACTTAAAGCGAAGAGTGCCTCGGTTGACGTGACTCCCACCTTGCATTGGGAACCGTGGCATCTCTTGGGTCACCTCTTTAGTTGCCTATCTCCTCTACCGTCCCGGATGGGATACCACCAGGGGAAACTACAAGTTGTGTGATAACATTTTTGGCGCCGTTGCCGGGGAGGTAGAGGCCTACCTTGGTTTGACATACCTTCTCCCTGCATATTAACGACATACATCTTGGTAGAAGAGTTTTAAAGTCTACCTGGCGACTCCACATAAGCGACTCCACTGGTGATCGATCCTATCATTATCTAGAGCCCATGGGGTGCATCTTTTTGTATTTAGGTTCTTGATTTAATAATAAAAAAAATAATAAATTAAAAAAAAAAAATTTTGCCATCCATGGCTGCTTCTGAGCGGCCTAGGACTTTTGGTCGTTTGAAAGTTTTTGACTTCTCAAAAATTGTTGGGTATCCTCATCACATCCCTCATCAAGCCCGTGAAAGGTTGTCTAAATTTGATGGAAGTCATGAAGTATCTGCTAAAAGACACCTTGAACTTTTTAGGGAAATTATTAAAGATTTATCCATAACCCATGAGGATGTGTGTATGAAACTATTGGCTTCATCCTTCAAAGAAAGAGCTGAGATCTGGTTCTTAAATTTGAAGTCCAATAGCATTTCCGGATATGACATGTTTGAGCAAAGTTTCTTAGAAAGATGGGGAAGTGAATCCAATGATATATATTTTTCAAATCAAAACCTTCCCCTTTTTGATCCTAGAGTTGAATCTGTTAATAATCAAACATCAAGTGAATTGTCAACATCCGAAGATGACCCCTCCTGCTCAATTTCTTTTGAGGATAAGTCTTCCACTTTTGAGTTGATTGAAAGTCAAATCCATAATCATTGTATAAATCATAAGTTTTCAAAATTCTTTTTAGGTATCCCTAGTCTTGATCCTGAGGAAATTTCTGAGGATGAGCCTTTAGTCAACAAGTCTATTGAAGTTCCTCCTTCGGAGGAACTCATTAGTCATTCTATCTTTAGTGATCATTCAATTCCTTATAACCTTATTGAAGAAGATGGAAACATTGACCAAGACCCTTTAGTAGTGCTTTCGCATGATCATTGTGCAAATAATCAGGATATTTTAAATGAGCTTGTTGATTTTCCCCCTGATCAATTAAATGAAAATGATCACTTATCCTCTTATAATTTTAATGATGAATCAATAGAAGGAGAGGACGAGCCAGTAGATCACACTAGATGCTCTAATCTTTGTTCCACTTCTTATAATGAGTCTTTAAATTTTTATTTTACTATCCTTAGTCAAGAGAGCTTTTTCTTAGAGTTAAAATCTTGTCCTCAAATTGTAAATATTAGATTTAATCAAAAGTTTGAAGTCATTCCTAGTGCTATTTTGAAAGGCCTTTCATTTTGTCAAATTTCAAGGCCAAATCTTTCTATCCATCTAGGAGACTGTTCATATTTGCAATCCACCCTCCCTTCCCAACTCTTTCAATCATCTTTGGGTTGGTGGTCTAGTCAGTCTTTTGCTTGTAAAATTTTCAATAAGAAGTATAAGCATGATTACATGTTTGGAGAAAATGCACTTCATTTCCCTTTTCAGTCACTTTGGAACCATGATGCTTGTTGTCAAATTATCAATCATTCTTGGTGGCTAGAAAAGGTGTTTAAAGATCAATTCCATCTTTTCTCCATTTTTGAGCATCAAGTGGGTCTAGTTTTGATTTTTCGTCTTTTAAACCTTGATTTGTCCCCACTTGGTTTTTATTTGATCATCAATCCCAAGGGGAAACGAATTGAATATGCAAGTAAAGTGAATGAGGAAAGTAGTTTATTAAATCAAATGCCATATGTTTTCCCTCCATCAATTTTAAACAATCATTTGCATAAATTTTATGATCCTATCAGTTCTTTGATGGAGGATGTCTGCTTCAGTCAATATTCTCCTTGGCATAATTTCATTTTGCTCCATTCAAATGCTTCTTCAATTTCTGAACAAGCCAGGAAGATTGTGCTCTCAATTTCATTAATCTTTAATCCAATCTTGACTTGTTTTATCAACAAAAATCAAAGAAGAATCATTAATTTCTTTGATGAATGGTTGCACTGGATTTATGATTTTACCTAACATTTCTGATGACTGGTTAGAGTAGGGTAGGTAGGTATTGAATAAGCTCACTTGAGCAATAGGATTTGTGTGCTTTTTCTTTTTCTGTGTGATGAGTTGCCAATTTTTCTTTTCTGCTTGGAGTGTCTGCTTGTTTTTCTTCTTTATTGAGTTGAGCCTCGCTCCTTCCTAAGCTTGTCTCTTCTCCTGCATGCAATTAAGAATTTTAATTTCCTGTGATATGTCTGGCTGCCTGTGCAAGTTGAGATTGCTTGTTTAAAAGAAGTTCTCTTTTCCTCCTGCACAGTAATAAAAATAATAAATGATGAATAAATAATATATGCCATGTAGTTTATATCTTTCTTCTACGCATTTCAGTTTATGCTTTAGATTAGATTTCAGTTTCAATTTTATTTTATATTTTTCCCATACATGCTCCATGAGGTATTCTAGTGTTTGTGAGAGCAGGAACAGGTGCAAAATAAAAGCTAAAAGCAAGGATGGTGCAGTGTTGGATTGAAGATTGATGCAGAGCAGATCGAGACCAGATATTCTGAGGTTCTCAAGCGCTCTCTCCCTTAGAGCACTTGTCCCAGCTGGAGCCAGATGTTATCACACCATAGTAGCAGGGCTACTATTCTTGAAGAATGAAGAATGCAACTCTCTCTCAGGAATGCACCCCTCTTCTACTACTCATTAATCTCTAAAGAGATCTCCAAAGATGTCTCTCACAGATTGAATGATGTGGCCCATATCTCTTAGAAGAAACCTTGCACCCTCTCTCAGCCAGGAGGATGCCTTCATTCTATCTCAGATAAGTGCACCCCCTCTACATGCAGAGAATGCACCCTCCTCTCTCTCTCATCAAACTCTGCTGAAAATACTGATTAACCCTTTCTGGTTTCCCCTTGCGTCCTTTTAACAACCCAATGACTGATTAGGGTTTCCAAAACCCTAATATGAGTGCATGCAAAAATCTTGCTTTTGCATGCTTTTTAATTAAAAATCTTGCTTGCAAGATATTGCATGTGTAAGGAAAATGACACTAAAATTTCTGCATGCATCCACCGTTGGATCCATGACACCTGGTAGAGTGCATCTCACCCTCTACCCTCCCTTGATGCCTATACTAAAACTGTACCTCCATGCTAGGCATCTAAACATGAAGGACAACTTTCCTAGTTAACTTTTCAACACTCCCTTTTAAAGAGGAAAGTGTTCTACGCTACTCCCATCTTATCCCTGAAGTAAACAAACTTGCTCTTCTTCAAAGTCTTCGCTAGAAAAGTTTGCTACCTGCTCATTTGTAGGTACATACTAAAGCTCAACTGCTCCCCTCTAAACATGATCTCAAATGAAGTGATATCTGATCTCTATATGCTTGGACCTATCGTGAAAAACTAGATTCTCTGTGAATTTTATGCAACTCTGATTATCACAGTTGACTCCAACTACTGATCAAATACACTCACTAGCATCTTACGAAGCCAAATGGTCTCGCAACTAGCTAGACTAGCTGCCATATACTCTGTCTCTACGGAACTCAATGCCACTAACTTTTGTTTCCTGCTAAACCACGACACAACTGTCGAACCCAAACTGAAACAACACCCGGAGGTGCTTTTCTTGTCCACTGCACTACCTGCCCAGTCAGAATTCGAATAGCCAACTAACTATACTACACCCTTCCTCTCATAATTCAGTCCATATTCTGCTGTACCTGAGCACATGCTTTGTTGCCACTGAGTGCACAACCCTGGGCTCCACCATATACTGACTCAATGTATTGACAACGAAACTCAGATCTGGCCTAGTGTTGACCAAATACATCAATGATCCAATAAGCTAGCAATACCTAGTGGGATCAACCAACTCACCCTCGAAAGTTACCAGCTTCTTCCAGTTGGTTGTCAAAGGTGCGGCCATAGGCCTACAGGCCTGCATCTGAAATCTTTTCAGAATGTCAACTGCATATTTTCCCTATCCCAGAAAGATATGCCCATCCTCCCACCAAACCTCCATACCCAATAAGTAATGCATTAGACCTATGTATTTCATCTCGAACTCTGAAGCAAGATCTTTCTTGCAGTCGCCTATGAGTTTCTCCGCTCCTATAATAAACAAATCATCCACATACAGTACTAGAATGAGTGGATCCTCATCAACCACAATGAAGTAGAGGTTGGGATTTGCTTTGCTCTTCTAGAAACCGAACTGCTACAAGTATCTTTCCTCGAATACCAAGCTCTCGGAGCTTGCTTCAGACCGTACAGTGCTTTCCTCGGCCTACACACATGAGACTCTCTCTCATGTATCTCAAAGCCCTCTGGTTGCTTAATGTACACCTCCTCCCTTATGAGTCCATTCATAAATGTTATCTTCACATCCATCTGGTGGATCTTCCACCCATCTCTACTGCAATGGAGATCACTGTTATGATCCAAGTATACCAAGCCACTGGAGCTAAGGTCTCATCATAGTCAACTCCCTCTACCTGTGAGAACCCCCTCGCCATAAACCTAGCTTTGTACTTCTCAATGTTGCCATCTGCAGCATACTTAATCTTGTGGAGCCACTTGGAAGTCACTACTAACTTCCCCTCCAGTCTCAGCACAACCTCCCAAACATCATTCTTCATGATCAAAGCATACTCTTCCAATGGCATCTCTCCCGGCCTGCTCGCCTGCTGCCTGCTCATAAGAAGATGGCTCAGACTCATTGATACTGCTCACCATATCCAAGTACCTAAAAAACCTCTCAGGCATTTTTCTCTCTCACACAACCTTCTTGGGAGTCCCCACTGTCTGAGCTTCCTTCAAGGTATCTTGAAGCCACTAGGGCTTCCTCTTCCCTGAGGTAACCTCTTGAGAGGGGAACTGCTCATCCTCATCCCAATCAACTTCTTGAGACTGAGTACCTTAAGTAGTAGCCCCACTGGTCTGAGACCCTGTAGCCCGAGAACCTGTAACTTGCGAACCTAAAATTGGTTGACCACCACTCTGTGATCCTGTACCTGTGCCTGTATATGTACCTGGGGAACCTGTCACCTGTGAATCTGTCACCCCTTATACCTGTGACCCTGAACTTTGTGAAGTTGAACTCTGAACTGTACCACCCTGAGGTGGAGGAAACTGTTGCTTCCCCTTCTCTAACTCATGACTTCCTGAAGGCTTAGTCCTCCTCAAATCTCACATCTCGCCTCAAAACCGTCTTTCTCCATGCAGGAATGTATATGCGATAGGGCTTCAAAGTCTCATCATACCCAACAAGGATTCCCCTCTCTGCTGTAAGCTCCAACTTTGTCCGCTTCTCTGAAGGGACATGTGAGTATGTAAGGCATCCAAAAATTCTAAAATGCCCAACCTCATTTTTCTTTCCTGTGAAAGCTTCTTTAGGAGTCTTGCTCCCCAAAACCTTATGAGGACTCTCGTTCTAAATGTACACTTCTGTTTTACAAGCCTTTGCCCAGAGAAAGAATGGTAAACCCTGATCATGCAGCATAGATCTCGCTGCACCAACGATTGCCCTATTCTTCCTCTCTGCTACCCCATTCTGCTGAGGTGTGTAAGGTACTTGTTATCACACAACTTGTAGTTGTCCCTAGTGGTATCCCATCCGGGATGGTAGAGGAGATGAACAACTAAAGAGGTGACCCAAGAGATGCCACGATTCCCAATGCAAGCTGGGAGTCACATCAACCGAGGCACTCTTCACTTTAGATCAAGATGAAACGAGACCTAGGGAAGACCCTATAGCCAATCAAAGGTGATTGGACCAAGACAAAGGTTTCTAGGGAAATGTGAAAGATGTGTTACGGAAACCAATGCAAGGTTAGGTGGACCTACAAGTTTAAGTATGGTTGAAAGAGGCTTAAGGAGTGACTAGTGTTTCAACCAAATGAGTGATTTAGGCCACATAATGAAATTAGATAACAAGATCTAGTACCATAAAAGACACATGTGGGGCCCACTTCCTTGGGATATGGGAATGGTTCAAATGGGACCCACAAGGTGAAATTAAGGGTGCAAATGGTACCAAAGGGTACGCAAAGACTAGATCTATGGATCTAAGATGAAATTAGGGATACCCACATATGGGATCTAGTACTTGACACTATTCCCAAGGAGTGTGAATTGCCTTAGGTGGACTAGTGCCTTGAAATGGATGGGCAAATGGAGTCAAAAGGAAGTGGAGCCTAAGCTAGAAGACAACTGGTGTCAAGGAAGACCATATCTATGCAAGGTAGTAAACCAATGAGTCTTGTCAGACAACCTAAATGTGCAAGTAAAATGTCCATTTTATAGTTTATCATCAAGATAGTCCACTTTAAGTTTTACAAAGTTTGCCACCTCATGAATTAAATACCAAGCTAATGTTGTGAACATGACTAAAACAACAAGATAATAATCCACAGTCAATGATCATCTATCCATAGGTCATACAACATCATCACAAGAATAATCATCATATATCATCTGAAACACCGCTGCAATACATCTCTAGGCACTGAACTGAAACTGTATGGAATAAAGGGTCACATCGGTCATCAAATCTGAACTCTCAAGGCTCAGCCTTGACACAACGTCTAACATAAGTCTGAATAATACACTGCTCTGATCATGAGTGATCTCAAAATATAAAGTCATCATAGCCAAGCTTTGAAAAATCTATGCTCTGGAATCTGTAGATATTTGCTAAACAAGAATAGTAGCCTTGCTACTATGGTGTGATAACATCTGGCTCCAGCTGGGACAAGTGCTCTAAGGGAGAGAGCGCTTGAGAACCTCAGAATCTCTAGTCTCGAACTGCTCTACAACAATCTTCAATCCAGCACTGTACCATCCTTGCTTTCAGCTTTTATTTTGCACCTGTATCTGCGCTCACAAACACTAGAATACCTCATGGAGCATCTATGGGAGATATATAACATAAAACTGAAAATGAAATCTACTCTAAAACAGAAACTGAAATCCATACAAGAAAAATTTAAGCTAACATGGCATATAAGTTTTATTCATTATTCATTTTATTTTCATTGTGCAGGAGGACAAAGAAGACTTTTTCAGGAAGGCACACTCAACTCAACTTGCACAGGAAGTGTTATCACATCCATGTTAGCTGGAGCTACCATGCTGCAGATTGTGTGGTCGGGGTCCATACTGTACTTTTTTTTTTCCAGATCAGAGATCGGATGCCTTCAGAGGAGGCACACAGTGTTGTTCAGATTGCCCCGAGTAGACATATCAGTGGAGAGAGATGTTTTTATGGTATTGTCCAAACATATCTACATTATTGACTACAGAGGCACCCTTCCTTGCCAGGCTTTGACATAAGCCCATTGAGACAGTTGCCTAGTCTTGTTTTGATTGAGACTATCACAGAGTATTGCCGGTTTCTTATTTGTGCCCGGATTCAGTTGACATCCAACTTCAGAGTTAGCTTCAGCAGCGGGTATACGTTGTGGCAGGTATAGCATTTGATGTTTTACTGCTTATGCTGTTGATTAGACTTGTTTATACATGATAGTACACTAACTTTGCATGAGATGTTTGATATGGTGATCTAGTTGTCATTATGATGTATTGTTGGGCCCTTGGTGATGTTAGTCCACCCCCTCCTGTAGGCTCATGTCTATGCACACCGGACCACATCCCCACTATTTGTATAGACTTGGTCACTTAGTCCCCTTTAGGCAGCTGACTTCGGATCCACATTCACTTCCTCCACCCATCCGACTCATCCATGATTGATCTTTCCCGACTTGGATTCTAATTTGTGACCTTGAGGATCCCCTTCCCCACTGATCTCTGAGTATGCCATGATTCCCTGTCTTTTGTGCCTTGGCTCTTTGGTGTGTGAGATGCACTCCCAAACCTGGGATTTGCTCCTGTCGGTTGCCCCCGATGTTGCAATGCAGTATAGGAGTGTGTAGCCTCATCGGGTGCTCCCCATCGGTCATCGAAGCTTGTATGCTTACCCCCATTACTTTGCAGTACGAGCACCTTGATTATATCTATTGAGATATGTATGTAGCCCAAAAGGGCCTTGATGTAAAATGAAGAAATGTAAAGCAAGCCAAAAGGCTTTTTGTAAATGTAAAATCAAGCCAAAAAAGGGGCTAAGTATGAAATTCATTGTAAAATCCATGCAATGTGTTTGTAAACACACATGGACCAGATTTGACTTGGTCAAATTATGTTGACCAGGCCAAAAATGGGCCCGAAAAAATATTGCGATCAAGATTTCGATTTTGGTCATTTGTATTCTCTTGGGGTCCCATATGAACCTCCAAGCATCAGAATTTGAAAAGGTTGAGGCAGCGATGAGATTTTTAATTATTATGGGTCATTAATGACCTGTTTTAATTAAAAATCATGGATTTTGAGCAAACAGTGCCTAAATGATGGATCGTGGTCTTTCAAGTGACCATGTTTACTAGTTTTGGGGTCCACGATCGCATTGCAACAGACGGTTCGACAATCCGGGCACTATAAGTGGATCAAAAGCCCAATTTACACCTTCAGCAATAAAAACTAGCAGTTAATTAAAGGAAAAATCAAAATTTGGCAAAGGCAACTATGGCAAATGGAAAACTCAAAGGCTGGCTAATTCAAGGGTGATTTCTAAGGTCATGTTGGTATGTTTGGACATGGTATTATGCATTGTGGGGCCCTCTCTTGCCCAACTCACCTAGGTGGATGAATTGCCCATAGGGGGCGTTTTTCTCCACTTGGGGAAATTCGATTTTCATGTTATATTGTATGTGGGACCTTGGTTGTTGATGTTAGGGGGATAAAACACCCTACAGTCACCCCCTAACACTTATTTCATATATTGTATGGGCCCTACAAGGGACCCCTCCTCCACTTGTGCGCTATCCTTGGGCAATTCGCACCCCCACTAGGAGAGATCTCCACCATTCGATTTGCTTGATTGGGGATTAGATCCCAACCCTCCATTTTGGGGGGAAATAGTTTTGAGAGTGGCCCTTCTCTATAAGAGAAGGCACTCACCCATTGTACACTTCCTCTTGGCATTTTCGACTTGCACTTGATAGAGAAAGACATTCCATTTGTGGCTTGATAGTTGGTGTTGTGGAGCAAATTTGTGGTGATTGTTAGCTAGTATTATGGATGCATTGTGGAGATAGTTTGTGTTGTGTTTCTACATGTGTTTGCTGCTTTAAATTTGCAGCGTTGGTGGCCGTTTGAAGGAGGGCGCTATACTTGGGGAGGGAGCTCCACTCTAAAGATTTTCTTCGAAATTATTCACAAGGGAGTTGTCATTTGCTCTCAGCTAGTCAATTCCTTTATCTTTCAGCCATTCATTTGCTGTTATACTTGGTTATTTGTTGCATTTACTGATTATCTCTTGCTTGTGGCAAGTACCCAGGGCGCACTTGGTGTCCAGTTGCTTCCCACACTCAAGAAAACACGCAGGCCTCTCCACATTTGATCTTCCGGGCTAGTCCTCGCTCAAAGCTCTCCACTTCACCATTTCTTCGGGTATTCTTCATCTCCTTATCTCTTCTTTGTCATTTTCACTGTTTGCTAAGCTGGAAAATCACTTAAAAAACCCATAAAAATACAAAACTTAAGATTTCACCGTAGGAATTTGTTTTGGTTCAAAACCTGCTAATGAAATACTCTTAAACTTCCACATCTTAAATTTCAATTGATTCTGACTCCATTTACCCGCTTAACCAGGCACTAGTCATTCTTTGAATTCGCCCCACTTGGGCAAACTGACCAAACATGCAATTGGGTAATTTTTGGGGTTCTGGGTACTTGAGATTTGGTTTTAAAATGTCATTTCACCTTAGAAAATCAAATATCATTGGCTGGAAGTGATTATAAACGCTAATTATCTTCTGCCCTAGGTCTTGTATTCCACTACTTAACTCATTTCTTGGGGCAGTTTCACTTCACTTCTTGCTGGTGTGTATTTCTCTTGTTCTAAACCAGCTAATAATCAACTTATGATTGCTAGAAGGTGTGTTTCAATCACTTAATTTGCTACTGCCATGTTTGAGTAATCATAGTGAGATTCATTCTGTTAATTTTTTAGCATTAATTCAACATACTCTAGGATCTTTACTGAGAGAATAACATGTACATCATATCAAGCATAGCAATGCATATCAATCACACCAAGCAATCACATGAGACAATAGCCACATAGAGTTTCACTGGGGAAAACCATAAAGGTGAAAAACCCCACAACTTCCTTAGAGATAGAAAGAGCAATGATACAACCAAAGTACAAGAGATAGTCCTCCTAGCAGTTACTCCTCCTTCCTCACTTGTGCGCCACTTTCCGATGGGTGTAGATGTGAATAATAAAGTGATCAAATAGAGTGCCTCCCGCACTCTATTTATACATGACCTGACCTGCCTAATAACCTAATAGGGCCGATTTGTCTAACTCAGTCTACTAACCCATGGTTATACTAATCAAGGCCAATCCCACACTTGGTGGTCTAATAACCCATCACATGCAAGTTGCGACACTTATCAATACAAATGACAACACTTCCGTATAGAGGAATAATACCATCTCTATAGGAGTACAATATACATGGGTGAAATACATTCCGAAGTTACAATTACATCAACACTCCCTCTTAACTAGGAAAGTATTTCTCGACACAGATCTGCTAGCACAAGTCTTCTTCTCTAGATCATCGTCCTCGAATCATCGTCATCGTCACTGCTGCTGCTATCTCAATCAATCTCAAATCTACTCGTCATAGGAAGTTCTACAGAGCCAGTCTTTTTTCATACTGGATGTAGGCCCACCACCTGTAGGTCTTCCTCATCAGTGGCCATACTGTGGAACCTAGGACTGATTACGTGCGTCAACAAAACCTAGCGCAGACTATAAGTTCTTTCACATGTTGACCTTCACAAAACCTACGCAGAGCATCCCAGGATGTTACAAGCACACCGCTCTACCTGTCTGGATCTCGATAGAGCATCCCAGGCTGTTACGAGCACACCGCTCTACCTATCCGGACTTTAAAGGATCTTTTCTATGTGAACTTTCGCAAAACCTACTCAGAGCATCCCAGGATATTACGAGCACACCGCTCTACCTGTCTGGATCTCAATAGAGCATCCCAGGCTGTTACAAGCACACCACTCTACCTGTCCGGATTTTAAAGGATCTTTTCTATGCGAAACCGTAGCAAAACCTACTCAGAGCATCCCAGGATGTTACTAGCACACCGCTCTATCTGTCTGGATCTCGATAGAGCATCCCAGGCTGTTACGAGCACACTGCTCTACCTGTCTGGATTTTAAAGGATCTTTTCTATGCTACCTGCACAACCTGTCCACGGCCACAGAGTATCAACCCGATACTCACCATACATCATCCTGATGTACATCATCACATGATCAACCTGATCATCATCATAGCATCAACCTAATGCATATCATCTGGAGCAACATCCTGAAGCTCGTCATCTGTAATCATCCTGATCATCATCATAGCATCAACCTGATGCATATCATCTAGAGCAACATCCTAAAGCTTGTCATCTGTGATCATCCTGATCATCATCATAGCATCAACCTGATGCATATCATCATACATGATCTATCTGATCATACAAGTATCCACCTGATACATATGCAAATACATGATCCACCTGATCATACAATGTATCTACCTGATACATATACAAAATACATGATCCACCTGATCATACAATGTATCTACCTGATACATATACAAAATACATGATCAAACTGATCATATCAAGCATCCAACATGATGCATATACAAATACATAATCAAACTGAACATATCAAGCATCCAACATGATGCATATACAAATACATGATCAAACTGATCAATGCAGCCAATTGATGCACATACAAATACATGATCAAATTGATCAAAGCATCCAACTGATGCATATACAAAGCAGTAACTGGAGCATCGTCCTGATGCTCATCATCCAGCGCTTACATCCACTGCCATGGGAAGGATCCTCCTCTCACCATGCTTGGAATGGCTCCTGCAAATGTGTCCATCACTTCTTCCTCGAAGTGTCATCAATCTGAAGAACACCAAGCCTCTCTCTGAAGTACTCAAACTTCACTCTGGCTAGTGGTTTCTGTTATCACACAACTTGTAGTTGCCCCTAGTGGTATCCCATCCAGGACGGTAGAGGAGGCAAGCAACTAAAGAGGTGACCCAAGAGATGCCACGGTTCCCAATGCAAGATGGGAGTCACGTCAACCGAGGCACTCTTCGCTTTAGGTCAAGGTGTAACTAGACCAAGGGGGAGACCCTATAACCAATCACAGTTGATTGGACCCAAACAAAGGTTTCTAAGGGTAAGTAAATGAGGAGTTGTGGAAACCAATGCAAGGCTAAATGGGCCTAAGAGTTGAGGTATGGTTGAAGGTGGTGAAATGGATGTTAGTGTTTCAACCTATGTATGGTTTAGGCCACATTGTTTGGTATGATGTCAAGGTAAGGTACCATGTGTTTACACAAGTGGGTCTTGTTTTCTTGGGAAGTGTGAAATGGTTTTAGGTAGGCCCACAAGGTGAAGCTAGGTGTGAAGTTGGTACTATAGGTTGGATAGAGACTAGATCTATGAATCTAAGTTGATTCTAGGAGTACCCACATACTAGATCTAGGGTTTGACACAATTCCCAAGGAGTGCGACTTGCTTAGAGAAGGACTAGTGCCTTGTTGGATGGGCTAATGGGATCAAAAAGTATGTCAAAGTGTAGATCGGGACACCTAGAAGCCAAATCAAGTGGGCTAAATGAGATCCAATGGTTGGATTTTGCTAGATCTAGGTTTTTCAAGTAATAACCCTAAGTGGACCACAATCCCTTGAAACAAGGAATGCTACCCCCAAGGCGGATCGTGACAAAAAGACAGTCTAGACCTAGGTTTCAAGGTATGGGCATTCCAAATCCATGAAAATCTCAAACACCCACCTCCTCGAAGTGGGCAAACTCACCTTCCCCAAGGGAGTGCGACTTGCTCAAAGAGGGCTAAAACAAGGGTTAAGTGGACCAAATCAAGTCCAATGGCCACCAAATTGTAGATCCAAGTATCTAGTACCCCGATCTATGCATGTCCAAAAAATCAAGTTAATCCAAGGGCTAGATCTTAGTAGATCTGAGTTTTGAGGTGCCAATAAATTCAAAAGGGGGTTTTGACCCCTTAAAACATGGAGAGATGTCCACAAGGTAGATTTCACCAAAGTAAGAATCTGGGGGTAGGTTATCAAGTGTCTAGATTGCAAATCAAGTGGGATTTCACCTACCCATGTGCTAGATCTAACCAAACAAGCCTCTCACTAGGAAGTGCGATTTGGGTCAAGGAGGGCTTTTTGCCTTGAAAAGTGGGTTAATTTTAAGCCAATCACCGCCAAACTATAGATCCAACTAGGGGTGGATGCTATAGAGGTGGGTTTTCAATATCTTCTCAAGAGCAAGGCTAGATCTAAGTAGATCTAAGAAATACAAAAATTGGGGTTTTAATGAATTAGGGTTTTATGACCAATGAAGATAGAATGGATGAAAGAGGCACATACCTTGTAGATCTTACCTCAATTGCTTATGGCCACCTTGCAAATTGATAGCATTCTCCTATGTGTATATTCAAGAGTGAGATCCAAGAGCTCCAACCAAAACGTCCTTCTCCAAGATAGCCAAATCGTCCTCCTCCTACAAGACAAGATCAAAGAAACAAGTCAAGCAAGATGATTATGAAAATGGTAGAAAGATGTAATAGAAAGCATCAACTATGTCACGAAGATACAATAATGATACTCCCTGTCACAAGATCAACCCAAGAGAGAATATGTGGATCCCTCCAACAATAACCCTCATGAAGTCGCCCTCCTCTCCACCAATTCGACTTTCCTATCAAAAGATTAGAAGAAGCACCAAAATCCACAATGATACATAGAAGAGATACTGTATATTCAATATGCAAGAGAATCCACAATGCAAGAAAGATGTGCTCCACAAAAAATCTTCTATTCCAATATTCCAGAGCTCCAAAGGTGAGCTTTACAATGGGGGGTCTCCTCCTTATATAAGATAATAAAGACCAAAACCCTATACCACTCTACAATACTACATCAAATGAGTGGTTGAGATTAAAAGATCTCATCATACAATCAATGGCTAAGATGAACCATAACAATATATCACATGGATCACCCAATATAATAATAGCGCCCCCACTAAATGGTACAAAGAAGGGGTGACGTCATCCACTAGAGAAGAATAGGTGCCAAAATCCACCTCATGATGACTAGGACATGACAATATAAGCACATGGTGGGGCTAGGAGGCATCAATCCTTACTAGCTCATCCCCAAGGCACAATAAAATAATAAAATATGTCCAAGATAATATAAATGATCAAAACTGTCCTCAGAATCCATGACAGTCAAGCAGTAAATGTCCTCCTGTGATCAATGTGGGCATACCCACATGGTGAAAACTGACTGGAAGGTAGTGATGCCACCCTGGAAGACCTCCGTGAAGACCACATGCCAAAACCTTTCCTCAATTGCCCAAATCGATTTCCTCAGTGACCACTTTATCCCATTTTTTAACTGCCTCGGTAACTGTGAAAGTGCCAAAACTGCCTCCTAGGGTACCAGCGCTGTCCATCTGAGCCCACCAGGCTCTCCAGAAAGGGGGGTAAATGGTAAAAACAAGTGGCTGGACCACCCCCTCCATCATCAGCGCCCTAGGTGAACTGGCCAATCATGGCCCCTGCTGCTCAGGCTGGGAAATCAGCCCCAAATCTGGTCAACAAGTGTAAAACTGCATCAATCACTGTTAGAAGTGCCCGGAACTGAAAGATAAGTGTCTCAATTAATCCAGAAGACCCAAATCCACTAGAAATGTGTACTCATACACCATGGGTTGCCCTAATGGGCCAGCTGTAGGGTCCACCATATATGGACTGTTACCAACTTTTTGTACCATAGTTGGATTTTCTGGAGAGCTGCCATTTGACAAACATGATAAATGTTTGATTCCAGTGTATCAGATGATCCAGCATTTTGTAGCTAGCCAGTTGTGGTTAGCTTGTTTTGTTTTTTGAGTCGACATGACCATGGCCCCATGGGGGTTTGTAATAAAAGTGTGCTAGTAGGATCTGAGTGCCTCGGTTTCTCATGACTGGATTAAGCAACTAAGGTATTCCAAGGAGTTTTTTCCCTTGTCAATTATGCTTTGCTTAAGGCGAGGTATAATCGATGAGGTTTTCTCCCGCTCCTCCAAAGCTGGAATGCCCGATTTTGAAAATTTGGCCATGGGGGGTTATTAGAGGCCAACTAATGTATATAAGCCTACTAGACACTATTAGAATAGGTGTCGGTCATGTCCTAGGTCCATAAAACCCTCAGAAAAAATTTCGAAAAAATTTTACCGGGTCCGTCGAAATTTGGGTTTTAATTATTTTTTAAATTTAATAAATTTCTCTATAGTTTAAATAGAGAAATAGTAATTTGTAATATGTCAGTCATCCGGGGTCCGAACTTAGTGTTTGATGGCTCGTTTCATAAGCCAAAAATCACACATGACCCATGGAGCAGCTAAACCCAACTTTCGGATGTCAATTCCGCCCCGTAATTAATATTTTCTCTGAAAAGTCATTTACAGAGAAATTATTAATTAAAATAATAAAATTGATTATTTTGGAGATAATCCAAATCTCTCCAAAATTAATCAATTTGATTAAAATAAAGGGCTAAATGACATGGCAATGAGCATATTAGGAGGATTCCAATCAACCCCAAGCCCATCCAGTCATCCATCTAGTCACCAAATCATTATCCTTTCAAACAAATTCGCACTCCTTCATAAAAAATCGATTTTATGATGTGTCACTTGATGATTGGGTGGTAGTTTGCATTAAAACTTGAAGTGGACGCCCTCATGACTCACCCTAGTCCTAAGCTTGGCTTCCTTCATAATTTCGAGTTTGTACCTACCAATCTACGTGTATCTCCACTAAACTAAATCGTATCTCCCTCAAACCCTCACGTCAATCTCCATTTGACTCATGTTTGCTTGTTGGAATTCGTGGATTGGTTAGTTGAAATCACAAATCGACTTGGCTCTCATCTAAACTCGAGTGATTACCTCCCTTTGCCACTTGCCATCCCTTCAACTGGCTTACAACCTACTCGCACTCCACATGGCTCACGCCCTTCCTACCAAGCTCACGCATTTGCCTATTCCTCACGTCAATCCCCATTAGATTCACGCCATTCCCTTGATTGAACTCGTTATTGGTTGGTGATTCGTTTGGCTCCCACTCAAAACTCGAGTTGGTACCTACCTTTCCACTTGGCATTCATCAAACTAGCTCGCATCTCCCACATGGATCATGCCCTTCATACCCTAGCTCGCATTTCCTTGTTGTTGCATGCTTATTCGTTGTTTCCTCCTCCCAAAGTCGAGTCCTTGCCACCTCATGCCAATCTCACCTACCATAAACTCGACTTTGGCCATGTCCATCCCCTCCAAGCCCTCATGTGATTGGAATTCGACCTATCTCCCATTGCCAATTCGATTTAGGGTTTAGGCTTAGGTTTCTAGAGTCTTTTACTATAAAGAGAGGCCCATGTTGGGTTATTATCTCAAGGATTTTTGTGCAAAGAAACTCTGGTGAAAATTGTAAGCTCTTGTTTAATAAAATATTTTGAGACTTTGGAGGTCACTTGATTGGGCTCTTGGCATTGTGTCTTCATCTTATTGAAGTAATATCTCTTTCACCCTATTCTTATTATGCAAATTTGATTATGATGCTTATTGAGGACTAACAATCTAGTACTTAGGCTTCTAATCTATTGCTTTGAGTTTTTGTGTCTTTAGGGAATTCAATCATTGAGAGCTATTGGCATCTAATACCTTCACCGATCAAGTGTTCCATTTATCTTAATAATTTGTTTGCAGGGTTGTGAGCTTCTCCAAGTATCTTTTGCCTTTCTCCAACAAAAACTTCATTCAACTATTGGTAACCGTGGTCATGAGCTTTCATCTTCTAGCTCTCTTTTTCTCTTTGAAAGATTTCTCCTTGACTTGCTAGTCCACTTTCTTCTAGCCATCATCTCCTTAGTCTCTCATTGCTTCTCCTTTTTGCCCATCACCCCTAGCTTCGTCCCACTTCTATCCTCTTCTTTAGGGTTTTCATTCTAGCTCTCTTAAGGCCTTCGTTTTTCCCCTTTGTTCCATCTCCTTCTCTTCTTGTTTTCTTTAAAGTCCTCCCCTCGTCACCTTCCCTTAGCTCCTCCTTCCTTTTGTCCCACTCCACCTCCTCTCAACCTCCTACCCTCCTTCATCCCTTTCGTTTTGCTCCCTCTCCTTTTGCCTTCTTTCTACCTTAGTAGTCTCCAAAGCCCCCCTTTCGTCCACCTTTTAAAATATACAAAGTCACACAAAAGCACAAAAACGAACTGACTTTTTTGAGTTTTGGTAGATGTGTAGCAGTTTCATGCTTATAGTAGGTTAATGTTTAGGCATATTTAGACCTTATATTTTATATTTTATTTAGATTTAAGTTCAAGGTTATAGTTTGCACTTCTAATCTCATCATTTTGAAAAGGTTTGTATTCTCAAAAATATAGTATAAGAACTTCAAAAAATTGTCAAACATTAGCATTAGTCTTTTGCTTAAGCTTGTTAAGGGTTAGGGTTAGTCTTTAGGCACTCTTAGTATTTAGATCTTCATATTTGCATTTGCATAGCTAGGATCTATTATTATTTGCAGCTTATTGTTAGTTACATTGTAGATCTCATTTCATTAGTATAGCTTGCATAGTTTACACTTCCAAGTTTCTTGTTAAAAGATAGAAAAAATCTCATAAAAATTTCTTAAATTTTTTACATCTTAGATCTCATTTCTAGCATTTTTAGGACACTTTTGTTCGCTGGTCCGTTTTCCCATCTTAAATTTTCAGAACCATTTTTCATGTCATTTTATGCTTTTGGTTTCACTTTGCAAATCTAGACTTAGTTTCAAAATTGATTTTACTTATCTAATGCTAAAGGGTATCCTGAGTTGAATGTTGCTATAGGTGCTTTTGAAGAGAGAAGGTGCTTGAGAAATTTTTGAAGAGAAGAGGTCCAAACAAAGCAAAAGTGAAACGAATCATGAGGATGAGTTAAAACGTGATATCATCTTGTATTATCCTTTGTAATAGCTCATAGGAGTTAGCTTTGTTTTTTCCAAGTCTTATCATTTCAAAAGACCTTGCAAGGTTATAAACCCAAGGCATTTGTAATTGTTTAATAAAATTTTTAAGTGGAGGAGGCCTCCACTTTTTGGTCTTCTTCCCCATTGGGGAAGGGTGTTGGGTCTTGTGGTTGGATTTAGCTTAGATTTACATTTTCATGCTCTTAGTTTAAAATTTGCTTCAAGTAAATCATCTTGTTTATATTCCATATCTACTTACCCCCATGCTCTCCCGAGTAGGGTCTTCTACCTGAAAGAGATTCTTGGGTAGTTTAGTTTTATATTTTTGCATTTTATCTTGCTTCTCTTCCAAAGCCCTCAGCCGGAAGTTGTATCCTTGAGATTTCGTCTCAAGGGCAGGACCACATAATTTGTGGTTACTCTTCCTTCCCCGTCGGTTTCCTTGGCAGAGCTTTCAGCTAGCTGGAAGTTCTCAAGTGCAGGCGGTTCTAGTGGTTGATCCTGTTTCGGGGATCAATCCCACCTAGTAGATTAAAGTTGTTTGGTAGAACACTAGATTTATTTACCTTGCGAATATTATTGTTAGTGGTATTCATATCTTGTTGATCAATACTATCGTTTAAATCGTGTTTCAAGTTAAGATATACTGCTTCTACAATCCGTTTGCCTCTTTAAAATAAACCAAAGTCTCTTGAACTTGGCCAAATCCAAGTCAAGAGCACCCTCTATCGGAGGGCATTTTAGTTTCTTCCATTTCCCTGCATTAGGCATTGTTAATTTAGCAAGTCTCTTGAACTGTGGTCATAAGACCAAGTCAAGAGCGCTCTCTGTCGGAGAGTTGAACAAGGCTTTCTAATAATAAAAATTTTCCACTCACACACCCTATAATTTATTTATCTTGGTTTCCGTCCTACACCCATATGCTCTGCCAACCTGAAAAGGTTGGGCTAGTACTCAGAAAGGTGGAAGACTTGTTAATTTACAAGTGAAAATCTAATTAAAACTTTCACCCCCATAACCAACCAATCCGGAGTTGATCGATAAGATAATTTCAGTGGGTAATCTCTTAGTGAGGGCGCCGGTATTCCATGTTCAGCCTCTAGTTTGCTGGCTTGCATTGCGCGGCCTGGCTAGAGCACTGGGTGGCCCGACATGTCCTTGAACGGAGGCACTTGATATTATCTTTTCCGGACTTTCTTTGAATACCCTTGGTTTTAGCCCTAATAATCAAGATAATTAAAACTTTGGATTTACCAAGATAAGCTGCATAACGTTCTCATAAACTTTCAATTCAAACACTTGTATCAAGTTTTCACAATTCACTTTTGATTCTTGACTCCATAAGGCACTGGTCCTTTATCTCATATTTTGCTTGTTTAAATATCTACATTGGAGTTATCTGTTATATTTCGTGAAAAGTGATTGACTTATTTCCCAAGTGTATCTTTCATCTTGTGTTTGCAACGTGGATTGCGTTATCTTGTCTTACTTGTAATCTTTATAATTGTCTCTCATTTAAAAAACTCCTAAAAAACACCCATCCGCATCACTACATCAAAAAACACTAAAATACACAAAGAGCCTTAGACAACTCTTTTTTAGGGACTACCCCCCTTGGCTTCGTTAGGAGTTTGCCTAAACGGAGGAGCTGGGATTCAAGTGACAGTACCTGGCTCATTGCTTGCCCCCAAGGCCACACCTCTCCCCACTTTCCAGTGAGGGAGACAGCTTTCAAAAGGTTTCTGCTGCTGGTGTGCAGTTTGGCGGACAACATGGACAATGTATAATCTGCTGATCTGAAGTAGTAATAAAACCTGCTGAACTGGATCAATCATCATCTGCATCATATGTCCATCATATGATATCATCATCAAGCATGTGGGACCATCAATCATCATCAAATAGGCATCTATACATGGCCCACATCATCACAGATCCCCATAATATATACAACCAAGGATAAATCACATCAGTAGACTAAGACATGCTTCTCTAATCATTTTCACAGCCTAGCTCAAAGTATAAGATCCATTCAGTGGCATTAATCACGTTAGCATATTCCATTGTTATATAAAATTACTTGCACAATAGTTCAAATGACAAACTCACCCATTGGACATGGTCAAACTGCTAGTGAAGGATGAAGGCTAGGAACAAGGTTGGGCAAAGGGGTTGACCTGTCTAACTCAACTCAAAAATACTTTGGACTGGGAGAAAGGGGAAAGCTACAAACTCTGTGCTGGACAAAAGAACACGGGGGATGGCTGTGTCTCACAAATGGATAAGTTGTTTAGAGAGTGCTTATTCAACTTAGGCATCATGTCTACATCAAGTTGATCCAGGTTCATTAGGATCATTCAATTTTATTCCATGGCCTTTTTAGCCTACATAACCCTTCGGATTTCAGATGTGCTGAGAAGCACAACTAGTTGCAGCTTGCATCCAAGGCATGTTTTTTCAAATATATATAAGGTCAACAATTGTTTAGATATAACTTTTAAGAACCATTGCTTTTTGGACCTTTCTTATACTCTTCGAGGAGTATTTTTAGCTGTTCATCGCTCTTGCCCTTTTTTTATTTCCATGGGCGAATTTTTTAGTTTCCATAGGTAGAACATGAGCTTTCAGTTTTAGCCAACAACATCTCAAGTGACTAGGGGGAGTTCGAGCCAATGCCAAACATCGGGACAACCGACCAGAATGATTTAGGCTTACAATCCAACTCACCAAAGGCAAGTTTTGTCACCAACTCAGAGCCGAGACACTGAATATACAGGGATGCGGTCCAAACAAAGAGGTAGAAAAATGGGGAAGTCCTCGGTATCAGAAAATCAAATGAGACAGATCAAGGTCTAAAGTCAAATAGGAAGGTCATGTATGGATGGAGTCAAGTGAATATGGAGCCTACACTAGTAGACAACTGGTGTCGGGAAAGACCATATCTATGTAAGGTGAAAAACCAGTGGGTTTTGTTAAATGACCTAAATGTGCAAGCAATTGTCCATTTTATGATTTACAGTTCATTTTAAATAGTTTGCCACATCAGGAATAATATACCAAGCACATGCTGTGTGTTACCACCTAAAGTTGCACTTTAGTTGGACTTCAGTGAGCCGCCAGTGTTGCACAATCACTTGTGCTTTTCAGTGTTCAGAAGTTCCAAGCTTGGCATGTTCAAGGCCCCTTTTTTTTTAATGTTTTGTAGTACATGACCGTGCCCCACGGGGTTTGTAATAAGCGTACTAGCATGGTGGTTTTTGAGTGACTCGGTTCCCTAGGACTTAACAATCAAAGAAGGTATTCCAAGGAGTTTTTTCCCTTGTCGATTATGCCTTGCCTTTAGCCGAGTATAATCGATGAGGTTTTCTCCTGCTCCTCCAAAGCTGGAATGCCCAAAGTGGGGGTTAGGCCTTAGGGGATTATTAGAGCCCATTTTGTAATATGTATGAACATGCTAGACGCTAGAATTTCATCGTTTTGTCATGTACTAGGTTCCCCTGAAGTTTCAGTCGATTCCGAGAAAAAATATTTTTCCGCATTTTAAGCCATTTTTTTAATGGTTTAATTAAAAAATTTCAAAAAGTGATAAAAGTCTTATCCGGAGTCGGAATTCGACGCAAGGATGCTCGTTTTCAAGCTCAGAGCATCCTCTTTACCCCGGTACCCAGTTTTCCTATGTTTCGGGTGATCAGAGTGTCCCGTGGAGCAGTTTTGTCTATCAGAGCTATAAAATGGCATTTTAATGCTAAAAGAGCATCAAATTGCACCTTGGTCAAAAGTCAAATTTATTAAAAAATTGGAAAAGGAATATGCCAAGTGACATGCCATGACATCATCTTAAGTGGGCGACTACATCAAAAGGAGAAAGCATAGGTTATAAAAGTCAAAATTTGAATATTTTCATGCTACGTAAATCCTTCACGTGGGGCCTTTCTCTCCATGGCCGTGAGCGAATTCATTGGAGGAGAAGTCAAGTTTATGGTTGGCGTTAAGGCTATCAAACTTTATGTTATAAGTCATGAAGGGTTGAACAAGTAAATTAAAACTGTGCTATGCCCACCATCCTTCACGTGGGACCGGCAGCTTGCATATCCATTTGCAGATTTGGTCGTGGCATAAGTTCAAAATGGTGGGAGCCTACCTCTCGTAAGGTGGCTGGACCAACGTAATAAGTTTCCAATTAAATTAACCAACGGAGCCCGCTACCTCTACGAAGCTTGGAAACGTTGAATGTGCATTTACTCTTCCTCACGTGGGCCATACGGTTCTGTTCAAAGGTTTTTTTTTATGGTGTGGACCACCCCATGTGACATGGCACAGTTTGGATAAGTTGCTAAGTGTAAACTCCTGTCAACCCTACCATCCACGATGGCATATCCATGCATTTTTTTTTTCTCTTCACGTGGGCCATCGCTCATGCGGCTAAGTTTTTTGTGAGTGAGGATAGGTTCAAAGTGAGGGGCAGCCAACTCGAATGACTTGGCATCATCTTTTGGTTCAGCTGCTAAATTTAAAGCATCCAATCGCATAACTCACACAAAAAGGATCCAGCAAATCATGGAAACATCATATTTTGCTCTCTTATTTCCTCACGCGTGGGCTCTTTCCAAGTGGGCAGCTTTCAGCAATTTCCTTCTTGAGGTGTTTTTGTCCTTTTGAAATGGTGTTTCTCCATTGGGTGAGAGCTTTGCTTGCTCTACAAACTAGGAGCTTTGTATCCTTAGGGTTTTGCGCCCTAGTTTGCTCATGGTTTGCTATAAATTGAAGAGCTTGGCTCCATTGTAAAGATCAGAAAGTGTGGAACCTCTGCTTATATTTGTATTGTAATATTTTTCTGAGTTTAATAAAGAAGGCTTTGGAGGCTAGTCTGGTGATTGTCTTTGGTTGGATCTTCATGCTTGTACATCTGAGGTATACTGTATTATGTTTCATAGCTAGTATTGTTGGGATTATATGTCTTTAAAGGGAAGCTATCTTCTATAAGATCTGTAAGTAATACTTTATAGTTTGCTTATTCATGTTGATAATATTAGGAGGCTAAGAGTAATGTAATTTCTTGTTTGAATTCATTGCATCGCTGCTTTCTTTTAATTATCTACACATATGCTCTTATTCCCTTGCTAGTTGTTTGCAGCTGTTTACAGGTAGCCTAAGCTGGAGAAGTCCACGAACATGTTAGATCGTGCCTTCATTCAGTAAATACGAACCAAGTCTCGATCTTACCGGTGCATCAGGGAGCTTGACTCCATTGCCCATTCTTCACTTGCTCAAACCCCCATGGGTTCACTTTTCTAGATCCATTTTTTTTATTCTATCTCGGTTACTGTCCTATTTAAATCTAAATCTTGCTTCAAAGTTCATTTGATTAATAGATCTAAGCAAGTAGCAATCTAAAGAGTCTAATAGCTTCATTTTTATTTAGTTCTAGGTTGCTAGCTAAGTTAGAAAATTTTGCATTTTTTTGTAGCAACGTCAAAGACACTTTTTAAGTGTTTCTTGGCATTTTTAAGACTAATTCAGTTCGCTGGTTTTTTTTGTCTTTTAGCAGGTCCGAGCTTTTTAAAGCTCAAAGTCTGAGATTCGGAGGTGTCCGTAGCCATCCGGGGAGCTAGTTTTACTTCCCTTACATCATTCTAACATTGTAAACTGACTTGTTCCCTAATGATAAAGGGCAAGCAGCATTTCTCTTAAGTTTCCAAGTTGTAATCAAAAAATAAAAAGAGCACAGCAGGCAATTCCAGCGCCTGAACCCAATCCCCCCAGGGGGGATTCGCACCCTTTTTTTTTATTTTTATTTTTTTTGTTTTAGATTAGTTTTCATTCAAGCAGTAGTAATTAAATAACACACTCGAGCACACAACGTCCTCCAAGGACCCGTTTTTCATTTTATATGCTTTTGTGTTTATTTCAAATTATTATCCTGTGCTTAAAATTTAATCCTAAAATTAACCCCCCTTGCTTTATGCTTGGGGTTTAGTGTAGATTAATCATCCACTCATACCTATTTAATAAAACGAACAACGCCCCAAACTCGGAGTATGCTCTTGACCACTGCAGCTTAGTCGGAACAGTTGGCTCAATCAGAAACGGGTGCAAGGTAATTAGTGTTAATAGGATAATCCATCAGAATCCAATCCTAAGAACTCGGGAGGTTGCATGGACTGAATCCACAGAGTCAGCAGGTTCTTAAGCGGGTTCATCCTCGCCTGGTTGGACACTTGGTAAGGTTGCTAGAGCACTCAGTTCGAAGTTTAGGTTTTCTTTTGGGCCAAACCAAGAATCAACCCACTCCTTAACTACTCATTTAATAACTATAAAATTTACCAACCGAGCCACTGCAATACTTTCACTGAGACTACACAAGCAACCCCACACAACAGTACTTACAAGCATTTTGACATTCTCGGCACTGGTCTTTAATTTTCTGTGTTTAAGTCAATCATAAATGTCGTGAATGCTTATTTATCTTATGTTGGGTTAGCTATTTGATTTAATTCACAAGCAGTGCTTTGTTGTTATAATTTTATCATCTCGTCATCTTTAACTCCTAGAATAGACTTTTATCTTTTGTTATAGATTAAAAGCCTTAGATTATTTTTCATAGGGACCACCCCCCTTGGCTTCGCTAGGAGTAAGCCTAGACGGAGGAGTCGAGTAATCAGGTGACAGCACTTGACTCTCACTTGCCCCCAAGGACACACCGAGCGGCTTGAAGGTTTCCTGCCGCGTCCCCCCCAGGTGTGTATTAGGCGGCAACATTTTGGCGCCGTTGCCGGGGATAAACCTTTCTATTCCCGGGTCACGACTTTTTGTTTTCTCATTTTTTGTTTTTGCTTTGTTTGATGATTGTTTAGAGTAGACCTTTATTCTTTCATCTGGCGACTCCACTAACCTTTTTCTCTTTATAAAATTTCAAAGTAAAACAAAAAATATTTCTGTGAGAGTTTTTAATGCATATTATTTTTCTCACATTGGCGACTCCATTGAAGGGATAAAACCCTTGTATCTCATAGATTTGTTGAGACTGGTTGTGTGTAGATGAGCCCATGCGACACAGTAAACTTAAAAGCTCATCATTCTGACAACTCCTTTGATTCAGTACAAGTTGGCCTCCATGGTTATTTCAGACTGACGCTTTTGGCACCAATATGGATGATGAAGAGTCTGGTGATCAAATTGCTAGTGCATATCCTCCCCTCAATTTTGCATATATCCCAGGTTTTCCTAACTTTCACTATGGTGAGGAGGATATATCAAGCTATTTTCCGAGGTTTTATGGAAATGGTGATCCAGTCGTCCAACACATCATGTCTTTCCTTAAGGTTCTGGCTGACTTCAATGTTTTGTACGAAGATAATATGATGCAGATGTTTGTGGGTACTCTGGAAGGAGAGGCTTATTATTGGTTTACTGAGGACCTTCCTAACAAGTGTATTACCTCCCTTTCATGCTTCCTTAGAATTTTCTTAAAGCAGTGGCAGTATGATGATGACACTGTGGAAAGATTCATTGAAAAATCCTTGGCTTACTTCTTACCCGAGATAGAATATCACATGGAAAACCCTGAGCCTCTTTGTGTTGTCATGACAGAGAACATTGAATATGTGGAGGTTCCTATAGCCTCTCTCACTAAAGAAGAGATTATGCAGCTTATTGAAAATCATGGTGCCATTCTCCCTGGAGCACAATTTGACTTTGAGAGAATGATCCATGATGATCCCATTGAAGAGTTTCATGAAGCATCCTTGATTGAGGACATTGTTGAGGACCCTCCGCATTTCACTTTAACAGAAAATATGGAAGATTCAGAATGTTCCCTGGTCCACTTCAATAATGATGATCCTATGTATGTTCCAAACTTACCTGAAGAGGAAGCCATTGCAAAGATTAACGAAGACATTCATGAAGGATCTTTAATTGAGGAGGTCTTTGAGGAGTTTCCTCACATTGCCATGGTAACAAACATTGAAGATTTGGGATTTCAAGATTACTTTAGTGAAGATGACAACATTTGTACTCCTAAGCCACCTCCAGAAAAAACTATCACAGAAGCCCTTATTGAAAATGAGGAAGTTTGCAATGTGTATAATGATGATGGTTTGGAAGGCTTACTTCCTTATGACCCTTTTTCTGAAGAAGAGGATTATGAGCATGGAGAAGCCATTATGGAGGTTGATGAAGAAACTCTTAAGCAACCATTGATGGAAGATGTTATTGAAGAACCTCTTCATATTGCCATGGTGAAAATCATTAAAGAGTTGGAGCTATCTCAGGATCATTTTAGAGAGGATTATGACACTCATACTTCGCATCTACCTTCAGAGGAAACCACTACAGAGGCTTACAGAAAAATTTATGACGAAGACAGTATTGTGTATGATAATACTCCTCTTTACTCTCCACATGGTAATGAAGTTAGAGAAAGCTTTTTCTATTGTAAACATTTTGAAGACGAACCTTGTAAAGAGGTTTATTATGACCATGAGGAAGACAAATATAGCCAGGGACATGATACAAATAGTGAAGACTCCTCCATCTTTGCCAAAAATACCTATGATGATTATTGGACATACATTGAGAAACCCATTTTTGATGTATCTAGAGAAGGGAGTGTGTATTCAGAAATATTGGGAGATCTTGATATAAAAGAGGAGCATGCATGTGATCAGTCGGAACCAAACATGAGTACTAGTATTGAAGACCCGAAGGTGCTATGCATTGAAGATTCAGATGGAACTCAGTCAATTGAACGTCAATCACAACCTTCAACTTCACATTCAGAATTCTCTTATGATTTGGAGCATCCTGGGGCTTATGTCACTACAGAATTGTTTCATCCTATAAGCCCTCTAAGGCAGTATGGTGGTGTGGTTGATCTACTTCATCCTACAGATTTATACATTAGTCCTATCCAATCTTGGATAGAAGCAGCCTGCGAGAGGACCTGCCAGTTGAGGAAGCAATTTGATGATATTCTGCATGGTCATGATCTCCCATCCAGCCCCCCCCATCCTCAACATTTTCGTAGGTTTGCATCTTGTGAATAAGGTATCCTTGTTTTGGCTGGTAACCAAACACGAGGTAAATTTCTTTTTTGATGAAATGTTAAGGTGGTTGCATTGGATTTATCATTTTACTTAGCATTTTTATCATGTTATGTTTAGAATAGGAAATAAGCTCCTCAAGGTGAGCATTTACTTTCTGCATTTCCTTTTTATTAGTTAGTTTTTTCCTTTTGAATAAAGTAACTTATGGTTCATTGGTTTCTTGCAAACACTTGTGCTATTGAAAGGTTTTCTTGTCAAGTTGAGATGTTTTTACAGGTCATAGAAACCGGAGATTCTGGTGTTCTCGTATGCTCTCCTTGCCTCAAGACTAGATCAAGCACACGTCCCGCAGTTGGAGCCAGATGTTACCACCTAAAGTTGCACTTTAGTTGGACTTCAGTGAGCCGCCAGTGTTGCACAATCACTTGTGCTTTTCAGTGTTCAGAAGTTCCAAGCTTGGCATGTTCAAGGCCCCTTTTTTTTTAATGTTTTGTAGTACATGACCGTGCCCCACGGGGTTTGTAATAAGCGTACTAGCATGGTGGTTTTTGAGTGACTCGGTTCCCTAGGACTTAACAATCAAAGAAGGTATTCCAAGGAGTTTTTTCCCTTGTCGATTATGCCTTGCCTTTAGCCGAGTATAATCGATGAGGTTTTCTCCTGCTCCTCCAAAGCTGGAATGCCCAAAGTGGGGGTTAGGCCTTAGGGGATTATTAGAGCCCATTTTGTAATATGTATGAACATGCTAGACGCTAGAATTTCATCGTTTTGTCATGTACTAGGTTCCCCTGAAGTTTCAGTCGATTCCGAGAAAAAATATTTTTCCGCATTTTAAGCCATTTTTTTAATGGTTTAATTAAAAAATTTCAAAAAGTGATAAAAGTCTTATCCGGAGTCGGAATTCGACGCAAGGATGCTCGTTTTCAAGCTCAGAGCATCCTCTTTACCCCGGTAGCCAGTTTTCCTATGTTTCGGGTGATCAGAGTGTCCCGTGGAGCAGTTTTGTCTATCAGAGCTATAAAATGGCATTTTAATGCTAAAAGAGCATCAAATTGCACCTTGGTCAAAAGTCAAATTTATTAAAAAATTGGAAAAGGAATATGCCAAGTGACATGCCATGACATCATCTTAAGTGGGCGACTACATCAAAAGGAGAAAGCATAGGTTATAAAAGTCAAAATTTGAATATTTTCATGCTACGTAAATCCTTCACGTGGGGCCTTTCTCTCCATGGCCGTGAGCGAATTCATTGGAGGAGAAGTCAAGTTTATGGTTGGCGTTAAGGCTATCAAACTTTATGTTATAAGTCATGAAGGGTTGAACAAGTAAATTAAAACTGTGCTATGCCCACCATCCTTCACGTGGGACCGGCAGCTTGCATATCCATTTGCAGATTTGGTCGTGGCATAAGTTCAAAATGGTGGGAGCCTACCTCTCGTAAGGTGGCTGGACCAACGTAATAAGTTTCCAATTAAATTAACCAACGGAGCCCGCTACCTCTACGAAGCTTGGAAACGTTGAATGTGCATTTACTCTTCCTCACGTGGGCCATACGGTTCTGTTCAAAGGTTTTTTTTTATGGTGTGGACCACCCCATGTGACATGGCACAGTTTGGATAAGTTGCTAAGTGTAAACTCCTGTCAACCCTACCATCCACGATGGCATATCCATGCATTTTTTTTTTCTCTTCACGTGGGCCATCGCTCATGCGGCTAAGTTTTTTGTGAGTGAGGATAGGTTCAAAGTGAGGGGCAGCCAACTCGAATGACTTGGCATCATCTTTTGGTTCAGCTGCTAAATTTAAAGCATCCAATCGCATAACTCACACAAAAAGGATCCAGCAAATCATGGAAACATCATATTTTGCTCTCTTATTTCCTCACGCGTGGGCTCTTTCCAAGTGGGCAGCTTTCAGCAGTTTCCTTCTTGAGGTGTTTTTGTCCTTTTGAAATGGTGTTTCTCCATTGGGTGAGAGCTTTGCTTGCTCTACAAACTAGGAGCTTTGTATCCTTAGGGTTTTGCGCCCTAGTTTGCTCATGGTTTGCTATAAATTGAAGAGCTTGGCTCCATTGTAAAGATCAGAAAGTGTGGAACCTCTGCTTATATTTGTATTGTAATATTTTTCTGAGTTTAATAAAGAAGGCTTTGGAGGCTAGTCTGGTGATTGTCTTTGGTTGGATCTTCATGCTTGTACATCTGAGGTATACTGTATTATGTTTCATAGCTAGTATTGTTGGGATTATATGTCTTTAAAGGGAAGCTATCTTCTATAAGATCTGTAAGTAATACTTTATAGTTTGCTTATTCATGTTGATAATATTAGGAGGCTAAGAGTAATGTAATTTCTTGTTTGAATTCATTGCATCGCTGCTTTCTTTTAATTATCTACACATATGCTCTTATTCCCTTGCTAGTTGTTTGCAGCTGTTTACAGGTAGCCTAAGCTGGAGAAGTCCACGAACATGTTAGATCGTGCCTTCATTCAGTAAATACGAACCAAGTCTCGATCTTACCGGTGCATCAGGGAGCTTGACTCCATTGCCCATTCTTCACTTGCTCAAACCCCCATGGGTTCACTTTTCTAGATCCATTTTTTTTATTCTATCTCGGTTACTGTCCTATTTAAATCTAAATCTTGCTTCAAAGTTCATTTGATTAATAGATCTAAGCAAGTAGCAATCTAAAGAGTCTAATAGCTTCATTTTTATTTAGTTCTAGGTTGCTAGCTAAGTTAGAAAATTTTGCATTTTTTTGTAGCAACGTCAAAGACACTTTTTAAGTGTTTCTTGGCATTTTTAAGACTAATTCAGTTCGCTGGTTTTTTTTGTCTTTTAGCAGGTCCGAGCTTTTTAAAGCTCAAAGTCTGAGATTCGGAGGTGTCCGTAGCCATCCGGGGAGCTAGTTTTACTTCCCTTACATCATTCTAACATTGTAAACTGACTTGTTCCCTAATGATAAAGGGCAAGCAGCATTTCTCTTAAGTTTCCAAGTTGTAATCAAAAAATAAAAAGAGCACAGCAGGCAATTCCAGCGCCTGAACCCAATCCCCCCAGGGGGGATTCGCACCCTTTTTTTTTATTTTTATTTTTTTTGTTTTAGATTAGTTTTCATTCAAGCAGTAGTAATTAAATAACACACTCGAGCACACAACGTCCTCCAAGGACCCGTTTTTCATTTTATATGCTTTTGTGTTTATTTCAAATTATTATCCTGTGCTTAAAATTTAATCCTAAAATTAACCCCCCTTGCTTTATGCTTGGGGTTTAGTGTAGATTAATCATCCACTCATACCTATTTAATAAAACGAACAACGCCCCAAACTCGGAGTATGCTCTTGACCACTGCAGCTTAGTCGGAACAGTTGGCTCAATCAGAAACGGGTGCAAGGTAATTAGTGTTAATAGGATAATCCATCAGAATCCAATCCTAAGAACTCGGGAGGTTGCATGGACTGAATCCACAGAGTCAGCAGGTTCTTAAGCGGGTTCATCCTCGCCTGGTTGGACACTTGGTAAGGTTGCTAGAGCACTCAGTTCGAAGTTTAGGTTTTCTTTTGGGCCAAACCAAGAATCAACCCACTCCTTAACTACTCATTTAATAACTATAAAATTTACCAACCGAGCCACTGCAATACTTTCACTGAGACTACACAAGCAACCCCACACAACAGTACTTACAAGCATTTTGACATTCTCGGCACTGGTCTTTAATTTTCTGTGTTTAAGTCAATCATAAATGTCGTGAATGCTTATTTATCTTATGTTGGGTTAGCTATTTGATTTAATTCACAAGCAGTGCTTTGTTGTTATAATTTTATCATCTCGTCATCTTTAACTCCTAGAATAGACTTTTATCTTTTGTTATAGATTAAAAGCCTTAGATTATTTTTCATAGGGACCACCCCCCTTGGCTTCGCTAGGAGTAAGCCTAGACGGAGGAGTCGAGTAATCAGGTGACAGCACTTGACTCTCACTTGCCCCCAAGGACACACCGAGCGGCTTGAAGGTTTCCTGCCGCGTCCCCCCCAGGTCTGTATTAGGCGGCAACACTGTGATCATGACTAAATCAACAAGATAATAATCCACAGCCAGTGATAACATATCCATAACATCATCATAATAATAATCATCATGCATCATCTGAAACACTGCTGAAATACATCTCTAAGCACTGGACTGAAACTGTATGGGATAAAGGGTCACATCGATCATCAAATCTGAACTCTCAAGGCTCAGCCTTGACACAAGGTCTAACATAAGTCTGAATGATATACTGCTCTGATCATGTGTGATCCAAAATGTACAATCATCATAGCCATGCTCTGAATAATGGAAGCTCTGGAATGTGCAGATATCTGCTAAGCAAGAATAGTAGCCCTGCTACTATGGTGTGATAACAGTTTCGTCAACACATCTGCAACCTGCTCATCCGTCGCAACATACAGGAGCTTCACTGCTCCTCTCTGCACCGTATCCCTGATATAGTGATATTTGATCTCAATGTGCTTTGACCTGTCGTGGAACAACGGGTTCTCAGACAGCTTCACACAACTCTGGTTGTCACAAAAGATACCAGTAGCATCCAACGGGAGATCAAATAACTCAGACAGTAGCTTTCTAAGCCATACTGCCTCACAACCAGCCGAACAAGCTGCAACATACTCTGCCTCGGCTGTACTCAGTGCTACGCAGGACTGCTTCTTGCTAAACCAAGAGATCACACCTGATCCCATACTGAAGCAGCACCCAGATGTGCTCTTCCTATCTGCAGCACTGCCTGCCTAGTCTAAATCAACATAACCCTGCAGGTTAAACTTTTGATTCGCATCATACTTGAGCCCATAATCAATTGAACCCTTCAGGTACCTCAGAATATGCTTTACATCAACCAGGTGAACACCTTTGGGATCCGTCAGGAACTGGCTCAATGTGTTCACCGCAAAGCAAATATCTGGTCTAGTGTTCGTCAGGTACATGAAGGACCCAATCATCTGACGATACACAATGACATCAACCGGATCAGATGAAGCATCACACAGAAGCTTCAGGTTTGATGCCATAGGTGTGGCCATGGCCTTGCAGTCCATCATCCCGAACCTCTTCAGGATCTCTACTGCATACTTCCCTTCTCCAAGGAAGATTCCATCTGCACTCTGCCACACCTTAATGCCTAGAAAATAGTGCATCATCCCCAAGTCCTTCATCTCGAACTCGGCAGCAAGCTTCCTCTTGGTATCAGCAATCAATCTATCCTCACCTGTAACAAACAAGTCATCCACATACAAGAGTAATATCACTGGATTGCCTTCCTCAACCTTGTAGTAAAGGTTGGAATCTGCTTTACTCTTGGTAAAGCCCAAACTGGATAGAAAGCTGCCTATCCTAACATACCAAGTCCTAGGAGCTTGCTTCAAGCCATACAAGGCTTTCTTCAACCTACACACATATGACCCCCTGTCATGTGTCTCAAAACCAAGTGGCTGCTCCACATACACTTCCTCCTCGACTACACCATTCAAGAAAGCTGTCTTGACATCCATCTAGTGTATCTTCCATTTCATCATCGCAACCAAGGCAAGTACTAATCTGATGGAAGTGTACCTGGCTACAGGAGCAAAAGTCTCTTCATAGTCTATTCCCTCTTTCTGGGAGAAGCCACGAGCTACAAATCTCGCTTTGTATTTTTCTATGCTGCCATCTGCAGTATGCTTGATCTTGTAGATCCACTTGGAAGTCACAACCGACTTCCCTTCAGGTCTTGGGACTACATCCCAAACATCATTCTTCATGATCGACTGGTATTCCTCGACCATGGCATCCTTCCATTTCATTCTTTTCCACTGCTTCTTCATAACTAGAAGGTTCTTTGTTCATAATATCACAGAGTAGGGCAACATAACTAGTATGTGATCTAGTCCTCTTCCTTTCTCTGTGTTCTTTTTCTGGGATGCCATATCTTTCTGCATCTTGAATGAGCTCTCTAGCCCATGCAGGTTTCCTCTTGTGAGAGTTCTTCTCACGTGGTGGATCTACAGGTTCTTGTGGATCTTCAACTTCACGATCTGCTTCTGGAATTGATTCAGTCATGATGGTGTCTTGGAATAAGTTTTCCTTTGGTTCTTCATGATCTTCAACAGGTGTCTTCCTTGACTTGATGAAGGCTGAGTTTTCATCAAATGTTACATCCCTACTGACATCAATCTTCTTGAACCCTGGAAAATATATTCTGTAAGCCTTCGAGCTTTCACTGTACCCCACAAAGATGCCCTTCTTTCCTGAAGGATTTAGCTTTGTCCTCTTTTCCTTTGGAACATGTGTATATACTAGACAACCAAATATTCTAAGATGGCTGACTTCAGGTTTCTTACCAGAGAAGACCTCTTCTGGTGTCTTGTTGTCCAATATCTTGTGAGGTGTTTTGTTCTGCACATATACAGCTGTCCTAGCTGCTTCTGCCCAAAGATGCATAGGAAGATCCTGGTCATGCAGCATTGCCTGTGCTGCTTCCATGATTGTTCTATTCTTCCTTTCTGCAACTCCATTCTGTTGTGGATTGTAGGGAGCAATCAACTCCCTCTTAATCCCTGAATCACTGCATAGCTTCCTGAAATCACATGAAGTGAATTCTCCGCCGTTGTCGGATCTGAAGGTCTTGATCTTCTTATCAGTTGGATTTTCCATCAAGGCTTTAAATTCCTTGAACTTATCAAACACTTCATCTTTGTTCTTCAAGAAATAAACCCAAGTCTTCCTAGAGAAATCATCAATGAAAGAGACATAGTATACATACCCACTCAGAGAACTAGATGACATCGGACCGCATACATCGGAGTGGATAATTTCCAAGATTCCTTTAGCTTTGCTTTCACTGCTTGGAAATGCCTTCTTAATGTTCTTTCCTTTTGCACATCCTTTGCAAACACCTTCATGCTTTGTCTTGATTTCAGGAAGACCCTCTACAGTGCTCTATAGTGTACATGTGCAAGCCTTCTATGCCAAAGTTCACTTGGCTCCATGGATTCATCTACCATGGCATGTTCAAGTTGTCCCTTCAATTTGTAAAATCCTCCCTCTTGCTCTCCAATCACTATTGCATCATCTATAGTTTTACCCTTTGGCCACATTAAGACTTGGCCATCTACAAATGCAACCCTCATGCCTTCTGCATCCAATGCAGATATGGAGAGTAGGTTCTTCTTGAACCCAGGTACATATAGAACATCTTTCATCTTCAAAGACTTCCCAGAGTCTAGGTTGTAGGAGGCTTCACCACTTCCTTTGATAGGATATCGATAGTCATCCCCAAGTTTCACCTTATGGGGTGACTCATGTTCAGATAGATTTGCAAAAGATTCTTTAAACCCAGTCATGTGTTTGGAAGCCCCACTATCAATAAGCCAATCATTACATCCATGAGAGATAGTACCTGTGAGAGCAGAGATTAGAACATATTCATCTTCACTTGATGAAGTATCACTTTCTTCCATATCCTTCTTCTTGGGAGGTTCATCATCCTCAGCAGCATGAGCATGAAATCTCTTCTTATTGTACCTCTTCTTCTTGTTGAATTTGTTGTTGTTGTCTTTCTTCTTCTTGGGACAACTTGAAGCAAAGTGTCCTATTTCATTACAATCAAAACATCAAACATGAGAGAGATCTTTCTTCTTATGATGAGGGTGAGAATGTTTCTTATTATGAGATCTCTCCCTCTTAAACTTGCTTCCCTTGGTGTGTGCTATGAGAGCTTGATCTTCATTCCCCATGTTTTCTTCTCGGGCCACGAGCCTTGCTTTTTCTTATGAACATTCCTCCCATAGTCTACTGAATGAGATCAACTTCCTTCTTGCACAGATTCCTTGGATGAAGGAGTCCCATGACCTAGGTAGGCCATTCAATGTGGTCATGACAACTTCACCATTGTCCACTACTTCATCCACAGCTTCAAGTTGTTCCTTGATCTGAGAGACCTTAGAAAAATAAGATTGAGTGGTCTCTCCATTCTGAAGCTTTACCCCTTTCAATTGGTTCCGCAGAGTCATCTTCCGATTTATGTTCTTCCCTTCAAATAGCTTGGTTAGGGAATCAAACATCTCCTTGGGTGTCTTTAGAGATGACACATGTGGTATGAGATGGTCTTTGATAGAATCGGCAATGATCCTCTTTGCCTTGACCAAGTTCTTCTTATGTAAGGCCTTAGCCTCTTCTCCCTCTGGGACAAGGACCTCTTCACTTATGTAAGTGTCCAATTCATTTTCTTCCAAGATTAACCCAATCCTACACTTCCATGCTCAGAAATTATTAGCACCTTCAAGCTTATCCTCAAGCTTGGTGTGGTGAGACATTTTAATGCGAAACTCAAATGGAAATAAAAGATTTAGGTCTTACCACTTGATTTGCAGAAATCTGGATTTGGTGCTGGATTAGGGTTTGTCAGAGAAACCCTAAAAATTCAAAATGTGAATTTCAAACTTCTGAAAGGATAGAAAGATGCGCCTTGATGAGTTGATCAGCCTGGTATACTCAGAAATTGAAGACTGCAAAGTTTCACCCTTCAGAAATGCTTTTCAATCTCCCGGATTCACTAGGGAGGACCCTGAATTAGGGTTTGAGTTTCCCGGAGCTTCACCCAACCAAAAAGTTCGATCCAAAGCTCTAAACTTCGATTTTTCCAAGGAGCTTCCAACTATGGTCTCAGAATTCATAAATTCCTATTTTTGTGGAAACCGTAATTTTTAGGGCCAAAATGAAAGTGCCCAGAATTGAATTCTAATTGGACAGAAAGATGCGCCTTACTGAGGAGAGTCAAAATACCCTACTGCCTTTCAAGATTTGTGGAGAGAAACCCAATAAACAAGAAGCCCTAGCTTCCGCAACTGCACAGTGTCTTCTTGTCAGGTTAGCTCTGATACCATGTTAATTTTTTGAGCATTAATTCAACATACTCTAGGATCTTTACTGAGAGAATAACATGTATAGCATATCAAGCATATCAATCACACCAAGCAATCACATGAGACAATAGACACATAGAGTTTCACTGGGGAAAACCATAAAGGTGAAAAACCCCACAACTTCCTCAGAGATAGAAAGAGCAATGATACAACCAAAGTACAAGAGATAGTCCTCCTAGCAGCTACTCCTCCTTCCTCACTTGTGCGCCACTTTCCAATGGGTGTAGAAGTGAATAATGAAATGATCAAATAGAGTGCCTCCCGCACTCTATTTATACATGACCTGACCTGCCTAATAACCTAGCAGGGCCGACTTGTCTAACTCAGTCTAATAACCCATGGTTATACTAATCAAGGCCGACCCCACACTTGGTGGTCTAATAACCCATCACATGCAAGTTGCAACACTTGCGACACTTGTCAATACAAATGACAACACTTCCGTATAAAGGAATAATACCATCTCTATAGGAGTACAATATACATGGGTGAAATACATTCCGAAGTTACAATTACATCAACACATTCCCCATAGGCAGAATTTTTAGTCACCTTTCTAGTAGATCTTCATTTTCTGATTTAGTTTCCAGCCTTCTATTCTTCAAGTATTCATCATTAGACACTCATAATTAGATCTGATATCACTTCATTTAGTCTATTTTTCAATCTAGAATCTCGATTTCACTAGGCTGGAAGAAATCTCACACTTAGGCATTCACCTTGAGCCTTGCTTTGCTTATCTCTGGGGCTGGGGTGTCTAATTTTTTTTGTCTCTCAACCATCACTGGTTGAGCAGGGTCTCCCTCTTGACTTGGCTACGTGCCTTGTCTAAAGTGACAGTAGCCTTGTCCGATGTGACTTCCGTTCGTTGAACGGAGGACCTGGCTATTACTGGTTACACCATTCTAGTTGTTCACCCTTTGCCATCCCTGTTGGGACACTCATTATCTATCAGCTAGAGATTGTGTGATAACATTTTTGGCGCCGCTGCCGAGGAGGTAGAGGTCTACCTATGTTTTGATTGAGTTTTTGAGTCTGTTGGTTGTTTTTCCTCTGTCACCATATCAAAACTTAAAACTCTGTTGGTTGATTTCTATTCACATAATTATTGCAGCCAACACATTTTTGTCTCATTCACCACTTCCCCTACGACATTCCACCTTCGGTGAACAAGGTTCCCAAGTTCACCTGGCGACTCCACCCCGCGGCTCCACTGGAGACCGAACCCATCCTTGCAATTTTAGAAGCTTAAGTCATTCTGACACTTCACATGAGACTCCATTGGGAACTCTTAAATTGATAGATCAGAATGGACCCAGATGTTCTCCTTGGCCTCGCACAAACCACTAAAGAATTAAATGAATGTGTGAATAGGTGTAGAAGGAGACAAGAGGAAATAAATGAATGGGATGCACAATCCAGGTATGAGGATGATTACGAATCTAATTTTGGGTATGAACCTGCATATCAAAATTCTTATGACACCCATCAAATGCCTCATCCATCTAATAGTTTTTCTTCCCCAAATATCCCGAGTGAACCAATTAAAAAGTATCAAACCCAACCAGGGCTTTTGGTGAATTATTCTCGCTCAACTCAACCAACCAAAACCTTTAGGAAACCCAAGCCATCCCCTTTTGATTTTTCAGAAATATGTGGGGCACCTCATCTTATTATGCCAAATGGATACATCAAGAGGTTGCCTCGATTTTATGGAAATGATGGAACATCTATTGAAAGTCATTTGGATGCCCTCTGGGACCATATGAAATCTCTGGGCGCTGATGGTGAGGATGTCTATATGCGAGCCCTTGGTGCATCCCTAGTAGGGGATGCCTATTTATGGTTTGATAATTTGGCCCCAGGATCCATCACTGGGTATGACATGTTCATGGATTTGTTAATAAGTGAGTGGGGAGAAAACATTGATGAGTCTTTGAAATGTCAATCTAGCACTGATTGTGTCATGGATGATGGGTATATTGATGATTTGCTTTCCCGATTGGAACATTCCTCTTCTGAGATGTTCCAAATTATGAGTGTGCCTACAATCCATAACAATGTTACAGAGTATCTTGAGAATAATGCTTCAAAACCTCGTGTGCAAATTAAAAGAGGCATCAATCTAGTCATACAAGATACTCTGTTATCATTTCCTGAGGCTGTTGCAGGCCGAATCCTAGATCTAATTCACCTTTCCATTGGTGACTCCAGTAAAGGATCACCAGAAGAGCAACCTCACAATCATCACGTAGTTGACAATTGTCCTAATTCATGTTCAAACAATCTGAATTTTGACTCAGATTTTAATCATCTCTCTGAAAAGGACGAGAAAGGTGAGGTTTGTCAGATTGCATGTGAGAAACAATCTAGTGATCATCATGAAATTGAAAACCGACTTTGGGAAGATGAATGGGGTGAAAGCATTGATGAATCCATGGGAGAACAATCAAATGAGGATTATGTGGTGGAGGATCAATGTCATGAAGACGATCAAGGTAGCAATTTGAAATGAGTAGTGATTGTCCTTATCAGTTTGATTTCTCCTCTCCCGAGCCTATGGTGAATGTACTTGTTATCACATATATAGTAGCCGGGCTACCATACATTATTTTTCAGATTCCAGAGCACTTTTCAACCAGTTCCTTTACATTGAGATGATGAGATGAGCATCTATCTATGGATCACTATCAGATTTTGGACAGCATATGTATTCCCATTGCCATGACTAAGTCTCAGGACACTCAGAGAGATGACCGATGTAGCCATTATACCATTTATACAGAGCAGTCAGTAGTTGCCCAAAGTTACAGTAGCAGTTTCAGAGGACAGATGATGGTTCAGAGGATGAGAATTCAGGTATATGACTCAGCAGGTATATCATTGGTGTTGTGGTTATATTGCTTTTATATTCATTCTTATGGCATGTCTTAACATTTAGTGTCATGATCTGGCGATCATATAGATATGCGGACCTGATTGATCTTATTATATATATTCTACTGTCCTTACTCAGACTTAGAAGTTCACTATTCATACTCATTGGTTTTACCCTCCCTAGGGAGAATAGAGGCGATCATTCCACCATACCTTGGCTTGCTAGTGTTGGCTCCATTATTCATTGTCATCATCCATCCATTACCTACCTTTTAGTTTATCACCCTGACTTACTACTTGACTAGTGGCATGGAGGATCTTTCCCCACTGTAGCCTCTGTATTGGATGAGCTTCCCTGTTTATTGTGTCTCGGCTCTGAGTTGGTGACAAAACCTACCTTTGGTGAGTTGGATTGTAGGCCTAAATCATTCTGGTCGGTTGTCCCGATGTTTGGCATTGGCTCGAACTCCCCCTAGTCACTTGAGATGTTGTTGGCTAAAACTGAAAGCTCATGTACTACTTATGGAAACTTATAAATTCGCCCATGGAAACTAAAAAAGGGCAAGAGCAATGAACTGCTAAAAATACTCCTCGAAGAGTATAAGAAAGGTCCAAAAAAAAAGCAATGGTTCTTAAAAGCTATATCTTAACAATTGCTGACCTTATATATGTATGAAAACATGCCCTGGATGCAAGCTGCAACTAGTTGTGCTTATCAGCACACATAAGATCCGAGGGGTTATGTAGGCCAAAAAGGCCATGAAATGAAATTGAATGATCCTATTGAACCTGGATCAACTTGATGTAGACATGATGCCTAAGTTGAATAAGCACTCTCTAAACAACTTATCCATTTGTGAGACACCGCCATTCCCTGTGTTGTTGCTCATTCAGTATATACTATGGTGTGTATTCCCTTTCCCATATCCAAAGTGTCACAATGTTAAGTCAGTCAGTCACCCTTTGGCCTAGCCAGTTTATTTAGCCTTCACCCCTCACTAGCAAATTGATCACAACTATGAAGTGAGTATGGTCTTGAAAGTCTAGTCTGAGTCGTAATAATAATTAATGACACTATATATTTGTTGGTAGATCGCCAGTAATGATTACTTTTTGTTATAATTTCTATTTGAATGAGTTGTAAAGCATGCATTAACCTTTGACACTTTGCAGCAGCTTCTACTGATAGCCTGAGTTATATGTGGTCAATATTGACCTGGTCAAACTTAGTTTGACCAAGGTCAATCACAGGACATGAGATTATTGGACCTTGTGATGATACAGATAGATGATATATCGTCTATGTAGATGTACATGATGGTTCTATGAATCAGATACAGGTTTATGATGATGATTTATGGTTTTCAGCATTATTTGATCATTTACAGATTATTATTATTTCACATGTTCCGATATATTGGATATATTATATGATCATGCAGAGATCCATATGGTGTATGAGTACACATCTTGGATGGTTTTGGACCTTCTAAGTCCAATGAGACAGGCTGTTTTCAGTTCCGGGCAGTTACAGTGATGATTGAGCTTCAGTAGACTGTCCTAGTGCAGTTTTGGTCTGTCGAAGACCCTGTCAGAGCAGAGTTGGATTTTATTTGGTTCACCTAGGGCACTGACGATGGAGGGGGTGGTCCAGCCACTTGTTTTTACAATATTACCCCCCTCCCAGACACACTGGTTCCCTCACCTTAACAACGCTGGCACTCTAGGAGGCAGTTTGGGGTAGGTACACGCTTCCCGACGCAGTTTTGGATTGGTAGAAATGGCTACAGAGGAATTCGATTTGGGCTACTGAGGCAAAGTTTTGGCATGGGATGATCCGTGATGATGAGTGGGATGTCTTCCGCACCTTCTCCAGTAGTTTCAACTTCATCGGGGCCCACATCCATCACTTGTGGCATTTTCTGATGATTTCCGATGCCTCCTAAGGCCCACGATTTGTCCATAAAGGCATGATTTGGTACTTTGATGACTATTTTATTATTATTGTGCTATGGGGATTGACCAAGGGTGGCTAAAATTACCCCTTGGACCCACCATAAGCTTATTGTTATATTTTGTCATCATGATTTGGTGGATCCCCTCTCCTAGGGCGATTTTGTCCACTTATGGTTATATTTTATGGTTGATCCATGTATTTTATTGTTGAGCTCGTCTCAACCATTGATTAGATCTTTTGATCTTTTAATCTTAGCCACTCATGTAAAAAGTGGTTAGGATTATGGTCTCTCTCCATCCTATTTAAGGAGAGAGCCTCTCATTGTAAAATCATCTAGAGATTTTTGGCTCTTGGGCTTGGAATAAAATTTCTATCTTTTGAAGTACATGCTTGGGTTGGAGTGGATGTTGGTTGCTTTGATTGTAAATGCTTTTGTCCATTGCACTGGAGGATCTATTGTAGCTATCTTGCATATTTGCCATATCTTTTTACAGGTGGAGAAGACTTCTTCAACAAGTGCGAATTGGTGGGGAGGCTTGCCCTTCAAGCTTGGAGGAGGACGTTTTGTGTTAAACAGGGAGTGGTTTTGTCTTTGCACCAACTATTCTTTGCTTATCTCTTTTTTGCTTGTATCTACCTTCAACATGTTAAACTGATTGATGCTTTGCTCCTTGGTTTTGACAGGTTAGAGGGACACATATGTGGCTTGCAAAAATCGATTTGGCAAGAGGGCTTCAAAAATTGTCCATTTGATCTTTGGCAAAAGTAATCCTCATCTCAACTAGCATTCATCTCTTCATCCAGGTATGCTCAAAAGGTATGATCTGTTGATTAAGTTGTCATTGATGCCAACAGTGTATAGTCATTGATGCCAACATGTCTTGGTGCCCCTTGAGGAGCCCTTGAGGGTTAAGTAATTGTCAGTGTCTAAGGAGACCTTTTGATCTTGTCCAAGCCCAAGTTTGAAGCCCTTGGAGCCCTTGGGACAATGACAAAAGCCCTGAACACCCTGTAGAGTGTTTAAGTACCCCAAAGATGTTTTGCATTTCCCCAATTGTTTCTTTGTTTCCCAGTACCACAACTTATGCCCCAGTATGCTACAAAAGTGTTGAAGAAGTTGCAAGAGTCCAAATGAACCTTTCAGTGGTCATTTGTGTTTATTGATGTCATGGTACCCCAGGAGAAGGTCTAGCAACCCCACAGGTGATGTCATGATGGATCTTGACCCTTGTAGGTCTCCTGGTGTGGTTGAGGTGGTCGAAGAAGCCTATGAATCCCCTTGCTTGATGAAGAAGCCCTGAAGAAGTCCTTGGACCCACATTTGATGGATTAATGGTCCTTGTCCTCTTAAAGGTGATGATGTGGTCATTAATGACTTGATGAAGACTTGGAACCCTTGATGAAGATATTGATGCCCGTGTATCCCTTGTTGGGGTCATGGAACCCTTGGAGATGGTCATTATGCATGAGAAGGTCAGACACCCACATAAATGGCGGCATGATGACCCTTGGACACTATATGATCATTGATGGTGCATTTGGAAATGATTTGGGTCTTGGAATCCATTCATATGGTGGTTTGTAAGCCCATGATTGTTGGAGCCTTTGATATGATAGAATCCTTGGTCATGATTCCCTCATCACTTGGCGATGGAGTCCTATGTGATGGGCTTGAAGTCCATGGAAAGTATCTTGTTTAAATATTATATGATATCCTTGAAAGAGTCCTTGAAACCCTTGCATGCGGTGCCTTGGGTCTTGAACCATGGTGATGTATGGTCCTATTTGTGGTTATATGGCTATTGGGATGTAGATGGAGGTAGATCCCACGGACGTGCCTTGATATGTTGAAGAAGACTTTGAAACTCTTGTAGTTAGTGGTATGGTCTTCGGCACCCTCACGTGTGGGGTCTTTGACATCCTGGACACATTGAATAATTTAAGAATATTAGACCAAGAATTTGCAAATAATCCCATCATAGGGAGATAGTCCTCGTCGAGCCATTTCCATTGATATGTGGAGCATCTTCTAACTCCTTATGGTTGAAGAGATATGAATTTTTGAAGTTGGTGTACCCCACCTTTTTGGGTGAGCCGACCAAACAAAAGAAAATTTAATTATTTGTAATTTTGAATTGCATGTCGGCCCTGTTTGAGGTAATAACTTTCCTCCATGACCTATATAAATAGAATATCAAACATTTCATTTGCTCATCAATTGGAATTTCGCAACTCTTGGAGAAAAGTGCGAAATTTTGTGGAGGAGAAATTTTTGGGCATCTTTACTAAAATTGGTATAACTTTCTCATACGGAATCGGAATTACAAAATTCTTGGCTCGTTGGAAAGCTTGTTACGAGGGCTATGTGATGACATGATCTAGAGTTTCTTTTGGTTTGTATATTGTTTCTTAACCTTATGATCTTCAAAAAGGTATGGCTCATGCTTCTAGGTTTCTCTTGTAATGGCACATGTCTCTCATGGATAGAGTTCATCTTTGATATTAGTATGTGAGCCTATGTATTGGTATATATATTTGAAGTCATTATGGAGGATATAATGATGATGTTGCATACCTTTATGCTATGATATTATACACTTTATGATGATAATGCATGTGATAATGATGTACACTCTATGAAGTTGATGCACTCCTATGCAATATGATGTACATGCATACCATAGTGTGATGATGCTCTCCTATGCATTATGATGTATACTTGATGTTGATGATGCATACACGGTCCACACTGAAGTGACGATTATGCATATTTTATGATGATGATGCATACCCTATGACGATGATGCATACCTATGATGATGATGCATGACGATGCATGCCTTATGTTCAGTGGAAGTAGAGAAGGATTATTTGTTCAGTGACTGTGTATGACGAGGTGTACAAGGATGTACATGAGCAGTGTATGGCAGTAAAATGACTTGTTGGTATACATGGATGATTTGGCAGTGATAAGAGTGCAGAGGTTATCAGTAGCAGATTCAGGGTTTGGTGTGCAGTTGGTTAGACTCAGATTGACTGAGTCGGATGATGTGAACAACAGATTGATTGGTCAGTTGATGAGTAGTGTGGAGCAGTTGTGGTGCAGTGGTCAGTGGACAGTTGATGAGCAATGAACAGTTGATGAGCAGTGGTTAGTTGATGAGCAGTGACAGTGGTTGTGCAGTGTGGTACAAATTGGGTACAAGTGTTGGATAGCAGGTCCGCAGGATCAGTGAAGTTTGTGGTTCAGTAGTTTCAATTACTATCTTCATATCAGGGTGGCAGGATGGGGCAAGGAAATATAGGGAGCTAAGGGTTCCTTCAGGTTGTAGCCTGTAAACCAGGGGGTTGTAGCCTCCTTCCAGTTGTAGCTGGAGAATTGAAGTCTTTGTAACAAAGGGGGTTGTTACCTCCTTCCAGTTGTTGCTGGTAAATTATTATCATAAAGGCTTCCGTGGTTTTTCCCCCAGGACTTGGGTTTCCACGTAAAAATCTTGTGTACCGTGTTTTTCTATGCTTCCTATGTGATGATGATATGATGAGCTGTAATTGTTAATAATGTTGATGATATAATGATAATGTGATAATGCATTAATGAATGATGTATTGAATAAGCTGCTGATGATTGTTAAAGTTGAAAAAGTAATAAAAGCTACACACACTGTTCACCCCCCCCCTCTCAGTGTGCTCGGTGTGTCCAACATGATCTTCTTCTTCTTTGAATCATCCATAATTTCTAGATCATAAAAACCCTAATTAATCAAAACCCTCATTTTGGTTTTTCTTAGATATACTTAGATCTAGCCTTGCTTTTGAAGAGATATTAAGAACCCACCTCTATAGCATCCACTCCTAGTTGGATCTATGGTTTGGTGGTGATTGGGTTGAAATTGGCACACGTTACAAGGCAATATAGCCCTCTTGAGGCAAATCGCACTTCCTTGGGAGAGGCTTGTTTGGTTAGATCTAGCACATGGGTAGGTGAGATCCCACTTGATTTGCAATCTACATATTTGATAACCTACCCCTGGACTCTTACTTTGGTGATTTCTACCTTGTGGGCATCATTCCACATTTCAAAGGATTAAAACCCCATTTTGGACTATTTGGCATCTTAAAACTCAGATCTAGTAAGATCTAACCCTTGGATTGCCTTGATTTTCAAGATCCACATAGATCATTGCCTAAACTACTTGGATCTATAATTTGGTGGCCATTGGACTTATTTTGACACACCTTTCCCACCTTTTTTCCCTCCTTGAGCAAAGTCGCACTTCCTTGGGTGACTGAGTTTGCCCACTTTGAGGACGTGGGTAGTTGAGATTTTTGTGGATTTGGAAAGAGCATAATTTGAAACCTACATCTAGTGTGTCATTTTGTGACGATCTGCCTTGAGGGTAGCATTCCTTGTTTCAAGGGATTGTGGTCCACTTAGGGTCATATCATGAAACATTAGATCTAGAAAGATCCAACCATTATATCTCAATTAGCCCACTTGATTTGCCTACGTGGTGTCCCGATCTACACTTTGACATATCTTTTGACTCCATTAACCCATCCAACAAGGCACTAGTCTTCCTTAGGCAAGTCGCACTCCTTGGGAATTGTGTCAAACTTTAGATCTCATATGTGGGTACTCTAATTTCTAACTTAGATCCATAGATCTACTCACTGCATATCCTTTAGTACCAATTGCATCCCTTAACTTCACCTTGTGGGTCCCATTTGAACCATTCACACATCCCAAGAAAGTAGGTCCCACTTGTGTAACACATGGTACTAGATCTTGTCATTGTAGCTAATCATGTGGCCTAAATCATACATTGATTGAAACACAAATCACTTCTTAAACCACCTTCAACCATACTTTGATTTACAGGTCCACTTTACCTTGCATTGGTTTTCGTAACTTACCATTAACTCATCCCTAGGAACCTTTGTTTGGGTCCAATCATCTTTGATTGGTAATAGGGTCTCCCCCTAGGTCTTGATTCATCTAGATCTAAAGTGAAGAGTGCCTCGGTTGACGTGACTCCCACCTTGCATTGAGAACCGTGGCATCTCTTGGGTCACCTCTTTAGTTGTCCATCTCCTCTACCGTTCCGGATGGGATACCACTAGGGGCAACTGCAAGTTGTGTGATAACATTTTTGGCGCCATTGTCGGGGAGGTAGAGGCTTACCTTGGTTCAACATACCTTTTGTCTCACATACTCCCTGAACTTCAAACAACATACATCTTGGTAGAAGAGTTCAAAAGTCTACCTGGCGACTCCTAATCGCGACTCCTCTGAGAATCGAACCCACAAAGAGATGTCTTCTCAGGATAACATCTCTCCCGAAATGACCATGGAATTCATGTCAAATATGTGTGAAATGGTCACCAACATTGCTATGTATCTTAAGAATCAAGATGAAGATTTTAAAAGACGTGATCAACAAACCAAAGAAATGCTAAAATCCATCTGTAACAATTCAACCCCTTCAAAGGCTAGTTCTCTTAAGACTCGGCAACTCAAGCCGGCTAATCCACAGCCTAGCAAGGCAGTGCATCAACCTGCACGAAGAATCTTGTCGAAAGCTCCAAAGCCTTCACCTGAGGTCATCACAAAGGGTAAAGCTGTGACTAACACTAGTCAAACCTCTCCTACAAATAAAAAAGCAGATCAAGAGATAAAACTTGACCCTCCTCCTAAAACTAATGTTCCCAAAGCAACCCTTTGGAGAAAACAACCTGTGCCTCCCAAAACAAGCCTCCCATGATTTTAAAGCCTAATCAAGAGCTTCCAAGAACGAACATTCCTAGTAAGCTAACCAATTCATCTGCTTTGGTTTCCTTAAAGGACTTAATCAAAATTCCATTTGTCAGGTATGACATCATGAAGTTCCTAGGTTTAGGTGTAAATGAAAAGGATAAGGAAACCCATTCAATCTGAACATTGATGTAACAAGCTTTATGACGAAGATAAATAAGCCTATTCCCTTCTGTGAAATTTTCAAGATCCCTTCATTCCGCAAAAGAGTTACCACTCATCTTGGGATTCAAACAAGGAAGCAAGTCCCTAAGAAGGTTTCTGCTGAAGTTAAGGATTCCCCTTTCATGATCCAAAGTGTCTCGGGTGACAACTCTGGAAGTTTCCCGCCCTTCTATATTGCGCTCGAAGTAAATGGTTTGATATTGCATAACTGCATGCTTGACTCTGGAGCTGAAGTAAGTGTCATGCCCTTAAGAGTCATGGAACAACTTGAGTTAGTACCCACAAGACCTTATAGAAATTTTTGTGGAATGGATTCAAAAACTGTGGAATCTATTGGGATAATTGAAAATTTGCATGTTAGGTTGGCTACCTGTTCTGACATTGAGCTCTCAATGAGCGTCCTAGTCCTGGACATCCCTGATGCATGGGGAATGTTGCTATCCAGGGAATGGTCAGCAAGATTGGGAGGAAGTATCCAAATGGATCTCACATATGCCACAATCCCAACTAAGGAGGGGTCATCCATAACTTTGTTTAATGAACCACCTATGCAGGAGCATGTTGAGACCCCTGAAAATTTATTTACTGAAGCAATGTATTCAAGTGATGAGATTGGAAACTTCATGGTTCTGGCAAATTATTGGGAGGAATTTAAGAAGCAACCTTTTTCACATGATCAAGTTTGGAAAATGCACTTTGACGAGGCCCGCTCCGGACATGGTGCAGGAGCCGGTATAGTTTTAATTTCACCATCAGGAGAAAAGAACTTGTTCTCTTATCGGTTGGAGTTTGAATGCACCAACAACGTGGCTGAGTATGAAGCATTGCTTTTAGGCTTGGAAATTGCTAGAGAAAGAAACATCAAATCTTTATCTGTCACAGGAGATTCTGACCTCATTGTGTCCCAAGTCAAAAACGAATTCGCTGCTAAGAATAATAGACTTAGAGACTATAGGAATGCAGTTTGGGATACCATTGAGTGCTTTGATGCCTTCGAGATTAAGGTTGTTCCCCGTGAACAAAACACTTTGGCTGATGAGTTGTCTGTTATGGCCAGTACTCTTCAAACCTCTGAGTCTTTAAAGCAACAAAATTGCAAACTTGAAGTTTTATTCAGACCCTCTGTCCCTGATAACGAAGACCATTGGCAGATTTTTGATAATGATGCCCAAGTCATCCGATTTTTTACTGCTTCTCGAACCCCAATGGTAAACTTTGAAGATGAAATGAAAGGTAGTTCAATTGAAGGAATGGATGTCACAGAAATCACCTTCCCCCTTGAGAAAAATTTCAATAGGCATGATGAATACAAAGGTAGGAGATCTGAGCCAGTGGATGGGGTTATTGAAATAAATGCAGGCTCTTCTTGTTCCCCAAAAATGATCAGAATTGGGATAAATTCCTCGAAAGAAGAAAGAAAAAGAATTATAGAACTAATTAGAGAATATAAAGATGTATTTGCATGGGTCTATGATGATTTGAAAACTTATGATCAGTCCATTATAGAACACACTATTCCTCTCAAAGAGGGAGCCAAACCATATCGACAAAAGTTGCGAAACATGAACCCTAAGTTAGCTCCCTTAATTAAAAAGGAATTGGAAAAGATGTTGGCAGCGGGTATTATTAGGCCAGTTAGGCATACAACCTGAGTATCCAATCCCGTAATCATAAGGAAGAAAAACGGGGAGATTAGAATTTGTATTGACTTTAGGAACTTGAATCAAGCATCTCTAAAAGATAACTATCCATTGCCTAACATGGAAAATCTGTTGCAAAGTGTAACAAGGGCTGGCATGCTATCTTTACTTGATGGTTTTTCTGGTTATAACCAGGTCCAAATCAAGAAAGAAGATCGTGGGAAGACAACCTTCACCACCCCATGGGGAACATTTGAGTATATAAGGATGCCATTTGGACTTCTGAATGCAGGGTCAACCTTTCAAAGGGCAATGGATCATGCATTTGAAGGCTTAATTAGCAAAATCATTGCAATTTACCAAGATGATCTAACTGTTTTCTCTAAAGACAGGGGAGACCGCATAAAGCACTTAAGGAGAATTTTTGAAAGGTGTCGAAAATTTGGAATATCCTTGAATCCTAAAAAGTCTACTTTCGGTGTGGATGAAGGGAAGTTGTTAGGTCACATTGTTTCCAAAGAAGGCATTAGAATTGATCCTAAAAGAGTACAAGGAATTCAAGCCATAACTCCCCCAAAAGATGTCAGCTCATTACGGTCATTTTTCGGGAAAATAAACTTCGTAAGAAGATTCATCCCTAACTTAGCTGAGTTGGCCAAACCCTTAAATAATTTGCTCAAGAAGGATGCAAAGTTTGTTTGGGATAAGAAATGTGACACCTCATTCAAGTCTCTAAAGAAAGCCATTGCTTTTGTGCCTGTCCTAGTAAGCCTGAATTACAATAAGGATTTTTTGATTTATTCCTATGCATCTGAGGACACCATAGCAGGTGTGTTGTTACAAAAGAATGGAGACAACCATGAGCAACCTGTTGCCTTTATGAGTAAAAACTTTAGAGACGCAAAACTCAATTACACAACCACTGAAAAACAAGCCTATGCTTTGGTCAAGTCTTTAAAACATTTTAGGACATATATCGGATACTCCAAGATTATTGCCTATGTCCCTTATCAAGCAGTAAAGGATGTCTTGTCTCAGCTTGATGGCATAGGGGTTAGGGGAAACTGGATTTCTAGGATTCAAGAGTATGATATTGAAATCAAGCCAATCAAGATAGTGAAGGGCCAAGGGTTAGCGCAACTGTTGACTGATTCCAAAATACAACAAAATAACATGATTCTTTATATTGATGAAGATCACGAGTGGTACAAAGACATCATTTTCTACCTCAGACATATGACCTGTCCTGATCACCTTGTAGACCACCAGAGAAGAGCTTTAAGGTTAAAAGCATCTAAGTATGTTTTGCCAAAAGATGGTTTGGGCTGGAAGAATCCGGACGGAATCATACTCAAATGTGTAAACCATGATGACTGCCAAAGAATCATCAAAGAAATGCATTTCGGATTGTGCGGAGGACATTATGCACCTAGAACCACAGCTGCTAAGATCATGAGAGCTGGGTATTATTGGCCATCCTTGTTCAAAGATGTGCACACCTTGATTAGAACATGTCAGGAGTGTCAATTCTATTCAGGAAAACCTAGACTACCTGCCCTGCCTTTGACCCCAGTCATCATAGAAGCACCTTTTCAGCAATGGGGAATGGATTTTGTAGGACTATAAACCCTAGCTCTTCAAGTGGACACAAATACATACTGACTTGTACAGACTATTTCACTCGCTGGGTGGAAGCTATCCCTACTAAGAAGTGCACTGCAGAGGTTGTGGTCAAGTTCTTAGAAGAGAATATAGTCTCCAGATACGGTTGCCCCTGCAAGATTACAACTGATAATGCGCCATCTTTTAGTAAAATTGAGATGTCCACCTTTTGTTCAGATCATGGGATCACTTTGTCTCATTCTTCCAACTACTATCCGCAAGGAAATAGTTTAGCAGAATCAAGTAATAAGAATTTGATAAGACTCTTAAAAAGAATGATTGGCGAGAACAAGAGGACTTGGGATGTAAAGCTGAAATATGCTCTCTGGGCAGATCGAACGACAGTCAAAAGAATAACTGGAAAAGCTCCCTTTGAAGTAGTGTATGGGCAAAATTGTAGGCTCCCAATCAACCTTCAAATTCCTGTTTATGAATTGTTACAACAGTGCTCGTCTAATAAAGAGGCCCTGCAAGCAAGAATTGACAAGTTAGTAGAACTAGATGAAACTAGAAGGGAAGCTTGGAATAAAATGGTCATAGAACAAGAAAGAATAAAGGGAACCTTTGACCAAAAGAGTAGAGACATAATATTTGGAATTGGGGATATAGTTTTGCTATGGGATAAACATAAAGAGAAACCAGGAAATCATGAAAAATTTGAGAAGATATGGATGGGCCCTTATCGGGTGAGTAAGATGGTTGGCAAAGGTACAGTGTATTTAGAGACTTTAGATGGAGATGAGTTGGAATTACCTGTAAATGGGAGGTTACTAAAACACTACTTCCCACCTATAAGCCTGGAATGATCTTCCTTGCTCTGCCTTGCCGTGCCTGTTTAGAGTAGGTAGTGTTATCACCTAAACTGTAGTTACCCCTATGGATGGATCCAGTCATGGATGGCAATAGGGAAGGGCAACTCAAAAGGTGCAACCACGATCACCTCGACCTCCAATATATGGTTGTCACGCCAGTCGAGGCAACCTTCGCTTTATGTTATCTAGCCCAGACAACAAAGGGGGAGACCCGATCTACTCCCGATAGGAGAGATCAAAACCAAGACACCAAATCAGGGTATTTCCAAGTGAAGTTAGGTGTATGGTTTATCCTAGACCTAAAGATGAAGTCACAAGCCAAGTGGGGGTTCAATAGGTATAGCATTGGTTCATAGTTGATGCGAGAGTGACTTATAATGTTTGAAGTGAGATCTAGGATGAGTGTACTAGTTCAATGTTGGAAAATCCACTGCCTTGGGAACTGTGTCCAATGCAGGGTTGTTTAGGGGTCAGATTGGGGCTAACTAGTACATGAGACAAGCTTGACCATGGTTCATGATGTCTTCAAAGGTATAGTTTACCATGCATAGGTCAAACCACAAGTCAATCCAACAATCTAGGAAAGTTGAATTATCTTGGAGACAAACCAGTGCCTTGGGAATTGGGAAGTGGAGTCAAAGTGGGGTTGACTTATGGTTTAGGACTCCTACAACATGAGACAAGTGGGCAATAGAGGTCTTGATGGTTGAATGTGTTTAGATCTAGGTTTGACCCAAGTGGACCACAATCCCTTAAAACAAGGAATGCTATCCCCAAGGCAAGATTTGACAAAGTGATAGTCTAGACCTAGGTTTTGAATTATTCCGGTTTCAGATCTGCAATAATCTCAAGTACCCAGTTCCTAGAAGTGAGTGAACTCACTTCTCCAAGGTGGTGCGACTTTACCCAAGGAGGCTGAAAGTGGGGTTTAGGTGGGTCAATACAAGTTGGATGGCACCCAAATTTTAGATCCGGGTAGATCAGTCAAGTAGGGGTATGGATCTATAGTTTCACGGTAATCCGATGGCAGTTTGAGTCTTTTGGATGTGGTGGGTCCACCTCACCAGGGGCCTCGTATTTTTGAGATATTATGTATTTTGATCACCATATTGACATCTTATTGTTTAGTAATGTACTAACATGTATAAGGAAGCCTATCGCTTCATGTTGCATACAGGTATTCAACCAGCACCATGTTGACCAGATTTGACTTGGTCAAACTATGTTGACCAGGCCAAAAATGGGCCCAAAAAAATATTGCTATCAAGATTTCGATTTTGGTCATTTGTATTCTCTTGGGGTCCCATATGAACCTCCAAGCATCAGAATTTAAAAAGGTTGAGGCAGCGATGAGATTTTTAATTATTATGGGTCATTAATGACTGTTTTATATAAAAATCATGGATTTTGAGCAAACAGTGCCTAAGTGATGAATCATGGTCGTTCAAGTGACCATGTTTACTATTTTTGGGGTCCACGATCGCATTGCAACAAACGGTTCGACAATCCGGGCACTATAAGTGGGTCAAAAACCCAATTTACACATTCAACAATAAAACCAGCAGTTAATTAAAGGAAAAATCAAAATTTGGCAAAGGCAACTATAGCAAATGGCAAAATCAAAGGCTGGCTAATTCAAGGGTGATTTCTAAGGTAATTGTTATCACACCATAGTAGCAGGGCTACTATTCTTGTACAGTAGATATCTGCACATTCCAGAGCTTCCATTATTCCAGAGCATGGCTATATATTTTGGATCACTCATGATCAGAGCAGTACATTATTCAGATTTGTATATGACCTTGTGTCAAGGCTGAGCCTTGAGAGTTCAGATTTGATGACTGATGTGACCACTTATCCCATTACAGTTTCAGTTCAGTGCCTAGAGATGTATTGCAGCAGTGTTTTAGATGATACATGATGATTATTATTATGATGATGTTGTATGATCTATGGATATGTTCTCACTGACTGTGGATTATTATCTTGTTGATTTAGTCATGATCATAGCATGTGCTTGGTATATTATTCCTGATGTGGCAAACTATTTAAAATGAACTGTAAATCATAAAATGGACAATTACTTGCACTTTTAGGTCATTTAACAAAACTTACTGGTTTTTCACCCTACATAGACATGGTCTTTCCCCGACACCAGTTGTCTGCTAGTGTAGGCTCCATATTCACTTGTCTCCATTCATACATGACCTTCCTGTTTGACTTTAAACCCTGACTTGTCTCATTTGACTTTCTGATACTGAGGACTTCCTCATTTTTCTACCTCTGTGTTTGGACCGCATCCCTGTTATTCAGTGCCTCGGCTCTGAGTTGGTGACAGAACTTGCCTTTGGTGAATTGGATTGTAGGCCTAAATCATTCTGGTCGGTTGTCCCGATGTTTGGCATTGGCTCGAACTCCCCCTAGTCACTTGAGATGTTGTTGGCTAAAACTGAAAGCTCATGTTCTACCTGTGGAAACTTAATAAATTCGCCCATGGAAACAAAAAAGGGCAAGAGCGATGAAAAGCTAAAAATACTCCTCGAAGAGTATAAGAAAGGTCCAAAAAGCAATGGTTCTTAAAAGCTATATCTAAACAATTGCTGACCTTGTATAAATATATGAAAAACATGCCCTGGATGCAAGCTGCAACTAGTTGTGCTTCTCAGCACATCTGAAATCCGAAGGGTTATGTAGGCCAAAAAGGCCATGGAATAAAATTGAATGATCCTAATGAACCTGGATCAACTTGATGTAGACATGATGCCTAAGTTGAATAAGCACTCTCTAAACAACTTATCCATTTGTGAGGCACAGCCATCCCCCGTGTTCTTTTGTCCAGCACAGAGTTTGTAGCTTCCCCCTTCTCCCAGTCCAAAGTATTTTTGAGTTAAGTTAGACAAGTCAAACCCTTGGCCCAACCTTGCTCCTAGCCTTCATCCTTCACTAGCAGTTTGACCATGTGCAATGGGTGAGTTTGTCATTTGAACTATTGTGCAAGTAATTTTATATAACAACGGAATATGTTAATTTGATTAATGCCACTGAATGGAATTTATACTTTGAGCTTAACTGTGAGAATGATTAGAGAAGCATTGTCTTAGTCTACTGATGTGATTTATCCTTGATTATATATTCTTGGGATCCGTGATGATGTGGACCATGTATGGATGATTATTGATGATGATTGATGGGCCCACATGTTTGATGATGATATCATATGATGCAGATGATGTTTGATCCAGTTCAGCAGGTTTATTACTACTTCAGATCAGCAGATTATACATTGTCCATATATGGTGGACCCTACAGCTGGCCCATTAGGGCAACCCATGGTGTATGAGTACACATTTCTAGTGGATTTGGGTCTTCTGGATCCAATGAGACACTCATCTTTCAGTTCCGGGCACTTCTGACAGTGATTGATGCATTTTTACACTTGTTGACCAGATTTGGGGCTGATTTCCCAGCCTGAGCAGCAGGGGCCCCGAGAGGCCAGTTCACCTAGGGCGCTGATGATGGAGGGGGTGGTCCAGCCACTTGTTTTTACCATTTACCCCCCCTTCTGGAGAGCCTGGTGGGCTCAGATGGACAGCGCTAGCACCCTAGGAGGCAGTTTTGGCACTTTCACAGTTCCCGAGGCAGTTAAAAAATGGGATAAAGTGGTCACTGAGGAAATCGATTTGGGCAATTGAGGCAAGGTTTTGGCATTTGGTCTTCACAGAGGTCTTCCAGGGTGGCATCACTATCTTCCAGACAGTTTTCACCATGTGGGTATGCCCAGATTGATCACAGGAGGACATTTACTGCTTGACTGTCATGGATTCTGAGGACAGTTTTGATCATTTACAATACTTTGGACATATTTTATTATTTTATTGTGCCTTGGGGATGAGCTAGTAAGGATTGATGCCTCCTAGCCCCACCATGTGCTTATATTGTCATGTCCTAGTCATCATGAGGTGGATTTTGGCACCTACTCTTCTCTAGTGGATGACGTCACCCCCCTTTTTGTACCATTTAGTGGGGGCGCTATTGTTATTTTGAGTGATCCATGTGATATATTGTTATGGGTCATCTTAGCCATTGATTGTATGATGAGATCTTTTAATCTCAACCACTCATTTGATGTAGTATTGTAGAGTGGTATAGGGTTTTGGTCTTTATTATCCTATATAAGGAGGAGACCCCCCATTGTATAGCTCACCTTTGGAGCTCTGGAATATTGGAATAGAAGATTTTTTGTGGAGCACATCTCTCTTGCATTGTGGATTCTCTTGCATATTGAATATACAGTATCTCTTCTATGTATCATTGTGGATTTTGGTGCTTCTTCTAATCTTTTGACAGGAAAGTCGAATTGGTGGAGAGGAGGGCGACTTCATGAGGGTTATTGTTGGAGGGATCCACATATTCTCTCTTGGGTTCATCTTGTGACAGGGAGTATCATTATTGTATCTTCGTGACATAGTTGATGCTTTCTATTACATCTTTCTACCATTTTCATAATCATCTTGCTTGACTTGTTTCTTTGATCTTCTCTTGTAGGAGGAGGACGATTTGGCTATCTTGGAGAAGGACGTTTTGGTTGGAGCTCTTGGATCTCACTCTTGAATATACACATAGGAGAATGCTATCAATTTGCAAGGTGGCCATAAGCAATTGAGGTAAGATCTACAAGGTATGTGCCTCTTTCATCCATTCTATCTTCATTGGTCATAAAACCCTAATCAAATTAAAACCCTTGTTTTTGGTATTTCTTAGATCTACTTAGATCTAGCCTTGCTCTTGAGAAAATATTGAAAACCCACCTCTATAGCATCCACCCCTAGTTGGATCTATAGTTTGGTGGCGATTGGCTTAAAATTAACCCATTTTCCAAGGCAAAAAGCCTCTTTGGCCTAAATCGCACTCCCTTGTAAGAGGCTTGTTTCGTTAGATCTAGCACATGGGTAGGTGAAATTCCACTTGATTTGAAATCTAGACACTTGATAACCTATACCCACATCCTTACTTTGGTGAAAACTACCTTGTGGACATCTCTCCATGTTTTAAGGGGTTAAAACCCCCTTTTGATTTTCTTGGCACCTTAAAACTTAGATCTACTAAGATCTAGCCCTTGGATTGACTTGATCTTTTGGACATACATAGATCGGGGTACTAGCATCCCGGATCTACAATTTGGTGGCCATTGGACTTGATTTGGTCCACCAAACCCACTTTTTGGCCTTCCTTGAGCAAATCGCACCCCCTTGAAAATTTGAGTTTGTCCACTTCTAAGAGGTGGGTGTTTGAGATTTTCGTGGATTTGGAATGCCCATGCCTTGAAACCTAGGTCCATACTGTCTTTTTGTCACGATCCGCTTTGGGGGTTGCATTCCTTGTGTCAAGGGATTGTGGTCCACTTAGGGTAATCACTTAAAAACCTAGATCTAGTAAGATCCAACCATTAGATCTCATTCAACCCACTTGACTTGGCTTCTAGGTGTCCCGATCTACACTCTGACATACTTTTTGACCCCATTAGCCCACTTAACAAGGCACTAGCCCATCACTAAGCAAGTCGCACTCCTTGGGATTTGTGTCTAACCCTAGATCTAGTACATGGGTACCCCTATAATCAACTTAGACTCATAGATCTAGCCTATATCTAATCTATAGTACCAACCTCACACCTAACTTCACCTTGTGGGCCTACCTAGAATCATTTCACACTTCCCAAGAACACAAGACCCACTTGTGTAAACTTATGGTACTACACCTAGTCATCATACCCCATCATGTGGCCTAAACCATACATAGGTTGAAACACTAACAATCTCTTACACCACCCTCAACCATACCTTAATTCCTAGGTTCACTTAGCCTTGCATTGGTTTCCGTAACTCACCATTTACTTACCCTTAGAAACCTTTGTTTGGATCCAATCAACTGTGATTGGGGTATAGGGTCTCCCCCTAGGTCTTGTTACACCCAGACCTAAAGCGAAGAATGCCTCGGTTGACGTGACTCCCACCTTACATTGGGAACCGTGGCATTTCTTGGGTCACCTTTTTAGTTGCCTATCTCTTCTACCGTCCCGGATGGGATACCTTTAGGGGCAACTACAAGTTGTGTGATAACATTTTTGGCGCCGTTGCCGGGGAGGTAGAGGCCTACCTTGGTTCAACACACCTTTGTGTCTCACTATCTCTCTGCACTTTAAACGACATTACTCTTGGTAGTAGAGCCTAAAAATCTACCTGGCGACTCCTAATCGTGACTCCGCTGAGGAACGAGCTCATAGTCATCCTTACAACACTCGAAGTAAATCAAATCCAAATCAATTGGAAGGAACCCCACTCACATATCACAAAAGAGATCCTAAAACCCAATCAACTAATTTCTTGTGGAAACTTGTTAACTCGGGTTCTCCAAACCGTGTCTTAGGATCCCCTTTGTTCAATTCGGTTCCTCCTTTATCTCCTAATCATAACTCTAGTTCAATCCCAGTCAATCCAATGGCTGGACAAGGTCAATCCAACTCCGGTAACAACAACCAAAACAACCCTCCTGTTGCTCGTGCTTTTGGTCACAAGGCTAGGGCTTCTCCTTTAGACTTCTCTCAGATCTTGGGTGCTCCCCATAGTATGCCAGACAAGTACTTTGAAAAGATCCCAAAATTCAATGGCAACTGTGCCACCTCTATTGAAGATCACATAGACAATGTTTGGGCTCATATGGAAGCTTATGGGGCTGAAGAAGAGGATGTGTTTATTAGGGGTCTCTTTGCATCCTTGGAGGGTGATGCTCGCAAATGGTTTGACCGCTTGCCTGCATCATCAATCAATGGGTATGATGTATTCACCGATAAACTCAAACAAGAGTGGTCAGTCAAGTTAGATGGGCGTTTCCTTTTACACCAACTCTTTGACATCAAAAAGAAGGAAAATGAGTCTGTCCATGAGTTTAACCAACGCTTTGATAAGACTGTTGCCAACATCCCAAGTAACATAAGGCCCCTTGATCAAGCCATCTTGATCCATTACCTTAATGCATATGAAGGTTACTTGGGTTACCATCTAAAAGACAAAGACCCTAGTAGTTTGAAGATAGCCCAAGACAATGCCAAGAAAGCTGAGGCGAACGCTGCCTCCATGGGAAAACAAAATTTCTTTGACCTAATCAGTGGACCTTCTTCCTCCAGTTCTGAGCCTAAGTTTAAAAAGAGTAAGGAACCTAGCAAAGATCCCAATGAAATGATGGAGAGTATGCATGAAATGATGAAAAACTTAACTCTCCTAACTAGGGACCTAGCCAAGAACAGAGAGGGGGATAGATATAGGCAGCCCTATGGTCCTAAACCTTATTGGAATCAACAAAAGAAGCCTAATGAGGGTGATAGAAGAAACCCTATGAACCAAGAACCTCCTATCATAAACTGGTCTGAAGAGCAAAAGTTGGAAGATCCTGAGTATACCGCCCATGGCGATGATACTCCGGATTCTCCAAAGAACATTAATTGGGTTGATGACTTAAAATTTGACAAAGACTTCGGAAGAATCTTGATTGATCATGAAGAAGACACCATAGAAGAAACCAACCCTAGTGGTCCCATCTATGCTACTGAGCAAGTTAATAGTGATCAAGCTCCCTATAAAACCTATCAACGAAGAAAGGATGGCCAAAAGCCTATGCCTTTTAGTGAAAAGAAAAACAATGAGCTGCCTAGTCCAGTGAGTGAGCCATTCCCTTTGCCTGAGTATGACTTTGATATCAACATCGAAAGAGAGTTAGACAAAGTTATGCATAACATTCCACTCACTGAGTTAATGAAAATCCCTTCAATAAAGGAGCAAGTGGTGGAATTTTTCGAGAGTATCCCTGAGGCTGCCACAAGTAGTGGTGAGGATTCATCTTCTCAAAACCCAGCACCTTGTGATGTGGTTGATGAAGAGGATGACCCTCCCATTAACATCCAAACTGCCCTATATGAGAGGAAGAATGGGGGTCACCAACCATTTTATCTTACACTCCGCATAGGTGATATCCTTCTTCATAACTGTATGTTGGATTCTGGGGCCTCCATGAATGTGATGCCTTTACAAGTCATGGAAGCCATGGGATTAAAAATAACTAGACCTTATGGGAACGTTTGTGGGATTGACTCTAAACCAGTTAAAGTCTTTGGCTTGATCAAAAACCTAAGAGCTGACCTGTTTTCATGCCCCGACATATCCATGCTTATGGATATAGTAGTTATAGATCTCCCTCCAGCCTATGGTATGCTCCTTTGTAGGACATGGTCCGCTGGGCTAGGGGGACATCTTCAGATGGATTTATCATATGTTACCATCCCCAACTCTGATGGGTCTTTGGTTAGGGTGTATCGGGAGCCGTTTTATGATGGACATCTTGAGAATTATGAGGATGGTGTGAGAAACACTTTTGGTGAGGGTGAGTTATTACCTGAGGGTATCTTTATGGTCATGGGTGGCCATGATGATGATCCTAGCATGGAAGAAGAAAGAATTATTGATGTTGACCCTCAGTCCATTCGGGATGAAGTGTCGGAAGACCTTAGGACTTTGAACCAACCTAGTAATGCAGGACCAAACGTTGAACAACCTGCACCTCCTACTCAGCTAAACACTTCAGAGGATAACTTTGATCAAATTAGAATGGGTGAGTATGTACCTAGGACAGTACATGAGTGGCTTTTCCTAGTTGATCTTAACACAGAAAGAGGAAGACAAGCCTTACCTCACATCACTCCTTGGACAAATAACAATGAAGGAACACACCTTCCCTCACCTGAGGGGAGTGATGAAGAACTAGTTGATTATCACTTTTCTGATGTGCCTGATCATTTGTCCCATTTGTCCTTGGAGGATGGGGTTTTGAGGCAAGTGAATGACAACTCTTTGAGTTGGCAAGAACATGCCTCAACCCATGATGACCATGGGGAAGACTTTTCTTTAAGTAATCTAGCCATTTCTCAGGAAGAACCCGCTGAGCCACGTCTGCCTCCATCTTACCCTAGCTTCCTTTTGCCTAGTGAGTTGCCTAGTGGTGAAGAGGATATGGACTCCACAGTTCCTAGTCATGTGTCCATTCCTACTAACCATCTGACACTTTTAGAAAACATGACCATTCCTATCCCATCGGGAGAAGGTAGTAGAAGAAGTAGTGAAAGTCAAAGCCCTCCACCCATAACCCAAGCTGAAGTGGATGTTGATATTGACTTTTGGACCATAGGGGAAACACCAAAGAACATCATTCACCCACTAGTAGAAAGTCCTCCTAGGAGAACTGTAAGAGAAGTCTTGATTGGTAGCGTAGTTGTACCTTTAGACGGTGGACCTCCCAGATTTGATGAAATTCCTCCTAATAGGAATTCAAGTATAGTTACACCTCAACCTCAATGTACTTCCGATATCCAACCTTTCCCTGAACATGTTATTGAAGTCATCCCTCAATCTGTAAATCGCCAAAGGTTCGAAATTGGTGATAAGGTTGTAATACCTAATGATTTATTTTATATACGATCTAGGGGATCAGGTGACTTTTGGGTTGGACCACTTAATGTTGAGCGCTGCATTGATGAGATGTGTTTTCTTGCTACTGGGACTGGCCAACGTATCTTACTCCCTATCAACCAAAGGGAGCTAAGGGATTATCATCCCTGACCTTCCGTACTGTGCCTTGCCTTGCCTGTTTAGAGTAGGTAGCTTCTGAATAAGCTCACTTGAGCAGTAGGATTTGTGTGATTTTTCTTTTTCTGTGTGCCGAGTATTGTCCCGTTTTTCTTATTCTGCTTGGAGTGTCTGCTTGTTTGTTAAGTTGAGCCTTACTCCTAAGCTCGTCTCTTCTCCTGCATGCATTTAAGAAATTTGTAGTTGGCATTTCTATTTGTTGCTGCCTGTGCAAGTTGAGATTGCCTGATTAAAGAAGTATTCTTTTCCTGCTGCACAGTAAATGAAAATGATAAATGAATAATATACGCCATGTTAGTTTATATTTATATTTTGACGCATTTCAGTTTATGCTTTAGATTAGATTTCAGTTTTGTTTTATTTTATATTTGTCCCATACATGCTCCATGATGGTATTCTAGTGTTTGTGAGAGCAGGAACAGGTGCAAGATAAAAGCTGAAAGCAAGGATGGTGCAGTGCTGGATTGAAGATTGATGCAGAGCAGTTCGAGACCAGAGATTCTGAGGTTCTCAAGCGCTCTCTCCCTTAGAGCACTTGTCCCAACTGGAGCCAGATGTTATCACACCATAGTAGCAGGGCTACTATTCTTGTACAGCAGATATCTGCACATTCCAGAGCTTCCATTATTCCAGAGCATGGCTATATATTTTGGATCACTCATGATCAGAGCAGTACATTATTCAGATTTGTATATGACCTTGTGTCAAGGCTGAGCCTTGAGAGTTCAGATTTGATGACTGATGTGACCACTTATCCCATTACAGTTTCAGTTCAGTGCCTAGAGATGTATTGCAGTAGTGTTTCAGATGATACATGATGATTATTATTATGATGATGTTGTATGATCTATGGATATGTTCTCACTGACTGTGGATTATTATCTTGTTGATTTAGTCATGATCATAGCATGTGCTTGGTATATTATTCCTGATGTGGCAAACTATTTAAAATGAACTGTAAATCATAAAATGGACAATTACTTGCACTTTTAGGTCATTTAACAAAACTTACTGGTTTTTCACCCTACATAGACATGGTCTTTCCCCGACACCAGTTGTCTGCTAGTGTAGGCTCCATATTCACTTGTCTCCATTCATACATGACCTTCCTGTTTGACTTTAAACCCTGACTTGTCTCATTTGACTTTCTGATACTGAGGACTTCCTCATTTTTCTACCTCTGTGTTTGGACCGCATCCCTGTTATTCAGTGCCTCGGCTCTGAGTTGGTGACAGAACTTGCCTTTGGTGAGTTGGATTGTAGGCCTAAATCATTCTGGTCGGTTGTCCCGATGTTTGGCATTGGCTCGAACTCCCCCTAGTCACTTGAGATGTTGTTGGCTAAAACTGAAAGCTCATGTTCTACCTGTGGAAACTTAATAAATTCGCCCATGGAAACAAAAAAGGGCAAGAGCGATGAAAAGCTAAAAATACTCCTCGAAGAGTATAAGAAAGGTCCAAAAAGCAATGGTTCTTAAAAGCTATATCTAAACAATTGCTGACCTTGTATAAATATATGAAAAACATGCCCTGGATGCAAGCTGCAACTAGTTGTGCTTCTCAGCACATCTGAAATCCGAAGGGTTATGTAGGCCAAAAAGGCCATGGAATAAAATTGAATGATCCTAATGAACCTGGATCAACTTGATGTAGACATGATGCCTAAGTTGAATAAGCACTCTCTAAACAACTTATCCATTTGTGAGGCACAGCCATCCCCCGTGTTCTTTTGTCCAGCACAGAGTTTGTAGCTTCCCCCTTCTCCCAGTCCAAAGTATTTTTGAGTTAAGTTAGACAAGTCAAACCCTTGGCCCAACCTTGCTCCTAGCCTTCATCCTTCACTAGCAGTTTGACCATGTGCAATGGGTGAGTTTGTCATTTGAACTATTGTGCAAGTAATTTTATATAACAACGGAATATGTTAATTTGATTAATGCCACTGAATGGAATTTATACTTTGAGCTTAACTGTGAGAATGATTAGAGAAGCATTGTCTTAGTCTACTGATGTGATTTATCCTTGATTATATATTCTTGGGATCCGTGATGATGTGGACCATGTATGGATGATTATTGATGATGATTGATGGGCCCACATGTTTGATGATGATATCATATGATGCAGATGATGTTTGATCCAGTTCAGCAGGTTTATTACTACTTCAGATCAGCAGATTATACATTGTCCATATATGGTGGACCCTACAGCTGGCCCATTAGGGCAACCCATGGTGTATGAGTACACATTTCTAGTGGATTTGGGTCTTCTGGATCCAATGAGACACTCATCTTTCAGTTCCGGGCACTTCTGACAGTGATTGATGCATTTTTACACTTGTTGACCAGATTTGGGGCTGATTTCCCAGCCTGAGCAGCAGGGGCCCCGAGAGGCCAGTTCACCTAGGGCGCTGATGATGGAGGGGGTGGTCCAGCCACTTGTTTTTACCATTTACCCCCCCTTCTGGAGAGCCTGGTGGGCTCAGATGGACAGCGCTAGCACCCTAGGAGGCAGTTTTGGCACTTTCACAGTTCCCGAGGCAGTTAAAAAATGGGATAAAGTGGTCACTGAGGAAATCGATTTGGGCAATTGAGGCAAGGTTTTGGCATTTGGTCTTCACAGAGGTCTTCCAGGGTGGCATCACTATCTTCCAGACAGTTTTCACCATGTGGGTATGCCCAGATTGATCACAGGAGGACATTTACTGCTTGACTGTCATGGATTCTGAGGACAGTTTTGATCATTTACAATACTTTGGACATATTTTATTATTTTATTGTGCCTTGGGGATGAGCTAGTAAGGATTGATGCCTCCTAGCCCCACCATGTGCTTATATTGTCATGTCCTAGTCATCATGAGGTGGATTTTGGCACCTATTCTTCTCTAGTGGATGACGTCACCCCCTTTTTGTACCATTTAGTGGGGGCGCTATTGTTATTTTGAGTGATCCATGTGATATATTGTTATGGGTCTGTTATCACATATATAGTAGCCGGGCTACCATACATTATTTTTCTCATTCCAGTACACTATTCAGCCAATTCCCTTGCATTTGAGATGCCGAGATGAGCATCTATATTGGATCACTATCAGATTGTGGACAGCAGTTGCATTCCCCATGCCATGACTGAGTTTCAGGACACCCAGAGAGGTGACCGATGTAGCCATTATACCATTGGTACAGAGCAGACAGTAGTGCCCAGAGTTACAGCAGCAGTCTCAGAGGACAGATGATGGTACAGGTTGATGAGCTTGCAGGTATATGACTCAGCAGGTATATCATGGTGTTATGGTTAGATTGCTTTTATACTTATTCTTATAGCATGTCTTAGCACTTAGTGTCATGATCTGGCGATCATATAGATATATGGACCTGGTTGATCTATTATATATATTATACTGTCCCTACTCAGACTTAGAAGTTCACTATTCATACTCATCGGTACATACCCTCCTTAGGGAGAATAGAGGTGATCATTCCACCATACCATGGCTTGCTAGTGTTGGCTCCATTATTTCATTGTCTTCATCCATCCATGGCCTACCTTTTAGATTATCACCCTGACTTACTACTTGACTAGTGACATGGAGGACCTTTCCCCACTGTAGCCTCTGTATTGGATGAGCTTCCCCGTTTATTGTGTCTCGGCTCTGAGTTGGTGACAAAACTTACCTATGGTGAGTTGGAGTTCCTTGTGAATTCCCCCTAGTCACTAAAGTTGTGTTGGCTAAACCTGAAACTTTTAGTGCTGCCATCAATACAAAATCTGGAAAATGAAATGCTATATCTTGTATGAAAAGCCCATTCATGCAATGTGTTTCTAAACACACATGAATGAGAGGCATGCCAAATGAACATGGCAATAAAAATAAAATGTTATATCTTGTGGAAAATAAATACCTAGGTAAACAAGCTATCCATGACACACCTAGAAGTGCTCAGGTAAACAAGTGCCTTAAAAACACACCTGCAGCAGAAAGCCTAAAGAAAAAATGTAAATCTATGCAATGTGTTTGTAAACACACATAGATCAAGGCTATGGAAACTTCAGGCCCAAAAAGCAATGGAACTTAAATGCTATATCTAAACAATTGCTGGCCTTATTTGTATTATGGATTGTGCGCATCTGTGAAGGTGAATAAACCCTCTTTAAACAACTCATCCATTTGTGAGACACCGCCATTCCCTGTGTTATTGCTCATTCAGTATATACTATGGTGTATTCCCTTTCCCTTGCCAAAGTGTCACAAAGTCAAGACAGTTAAGTCATCCCTTAGCCTAGCCAAGTTAATTTAGCCTTCACCCTTCACTAGCAAATTGATCACAACTATGAAGTGAGTATGATCCTGAAAGTCTAATCTGAGTAATAATAATAATTAACGACACTATATATTTGGATTTAGATCGCCAGTCATGATTACTCTGTGTTATAATTGCTATTTGAATAAATTGTAAAGCATGTATTAACCTTGATACTTTTTCAGCAGCCTTGGATGATGGACTGAGTTGTATTTGGTCATGGTTGGACCTAGTTTGACCATGGAGGACCATGGGACATGAGATGTTAGACCTTATGAGGATATGGATAGATGATATATGGTCTATATACACATACATGATGATTCTATGCAGCAGCTACAGGGTTATGATGATGATTCTTGGGATACAGCAGTGTTTGATCATTTACAGAGCATTATTATTGGCCTTTTTCCGGTATATTGGATATTTATTTTGATCATGCAGAGACTCATATGGTGTATGAGTACACATCTTAGATAGATTTGGACCTTCTGAGTCCAATGGGACAGTTTGTTTTCAGTTCCGGGCACTTACAGTGATGATTGAGCCTCAGTAGGCTATCCCAGTGCAGTTTTGGTCTGTTGGAGGCCCTGTCGGAGCAGAGATGACTTTTATCCGGTTGACCTAGGGCGCTGATGATGGAGGGGGTGGTCCAGCCACTTGTTTTTACCATATTGGTGCCCTCACCTTGACAGCGCCAGCACTCCAGGAGGCTGTTTGGGGCAGTTTCACGCTTCCCGAGGCATTTCAGGATTGGTAGAAATGGCTATTGAGGAAATCGATTTGGGCTACTGAGGCAAAGTTATGGCATGGGATGATCAGTGATGATAGATCGGGACCTTCCACACCTCCTCCAGCAGTTTCAGCTTCATCGGGGCCCGCATCCATCATTTATGGCACTTTCTGTGGATTTTTGAGGTCTTTTGAGGACCACGACTTCACTATGGAGGCACGATTTGGTACATTCATGATTATTTATTGGTTATTGTGCTATGGGGATTGACCAAGGAGGGATAAAATTACCCCTTGGACCCACCATAAGCCTCTTATGATATTTCATCATCATGATTTGGTGGGATTCCCCTCTTCTAGGGCGATTTTGTCCACTTATGTTATATTTTATGTGTGATCCATGTATTATATTGTTGAGCTCATCTCAACCATTGATTAGACTTTTGTATCTTATAATCTTAGCCACTCATTCAAAAAGTGGTTAGGGTTTTGGTGCCTCTCCTTCCTATTTAAAGGAGAGAGCCTCTAATTGGAAAGGGTCTTTGGCTCTTGGATTATTGGTATAGAAAAATATTCTTGTGGAAATTCTTGTGGTCTCCTTTGCATCTGGTGTTCTTAGATGGTGATTGGAAAGTCTATTGCAACCTAGCATTTGGAAATTGTGGCAAGATCTATCTTTTTTGGAAATCATTGTTTGTCTACAGGAGGGCGACTTCAACAAGGGCGATTTTGCAAGGCTTCTTCAAATCGACTTTCTTGGCATTCGCTTGTATCAGGGGGTTATCATTAGCATCATTGTGATCTATGCTATCTTTCTGTTACTTCTTTTGTTGCATTAGTCTTATCTCTTGATGCATCAAATCTGATATTGTTGACGTTTGTTGTGCAGGAGAGAGGGCGCATTGGCTTCTTGGACCAAATCGACTTGCATAGAAACTACCTCAAAGCTTCTCAAATTGATCGGGTTTGCATAGATCATCATCATCAAGGCATCTACAAGGTTACCCAGGTAAGATCCACAGGTTTGTTTCTCTTTCCTTTATCCAATCCATTGACATAGCTCATAAATTGTTAAAACCCTAAATATCTTAAAACCCCCATTTTACATTTTCTCAGATCTACTTAGATCTAATGGGTTGTTGGGCATAATACTGAAAACCCACCTCTATAGCATCCAAGGCATCCCGGATCTATAGTTTGGTGAGGATTGGCTTCCATTTGATCCCCTTCCCAGGCCAACTTAGCCTCTCCCAAGCAAGGCGCACTTCACTAGTTGGGCAAGTTGACCTAGATCTAGGTGGTGGGTGTTTGAGATTCCACTTGATTTGATATCTACACATCAAATAACATACACCCAGGTTGTCACTTTTCTGAAATTCACCTTGTGGGCCCTATTCCACATTTTAAGGGATTTAATCCCCATTTTGGACCACTTGGAACACTTAAACTCAGATCTACTAAGATCTAACCGGTGGATTGCCACGAAATTATAGATCCATACTCCTACCTGACTGATCTACCCGGAAATAAAATTTGGGTGCCATCCGACTTGTCTTGACCCACCTAAACCCCACTTTCAGCCTCCTTGGGTAAAGTCGCACCACCTTGGAGAAGTGAGTTCACTCACTTCTAGGAACTGGGTACTTGAGATTATTGCAGATCTGAAACCGGAATAATTCAAAACCTAGGTCTAGACTATCACTTTGTCAAATCTTGCCTTGGGGACAGCATTCCTTGTTTTAAGGGATTGTGGTCCACTTAGGTCAAACCTAGATCTAGACATATTCAACCATCAAGACCTATATTGTCCACTTATCTCATGTTGTAGGAGTCCTAAACCACAAGTTAACCCCACTTTGACTCCACTTCCCAATTCCCAAGGCACTGGTTTCTCTACAAGGTAATTCAACTTTCCTAGATTGTTGGATTGACTTGTGGTTTCACCTATGCATAGTAGACTATACCTTTGAAGACATCATGAACCATGGTCAAGCTTGTCTCATGTACTAGTTAGCCCCAATACAACCCTTAACTACCCTGCATTGGACACGGTTCCCAAGGCAGTGGATCTTTTCACATTGACCTAGTACACTCATCCTAGATCTCACTTCAAACATTATAAGTCACTCTCACATCAACTATGAACCAAAGCTATACTTATTGAACCCCCACTTGGCTTGTGACTTCATCTTTAGGTCTAGGATAAACCATACACCTAACTTCACTTAGAAATACCTTGATTTGGTGTCTTGGTTTTGATCTCTCCTGTCGGGAGTAGATCGGGTCTCCCCCTTTGTTGTCTGGGCTAGATAACATAAAGCGAAGGTTGCCTCGACTGGCGTGACAACCATACATATTTGGAGGTCGAGGTGATCGTGGTTGCACCTTTTGAGTTGCCCTTCCCTATTGCCATCCATGACTGGATCCATCCATAGGGGTAACTACAGTTTAGGTGATAACAGGGTCATCTTAGCCATTGATTGTATGATGAGATCTTTTAATCTCAACCACTCATTTGATGTAGTATTGTAGAGTGGTATAGGGTTTTGGTCTTTATTATCCTATATAAGGAGGAGACCCCCCATTGTATAGCTCACCTTTGGAGCTCTGGAATATTGGAATAGAAGATTTTTTGTGGAACACATCTCTCTTGCATTGTGGATTCTCTTGCATATTGAATATACAGTATCTCTTCTATGTATCATTGTGGATTTTGGTGCTTCTTCTAATCTTTTGACAGGAAAGTCGAATTGGTGGAGAGGAGGGCGACTTCATGAGGGTTATTGTTGGAGGGATCCACATATTCTCTCTTGGGTTCATCTTGTGACAGGGAGTATCATTATTGTATCTTCGTGACATAGTTGATGCTTTCTATTACATCTTTCTACCATTTTCATAATCATCTTGCTTGACTTGTTTCTTTGATCTTCTCTTGTAGGAGGAGGACGATTTAGCTATCTTGGAGAAGGACGTTTTGGTTGGAGCTCTTGGATCTCACTCTTGAATATACACATAGGAGAATGCTATCAATTTGCAAGGTGGCCATAAGCAATTGAGGTAAGATCTACAAGGTATGTGCCTCTTTCATCCATTCTATCTTCATTGGTCATAAAACCCTAATCAAATTAAAACCCTTGTTTTTGGTATTTCTTAGATCTACTTAGATCTAGCCTTGCTCTTGAGAAAATATTGAAAACCCACCTCTATAGCATCCACCCCTAGTTGGATCTATAGTTTGGTGGCGATTGGCTTAAAATTAACCCATTTTCCAAGGCAAAAAGCCTCTTTGGCCTAAATCGCACTCCCTTGTAAGAGGCTTGTTTGGTTAGATATAGCACATGGGTAGGTGAGATTCCACTTGATTTGAAATCTAGACACTTGATAACCTATACCCACATCCTTACTTTGGTGAAAACTACCTTGTGGACATCTCTCCATGTTTTAAGGGGTTAAAACCCCCTTTTGATTTTCTTGGCACCTTAAAACTTAGATCTACTAAGATCTAGCCCTTGGATTGACTTGATCTTTTGGACATACATAGATCGGGGTACTAGCATCCCGGATCTACAATTTGGTGGCCATTGGACTTGATTTGGTCCACCAAACCCACTTTTTGGCCTTCCTTGAGCAAATCGCACCCCCTTGAAAATTTGAGTTTGTCCACTTCTAGGAGGTGGGTGTTTGAGATTTTCGTGGATTTGGAATGCCCATGCCTTGAAACCTAGGTCCATACTGTCTTTTTGTCACGATCCGCTTTGGGGGTTGCATTCCTTGTTTCAAGGGATTGTGGTCCACTTAGGGTAATCACTTAAAAACCTAGATCTAGTAAGATCCAACCATTAGATCTCATTCAACCCACTTGACTTGGCTTCTAGGTGTCCCGATCTACACTCTGACATACTTTTTGACCCCATTAGCCCACTTAACAAGGCACTAGCCCATCACTAAGCAAGTCGCACTCCTTGGGATTTGTGTCTAACCCTAGATCTAGTACATGGGTACCCCTATAATCAACTTAGACTCATAGATCTAGCCTATATCTAATCTATAGTACCAACCTCACACCTAACTTCACCTTGTGGGCCTACCTAGAATCATTTCACACTTCCCAAGAACACAAGACCCACTTGTGTAAACTTATGGTACTACACCTAGTCATCATACCCCATCATGTGGCCTAAACCATACATAGGTTGAAACACTAACAATCTCTTACACCACCCTCAACCATACCTTAATTCCTAGGTTCACTTAGCCTTGCATTGGTTTCCGTAACTCACCATTTACTTACCCTTAGAAACCTTTGTTTGGATCCAATCAACTGTGATTGGGGTATAGGGTCGCCCCCTAGGTCTTGTTACACCCAGACCTAAAGCGAAGAATGCCTCGGTTGACGTGACTCCCACCTTACATTGGGAACCGTGGCATTTCTTGGGTCACCTCTTTAGTTGCCTATCTCCTCTACCGTCCCGAATGGGATACCTTTAGGGGCAACTACAAGTTGTGTGATAACAGTAATGTTGGTATGTTTGGACATGGTATTATGCATTGTGGGGCCCTCTCTTGCCCAACTCACCTAGGTGGACGAATTGCCCATAGGGGGCGTTTTTCTCCACTTGGGGAAGTTTGATTTTCATGTTATATTGTATGTGGGACCTTGGTTGTTGATGTTAGGGGGATAAAACACCCTATAGGCACCCCCTAACACTTATTTCATGTATTGTATGGGCCCTGCAAGGGACCCCTCCTCCACTTGTGTGCTATCCTTGGGCAATTCGCACCCCCACTAGGAGAGATCTCCACCATTCAATTTGCTTGATTGGAGATTAGATCCCAGCCCTCCATTTTGGGGGGAAATAGTTTTGAGAGTGGCCCTTCTCTATAAGAGAAGGCACTCACCCATTGTACACTTCCTCTTGGCATTTTCGACTTGCACTTGATAGAGAAAGACATTCCATTTGTGGCTTGATACTTGGTGTTGTGGAGCAAATTTGTGGTGATTGTTAGCTAGTATTATGGATGCATTGTGGAGATAGTTTGTGTTGTGTTTCTACATGTGTTTGTTGCTTTAAATTTGCAGCGTTGGTGGCCATTTGAAGGAGGGCGCTATACTTGGGGCGGGAGCTCCACTCTAGCGATTTTCTTCGAAATTATTCACAAGGGAGTTGTCATTTGCTTTCAGCTAGTCAATTCCTTTATCTTTCAGCCATTCATTTGCTGTGGCAGGTACCCAGGGCGCACTTGGTGTCCAGTTGCTTCCCACGCTCAAGGAAACACGCAGGCCTCTCCACATTTGATCTTCCGGGCTAGTCCTCGCTCAAAGCTCTCCACTTCACCATTTCTTCAGGTATTCTTCATCTCTTTGTCTCTTCTTTGTCATTTTCACTGTTTTGCTAAGCTGGAAAATCACTTAAAAAACCCATAAAAATACAAAACTTAAGATTTCACCGTAGGAATTTGTTTTGGTTCAAAACCCGCTAATGAAATACTCTTAAACTTCCACATCTTAAATTTCAATTGATTCCAACTCCATTTACCCGCTTAACCAGGCACTAGTCATTCTCTGAATTCGCCCCACTTGGGCAAATTGACCAAACACGCAGTTGGGTAATTTTTGGGGTTCTGAGTACTTGAGATTTGGTTTTAAAACGTCATTTCACCTTAGGGAAATCAAGTATCATTGGCTGGAAGTGATTATAAATGCTAATTATTTTCTGCCCTAGGTCTTTTATTCCACTACTTAACTCATTTCTTTGGGCAGTTTCACTTCACTTCTTGCTGGTGTGTATTTCTCTTGTTCTAAACCAGTTAATAATCAACTTATGATTGCTAGAAGGTGTGTTTCAATCACTTAATTTGTTGCTGCCATGTTTGAGTAATCATAGTGAGATTCATTCCCCATAGGCAGAATTTTTAGTCACCTTTCTAGTAGATCTTCATTTTCTGATTTAGTTTCCAGCCTTCTATTCTTCAAGTATTCATCATTAGACACTCATAATCAAATCTGATATCACTTCATTTAGTCTATTTTTCAATCCAGAATCTCGATTTCACTATGCTGAAAGAAATCTCACTTAGGCATTCACCTTGAGCCTTGCTTTGCTTATCTCTTGGGCTGGGGTGTCTGATTTTTTTGGTCTCTCAACCATCACTGGTTGAGCGGGGTCTCCCCCTTGACTTGGCTACGTGCCTTGTCTAAAGTGACAGTAGCCTTGTCCGGTGTTACTTCCGTTCGTTGAACGGAGGACCTGGCTATTGTTGGTTACACCATTCTAGCTGTTCACCCTCTGCCATCCCTGTTGGGACACTCATTATCTATCAGCTAGAGATTGTGTGATAACAGGAAGCCAAAAAGAAAAATCAAGCAAACTAACCACTCTTTAATACATGCAGGAGATGAGACAAGCTTTGGAAGGAGCAAGACTCACTCAATCAACAACTCAGCAGGCAACAATTAAGCAGACAACTTCAAAAGAAAAGGAAATGGCAGTACTCAGCACACAGAAAAAGAAAAAGCACACAAATCCTACTGCTCAAATGAGCTTATTCAAGACCTACGTACCCTACTCTGACGAGTCAGTACAAATGTTAGGTAAAATCATAAATCCAGTGCAACCATTCATCAAATAGGTTAATGATTCTTATTTGATTTTTGATAAAAGAACAGGTCAAGATTAGGCTAAAGATTAACAAATTTGAGGGCACAATCTTCATGACTTGTTCAAAAATTGAAAAATGGTTTGAATAATGCAATATGAAATTATGCCAAGGAGAAGACTGACTGATGCAAACATTCTCCATCAAAGAACTGATAGGATCATAAAATTTATGCAAGTTAAATTCAGAGATGGATGGAGGAAAGACATAAGACATGTAATTCGATTCATTTACACATAAATTAACTTCTTCATTTACTTCTCTCACATACTCAATTCAATTCTCCTTGAGATTGATGATCAAAAAACCAAGTGGGGATAAATTAAAACTTAGAAGACGAAAAATCAAAATCAGACCCACTTGATGTTCAAAAATGGAGAAAAGATGAAATTGATATTTAAACACCTTTTCTAGCCACCAAGAATGATTGATAACTTGACAACAAGCATTTTGGTTCCAAAGTGACTGAAAAGGGAAATGAAGTGCTTTTTCTCCAAACATGTAATCATGCTTATACTTCCTACTGAAAATTTCCAAGGCAAAAGATCGACTAGAGTACCAACCCAAAGATGATTGAAAGAGTTGGGAAGGGAGGGTGGATTGTGTTATCACATCTATGCTAGCTGGAGCTACCATACTGCAGACTATGCGGCCGAGGACCGCACAGTACTTTTTTTTCCAGATCAGAGATCCGATGCCTTCAGAGGAGGCACACAGTTTTGTTCAAATTGCCCCTAGCAGATATATCAGAGGGGACAGTTGGTTGTATAGTGGTACAGACATGTTACTTAGCATTTACCACAGGGTCACCCTTCCATGCCAGGCTTTGATATGAACCCATTGAGACAGTTGCCTAGTCTTGTTTTGATTGAGACTATCACAGAGTATTGCTAGTTTACTATTTATGCCTGGATTCAGCAGAGATCCAGTTCAGAGACAGCCTCAGTAGCAAGTATATGGTGCGGCAGGTATTGCATTTTATATATATTGCTCATGATTGTTGCTTAGACTTGTTTATACATGATAGTACACTAACTCTACATATGATGATTGATTTGGTGATCTAGTCTTTATGATATGTGATTGGGCCCTTGGTGATGTCAGTCCACCCCTTCCTAGTAGGCTCCTGTTATATGCACACCAGGTTACACCCCTATTCCTGGTATAGACTTGGTCATTTAGTCCCTCTAGGCAGCTGACGTTGGATCCACCTTCACCTTCTCCATCCATCTGACTCATACATGACATTCTTTCCCGACTTGGATTCCGATTTGTGACCTTGAGGATCCCTTTCCCCACTGATCTCTGAGTATGCCATGATTCCCTGTCTATTGTGCCTCGGCTCTTTAGTGTGTGAGATGCACTCTCAAACCTAGGATTTGATCCTGTTGGTTGCCCCTGATGTTGCAATGCAATTAGGATTGTGTAGCCTCACCGGGTGTTCCCCATTGGTCATCGAAGCATGTATTGCTCACCCCCATTACTTTGCAGTATGAGCACCATGATTATATCTATTGAGATATGTATGTAGCCCAAAAGGGCCTTGATGTAAATTAAAGAAATGAAGAATTGTAAAGCAAGCCAAAAAGGCTTTTTGTAAACGTAAATCTAGCCAAAAAATGGCTAAGTATGAAACTCATTGTAAAATCCATGCAATGTGTTTGTAAACACACATGGACACAGGTCAGTCGTACATGTCAACATTTGTAGTGGTTATTCCTCACCTAGTCCTGCGGGGCAAGGAGGTGAGAGGGAGCAAGGGACAAGCTCAAGATTGTCCCCTAGAGTCTCAAGTTACAGTTTACCGGACACCCAGTTTGGCGGCTCTAGAAAAGAACCTCGCAGAGTCTTCGGGCACGGATGTGAGTTGTGAGATACTTGTTAGATGACCAGTGGCGGTTTCCCTGCACTATACCCATTTGTGAGGCACCGCCCTTCCCCGTGTTTTTGTCATGGTATGCTTATCTTAGTGGACCTCGCTTTCCCGAGTTATCCAAAATATCACATGATCTCTATCCTTGTCATCCCTAATCCTTCACCTTGTATTCCACGTCACCCAAAGTCAGCTAGGTGGTCAAGTCTATAGGTTGTGCATAGCAGTCGAGTCTTGGATGTGGTGGGCCCACCTCACCTAGGGCCTTGTATTTTTCCGAGATTTAATGCAATTTTTTATCACCATGTTATTGTCATATTGTTTAGTAATGTACTAACTTGTATAAGGAAGCCTTTCACTCCATGATTGCATACAAGTATTTAGCTAGCACCGTTGTTGACCAGATTTGACTTGGTCAAACTGGGTTGACTAGGCCAAAAATGGGCCCAAAAAAATGTTGCAACCGGAATTTCGATTTTGGTCAATTATTATCTACAGGGGACCCATATGAGCCTCCAAGTGACAGAATGCAAAAAGATCGAGGCGTTTATGAGATTTTTAATTATTATTGGTCATTAATGACCTATTTTAATTAAAAATCATGGATTTTGGGCAAATAATGCTTAAGTGATGGATCGAGGTCGTTCGAGTGGTCATTCCTACTATTTTTGGGGTCCATGATCACATTGCAATAGACGGTTCGGCAATCCGGGCACTCTAGGTGGGTCAAAAGCCCAGATTACATCTTCAGCAATAAAAACCAGCAATAAAATACATGGAAAATCAAAAATTGACAAAGGCAACTATAGCAAAAGGCAAAAATCAATGGCTGGCTAATAAAAGAGTGACTTCTAAGGTATTTCTACTATGTTTGGACATTATATTTTGTGTTGTGGGGCCCTCACTTGCCCAGCCCACCATGGGGGGCGAATTTGACCATGGGGTGCATTTTTCCACTTAGCAAAAATCAAGTTTTTAATGTTTTATTGTATTGAGATCATAGTGTAGTGGTATGGGGAGATAAAACAGCCCATAGGCACCCCCCAACCACCATTTGTATTAGTTTTATGGGCCCCACGAGTTGGCCCCATCTCCACTTGGGCATTTTTTAGGGTAATTCGCCCCCCCTATAGAGTTCATCTCCTCCATCGATTTGGGAATCAGAGAGTTAATCTCAGCCCTTAGTTTTGGAGGGAGTTAGGTTTACAGAGCGTCTTTCTCTATAAGAGAAGACACTCACCTCATTTGTAGAACTCTCTTGGCATTTTTGGAGTTGAATAGAAAAAAAACGTTGCTGCTCTTACTTGGTTCTTGTGTGATACTCTCTTGATATTGTTGATTGCCATACTATCTTGATGCACTAGTTGTAGTTAGTGGATGTTTCCAGCATTGTATTACTCACCATTGTTTGCAGCAAGCTCAAAGTCTTGGAGGAGGGTGCACCATTTGGCTACCACTGCTGCTCCATTCTCCGGATTGGTAACACAAGGGAAGTGTTTTTGCTACTTTAGCCAAGCATTTTCTTTCATCTTTTATTGATATTGCTATAGATTTTCACTTGCTTATCATACTAATTTGATTTCTGTCCATTGGTGTTGACAGGCAAGGAGGACGAGTTGGTGGGGAGAGAGCAAGTCAATTTCAGCTGGGACTTCTACAACCGCTTCTATTTGATCTTCGGGACGTACAAATCTCACCAAAACAAGAGATACCAGCTGGTTTCAAGTAGGTGTTTCATCTTCTTCTCTTGTATTTCCATTTCCATTTTGTTGAAGAGAGTAAATTTACGCTAAAACCCTAAAAATCAAAATATTAAAAATCAACCGTTAGAATTAGTTTTTCTTGTAAACCCACTAATGAAATGTGCTTAAAATCCCATATTTCAAATTTCATTTGATTCTGACTCCATCTACCCACTTAACCAGGCACTAGTCTTTCACTGAATTCGCCCCACTTGGGCGAACTAGCCAATCACGCTGTCTGGTAGATTTTTGGGTTCTGGGTACTTCGGATTTGGCTTTAGAATGTCATTTTACCCTATGAAATCGAGTACCACTGGCTGGAAGTGATTAAAAACGCTAATTATTCACTGCCCTAGGTGCTTTTACCCACTACTTAGCCATTTTCCTTGGGCAGCTTCACTTCACTTCTTGCTGGTTTGTTTTTCTTTTGTCTAAATCAGTTATTATTCAATGTATGATTGCTAGAAGATGTGTTTCATTCACCTAATTTGCTACTACCATGTTTGAGTAGTCGTAAGTGAGCTTCATTCCCCATAGGCAGGATTTTCAGTCACTCTTCTAGTCAATTTCTATTTTCTGATTTAGTTTCCAGCCTTCTAATCTTAAAAGAATTCATCATTTAACACTTATAATTAGATCTGATATCACTACACAGTCTATTTTCTCAATTCATAGTCTCGATTTCACTAGGCTGGAAGAAAACTCACACTTAGGCGTTCACCTTGTGTCTTGCTTTGCTTATCTTTTGGGTTGGGTGTCTGATTGTTGAGTCTCAACCATCACTGGTTGAGTGGGGTCTCCCCCCTGACTTGGCCACGTGCCTTGTCTAAAGTGACAGTAGCCTTGTCCAGTGTGACTTCAGTTTTTTGAGCGGAGGACCTGGCTATTGTTGGTTACACCTTCCTAGCTGTTCACCTCTACCATCCCTGTTGGGACACCTACCACCTACAGCTAGAGATAGTGTGATAACAGATTGCAAATATGAAAATTCTCCCAAATGGATAAACAAGTTTGACCTTGGATTTTGACAATAGAAAACACTCTTTATTCTAGGAATAATTTCAAGCTTTTGATCAAGTTTAATATTTACAATCTGAGGACAAGATTGACCATAACTATCTAACTCTAAGTTATCTTGATTAAAGATGAAAAAAGGAAAATTTAAAGATTCATTATAAGAAGTGGAACAAAGATTAGAACACCTAGTGTGATTTATTAACTCTTCCTCGTCTTGAGGTTGACCTTCTATTGATTCATCATTAGATTCACAAGAAGATACTTGATCATTTTCATTTAATTGATCAGGGATAAAATTAACAAGTTCATTTAAAGCATCCCGATTATTCGCACAATGATCATGTGAAATCACAACTAAAGGATCTTGGTCTATGTCCCTACTTTCTTCTTCTACAATAAGGTGATAAGGAATTGAATGATCACTAAAAATGGAATGACTAATGAGTTTCTCCAAGGGAGGAACTTTAATATACTGACTGACTAAAGGCTCACCCTCAGAAACTTCCTTAGGATCAAGACTAAAGCTACCTAAAAAGAAATTTGAAAACTTATGATTTATACAATGATTATGGATTTGACTTTTGATTGACTCAGAAGTGGAAGACTCATCCTCAAAAGAAATTGGGCAGGAGGGGTCATCTCCGGATGTTGACAATTCATTTGATATTTGGTTATTGATTGATTCAACGATAGGATCGGAAAGGGGAAGGTTTTCATCTTGGATTTGAATTGAAGAATAAATATCATCGAGTTCACTTCCCCATTTTTCTAAGAATTTACTTTCAAACATGTCATATCCAGAAATGCTATTGGTCTTTAAATTTAGGAACCAGAGCTCAACTCTTCCTTCGAAAGATGAGGCCAATAGTTTCATACATACATCCTCATGGGTTATAGACAATTCATTAAAAATTTCCCTATAGGTGAGAAGGTGCCTTTTAGCAGATTTATCATAACTTTCATCGAATTTAGGAAACCTTTCACGGGCTTGATGAGGAATATGATGAGGATACCCAATAATTTTTTAGAAGTCAAAGACTTTCAATTGACCGAAAGTCCTAGGCCGCTCAGAAGCAACCATGGGTGGAATTTTTTATTTTTATTTTATTTTTTATTTTTTATTTTTAAATCAAGAACCAAAATACAAAATGATGTACCCCATGGGTTCTAGATAATGATAGGATCGATCACCAGTGGAGTCGCCAGGCAGATTTTAAATCTATTCTACCAAAAGATATGTCGTTAAAATAGCGGGGAGAGATGAACGACAAAGAGATGGCTATGTTTAAAATAAGGATGAAAATGATAACCATCTAGATTAATCCGAATGCGACAAGATATGAATTATGCATGGATAATCGCAAACACCTAAGGTAAGCCTCTACCTCCCCGGCAACGGCGCCAAAAATGTTATCACACAACTTGTAGTTGTCCTTAGTGGTATCCCATCCGGGATGGTAGAGGAGATGGACAACTAAAGAGGTGACCCAAGAGATGCCACAGTTCCCAATGCAAGCTGGGAGTCACGTCAACCAAGGCACTCTTCACTTTAGATCAAGATGAAACAAGACCTAGGGGGAGACCCTATAGCCAATCAAAGGTGATTGGACCAAGACAAAGGTTTCTAGGGAAATGTGAAAGATGTGTTACGGAAACCAATGCAAGATTAGGCGGACCTACAAGTTTAAGTATGGTTGAAAGAGGCTTAAGGAGTGACTAGTGTTTCAACCAAATGAGTGATTTAGGCCACATAATGAAATTAGATAACAAGATCTAGTACCATAAAAGACACATGTCGGGCCCACTTCCTTGGGATATGGGAATGGTTCAAATGGGACCCACAAGGTGAAGTTAAGGGTGCAAATGGTACCAAGGGTTATGCAAAGACTACATATATGGATCTAAGATGAAATTAGGGATACCCACATATGGGATCTAGTACTTGACATTATTCCCAAGGAGTGCAAATTGCCTTAGGTGGACTAGTGCCTTGAAATGGATGGGCAAATGGAGTCAAAAGGAAGTGGAGCCTAAGCTAGCAGACAACTGGTGTCAAGGAAGACCATATCTATGCAAGGTATTAAACCAATGAGTCTTGTCCGACAACCTAAATGTGCAAGTAAAATGTCCATTTTATAGTTTATCATCAAGATAGTCCATTTTAAGTTTTACAAAGTTTGCCACCTCATGAATTATATACCATGCTAATGCTGTGAACATGACTAAAACAACAAGATAATAATCCACAGTCAATGATCATATATCCATAGGTCATACAACATCATCACAAGAATAATCATCATATATCATCTGAAACACTGCTGCAATACATCTCTAGGCACTGAACTGAAACTGTATGGATTAAAGGGTCACATCGGTCATCAAATCTGAACTCTCAAGGATCAGCCTTGACACAAGGTCTAACATAAGTCTGAATAATATACTGCTCTAATCATGAGTGATCTCAAAATATAAAGTCATCATAGCCAAGCTCTGAAAAATCTAAGCTCTGGAATCTGCAAATATCTGCTAAGCAATATCTGGCTCCAACTGTGGGACGTGTGCTCGATCTGGTCTTCAGGCAAGGAGAGCATACGAGAATACCAGAATCTCTGGTTTCTATGACGGGTAGAAACATCTCAACTTGACAAGAAACCTTTCAGTAGCACAAGTTTTTATAAGAGGCAAATGAACCATAAGTTTTATTATTTAAAAAAATAAAAAATTCTAATGAAAAATTCTAAGTACATAAAAGGAAAGTAATGAAAAAGAAATGTTGAAAGTAAATGCTCACTTGATGAGCTTATTTTCCTACTCTAAGCATAACAAAATAAATGCTAAGTAAAATGATAAATCCAATGCAGCCATCTTAACATTTTATCAATATAAAAACTTTTCACCTTGTGTTTGGTTACCAGCCAAAACAAGGATACCTTATTAGAAAATGCAAACCTGCATGATAATTCTGGATTAGAGGATTGGATGGGTGATCATAGGCATATGATAGATCTTTGAAGTGCTTCCCCCAATGGTGAGTCTTCATGCAGGCCTCTTCTACCCATGACTGAATAGAGCTGAGAAAAAACTCGGAATGATAAGGCAGACCAACTACCTCATCATATTGATCTGAAGGGCTCTTCTGATAGTTTATTTCTGTGAAAGTATAAGCCCCAAGCTGCTCCAAATCATAAGGAACCTCTGAATGTGCTGATGAAGGCTGAAACTGACATTCCACTGATTTCATCCTACCCAACTCTTCATTATACTGTTGATCCAAATCCTCAATACTGATACTCATTAATGGCTCTATTGATCATGAGAAGTATCAAAATTCCCCATGGTCTCAAAATCAACACTCCCTTCACTGGCTATATCATAGATGGGATTCTCAACAAGATTTTCAAAAGTCTCATAGATTGGATTTTCAATAGAAGTCAAACAGTCATCATTCCCATCTATGTCAGATATGAGAGAGTCTTCATCGTTGGCACCACAACCCTGGCTATACCCATTCTCATGTTCATAATAGTCATCCTTAGAAGGTTTGGTTTGAAAGATATTACAAGGTATAAAGTTGTCCAAGATTTCAACAGTATGTAGAGAAAAAGGACGAGTGTCATCATAAACCATACAAATTTCATCACAAGTTTCTTTAAAGGCTTCTGCAGTGGTTGCTTCCTGAGGAGAATCTGAAGTACAAACGTCACCATTTTCACTGAAGTAATCCTGAAATCTCAAATCTTCAATGGCAAATTGAGGAAGCTCTTCTGAAACATCTTCAATTGAAGACTCTTCATGAATTTCTTTGTTAACTTCTATAATGGCTTCCTCTTTAGGCAAATCAGGAATACATATGTGATCATCTTCATAGATTTGAGAACACTCCATATCTTCTATGTTTTCAGTTATGGTGACAAGAGGATGGTTTTCCACAAAATCTTCAACTGAGGGTGCTTCATGGAACTCTTCGATAGGGTCATGTTGAATCTCTTCTTTAAATCCATGCTGTGCTACAGGGAGATCAACACGATTGATATAACTTAGAGGCACCTCCCAATATTTATCATTATCTGTCATGATGATATGAGGAAAGTTGGGGTCTTCCTTATGATACTCAATCCAAGGTATGAACAAGAGAAAGTACCTTCTAAGGATCCTGTCCAAGTCTTCCATACTAGTTCCTCTATTATGCCATTGCCTTATAAATATTCTAAGGAGGCTCAAAAGAGAGTTAATACATTTATTTGGAAGCTCTTTAGAATACCATTGATAAACATATCCCTGTAATGTACTAACAAACATCTCCATTATGTTATCTTCATATAAGACTTTGAAGTTAGCCATAACTTTAAGAAAAGAAAAAACATGCCGGGTTTCTACATCATCATCATTTCCCCAAAAGACCGGCAGATAATCAGATACATCTTCACCATTATGATAATTAGGGAAACCAGGGATGTCTGAGAAGTCAATGGGAGGATGTGCATCGGAAATTTGCTCACTAGACTCTTTATCATCCATTTTCAAAGATCAATAGCCAGCATTTGAAATGACCATGGGATATATCTGGTACTGAATCAGTGGAGTTGTCAAAAGGTGAGCTTTATAGATTTTACTGTAATGCGTCAAGCTCATCTACACAAACAGTCTCAACAAACTATATAAGAAACAAGGGTTTTATCCCTTCAATGGAGTCGCCATGTGAGAATAAAAATATGCATATGAAATAATCTCACAAAGAATTCTATTTTTGTTTTTTTTTGAACTTTTATAAAAGGAAAAAAGGTTAGTGGAGTCGCCAGATGAAAAATTAAAATCTAATCTAAAGATTCATCAAACAAAGCAAAAACAAAAAGGAAAACTCAAAAGTCGTATTTCGGGAATAAAAAGACTTATCCCCGGCAACGACGCCAAAATGTTGCCGCTTGGTTCCACACCTGGGGAAAACGCAGTAGAAGTCTTCAAACTGTTAGTGTGGCCTTGGGGGCAAGTTAGAGTCAAGTGCTGTCACTTGGGACTCGAATCCTCCATCTAGGCTTTCCTAGCGAAGGCAAGGGGGTTGAATACTAAAAATAAAAACTAAGGTGTCTAATCTAGGAGTTAGAAAAAATATTTTTGATAACCAAGATAAAAGCAGCATATATTTATATAAAGCAAGACAATCATTCATCAATACATCATTTGCTCCCATTCACTATTATCATCATTCATTTGCAACATTTGTCAATAACATGAAATAATATCAATATAGACTAGTGCCTTATAATGGAGTCGAAATAGATGCATGAGTAGAAAAGTAAATGTTGTGTAAGTGTTATTGGTTTATTTTAGAATTAATGTGAAAGTGATCTTTTTATTATGGCTGGTGGGTTCCCAATATACGCAAAGGTACAGGGAACATGTCCGGAATTTTGATGTGTGGCTTCCCTCTCAGATTTGGGCTGAATCGGAGTCTCAAGGAGGTGTTCAGATGCTGTACCAACGAGGGCAAGCCTAACGGTTTCCAAGAGGTCACTACTCAGTTTTGTCCCAAGCCTTCTGAGAAATTTCCCCACGACAACAAAATGTTCGCGATGTGCCGGATTTTCACATAAAGGTTTTTTTATTCGAGGCGGTGTTAGATCCTATTACTAGCCATCTCCCCCTTTCTGATGCGTACCAACTGGATCAGACTGAGCTGCAAGTTGGCCACAAAGCATACGGGAGAAGACCTTGGTATTTTTAGAAGATTTTATGAACCAAAATTCTATCTTTTTAAACCCCAAGAGTCTCTTTTCAGGCACGTACTTGGGCAAGCCCTTGCACAGAAACCCTACTTCGGGAAAGCAAGGGGGGCGTTTGAGTTTGTAAAAAAAAATGATAAAACTATGTTTTGAGTGAACTTGTGGCCCGCCAGTGGAACGGACCAACAAGGTTAATTTTAAGCCTAGTTTGATTTTATTAAGTGCGGAAATGAAATCTAAACTAAAAAAAATGCAAACCACGAAAATTGAGTTGACACAGTTTTCCCCCCCTAGGGGGATGGGGTGTGGGCGCTTGGTTAGCCCACTTGCTCTTGTTTAATACTTTAGTTACAATGCAATAGAAACGCCCCAGTCTTAATTGACTCAGTGGCTTACAAAAATTGGAGAGAAAAAGGTATCCGTTTCATAAAATTCAAAATCTAGGTGCTCCGAATGGCCTGGATCCTCGAAATTTCGCCAGCACTTCTCTCTACCTGTTCGTCAAATGCTGCAAACCAGCAAGCAAACATCAGTAAAAGATGCCCAAAAACACTTGAAGAGTGTATTTGGGACACCTGCTAAAAACCCAGAAAAATCTAAGTCAAAATTCTAAGTTAAAATGACGGAAATTAACCAAGTAAGACAAGCAATGGGGCTTGTTTACTTGGGATCTTTGCTATCTTTTAATGGCTGCAAATTATAAGCTCTAGGACAGCCAGATAAACATAAAGTACAATAAAACAAACTACTTGTTTCAGCCCTTAAAATAATAAAAAAAAATGCACGTAAACAAGAAGCATGCATCAATTAGACCTAGACAAAGATTTTTCTTAAAGATGAACTCAAGATCTAATATAAAAATCAGACCTACTCATGATATTTAAATAAGAATTGGGTCTGAAATATGCAAACCAAAGTAACCAAGAAAGAATTGAAGATTTTTTGTGTTGATGAGAAGAAGGAATATCTCGAATTTGGGCTATGGAGTCCTCCACCGTGGGGATCAATGGGACTTGTTCTCCTTGGATCAATCTTGAAGACCAATGGATGCAAGCAAGCTCCACCAACTCTTCGGATCAGCAACCTGTAGACACAAAAGACAACTCACACAAGCAAGATCAAATGCACTAGTGTAGACTAAAATAGAGAACTAGATTCAAACATTTAAACAAAAATGACATTGAACTCTAAGCACTCTATGATAACCAATAGTAAAAATAATGAAATAGATTACACTATCTTTACCTTAGTAAACTCAACATCTCCTTCAAAAGTTAGTGATTGATCAATAAACAAACACGAATAAACATGTAGAGACACAGATTACCTCATATGTAAAAATAGAACATGATCATCCACACCATGAGAATCCACACATAGAATTGCCTCCAAAGCCTTTTATTCATAAACAAATGCAAAGATATTACAATGGTAAGAGCAGAGATTCCACCTTCTCATGAGAAAACAATGAGAGTGAACTTGCTTATATAGAAAAACTCAAGGAGAGGGGGTGCCTAAGTTGAGGAGGAATGGGTGGAATGAGTGGCATAACTCGTGAAGCAAATGGGGCTGCCCACTCCCATGTAATGGGCTGCCAAAATCAGCCCCAAATCAGCTAAAAATCAGCCATGTGACAGCCCATAAACATAGCTGCAAATTCCATGATTGAAAGTGCCCAATTTTGGGAAATATGCCCCCCTTAAATTGGGAAGTAATCCCACTAATATAGCTGCCCGGAATCTTTCCAAAATCAACTCTTACAACTCTTAAAACATAGCTGAAATATTTCAGACCTCTAACTCCTCCAAAATTGGAAATATTTTTTAAGTCATTTTTCACTTTTTTAATTTTTTTATGACTTTTTTTATTTTTTTTGGTTTTTTTGCCATAGGTGAAAAATTAAGCACCCAAACATTAGGAAAAGTGGGTTTACGGGTTAAGGGGGTGCTCTGAGTTAGAAAACGAGCACCCCTAAGGCAGAAAAGACCTCCAGAGGCCACTTCTAGGCCAATTACAAATTTTTTTAATGAAACCATTAAAAAATGGCTCATTTACGGAAAAAAGTAACTTCGCTGAAAATTAAAAAACTAACTAGGGGGACTGAGCACATGTCCATATGACTCAAAAACAATGTCTAGCATGTTCATATACATTGGGCCATGGACTTTAACAATCCCCTAAGGCCCGTTAACCTCCCCAGGCATTCCAGCTTTGGAGAAGCAGGAAAAAAACCCAAAAATTATGTTATGCACTAATGCAAGACATAATTAATAGGTGAAAAAACTCCTTGGAATACCTAACTTAGCCAAAAAGCCCTAGGGAACCAAGTCCTTTACAAAACGCCATGCTAGTAAATTTTATTACAAACCTCGCAGGGCCATGGACATGTGGAAAAAAAATTAAAAAATGAGGCCTTTAAAAGGCCTGCTGGACATAAAATCATCGAAAATGAACATTGACACGTTCAACTTTGCCCGCTCGCTTGATAATCCAACCAAGTACAACTTAGTTGGCAACAGGGCACACTTCCTTGGGATATGGGAATGGTTCAAATGGGACCCACAAGGTGAAGTTAAGGGTGCAAATGGTACCAAGGGTTATGCAAAGACTAGATCTATGGATCTAAGATGAAATTAGGGATACCCACATATGGGATCTAGTACTTGACACTGTTCCCAAGGAGTGCGAATTGCCTTACGTGGACTAGTGCCTTGAAATGGATGGGCAAATGGAGTCAAAAGGAAGTGGAGCCTAAGCTAGCAGACAACTGGTGTCAAGGAAGACCATATCTATGCAAGGTATTAAACCAATGAGTCTTGTCAGACAACCTAAATGTGCAAGTAAAATGTCCATTTTATAGTTTATCATCAAGATAGTCCATTTTAAGTTTTACAAAGTTTGCCACCTCATGAATTATATACCATGCTAATGCTGTGAACATGACTAAAACAACAAGATAATAATCCACAATCAATGATCATATATCCATAGGTCATACAACATCATCACAAGAATAATCATCATATATCATCTGAAACACTACTGCAATACATCTCTAGGCACTGAACTGAAACTGTATGGAATAAGGGGTCACATCGGTCATCAAATCTGAACTCTCAAGGATCAGCCTTGACACAAGGTCTAACATAAGTTTGAATAATATACTGCTCTGATCATGAATGATCTAAAAATATAAAGTCATCATAGCCAAGCTCTGAAAAATCTAAGCTCTGGAATCTGCAGATATCTGCTAAGCAAGAATAGTAGCCCTGCTACTATGGTGTGATAACAGTATTGTCGACTGCCTCTTGACTCCCTCCTGTATACAAAACTCATCAAACTCCTTGGAGGTATACTCTCCCCTATTGTCTAATCGCAAAATTTTGATCCTCCTTCCTGTCTGGTTCTCCACAAGAGCTTTGAACTCTTGGAACTTCTGCAAGACTTCTTTCAATTCCTTGCTCTTCAGAAAGAAAATCCAGGTCTTTCTGGAGAAGTTGTCAATGAAGGATATATAGTACTAGTAGCCCTTCAATGATACATTGGACATTAGACTACACAGGTATGAATGTACCAAATCAGGCACCCTTGCAGATCTGTTGTCATTGCTTGGGAAAACATTAAACAATCTTGACATACTTGCCAAAAGCACACCCTTTGCACACATCATTGTGCTATGTGCTAAACTCCGGCACACCTGTCGCAATCTCCCTCAAAATCCTCAAAGCTGGATGATGTAGGTGGCACATCCTCCTGTGCCACGGCTCACATAAGTCACAACCATCACTGTTGATGTTATGAACTAATGCATGATGAAGCTGAAAGTTGAGCTTGTATAGCTTTCCACTGCAAACTCCAATCCTCACTGCTGAAGTGTCTCTGGATCCCTTGGGATGAATGAACATTCCCATCTCTGAACATCACTAACAATCCCCTATCCTCTATAGTGGAAACTGATATCAAGTTCTTCTTCAACCCCGGAACATATAAAACATCCTGTTATCAACTGATTTGTACAAATAGTTGAAACCTTATTGAGCCGCCAGTGTTGGAACACATCAGTGTTCACTTCCAGAGTATCTGGGTTTCATTGTATTTGGGTCTAGCCAGTTTTGGCTAGCCAGTTTTGTTTTTGAGTCGACATGACCATGGCCCCATGGGGGTTTGTATCAAAGTGTGCTAGTAGGGTCTGAGTGGCTCGGTTCCCCATGACTGGATTAAACAACTAAGGTATTCCAGGGAGTCTTTTCACCGTCAGATTATACTTTGCTTCAGGCGAAATATAAACTCTTGGTTTTTCTCCCGCTTCCTCCAAAGCTGGAATGCCCGATTTTGGAAATTTGGCCATGGGGGGTTATTAGGGTCCAACTATAATGTATAAACCTACTAGACACTATTAGAATAGGTTTTGGTCATGTCCTAGGTCTCTAGGACCCCCAGAAAAAATTTCGAAAAAATTTTACCGGACGCGTCGAAATTGGGGTTTTTAATTTTTTAATTATTTTTAAATTTTAATTAAATTTCTCTATAGTTTAAATAGAGAAATTTGAGTCTGTAATTATGTCAGTCATCCGGGGTCCGATTTTAGTGTTTGATGGCTCGTTTCATAAGCCAAAAATCACACATGACCCATGGAACAGCTAAACCCAACTTTCGGATGTTAATTCAGCCCCGTAATTAATATTTTCTCTGAAAAGTCATTTACAGAGAAATTATTAATTAAAATAATAAAATTGATTATTTTGGAGATAATCCAAATCTCTCCAAAATTAATCAATTTGATTAAAATAAAGGGCTAAATGACATGGCAATGAGCATTTAGGAAGATTCCAATCAACTCCAAGCCCATCCAGTCAACTATCCAGTCACCAAATCATTATCCTTCCAAGGCAATTCGCCCTCCTTCATGAAAAATTCGATTTGTTGATGTGTCAATTCATGGTTGGGTTGGTGGCTTGCATTTATAGCTTGAGGTAGGCGCCCTATTGACTCACCTTATCCACCATAGCTTGGCTCCTTGTATGATTTGTGTTACACCTACCCTAAACCACGTGTTCCTACCTCAACTAGCTCACATATCCTACCTTCCTCACGTCAATCATCATCAAAGTCGAGTTTTAGCTTTGTTGGAGTTTGTTGGTTGGTTAGTGATAGTTCCCATGCAATCACGAGTGGTATTGGCTCCTTCCAAAGTCGAGTTAGCACCCACTACTCTCCACATGTCTCCATCATACCTCAATTCGCTCCTCCACATGGCTCACGTCTCCTCACAAACTAGCTCGCCTTTCCTTGTTGTAGGGTGTTCATTGGGTCATGCTTTCATTACCAACCTATCCCAAAGTCGAGTTTGCCACATGCCCACTCCCACCAACCTCAAAGCTCGACTTTGGCCTTTGTTTACCTCTCCAAGCTTAAGATTTGATTGGAATTCGACCTCCATGCCATTGCCAAATTCGACCTAGGGTTTTGGCTCTTAGTTGTAGTATAAAGAGAGGCCCATTAGGGGCTATTATCTCATGGAGACTTTGATGCAAGATTACTCTACACAAATTTGTAACATGCTTTGGCTTAATATTTTCAATAAAGATTTCGACTTTGGAGGTCCATGAGCTTTCAATCTTTGGTGTGAATTCATCTCTTGTTGAGGTGACATCTTCTCTAAACCCATCTCTTGATTATGCATAGTATTTGATCAATGGCTAGCTTGTGAGGACTATTTTTAGTACAATAGAGTAACCATTTATAATTTAAGTTGGTTATTTATGCATAGTTTATCAAGATCTAAATGGACATGAGTAGTTGGTTATACAAATTGTTGATCTAATCTTGATATTTCTAGCATACTAGCATTGTTGATCTCACTTATTGGTTGAGTGGTTTGGGTTGTGATTAGGTGTTGCTTAAAGTGAAGAGGGGTAAGAGCTCGGTTGCATCAAACCCTTGTTCATCTTCAAGTTTTGGCCTAAAACTTTGTGGTTGCAGGATCTACAATAATCTCAAGATCTTTTCATCTTAAGAAAGTTAGGGAGCTCTTCTTAGGTTTCTCATCAATCAAAAACTTCATTTCCAAAATTGGTTACCCTAGGCTTCCCATTCTTCAAGCCATCTTGTCTTCTCATTTGAAACCCCTTTTGATTTGATTGCTAGCCCTTTCCTCTTAGTTCTCGTCCCCTTTCCTCATTGGCTTCCTCCACCCATTCGTTTTTCCCTCCAAAAAAACTCCTTCTCCCTTTTATCCATCCTCTCCTTTGCCCTCGTTTTTCCCCATACCTTACCTTTCGTTTTGGGGTTTCCTAGCTTCCTTTCGTCCAATCCCAAGAAGCCCCCAATACTACACACAAAACACCAAAAACAAGTTAGAGTTAGTGTTAGTTTCTCTCTTATAGATTGCATTTAGTTTCTTGAAATATTTAAAATCTCATAAAAAATTTCAAAGTTTTAGTTTAGATCTCTTACTTGTATTCCATAATGGTTAGATCTCATACCAAAAGTTTAGATCTTGCATATTGAAAGGTTGATTGAGCATATAGGGTAGTGAAATATTGCATGTGATTGAGCATATAGGGTAATAAAATATTGCATGTGATTGAGCATATAGGGTAATAAAATATTGCATGTAGCTTGCACTTACTTAAGTTTTCTTTCCTCATTCAAAAGATAGAAGTTTTACACAAATTTCTTTTAAAAATTTTATAGTTTAGATCTCATCTTTAGTGAGTTTTAGGCAACTTTTGTTCGCTGGTCCATTTTCCCATATAAACTTTTTCAAACAAAAAATCTCATTTTCTCATGTTTTAGGCTTTAAATTTTTATATTAGACTTAGTAGTTTTCATATCCTATTTGATTTGATTAACAGAATAACGGGTTCCTTGTTGAGATGTTATGATCTTGTGTAGGCCATTTGAGAGAAAGACATTTGATAAACCTTGAAGTAGGGAGATCTAAGCAGTACTACAAGAACGCCATAAGGAGTGATCAAAATCACAAAATCTTGTTATCCTTTGTAATAAGCTTATAAGAGCTAGCCTTGTATTTCCATCTTTACTTCTTTCTCGAAAGACCTTGCAAGGTTTCAAACCCAAGGCATTTTGTAACCATTTAATAAAAGTTTCAAGTGGAGGAGGCCTCCACTTCTTTGGTCTTCTTCCCCATTTGGGGAAGAGTGTTGGGTCTTGTGGTTTGGTTTAACTTAGTTTATGTTTCCATGCTCTTAGATTAGTTTCTATTTCACTAAGTCATTTGGTTATTTATCTTCCATATTCACTTACCCCCATGCTCTCCCGAGTAGGGTCTTGAACCTGAAAGAGATTCTTGGGTAGTTAGTTTTATTTCGCAATTTTATCTTGCTTCTCTTCCAAAGCCCTCAGCCGGAAGTTGTATCCTTGAGATTTCGTCTCAAGGGCAGGACCACATAATTTGTGGTTACTCTTCCTTCCCCGTCGGTTTCCTTGGCAGAGCTTTCAGCTAGCTGGAAGTTCTCAAGTGCAGGCGGTTCTAGTGGTTGATCCTGTTTCGGGGATCAATCCCACCTAGTAGATTAAAATTTGTATGGTAGAACACTAGATTTGTTTATCTTGCAAGCATTATTGTTAGTAGTAATTTTTATCTTGTCGATCAATACTATGGTTTAAATCTGTTTCAAGTTAAATATACTGCTACTACTTTCTTTCTGCTTCATAAAATAAACCAAAGTCTCTTGAACTTGGCCAAATCCAAGTCAAGAGCACCCTCTATCGGAGGGCATTTTAGTTTCTTGCATTTCCCTGCATTAGGCATTGTTAATCTAGCAAGTCTCTTGAACTGTGGTCATAAGACCGAGTCAAGAGCGCTCTCTGTCGGAGAGTTGAACAAGGTTTCTTAATAATAAAAAATTTCACTCACACACCCCTTAATTAATTTTTCTTGGTTTCGTCCTACACCCGTATGCTCTGCCAACCTGAAAAGGTTGGGCTAGTACTCAGAAAGGTGGAAGACTTGATAATTTACGATCGATAACTTAATTAAAATCTTTACCCAAAACCTCAACCAAGGCAAAATACTGTTCTTCCCACGAGAGGTGGCGCCGGGAATCCACTGTCAGACTCAGGGGCGGTTCAAACATTGGACACCTATCCTTTTGAATCTGGGTGCTTCCGACAGGTCACTTAGGGTTGCCAGTATTTTTCTTGGGCAAGGTTCCACCATCTCTTGATACCTTTGGTTTTAGCCTTAATAAACAAGACAATTAAAACTTTTAATTTACCAAGATAAGCTGCATAACGTTCTCACAAATTTTCTATTTCAAGCACTTGTGTCAAGTTTACAATCGCTTTTATTTTCTGACTCCATAAGGCACTGGTCCTTTATCTTATATTTTGTTTGCCTAAATATCAAACATTGGAGTATTTGCTTATATTTACATGAAGTGATCTGTTTATTGCCCAAGTGTATCTTTCATCTTGTATGTGCAACGTGGATTGCGTTATCTTGTCTCATATTTATTTTTCATAATTGTCTCTCATTTAAAAACTCCTAAATAACACCCATCCGCATCACTACATCAAAAATACTTAAATACACGAAGAGCCTTAGTGAAACTCTCTTTTAGGGACTACCCCCCTTGGCTTCGTTAGGAGTTTTGCCTAAACGGAGGAGCTGGGATTCAGGTGACAGTACCTGGCTCATTGCTTGCCCCCAAGGCCACACCTCTCTCACTTGTAGTGAAGAGACAGCTTTCGAAAGATTTCCGCCGCTGGTGTGCATATTGGCGGACAACACATCCCACACTGTCATGGACATATAAACATCCATGTGCTTTTGAACTTAGAGTAACTGGTTGGCTTATTTTTATTCAAGCTTTGCCGATCAAATACAGGATGGCTAGTATAGAACTTACAGATGGTCTTTGTTTGTAGTATGGAAGAAAGGAAGACATCAAGCATATCAATTTGGAAGACATATCCCTTCATTTTTCCTCTCTGTTTTTCTGGCTTCTCCATTGGAAGGCAGTTCTTGGTGATTCTGCTTTATGAACCATTGTCTTTCACCCCTTTTGGTCCATATTTAGATTGACAACTCTCCCTTTTCTCTGGTCTAATTGACATAAATATACTTTTGAAGGTGGCATGTTTAGTGATGACCGTTTAGTTTCTCATAGGCTTTTCAATGAATGAGCAATTCAAATTGCTATTAAAGGCCATGTTCTTAGAAGTATATTACGGACTCTGATTATGGAACTCGGTCTAATATGTTAGCTTTTCTGGCCTGGGTTGGAAGAGGGTGAAAATATCTCAACTGTACATGATGCATTTCTGATTTGGTAATATAAGACTCAGTTTTTGCAGTGAAAAAAATCATTATCTATGTACTCTGAAACATTATCCTACTATTTTCTACAGTGGCATACCAGATTCATAGATCGTGGTATCCGCAGCAGTGCATATGGTCCAAATCCATTCGCATTATTAAATGTTCCATTGTACACGACAGTCACATTGAAGTTCTTTGTGTTTGAGTTCATGAAATCATAAGCTGTGAACAAGTAGATAGAACAATTAAATTAATTGAAATTATACAAACTAAAGCAGAGAAAATCCAAAATTAGATGACATGCAGCTTCAGTAAATTTGACTTACCAGCAACAAATTCATTGATTTTCCTAGCATCATTTCCTTTAAAATAACCTTGGAACAGTTCTTTATTTACAACTGAGGAATTATCACGCCATAGTGCTCGACTTTCCACACAACGGAACTCTTCATCTGCAACAAAAATACTATAAAATTTTAAAAGCCTATGAAAATCAAACATGGCCAAAATCTGAAGCCACAAAGTAGGCAAAAAAGCATACCAATGGGAAATGTATTGCTATCTTGCTGAGAGGAAACTGAAAAATTCAGACTTGCTGAGCATGAAGATTGAACCACATATGATAGAGAACCAGGCAAAAAAGCAGGCTCAATGTAATTTGTTTCTTGAGGCTCGCTATCAGTTCCCTGAAATAACCAGTCTTAAGATTCCTGATTTCTTACACCCTCGAAGTGCTTTAAATTTTAACAGTAAACAAGCGAATTCACTTACAGAATCAAAGAGAATGAAAAACTCACTGGAACCAGAACTGAGAATGTTTCTAGTAGGTCTGAAGAATTTGCCAGCAAAGTATTTGGTACAAGATTCCTAGCCAAGTCTGCAAGCATAATTCATTACATCAGTTATCATATTGATAACAAGGAATACAGATAACATGCTAGTCCATGATTAACATGGCCAATTGAACATCTCTTAAGTAATAACAATTTGGTGCAGAGACCCAAGACAGACCAAAAAGAAAATTGTCAACGGTGGCTTTACAGGTTGGTGAAAGTGGGGCACTGTTAAATCCCCCAACCAGGGTTCAAGTCTTACCTAGGACATGCTTGTGCGTGTGCTCATGTTTGTTGTACACTACCGACAGCGGCTGGGGCCAGGTGCAAGCCCTGGGTAAATTTGGGAGAACAGATGCTCCCCAATCATGGCAGCTTAGCCAAAGGCTTGCTTTCACAAATCCACATACATGTGCTCATGTTGACTGGAAGCATCCATTAAAAAAAATGGGCAGAATCTTATGATGGGATTCCAACAAGGATAGTATTTATTATTTTCGTATCTTAATCCATGGCCCCCCAATGTACATTATTTCAGTACAAAGATGATTGAAAATTATATTAATAGACAAAAACACACAACATTCCAGTGCTAATTTACAATTCACTCTACATTTCTTTAATTCAGTGTAAAATATCTTTCTACATGATGCTAAAAGAAGAGCAAGTATTAAATAAGTACAAATTCACAGCATGGTGATAAACATAAATAGCAGACCATGAACAAAACAAATTTATTTCCATTGTTTTAATGAACAAAAATAGAGTTTATCTGTCAAGAAAGCATACTTTCTGCCATTGATTTATTCTGCCCTGTGTAAAGTAAAGTTGCAGGGCAAGAATTGTTTTTCAAACAAGAATTGTCTGGCAGGTCTGTGAACCCGTCTGAACTAATTTTCACAGCTCGATACTGAGGCCCTGGCACTTGTAGAACTGCAGGCCATTCTGGAGGGCTTGGTATGGGACAAGTGCCAACTTGATCTAATGAGTATTGTATACCACAACTCTCTTGACAGCCACCAGTCCCATTTACTTCTACACATTTGCAACCACATCGATTCTTTGGGGAATTCAGTAAATTGTTCACCACCACTTGCAGGATGAGCAGCATAAGACATAGTAGAAATGGGAAGATGATAAGACATGCATTCGTTTTCATATTGCGCTTCTGCAACAACAAGCATTGTATAAATATATATGTCATTACATAAAATACAGCAACCTTTTTAGTATTTACAATCCAGCAAATACACTAACTTACCAAGTTACCATACCAAAAATTTCTTAGATTCCAACCCTTGAAAATTGATAAACAAATAAGCTATAATGAATGTTGCTTTCGCTGGTTCTTGAAAAATATCTAAATAGTTGATTGTGATTATTATATTAGTTATTTTGATGTGCAACATGTAGTATTCCATGGACTCTGGATCAATATTCTTAGCCATACTGTTTAGTGTAGGAACAAAAAGAATTAATTGGCAAGCCATTTATCCTTTCATATTGGCAAGCATTATTCTTTGCACACAGAATGTAACAACCCATTTTAAGTTCCCTTATTTTGTGGTGATGTGTTAGTTTTTGTTACTCCAACCCTATTCTCCGAAAAGTTAGGGCTTCTTATTTTTTTGGAACATCTACTTTTACACTGTCTGCAGACTAGGGGTTAGCCACTGTCTTTCAATTCCTATTTTGTAGGGTTTTCTACTTTTAGCAGTTCTAATTTTAGACTATGGTTCATTGTTTGACTAGTGATTAGTCACCGATAAGTTAGTTGCATTTAATAATGAGTTGAGTGCTTTAATTAGAGAGAATATTTTCTCTACTAGTGTGCCACTCACCTTCATAGTGCACCTTATTTGAAATATGCATGCAGATAAGTATTGGATAGATATTTTATGCATGCAGATATTTCATCACATGCATGCAGAAATACTAACCCTCAGGGGCTCCACACGGGGAGACTCAAATGTTGGCATCAATGACCAGGCACTGTTGGGCCTTGGCATCAATGACAACTTAATCAACAAGAAAGTCTTCCCCCATCATCCTGCACAACACAAGGAATGGGATCCATTCTCTCCATGCAGACCCTCGGGCTATCCTAGTTCCGTTCTAGTGCTCCAGCACAGGCCAACCAGGGAATCTCTGTGTTGGGATTTTTTTCTAATTTCTAGCCGACCTAACAAAACTGACTTTCAAATTAAATTATGGCTTGTCACCCACAAAATGGCCAGGGACTAAGCCCTAAGACATAAAATAATGGTAAATAAGCAAGATGCTTCAACCAAGATGAAATGTTGAGCCAAAAAGGAGGATGTCATGCCCCAACTAACCCCAATGATGTGCTTTTCCCTCAACACCCTCGTTCTTTTGCAAGGTATGATCTTCAATGAGATCTTCCAAGGTGGACGTCTTCACTTTCTTTGACCTAGATGACCAAGAGGAGGGGTAATACAACATAATGAGGTCCAAGTGGGCACAAAAGGGGTGTGTTAAATTGGGTATGACAACCCTTACAACCATAATCAACTTCACAAAGCTTAAAATCATAATTGTGGCTAGCGGCTCCACAAATCATGTGTCCTAATGGAGTCACCCCAGGATGCACCAATACTTATCCAAGGCATAAATGCCCGACATGATAGGGTGTTACCACCCATCAAGGGGTCGTCGGTAGGGAGACAAGACCAATACACCTTGAAATGAGGACCAAGAGGACCTGCCATGACCGACCAAGGGGTTTGGGACACCGATAGACCAACATTTTACATAAAATAGCCGCAACTTGGCTTTTTACAATACCAAAAGTACCCCCTGTTTCCGCCTGGTTCCACACCTGGGAAAACGCAGCAGAAGTCTTCAAGCTGCTGGTGTGGCCTTGGGGGCAAGTCAGAGTCAAGTGCTGTCACTTAGGACTCGACTCCTCCGTCTAGGCTTTCCTAGGGAAGCCAAGGGGGGTGGACCCTAAAAACAAAAACAAGCTAAGGTGTCTAATCTAGGAGTTAGAAAAATATTTTTTTGATAAACAAGATAACAGCAACATATACTTATATAAAGCAAATCAAACATTCATCAATACATCATTTGCTCCCATTCACTATTTTCATCATTTGCAACATTTGTCAATAACATGAAATAATATCAATATAGACCAGTGCCTTATAATGGAGTCGAAATAGATGCATGAGCAAAAAAGTAAATGTTGTGCCAGTGTTCTTGGTGTATTTTAAGATTAATGTGAAAGTGATCTTTTTATTATGGCAGGTGGGTTCCCAATATACGCAAGGTACGGGGGAACATGTCCGGAATTTTGATGTGTGGCTTCCCTCTCAGGCTTGGGCTGAATCAGAGTCTCGAGGAGGTGTTCAGATGCTGTACCAACGAGGGCAACCCTAATGGTTTCCTAGAGGTCACTACTCAGTTTTGTCCCAAGCCTTCTGAGAACTTTCCCCACGACAACAAAATGTTCGCGATGTGCCGGATTTCACATAAAGGTTTTTTTATTTGGGGCGGTGTTAGATCCTATTACTAGTCATCTCCTCCTTTCTGATGTGTACCAACTGGATCAGACTGAGTTGCAAGTCGGCCACAGAGCATACGGGAGAAGACCTTGGTATTTTTTTAGAAAAATTTATGAACCAAAATTTTATCTTTTTTAAACCCCAAGAGTCTCTTTTCAGGCACGTACTCGGGCAATCCCTTGTACGGAAACCCTACTTCGGGAAAGCAAGGGGGGCATTTGAGTTTGTAAAAAAAATGATAAAAACTACGTTTTGAGTGAACTTGTGGCCCGCCAGTGGAACAAACCAACAAGGTTAATTTTAACCCTAAATTGATTTTATTAAGTGCAGAAAAAGAAATCCAAACTAAAAAACTGCAACCCACGAAATTTTGAGTCGACACAGTTTCCCCCCCCTGGGGGATGGGGTGTGGACGCTTGACTAGCCCACTTGCTCTCGTTTGATACTTTAGTTACAATGCAATAGAAATGCCCTGGTCTTAATTGACTCAGTGGCTTACAAAAATTGGAGAAAAAAAGGTATCCAGTTTGCAAAAAATCAATAATGGTTCTCCGGATTGCCTGGATCTTTGAAATTTTGGCAGCACCACCTCCTACCTGTTCGTCTTTTGCTGCAAACCAGCAAGCAAACGTCAGTATAAGATGCCCAAAAACACTTTAAGAGTGTCTTTGGAACACCTCCTAAAAACACAGAAAAAACTAAGTTAAAATGACGGAAAGTAACCAAGCAGAACAAGCTATGGGGCTTGTCTACTTGGGATCTTTGCTAGCTTTTAGTGGCTGCAAATTTCAAGCTCTAGGACAGCCAGATAATACTTTGAAATCAGATCTAACACTACTTCAGAAAAGCTTGAAATTTTTTTACGATTTAAACCAGTTTTCGATGAGAAAGTGCTAGATAAACAAGGAGCTTTGATCTAATAACAATGAACTCTTTATGAAATGAAAGATTAAAACTTCTTGATAACAGAATCTGATTTATTTAAGATTTTAACAGCAGTATATAAATCAGATCCACTTTTCGATCAGTAACCAGTAACCAGAAGATTTGATTTGTTTGAATGTGAGAGAGAGAGATGGAACAAGTCCTTCGTTGAAATCCGAAGCTTTTGGAGATGGTTTAGTGATATTCAAAAGGACTATATCTGCAAACGATGATTAGAAAAGGGGGAAACAAACAAGATCCTCCTTTTTCCAACTCAAGAAAACACCTGCATATCACAGACCTCACCAACACAAGTTAAAGTGTAGATATACACTCACAAGAAACTACTGTTGCATGTGCATAAACAAATGGAAAATGCAAAAATAATCTCTTACCAAGCACACATCACTAAGCTGCTGCAATAAACAAACTGAAACAACTTATCTCATAAATTGGTAACAATCTTTCCGATGAGCACACCACACTCTTGAAGAATGAAGTTTATACACAAGTCATCTTGGAAAAAGACACAAGATAGTACATCCACATGTAACAAAAAAAACCACAAGCTGACCTCCAAAGTCTTCTTTATTCACACTTAAAACCAAATGAGTATTACAACGATATGTCTCTTGCACCAATTCTCACTAGTGAACAATGGAGAGGAGCACACAATTTATAGAAAAACCAAGTGAGGAGAGGAGGGGCGCACTTGCCAAATGAGAGGGGCAGTGGTGGCATGGATGGTGGAGGAGATAGGGCTGCACACTCCACCTTCTTAACTGCCCCTATCAGCACCTACATGCTGCTGTAACAGCCCCAAAACGTGGGCATTAAAATAGGAAGTGTGCCCCTCATGAAGGAAATGCGCCCAAGTTTGAGTGGGGACACATTCCCACTAATTTGGCTGCCCACTAGTCATTACTTTCAGCCTAAATTGCTCCATAAACAGTGCTGGCCCAATCTAGTCATCAAAACTTTCCAAATCCCTTTTTTATTTTTCCAAGTCATTTTCCAATTTTTTTTATTTTTTTACTTTTTTTACTTTTTTGGTTTTTTTTGGATTATTGTGGAAAAATAATCACCCAAACATTAGAAAAAGTGGGTTTAGGGGTTAAGGGGGTGCTCTGAGTTGGAAAACAAGCACCCGTAAGGCAAAAAAGACCTCCAGATGCCACATCTAGGCCAATTACAAAAAAAAATTAATTGAACCATTAAAAAATGGCCCAATTTACGGAAGAAAAAAAAACTTCGCCGAAAAATAAAAAACAACCTAGGGAGACTTAGCACATGTCCATATGACTCAAAAATAACCCCTAGCATGTTCATATACATTGACCTATAGACTTTAACAACCCCCTAAGGCCCGTCAGCCTCCCCAGGCATTCCAGCTTTGGAGAAGCAGGAGAAAAACCCAAAAATTATGTTGTGCACTAATGCAAGACATAATAACTAAGTGAAAAAACTCCTTGGAATACCTGACTTAGCCAAAAAGTCCTAGGGAACCAAGTCTTTTACAAAACACCATGCTAGTACGTTTTATTACAAACCCCGCAGGGCCATGGACATGTGGAAAAAAGTTAAAACCGGGGCCCCTTAAAAGGCCAGCTGGATATCAAATCATCAAAAACGAACATGTACCATGTTCAACTATGCCCGCTCGCTTGATAATCCAACCAAGTACAACTTAGTTGGCAACATCTGGCTCCAACTGCGGGACGCGTGCTCGATCTGATTCTCTCAATCAAAGAGAGTATGCGAGAATCCAAGAATCTCTGGTTCCTGCCACAAAATTAAAATGCATCAATCCCACATCTTTTGCCAAATGAAACATAAGTTGCAACATTTATTTCAAAGTAAAACTAAAGCAAGCAAATGAAACTAATATACATCAATAATATACAAAACATAATGTACAAAATGCAAGGCAAAGGTTTAGAGATGGCCCTGCTATCAATCTGCCCCCGTGGGCATTAGAAAATCTTCTTTGAAGAACAGCTTGAGATGTTGTCCATTGACTGGGAGAGTCAACCTTTCTCCATCCATAGTGCAGAGGAAGAAAGAATTAACCCCTGTTGGTTCAAATATAACATATGGTCCCAAACATAAACTATCAAACTTTCCATGCTTTCCTAGCTTATCCCTTCGTTTGTCCCATAAAAGAACCCAATCTCCTGGCTGGAAATCTTTTGGCTTAGCAGATCTGTCAAAAGTCCTTTTAACCCTGTCCTGATTTCTGATACTTTGGTCTAAGGCCTTTCTTCTAGTCTCATCCAATTTCATAATTTGCTCAATTCTATTCTGCATACCATCATCATTTGGATCATAATCATGCAACATCTGATACACTGGCAACTGAATATGAATGGGAACAGAAGCTTCTAAACCATAAACCAACTGGAAAGGGGTTTTCCCAGTAGCACGTTTCTGTGTTATTCTATCAGCCCATATAGCAAATTTTATCTTAGAATCCCAAGACCTCTTGTTATCCCCAACAGTTTTCTTTAAAATGTTCATTAAGGTCTTGTTGGTTGATTCAGCCAATCCATTTCCTTGGGGATAATAGTTGGATGAGTGGGAAAGGATTATACCATACTTGAAGCAAAATGCTGAAAAGGCCATGGAACTAAAACTAGGACCATTGTCAGTTGTTATCTTGGATGGCACCCCAAATCTAGTTATGATATGATTTTCAAGAAAGTCCATAACTACTTTATCTGTTGCATACTTAGTGGGGATTGCTTCCACCCACTTGGTGAAATAATCGGTGGCAGTTAGGATCCAGGTATAACCATTACTTGAGTTTTCCTTAAACTGACCGATAAAATCAAGACCCCATTGTTGGAAAGGGGCTTGAACAAGTACTGGCTCAAGAGGTAAAGTTGCCAACTTCTGTTTCCCAGTGAACAACTGACATTGGGGACAAGATCTGACAAACTTATGCACATCAAAAAACAAAGTGGGCCAATAGTAACCTGATCTAAGGATCTTGTGGGTTGTGTTGTCTGCTGCATAATGCCCACCACAAAATCCTGTATGAAATTCAACCAGAAACTTTTTGGAATCTGGTTCATCAATGCATCTAGGAACTAAGCCATCAGGATTTCTCCAACCTAATCCATTTTGAGTTATGCAATACTTAGTGGCTTTAAGTCTTAGAGACCTTCTTTTGTGACCAACAAGATGTTCAGGGCAAGTAAAATTGTTAAGAAGGTAAATAATGTCGGAATACCATTGTGTTTGACTTAATCTTTGAAGCTCTTCAGGTATGACAGGTGCTGACTCATTATTTTGACAAATCATTCCTACAGCTTTCTCATTGCTTTCCGTCATCATGCGTGCAAGACCTTAACCTTTGATTAACTTGGTAGGTTTGATCTCCAAGTCATATTCTTGTATTTTTGACACCCACTTTCCCCTTATACCAAGGCAATCCTGTTGAGCTAATATATCTTTAACAGCGGTATGAGGAACATAACCCACAACCTTGGAATACCCAATATATGTTCTGAAATGTTTCAAAGACTTAACAAGGGCATAAGCTTGTTTCTCCATTATAGTATATTTAAGCTCTGAATTTTGCAAAGCTTTACTAAAGAATGCTATGGGTTGTTCTTGGCCTTGGTCATTTTTCTGAAGTAAAACTCTAGCAATAGTATGCTCAGAAGCAAAGGAAAAGATTTGGAATTCTTTTGAATAATCAAGGCTTATCAACACAGGGGCTCTAGATATGGCATCTTTGATACCTACAAAAGCTTCTCTTCCTTGCTTACTCCATTCAAACTTAGCGTCTTGTTTAAGTAAGAGTTGTAGAGGCTTCATTAGCTCAGCTAGATTTGGAATAAATCTTCTAATGAAATTAATTTTGCCAATGAGGGATTGGAGAGCTTTGACATTGGTAGGGATAGGAACCCTTTTAATGGCCTCAACTCTTTCAGGATCAACCTTTACACCATCCTTAGTGATAATATGCCCCAATAGTTTGCCCTCATCAACACAAAGCACAAACTTAGCTGGATTTAAAGATATTCCATACTTTCTGCATCTCTCAAAAAAATTTCTAAGATGGCCAACATGATCTGATCTTTCCTTACTATATACCGTTAGATCATCCTGATATATTTCAATAATTTTACCAATCAACCCATTAAAAGCAACATCCATAGCACGTTGAAAGGTAGCACCAGCATTAGTAAGACCAAAAGGCATTCTAAGGTACATGAAGGTGCCCCAAGGTGTAGTAAAAGTAGTTTTATGTTGATCTTCCTTGCTTACTAGCACCTGGTTATATCCAGAAAATCCATCAAGAAAAGACATCATACCCGATCCAGTTACCTTCTGAAGTAAAGTGTCCATGCTTGGCAAAGGATAATTATCCTTTAGGCATGCCCAATTCAAGTTTCTGAAGTCAATACACAATCTGATATCCCCATTCTTTTTTCTAACAACAACCAAGTTAGAACACCAAGTAGAGTGTCTTGTTGGAGCAATGATGCCTGCTGCCAACATCTTTTGAAGTTCTTTCTAAACCATGGGGGCCAACTTGGGATTTATTCGCCTCAGTTTTTGGCGAAAAGGATTAATACCTGGTTTGAAAGGGATTGTATGTTGAAAAATGTCCTTACGATAAGCTTTAAGTTCATCATAGTTGAAAGCAAATATATCCCTATATTCATAGATTAAGTCAATCAAGGCTTTTCTTTCTTCTTCAGATATTCCTTTTCCAATTTTTATCATTTTTGGTTCCTTTTCAGTTCCTATGTTTATTTCAATATACTCCCCTGGCTTTATTGAATTCTTTTTCTTTTTATGGCCATCTTGTCTATCAAAAAGCTGCTCTAACCGGGTGATGCCTTTGGGAATTTTGTTCCTCGGCTGATCCTCTTCCTCTGGATACTCTTTGCCTTCTTCCTGATAGGTGATTTGACAATCAGAAAACTCTTGAAGATTATGGATGAAGTTGAGAATTTGCTTGTCACTATCAAACACTTGCCAATGATCTATGTTGTCAGGGATTAAAGGTCTAAAGTTGATTTCAAATTTCCCATTACCCTTTAATAATTCCTCAGTTGGTTGAAGTGTAGAAGCTGCCACAGCTAGTTGATCTGCCTCAGTGTTTTCTTCTCTAGGAATTGCCATGATATTTAAAGCATCAAACCATTCCATAGTATCCAAGATAGCATTCCTATATTGTTTCAACCTTCGACTTTTGTAAGCAAACACGTTTTTAACTTGGGAAACCACTAAGTCAGAATCACCTTTAATAGATAAAATTTTAATCCCCATATCTTTGGCGATTTCTAACCCTTGCAAAAGGGCTTCATACTCAGCCACATTATTTGATGCATCAAACTCAAGTCTAAAAGCAAATTTGAAAGTTTGCTTAGAAGGAGAAGTTATGACAATTCCAACTCCTTTTCTGTATCTTGAAGATGCGCCATCAAAACTCATCCTCCATACCTTATCTTTCTTTTCATCTTTGGATACTTCTTAAAAAGGTGCTATGAAATTTGATAAGATAACATAGTTTCCAAAGTTGTCTGTTTCATGCACAAATTCATTAGGCAGATTCTGTGGGTCTTCAACATGGAGTTTTCTAGCTTGTTCATTGTATAACTTAACTGTTGTATGTTATGATGCAAGAATAGTAGCATATGACCAATCCATCCTTATGTCACCCCCTAAAGATGCATCCCACTTTCTTGATAAAAGCATCCCCCAGTTGTCTGGCACATCAATTACTACGACATCCATGGTTAAATGGACATCGAGATACTTGGCCAACCTAACAGGTAGATTTATAATGATACCAATAGTATCAACTTCCCTCGAATCCATGGCACATACATTGTGATAGGGTCTAGTTGTTTTTAAACCCAATTGATCCATAACCCTTTTGGTCATAACGTTTGAAGAAGCCCCAGAATCCAACATGCAATTGTGCACAAGCATATTATTGACAAGCAAGGAGACATAGAAGGGAGGGTGGTCTTCCTTATGAGGATCCAAGCTATGCAAAATAATTGGGTCATCTTTATGATTGACTATGTTTTGAAGCTTAGGCTCTTCTCTAGCCTGGCTAAGATTCACTCTCTCTAAGTCTATAGGGGCTTTGCCTTTTTCTTGTTGAGGATGATTTATCACTTTCATAAGATTTTCTTTTAAGCTTGGAATTTTGATAAGGTCAGTAACAAGAACAGGAATCTTTGCAGAGGATAACCATTGAGCCAAATCAACATGAAGATTTTCAGAGTTGGGAAAAGGTGTTACCTTAGGAATATTCTAATTCGAGTTTGATGTTCCAATATTGTCCTTTCTTTGATATGTTAAACCTTTGAACTTTGACATCTCAAGAATTTTCTCTGGTGGAGGCATCTCACCAAATCTAAGGGTAGCTTTATCTTTCAAGTCCTGGCTGTAATGTCTAGCTTGTTCCCAAGTTTCTTTGGAGACGGGATGAGTTTGACCCACAACATTGATATATTCAGGCTGGTTCTCAGGCTCGCTTGCTAATCTGACACTGCTACTGGCTTCTAACGGATTTTGTTCCATTGACCATTTAAATATAGCACAAGTAGACTCCTCATGGAAGCTATCACATGCCCTACAAAAGGGAGGAATTTCTTCTGAAAGAGCATTTACAGTTTCCAAAGGATTTGGGGTCCTCTGATCTTGAAAGGGACCTTTTCTCTGAAATTGAGGCCTAGGAGCATACTAAGGCTTAGGCACATACTGGCTTGAGACTAGGTGGTTTTGAGATCTTTCAATGGAGATCAACCTGTTCTGTATGGCAGTCATGTGGGAAGCTTGATTTGAAACAGCCTCTTTTAAGAGTTGAGCGATTTCTTTCAAAGGTTCCTTTGAAGGATCCTTAATCTCAGTGTTAATGGTCTTTTCTTTAATCTCATTTTGCTTCATAGGAACATTGGCCCTTGTGAAACCAGGAAGATGAGACTTGCCACAATTTAGCATATTCTTATCAATTTTCTCAGCCAATTCCATGGCCTTCTTTAGATCGACAGGTTCTTTATCACTCAGTTGATATTTCAATTCTCCATCAAAAGCCTCCATGTAGTAAATGAGGATGGAATTATCAGCTGGCTTGATATCATCATGAAGTCTTGCCACAATTTCATTGAATTTTTTGTTAAATTCTTCCATTGTTTCATTTTCATTCTTCTTAGTGTTGGTCAAGGCAGCTAGCAGGTAGCGGTCTTCTTTGACGTCCCCCCATTTCGCTAAGAAAGCAGTTTCAATTTCTTTATACGTTTTGTACTTGTCAGCTTCCAACTTGTTAAACCATTCATAAGAATCTTCTTCCAAAGATAAAGCAAACAACTTCATTTTTACATCTTCATGCTTGGAACTCAAGCACCACTTGTCAAAACAATGGCAAAAACGAGTTATATGGGATTTAGCACTAATAGCATTATTTCCTTGAAAAGATGGCAACTTATCAATAGCTTTTTCAGGAATATCATGAGGGTAACCAATTATAGCAGTAAAATCATAAGGACCAAACTCAGCCATTTCAACAGGAAGATTATTCAAATTATTTTCTGCAAATAAAAGGTGAATATCAGAAATTGACTGAGAACCAAGATCCTCAAGGGTTTTTCAAGAAGATAGCTTGCTTTTCCTTCTATGATAGACCTTTTCAGGCTCAGGAAAGAACTAAAGCAAGTTCTGAGGATTCCTTCTTGAAAAACGCCTTGGTAAATTTGTTGACAGTGGAGTCGCCAGATGTTCTTAGTCAATTTAAAAAATTCACTACATACATCAAACAAAACAAAAACAAAAAAGGAAAACTCAAAAGTCGTATTCCGGAAAAAGAAAGACTTATCCCCGGCAATGGCGCCAAAATGTTGCCACCTGGTTCCACACTTGGGAAAACGCAGCAGAAGTCTTCAAGTTGCTGGTGTGGCCTTGGGGGCAAGTCAGAGTCAAGTGCTGTCACTTAGGACTCGACTCCTCTGTCTAGGCTTTCCTAGTGAAGCCAAGGGGGGTGGACCCTAAAAACAAAAACAAGCTAAGGTGTCTAATCTAGGAGTTAGAAAAATACTTTTTTGATAACCAAGATAACAGCAGCATATACTTATATAAAGCAAATCAAACATTCATCAATACATCATTTGCTCCCATTCACTATTTTCATCATTTGCAACATTTGTTAATAACATGAAATAATATCAATATAGACCAATGCCTTATAATGGAGTTGAAATAGATACATGAACAGAAAAGTAAATGTTGTGCCAATGTTCTTGGTGTATTTTAAGATTAATGTGAAAGTGATCTTTTTATTATGGCAGGTGCGTTCCCAATATACGCAAGGTACAGGGGAACATGTCCGGAATTTTGATGTGTGGCTTCCCTCTCAGGCTTGGGCTGAATCGGAGTCTCGAGGAGGTGTTTAGATGCTGTACCAACGAGCGTAAGCCTAACGGTTTCCAAGAGGTCACTACTCAGTTTTGTCCCAAGCCTTCTGACAAATTTCCCCACGACAACAAAATGTTCGCGATGTGCCGGATTTTCACATAAAGGTTTTTTTATTCGGGGCGGTGTTAGATCCTATTACTAGTCATCTCCTCCTTTCTGATGTGTACCTACTGGATCAGACTGAGCTACAAGTCGGCCACAGAGCATAAGAGAGAAGACCTTGGTATTTTTTTAGAAAATTTTATGAACCAAAATTTTATCTTTTCTAAACCCCAAGAGTCTCTTTTCAGGCACGTACTCGGGCAAGCCCTTGTACGGAAACCCTACTTCGGGAAAGCAAGGGGGGGCGTTTGAGTTTGTAAAAAAAATGATAAAAACTACGTTTTGAGTGAACTTGTGGCCCGCCAGTGGAACAAACCAACAAAGTTAATTTTAACCCTAAATTGATTTTATTAAGTGCAGAAAAAGAAATCTAAACTAAAAAATTGCAAACCACGAAATTTTGAGTCGACACAGTTTTCCCCCCTGGGGGATGGGGTGTGGGCGCTTGACTAGCCCACTTGCTCTCGTTTGATACTATAGTTACAATGCAATAGAAATGCCCTGGTCTTAATTGACTCAGTGGCTTACAAAAATTGGAGAGAAAAAGGTATCCGGTTTGCAAAAAATCAATAATGGTCCTCCGGATTGCCTGGATCTTTGAAATTTTGGCAGCACCTCCTCCTACCTGTTCGTCTTTTGCTGCAAACCAGCAAGCAAACGTCAGTATAAGATGCCCAAAAACACTTTAAGAGTGTCTTTGGAACACCTCCTAAAAACCCAGAAAAAACTAAGTTAAAATGACGGAAAGTAACCAAGCAGAACAAGCTATGGGGCTTGTCTACTTGGGATCTTTGCTAGCTTTTAGTGGCTGCAAATTTCAAGCTCTAAGACAGCCAGGTAATACTTTGAAATCAGATCTAACTCTACTTCAGAAAAGCTTGAAAATTTTTGACGATTTAAACCAGTTTTCGATGAGGAAGTGCTAGATAAACAAGGAGCTTTGATCTAATAACAATGAACTCTTTATGAAATGAAACATTAAAACTTCTTGATAACAAAATCTGATCTATTTAAGATTTTAACAGCAATATATAAATCAGATCCACTTTTCGATCAGTAACCAGTAACCAGAAGATTTGATTTGTTTGAATGTGAGAGAGAGAGAGATGGAACAAGTCCTTCGTTGAAATCCGAAGCTTTTGGAGATGGTTTAGTGATATTCAAAGGGACTATATCTGCAAACGATGATTAGAAAAGAGGGAAACAAACAAGATCCTCCTTTTGCCATCTCAAGAAAACACCTACATATCACAGACCTCACCAACACAAGTTAAAGTGTAGATATACACTCACAAGAAACTACTGTTGCATATGCATAAACAAATGGAAAATGCAAAAATAATCTCTTACCAAGCACACATCACTAAGCTACTGCAATAAACAAACTGAAACAACTTATCTCATAAATTGGTAACAATCTTTCCGATGAGCACACCACACCTATGAAGAATGAAGTTTATACACAAGTCATCTTGGAAAAAGACACAAGATAGTACATCCACATGTAACAAAAACACCACAAGCTGACCTCCAAAGTCTTCTTTATTCACACTTAAAACCAAATGAGTATTACAATGATATGTCTCTTGCACCAATTCTCACTAGTGAACAATGGAGAGGAGCACACAATTTATAAAAAACCAAGTGAGGAGAGGAGGGGCGCACTTGCCAAATGAGAGGGGGAGTGGTGGCATGGATGGTGGAGGAGATAGGGCTGCACACTCCACCTTCTTAGCTGCCCCTATCAGCACCTACATGCTGCTGTAACAGCCCCAAAACGTGGGCATTAAAATAGGAAGTGCGCCCCTCATGAAGGAAATGCGCCCAAGTTTGAGTGGGGACACATTCCCACTAATTTGGCTGCCCACTAGTCATTACTTTTAGCCTAAATTGCTCCATAAACAGTGCTGGCCCAATCTAGTCATCAAAACTTTCCAAATCCCTTTTTTATTTTTCCAAGTCATTTTCCAATTTTTTTATTTTTTATGACTTTTTTGACTTTTTTGGTTTTTTGGGATTTTTGTGGAAAAATAATCACCCAAACATTAGAAAAAGTGGGTTTAGGGGTTAAGGGGGTGCTCTGAGTTGGAAAACGAGCACCCCTAAGGCAAAAAAGACCTCCAGACGCCACATCTAGGCCAATTACAAAAAAAAATTAATTGAACCATTAAAAAATGGCCCAATTTACGGAAGAAAAAAAAAACTTCGCCAAAAAATAAAAAACAACCTAGGGGGACTTAGCACATGTCCATATGACTCAAAAATAACGCCTAGCATGTTCATATACATTGACCCATAGACTTTAACAACCCCCTAAGGCCCGTCAGCGTCCCCAAGCATTCCAGCTTTGGAGGAGCAGGAGAAAAACCCAAAAATTATGTTATGCACTAATGCAAGACATAATAACTAGGTGAAAAAACTCCTTGGAATACCTGACTTAGCCAAAAAGTCCTAGGGAACCAAGTCTTTTACAAAACACCATGCTAGTACGTTTTATTACAAACCCCGCAGGGCCATGGACATGTGGAAAAAAGTTAAAACCGGGGCCCCTTAAAAGGCCAGCTGGATATCAAATCATCAAAAACGAACATGTACCATGTTCAACTCTGCCCGCTCGCTTGATAATCCAACCAAGTACAACTTAGTTGGCAACACCCCCCTCCTTGGCACATCTAGTAGGGTGTGCTACAGAGAATATGAGGCATAACAGGGGTCAAACAAGGCCCAAAGGAGAAAATCCCTACTTTGTAGGACGCCGGAACATGATATGTGATAAGGAAGGGGGTTAAAGGAGAAATGCCTTACGTTATTAAGGTGCCATATGTGGTGTGAAAAGCATTTGTGTGGTAAAAAAGGGTTTACTTAATGAGCATTCCACTCCAAGGATGAAAATAATGACTTTTTTGTTGCTTGACCATGTTCAAGAAGGGATCTAATCATTCTAAAGGGTCTTTATGGTGCATTACACATTATTCGAGGCAAGTTTTTCACATATTTGGAGGAGTGACCTCAAGGAGAAGTTGACATGTCAATTAGTGATTAAATCAAACCCTAAAAGCTACTCTACGAGGAGTGCCCTAACTCTAGGGTTTCTAGCTCTCTTTTAATTTAATTTTATTGATTGGGTTTTGATTTGAAAGTTATAAATAGAGGTGAGGATTTCATTTGTAAGGCATGGTTGGAAGATAGGAAATTCCCCTTCAAGCACCTAGTTAAATATCTTTGGGAGGATTGGAAGGAGGACTAGATCAAGTTGAGGTTTTTCATCTTTTTCCTACTTTTCATGGGTTAATTTTATGTCTGGAATGACTCTTACAAACTGTTGGTGTAATCTTTGAAGTAGAGGAATTTTGTTCCATTAAGAAAAGATAAGGTTGAGGTGTAACCCTCCTTACTTCTTGTTGTAATCCATTGTTCATTTAATGGATATTGTTGTTGTCATTTTTGCATGTCGAGATGTTGTTGCTGTCCCTTTTCTTGTTCATGGTTGCACGTTATATTTGACTGTTTTGTAATTGTCGTGAGGTGCATCTTTGGAAGGCCCTCCATTAATTTCTGCGTATTGAAAAGACCTATGTGGTTGGTTAGAGCATATTGTTAATAGCCTAACTTCACCTCTTCATCACATTCAAAACTCTCTTGTTCATTGGTTTTGACACCATGGTCTAATTGGATAGGCTCTAGTCTTGGTAAATTCCACCATCCATCTTATTCTAAAGAGAATATCAAAAATTGTATTTTCTAGGGTTTCCACCCTTGTGCCGGTAAAGAGCTGGCCTTAAGCAAGTGGAAGTATTGCTGTGGTGACATTGGACAATCTTCCTAAGTGCCCCTAGGATTGCACTTTGTTAAAGGACTTCATAACATTTGAAGTGCAGGTTTGGTAGGTAACACCACTTTTCTTCACCTTCCCAATGTGAGCAAGGTCTTGGGTCTCTTCTCTTTGGGCTGAAACTATTTCACCCCTTGTTTCTTCTTGGACATTGATATCTTAAAACATCTCATAAGTTGGGAGTTTTTCCCGAGCAGAAACATCTTGAAAAAAGGCTTTCCAAATAGAAGAAAAGCCATTATGTGCAATAGGCTCTAATTCTTCATCTTATATCTTCATGCAAAAAGCTAATCTCCAAGCACGGTAATATTCATGCGGTAACTTGTCACGGTGTTTGAATCACTTATGCGTGTTTAGGGAAAGCTTGTTCTTCAAAAGCATCTACCTAGAAACATTGACACTTTGACAAAGAGCAGTGAATGCTTCAAACATCTCCTTAGCTGTTTTCCTTGCTAAGTGAGGGACTAAGCAGTCCTTCATGGAGTCCAAAAGGATCCTTTTAGCCATAGCAACCTTCTTCTCGTACTAAGTTAACTATTGAGGATTGTTAGGAGTAGTTTTGGTACCCTTCACTATGCCCCATAGATCAAGCTCTTCCATGAGCATCTGCAACTTGCAGTTTCAAATAAGCAAAGAAATAAGGTGCATGCATGTGATGAAATATCTGCATGCATAAAATATCTGCATGCAGAAATATCCGCATGCATGTGATAGGTGCCATGTGAAAGCAAAGAAATATGCATGCAGATAAGTATTGGATAGATATTTTATGCTTATCTGATGAAATGAATAAATGTGCTTACTTTGTATAATTGGAAAATTCCTATGGATATTATGATTATTGCATAAGAATGGTTATAGCATGCATATTTATTCTTAATGATTGATTTAGGTACATGTGGATGTGCTAAGCCTAGGAAGGAAATTAGGGAAGTGGACAATCAATTTCAATGCATTATGGATGAGATGGTCAACAGCTATACCAGATTACAAGGACCACGAATGTTGTGGAAAATGCAACTGAGGAAGGGGGAGGATTATCCTCCCCCTTCTCATTAGAGGCAGAGAAGGAGGAGGATAAACCTTCCATGCTTCAAGTCCAAGGAGGAGCAACTCCTTTCGCTTGGTGTTAGTAGGCTCTGTACATGGAAAAAAATGACCCACATAACCCATCACGGTGTTTATCACAACAAATGATCAATCTCGAGACACGATGGATAACGGGAGGTCCTCCTGGTGAAGAGGTCACAGAGGGGAGAGGTCTAGAATCCATCTAGCAAGCCATAACTAGAGGTATTAGACCAATAAGATGAAGTGGATATAGATAATGGATGAAGGAAAAGGTGAACCCAAAGGAGGGGGTAAAATCTCTTACAATACAAAGAGTAACCTTGGTGACTTGGCTAATAAACAAACCACACATCTTTCACCCTCGTCAACCTAAGGTTGATACTGCTAACTATACTCATCAGACAATCAATTAGCATTCTTGTTCATTGATTTACTAGGTATACATCGGCGTGGTATTGGCATACAATCGTTCATACATATCCTTTGATCAACCATTATGCAACATCACAATCATATCATATGGGCAGTCCAAGAGTAGCAAAGATGGAATCCCATCCTTTGGGAAAAAGCAAAAAGAAGTCTGTGATATCGATATGCCCATAGAATGTGGAATAACAGTACCCAAGGTAAATCCTAGATTCACAAGTCCATTACCACAATATACTCATTATAAGCTCAATATGTCAATTGTAGGAATACAACCTAGTCGGGGAGGATAACACTCCATCCTGTTGCCGCTGAAAACACATCTGGGGTTAGCGTGGCAGAAATATTTAAGCCACGAAGTGTGTCCTTGGGGGCAAGCCTCGAGTCAAGTATTGTCACTTGATTCTTGACTCCTCCATTTAGGCTTTACTCCTAACGAAGCCAAGGGGGGTGGGCCTGTTGCCAACTAAGTTGCACTTGGTTGGATTATCAAGCGAGCGGGCAAAGTAGAACATGACACATGTTCAGTTTTGGTGATTTGATGTCCAGCTGGCCTTTTAAAAGGCCCCCGTTTTTTATTTTTCCACATGTCCATGGCCCTGCGGGGTTTGTAATAAAAACGTGCTAGCATGGTTTTTTGTAAAAGACTCGGTTCCTTAGGACTTTTTGGCCAAGTCAGGTATTCCAAGGAGTTTTTTCACCTATCTATTATGTTTTGCATCACTGCATTCCATAATTAATTGGTTTTTCTCCTGCTCCTCCAAAGCTGGAATGCCTGGGGAGGCTGACGGGCCTTAGGGAATTATTAGAGTCTATGGGTCAATGTATATGAACATGCTAGGCGTTAATTTTGAGTCATATGGACATGTCTAAGTCCCCCTAGGTGTTTTTTTTAATTTTCGGCAAGTTTTTATTTTTCCGTAAATTGGGCCATTTTTTAATGGTTCAATTAAAAAATTTGTAATTGGCCTATCTGGGGCGTCTGGAGGTATTTTTTGCCTTAGGGGTGCTCGTTTTCTAACTCAGAGCACCCCCTAAACCCCTAAACCCACTTTTCCTAATGTTTGGATACTTCTACCTTGGTCAAAATCAAAAAAATCAAAAAATCCCAAAAAGGTCATAAAAAAATTGAAAAAGTGAAAAATGACTTAAAAAAATTATTAAATTTTTGGAGTTATGACAACTCTGATTTGGATCAGCATGTATTATGGAGCGTATTGGGCTGATTTGTCATGTTTTGGCAGCCCCATTTTGAGGAGAGAACCCATGCTAAATAGGAGGGGCGCATTTATCCAAGGGAGGGGCGCACTTGCTATTGTGGGCAGCCCATAAACTAAGGGAGGAGCAGCACTTTATGTGCTGATATGTTAGCACGTTTTGGGCTGCATATTGGGCAGCTAGAATAGGGGATGGCAGCCCCATTTCCCTCCACCATCTATGCCACCACTCTTCCACCCATTTTGGCAAGTGCGCCCTCCCTCCTTAGCCATTTTCTCTATAAAATGAAGCATGCTCTCCATTGTTCACTAGTGAGACTTGGAGCAGCTAACTTATGATTGTAATAGTTTTATCATTTTGAATAAAAGAAGACTTTGGAGGTCAACTTGTGGTGTCTTGGTTACATGTGGATGAAGTATCTTGATCTTTTCTCCAAGGTGACTTGTGCATAAGTCTTATTTTTCAAGGATGTGGTTTGCTCATCTATGAGATAAGTTGTTTGTCAAATTTGTTTATTTGTAGCAGCTTAGTTTCTTATGAGTATATATATCTACACTTAATCTTTGTTTGGTGAGATTTGTGATGTGCAGGTGTTTTCTTGAGTTGGGCAAAAAGTAGGATCTTGCTTGTTTCCACTTTTTACTAACAATTATTTGCAGATATAGTCCCTTCAAACATCACTGGACCATCTTCAAGGCTTCTATTTTCAACAAGGATTTGTTCCATCTCTCTCTCTCATTTATAAAAAATTCAAATTTTATGATTTACTAGTACTTTCTTTACAAAAAACTAGTCTAAAGTTGTCGAAATCTTTCAAATTTTTCTAAAGAAGTATTAGATCTGATTGTAAAGTGTTATCTGGCTGCCAAAAAGCTGATAATTTGCAGCCATTAAAGGGCTAGCAAAGATCCCAAGTAGACAAGCTCCATAGCTTGTTTTACTTGGTTATTTTTGTCATTTTTTACTTAGTTTTTAACTTAGAAAATTTTGGGTTTCTTAGGAGGTGTTCCAAAGACACTCTTAAAGTGTTTTTGGGCATCTTGTTCTAATTATTGCTTGCTGGTTTGCAGCAGAAGATGAGCAGGTAGGAGGAAGTGCTGGCAAAATTTCGAGCATCCAGGCAATCCGGAACACATATTTCCATATTTTTCAAAACCGGGCATATCTTTCTATAATTTTGTAAGCCACCAAGTCACATTAAGTAGACTTGGGGCACTTCTCTTTATCATTGTACACATTTTAAACGAGAGCAAGTGGGCTAGCCAGCGCCCATACCCCATCCCCCCAGGGGTGGCCTGCGTCGTCTCATTTTCATGGCGTGAATGTTAGAGTAGTTTTATTTCTTGTTTTTCGGCATTAAATAAAATCAATTAGGATTAAAATAAACCTTGTTGGTCCGTTTCACTAGCGGGCCACAAGCTCACTCACAACCTAGCTTTTCACATTTTTTTTTACAAACTCATAACGCCCCCCTTGCTTTCCCGAAGTAGGGTTTTGTATGAGGGCTTGCCCGAAATGCATGCCTGAAAAGAGACTCTTGGGGTTATAAAAAGATAAAATTTGGGTTCTTAAAAATTTTATAAAAATATACCAAGGTCTTCTCCCGTATGCTCTGTGGCCAACTTGCAGCTTAGTCTGATCCAGTTGGTACACACCAGAAAGGAGTTGATGACTAGTAATAGGACTTAACACCACCCCAATAAAAAATAAAAAAAAAACCCTTTGTGAAAATCCGGCACAACTCGCAATTTGTTGTCGTGGGCAAATTTCCCAGAAGGCTTGGGATAAAACTGGATAGCGACCTCTTGGAAACCGTTAGGCTTGCCCTCGTTGGTATAGCATCTGAACACCTCCTCGAGACTCCGATCCAGCCTAAAGCCTGAGAGGGAAGCCACACTTCAAATTTCCGGACATGTTCCCCCGTACCTTGCGTATATCGGGAACCCACATGCCTTAATAAAAAAAGATCACCATCACATTAAATTTTAAAATAAACCAAGAACACTCCACAACATTTACTTTTCTGTCTATGCATTTGTTATTTGACTCCATAGCAAGGCACTGGTCCTGATGCAAATTTCATTTTATTGTTGACTAGTATGCAGTTGAAATGATGATTATTCTAAATGGGAGTAAATGATAAATGATGTTCTTTATTTGAAAAGGGTATATGTTGTCTGTCTTGGTTGCAAAAGTATTTTTTCTAATTCCTAGATTAGAGGCTTTAGTTTCTTTTAATTTTAGGGTCTACCCCCCTTGGCTTCGCTAGGAAAGCCTAGACGGAGGAGTCGAGTCCCAAGTGACAGCACTTGACTCTGACTTGCCCCCAAGGCCACACCAGCAGCTTGAAGACTTCTGCTGCGTTTTCCCAGGTGTGGAACCAGGCGGCAACATTTTGGCGCCGTTGCCGGGGATAAGTCTTTCTATTCCCGGAATACGACTTTTGAGTTTTCCTTTTTTGTTTTCGCTTTGTTTGATGTATGTAGTGAATTTTTTAAATTGAACTAAGAACATCTGGCGACTCCACTGTCAACAAATCTACCAAGGCGTTTTACAAGAAGGAATCCTCAGAACTTGCTTCAGTTCTTTCCTGAGCCTGAAAAGGTCTATCATAGGAGGAAAAGCAAGTTATCTTCTCGAAAAACCCTTGAGGATCTTGGTTCTCAGTCAATTTCTGATATTCACCTTTTATTCACAGAAAATAATTTGAATAATCTTATTGTTGAAATGGCTGAGTTTGGTCCTTATGATTTTACTGCTATAGTTGGTTACCCTCATGATATCCCTGAAAAGGCCATTGATAAATTGCCATCTTTTCAAGGAAATAATGCTATTAGTGCTAAATCCCATATAACTCGTTTTTGCCATTGTTTTGACAAGTGGTGCTTAGGTGCCAAGCATGAGGATGTAAAAATGAAGTTGTTTGCTTTATCTTTGGAAGAAAATGCTTATGAATGGTTTAACAAGTTGGAAGCTGACAAGTACAAGACCTACAAAGAAATTGAAACTGCTTTCTTGGCCAAATGGGGGGATATCAAAGAAGACCGCTACCTTCTAGCTGCCTTGACCAATACTAAGAAAAATGAAAATGAGACAATGGAAGAATTCAACAACAAATTCAATGAAATTGTGGGTAGACTTCATGCTGATATCAAGCCACCTGATAATTCCATCCTCATTTACTACATGGAAGCTTTTAGTGGGGAGTTGAAATATCAATTAGCTGATAAAGAACCTGCTGATCTAAAGAAGGCCATGGAATTGGCCGAGAAAATTGATAAGAACATGTTAAATTGTGGCAAGTCTCATCTTCCTGGTTTCACAAGGGCCAATGTTCCTATGAAGCAAAGCGAGAGTAAAGATAAAACCATTAGCACTGAGATCAAGGATCCTTCAAAGGAACCTTTGAAAGAAATCGCCCAACTCTTAAAAGAAGCTGTGTCAAATCAAGCCTCCAACATGACTGCCATACAGAACAGGTTGATCTCCATTGAAAGATCTCAAAACCACCAAGTCTCAAATCAGTATGTGCCTAAGCCCCAATATGCTCCTAGGCCTCAATATCAAAGAAAAGTTCCATTTCAAGATCAGAGGACCCCAAATCCTTTGGAAACTGTAAATACTCTTTCAGATGAAATTCCTCCCTTTTGTAGGGCATGTGATAGTTTCCATGAAGAGTCTACTTGTGCTATATTTAAATGGTCAATGGAACAGAATCCGTCAGAAGCCAGTAGCAGTGTCAGATTAGCAAGCGAGCCTGAGAACCAGCCTGAATATATCAATATTGTGGGTCAAACTCACCCTGTCTCTAAAGAAACTTGGGAACAAGCTAGATGTTACAGCCAGGACTTGAAAGATAAAGCTACCCTTAGATTTGGTGAGATGCCTCCACCAGAGAAGATTCTTGAGATGTCAAAGTTCAAAGGCCTAACATATCAAAGAAAGAACCATATTGGAACCTCAAACTCAAATCAGAATATCCCTAAGGTAACACCTTCTTCCAACTCTGAAAGTCTTCATGTCGATTTGGCTCAATGGTTATCTTCTGCAAAGATTCCTGTTCTTGTTACTGACCTTATCAAAATCCCAAGCTTGAAAGAAAATCTTATGAAAGTGATAGATTATCCTCAACATGAAAAAGGCAAGGCTCCTATGGACTCAGAGATAGTTAATCTTAACCAGACTAGAGAAGAGCCTAACCATAAGGATGACCCGATTATTTTGCATAGTGTGGACCCTCACAAGGAAGACCACCCTCCCTTCTATGTCTCCTTGCTTGTCAATAATATGCTTGTGCACAATTGCATGTTGGACTCTGGTGCTTCCTCAAATGTTATGACCAAAAGAGTTATGGATCAATTGGGCTTAAAAACAACTAGACCCTATCACAATGTGTGTGCCATGGATTCAAGGGAAGTTGATACTATTGGTATAATTATAAATCTACCTGTTAGGTTGGCCAAGTATCCTGATGTCCATTTAACCATGGATGTCGTTGTAATTGATGTACCAGACAATTGGGGAATGCTTTTATCTAGAAAGTGGGCTGCATCTTTAGGGGGAGACATAAGGATGGATTGGTCATATGCTACTATCCCTGCATCAGAACATACAACTGTTAAGCTATACAATGAACAAGCTAGAAAACTCCATGTTGAAGACCCACAGAATCTGGCCAATGAATTTGTGCATCAAACTGACAACTTTGGAAATTATTCTATCTGTTCAAATTTCATAGCACCTTTTAAAGAAGCATCCAAAGATGAAAAGAAGGATGGGGTATGGAGGATGAGTTTTGATGGGGCATCTTCAAGATATGGAAAAGGAGCTGGAATTATCATAACTTCTCCTTCTAAACAAACCTTCAAATTTGCTTTCAGACTTGAGTTTGATGCATCAAATAATGTGGCTGAGTATGAAGCCCTTTTGCAAGGGTTAGAAATTGCCAAAGATATGGGGATTAAAATTTTATCTATTAAAAGTGATTCTGACTTAGTGGTTTCCCAAGTTAAAAATATATTTGCTTGCAAAAGTCGAAGGTTGAAACAGTATAGGAATGCTGTCTGGGATACTATGGAGTGGTTTGATGCTTTAAATATCATGGCAATTCCTAGAGAAGAAAACATTGAGGCAGATGAACTAGCTGTGGCAGCTTCTACACTTCAACCAACTGAGGAAATATTAAAGGGGAATGGGAAATTTGAAATCAACTTTAGACCTTTAATCCCTGACAACATAGATCATTGGCAAGTGTTTGATAGTGACAAGCAAATTCTCAACTTCATCCATAACCTTCAAGAATTTTCTGATTGTAAAATCACTTATAAGGAAGAAGGGAAAGATTATCCTGAAGAAGAGGACCAACCTAGGAACAAAATTCCCAAGGGCATCACCCGGTTAGAGCAGCTTTTTGACAGGCAAGATGGCCATAAAAGAAAGAAGGGTTCAATAAAACCAGGGGACTATATTGAAGTAAACATAGGAACTGAGAAGGAACCAAAGATGATAAAAATTGGAAAGGGAATATCTCAAGAAGAAAGAAAAGCCTTGATTGACTTAATCTATCAATATAGGGATATATTTGCTTTCAGCTATGATGAACTTAAGGCTTATCGTGATGATATTTTTCAACATACAATCCCTTTTAAACCAGGTATCAATCCTTTTCGCCAAAAACTGAGACGAATAAACCCCAAGTTGGCTCCTATGGTTTACAAAGAACTCCAAAAGATGTTAGCAGCAGGAATCATCACTCCAACAAGACACTCTTCTTGGTGTTCTAACTTGGTGGTTGTTAGAAAAAAGAATGGGGATATCAGATTGTGCATTGATTTCCGAAACTTGAACTGGGCATGCCTAAAAGATAACTATCCTTTGCCAAGCATGGACACTTTACTTCAGAAGGTGACTGGATCAGGCTTGATGTCTTTTCTTGATGGGTTTTCGGGATATAACCAAGTGCTAGTCAACAAAGAGGATCAACATAAAACTACTTTTACCACACCTTGGGGCACTTTCATGTACCTTAGAATGCCTTTTGGTCTTACTAATGCTGGTGCTACCTTTCAACGTGCTATGGATGTTGCTTTTAATGGATTGATTGGTAAAATTATTGAAATATATCAGGATGATTTAACAGTATATAGTAAGGAAAGGTCGGATCATGTTGGCCATCTTAGAAAAGTTTTTGAGAGATGCAGAAAATATGGCATATCTTTAAATCCAGCTAAATCTGTGCTTTGTGTTGATGAGGGCAAACTGTTAGGGCATGTTATCACTAAGGATGGTGTAAAAATTGATCCTGAAAGAGTTGAGGCCATTAAAAGGGTTCCTATCCCCACCAATGTCAAAGCTCTCCAATCCTTCAATGGCCAGATTAATTTCATTAGAAGATTTATTCCAAATCTAGCTGAGCTAATGAAGCCTTTACAACTCTTACTTAAAAAAGATGCTAAGTTTGAATGGAGTAAGCAAGGAAGAGAAGCTTTTGCAGGTATCAAGGATGCCATATCTAAAGCCCCTGTGTTGATAAGCCCTAATTATTCAAAAGAATTCCAAATTTTTTCCTTTGCTTCAGAGCATACTATTGCCGGAGTCTTGCTTCAGAAGAATGACCAAGGCCAAGAGCAACCCATAGCATTCTTTAGTAAAGCTTTACAAAATTCAGAGCTTAAATATACTATAATGGAGAAACAAGCTTATGCCCTTGTTAAGTCTTTGAAACATTTCAGGATATATATTGGGTATTCCAAGGTTGTGGGTTATGTTCCTCATACTGCTGTCAAAGATATATTAGCTCAACAGGATTGCCTTGGTATAAGGGGAAAATGGGTGTCCAAAATACAAGAGTATGACTTGGAGATAAAGCCTACCAAGTTAATCAAAGGTCAAGGTCTTGCACGCATGATGACAGAAAGTAATGAGAAAGCTGTAGGAATGATTTGTCAAAATAATGAGTCAGCACCTATCATATCTGAAGAGCTTCAAAGATTAAGTCAAACTCAATGGTATTCCGACATTATCTACCTTCTTAACAATTTTACTTGTCCTGAACATCTTGTTGGTCATAAAAGAAGGTCTCTAAGACTTAAAGCCACTAAATATTGCATAACTCAAAATGGATTAGGTTGGAGAAATCCTGATGGCTTAGTTCTTAGATGTGTTGATGAACCAGATTCCAAAAAACTTCTGGTTGAGTTTCATAATGGATTTTGTGGTGGGCATTATGCAGCAGACACCACAGCCCACAAGATCCTTAGATCAGGTTACTATTGGCCCACTTTATTTGCTGATGTGCACAAGTTTGTCAGATCTTGTCCCCAATGTCAGTTGTTCACTGGGAAACAGAAATTGGCAACTTTACCTCTTGAGCCAGTAGTTGTTCAAGCCCCTTTCCAACAATGGGGTCTTGATTTTATCGGTCAGTTTAAGGAAAACTCAAGCAATGGATATACCTGGATCCTAACTGCCACCGATTATTTCACCAAGTGGGTGGAAGCAATCCCTACTAAGTATGCCACTGATAAAGTAGTTATGGATTTTCTTGAAAATCATATTATAACTAGATTTGGGGTGCCATCCAAGATAACAACTGACAATGGTCCTAGTTTTAGTTCCATGGCCTTTTCAGCATTCTGCTTCAAGTATGGTATAATCCTTTCTCACTCATCCAACTATTATCCCCAAGGGAATGGATTGGCTGAATCAACCAACAAGACCTTAATGAACATTTTAAAGAAAACTGTGGGTGATAACAAAAGGTCTTGGGATTCTAAGATAAAATTTGCCATATGGGCCGACAGAATAACACAGAAACGTGCTACTGGGAAAACCCCTTTTCAGTTGGTTTATGGTTTGGAAGTTTCTGTTCCCATTCATATTCAATTGCCAGTGTATCAGATGTTGCATGATTATGAGTCAAATGATGATGGTATGCAGAACAGAATTGAGCAAATTATGAAATTAGATGAGACTAGAAGAAAGGCTTTAGACCAAAGTATCAGAAATCAGGACAGGGTTAAAAGAACTTTTGACAGGTCAGCCAAGCCAAAAGATTTTCAGCCAGGGGATTGGGTTCTTCTATGGGACAAGCGAAGGGATAAGCCAGGAAAGCATGGAAAGTTTGATAGCCTATGGTTGGGACCATATATTATATCTGAACCAGCAGGGGTTAATTCTTTTTTCCTTTGCACTATGGATGGAGAAAGGTTGACTCTCCCAGTCAATGGGCAACATCTCAAGCTGTTTTTCAAAGAAGATTTCCTAATGCCCACAGGGGCAGATTGATAGCAGGGCCATCTCTAAACCTTTGCCTTGCATTTTTGTACATTATGTTTTGTATATTATTGATGTATATTAGTTTCATTTACTTACTTTAGTTTTGCTTTGAAATAAATGTTGCAACTTATGTTTCATTTGGCAAAAATATGGGACTGATGCATTTTAATTTTGTGGCAGGAACCAGAGATTCTTGGATTCTCGCATACTCTATTTGATTGAATCAGATCGAGCACACGTCCCGCAGTTGGAGCCAGATGTTGCCAACTAAGTTGCACTTGGTTGGATTATCAAGCGAGCGGGCAAAGTAGAACATGACACATGTTCAGTTTTGGTGATTTGATGTCCAGCTGGCCTTTTAAAAGGCCCCCGTTTTTTATTTTTCCACATGTCCATGGCCCTGCGGGGTTTGTAATAAAAACGTGCTAGCATGGTTTTTTGTAAAAGACTCGGTTCCTTAGGACTTTTTGGCCAAGTCAGGTATTCCAAGGAGTTTTTTCACCTATCTATTATGTTTTGCATCACTGCATTCCATAATTAATTGGTTTTTCTCCTGCTCCTCCAAAGCTGGAATGCCTGGGGAGGCTGACGGGCCTTAGGGAATTATTAGAGTCTATGGGTCAATGTATATGAACATGCTAGGCGTTAATTTTGAGTCATATGGACATGTCTAAGTCCCCCTAGGTGTTTTTTTTAATTTTCGGCAAGTTTTTATTTTTCCGTAAATTGGGCCATTTTTTAATGGTTCAATTAAAAAATTTGTAATTGGCCTATCTGGGGCGTCTGGAGGTATTTTTTGCCTTAGGGGTGCTCGTTTTCTAACTCAGAGCACCCCCTAAACCCCTAAACCCACTTTTCCTAATGTTTGGATACTTCTACCTTGGTCAAAATCAAAAAAATCAAAAAATCCCAAAAAGGTCATAAAAAAATTGAAAAAGTGAAAAATGACTTAAAAAAATTATTAAATTTTTGGAGTTATGACAACTCTGATTTGGATCAGCATGTATTATGGAGCGTATTGGGCTGATTTGTCATGTTTTGGCAGCCCCATTTTGAGGAGAGAACCCATGCTAAATAGGAGGGGCGCATTTATCCAAGGGAGGGGCGCACTTGCTATTGTGGGCAGCCCATAAACTAAGGGAGGAGCAGCACTTTATGTGCTGATATGTTAGCACGTTTTGGGCTGCATATTGGGCAGCTAGAATAGGGGATGGCAGCCCCATTTCCCTCCACCATCTATGCCACCACTCTTCCACCCATTTTGGCAAGTGCGCCCTCCCTCCTTAGCCATTTTCTCTATAAAATGAAGCATGCTCTCCATTGTTCACTAGTGAGACTTGGAGCAGCTAACTTATGATTGTAATAGTTTTATCATTTTGAATAAAAGAAGACTTTGGAGGTCAACTTGTGGTGTCTTGGTTACATGTGGATGAAGTATCTTGATCTTTTCTCCAAGGTGACTTGTGCATAAGTCTTATTTTTCAAGGATGTGGTTTGCTCATCTATGAGATAAGTTGTTTGTCAAATTTGTTTATTTGTAGCAGCTTAGTTTCTTATGAGTATATATATCTACACTTAATCTTTGTTTGGTGAGATTTGTGATGTGCAGGTGTTTTCTTGAGTTGGGCAAAAAGTAGGATCTTGCTTGTTTCCACTTTTTACTAACAATTATTTGCAGATATAGTCCCTTCAAACATCACTGGACCATCTTCAAGGCTTCTATTTTCAACAAGGATTTGTTCCATCTCTCTCTCTCATTTATAAAAAATTCAAATTTTATGATTTACTAGTACTTTCTTTACAAAAAACTAGTCTAAAGTTGTCGAAATCTTTCAAATTTTTCTAAAGAAGTATTAGATCTGATTGTAAAGTGTTATCTGGCTGCCATAGAGCTGATAATTTGCAGCCATTAAAGGGCTAGCAAAGATCCCAAGTAGACAAGCTCCATAGCTTGTTTTACTTGGTTATTTTTGTCATTTTTTACTTAGTTTTTAACTTAGAAAATTTTGGGTTTCTTAGGAGGTGTTCCAAAGACACTCTTAAAGTGTTTTTGGGCATCTTGTTCTAATTATTGCTTGCTGGTTTGCAGCAGAAGATGAGCAGGTAGGAGGAAGTGCTGGCAAAATTTCGAGCATCCAGGCAATCCGGAACACATATTTCCATATTTTTCAAAACCGGGCATATCTTTCTATAATTTTGTAAGCCACCAAGTCACATTAAGTAGACTTGGGGCACTTCTCTTTATCATTGTACACATTTTAAACGAGAGCAAGTGGGCTAGCCAGCGCCCATACCCCATCCCCCCAGGGGTGGCCTGCGTCGTCTCATTTTCATGGCGTGAATGTTAGAGTAGTTTTATTTCTTGTTTTTCGGCATTAAATAAAATCAATTAGGATTAAAATAAACCTTGTTGGTCCGTTTCACTAGCGGGCCACAAGCTCACTCACAACCTAGCTTTTCACATTTTTTTTTACAAACTCATAACGCCCCCCTTGCTTTCCCGAAGTAGGGTTTTGTATGAGGGCTTGCCCGAAATGCATGCCTGAAAAGAGACTCTTGGGGTTATAAAAAGATAAAATTTGGGTTCTTAAAAATTTTATAAAAATATACCAAGGTCTTCTCCCGTATGCTCTGTGGCCAACTTGCAGCTTAGTCTGATCCAGTTGGTACACACCAGAAAGGAGTTGATGACTAGTAATAGGACTTAACACCACCCCAATAAAAAAAAAAAAAAAAACCCTTTGTGAAAATCCGGCACAACTCGCAATTTGTTGTCGTGGGCAAATTTCCCAGAAGGCTTGGGATAAAACTGGATAGCGACCTCTTGGAAACCGTTAGGCTTGCCCTCGTTGGTATAGCATCTGAACACCTCCTCGAGACTCCGATCCAGCCTAAAGCCTGAGAGGGAAGCCACACTTCAAATTTCCGGACATGTTCCCCCGTACCTTGCGTATATCGGGAACCCACATGCCTTAATAAAAAAAGATCACCATCACATTAAATTTTAAAATAAACCAAGAACACTCCACAACATTTACTTTTCTGTCTATGCATTTGTTATTTGACTCCATAGCAAGGCACTGGTCCTGATGCAAATTTCATTTTATTGTTGACTAGTATGCAGTTGAAATGATGATTATTCTAAATGGGAGTAAATGATAAATGATGTTCTTTATTTGAAAAGGGTATATGTTGTCTGTCTTGGTTGCAAAAGTATTTTTTCTAATTCCTAGATTAGAGGCTTTAGTTTCTTTTAATTTTAGGGTCTACCCCCCTTGGCTTCGCTAGGAAAGCCTAGACGGAGGAGTCGAGTCCCAAGTGACAGCACTTGACTCTGACTTGCCCCCAAGGCCACACCAGCAGCTTGAAGACTTCTGCTGCGTTTTCCCAGGTGTGGAACCAGGCGGCAACAGGGCCCTAAAGGTTGCTAAGGCTGATTAAGCTAGCTAGTTTTGGTAGATGAGTTAGTTTTTTAGGAGTCTTTTAACAACAAAACTGACACAAGAGATTTGCAATATAATATGAAAGCATAACAACATAAAGATTAAACAACATAGAAATTAAACATGTTTATCAATCCATTCAACACATGATAGAAATTAAACATAAATTGTAATGATAAATCAAGAGAGACCAGTGCCGAAAATGGAGTCAAATAGAATGTTGTTTGTAATGTTGGAAATGAAGTGTTGTGCAAATGTTTTTGGTCAATTTTAAATTTATGTAAAGAAGAGTGGATTATTAAGGGAAAGGGGACTTCCAATATACCATAAGGTACTAGAAATATGTTTGGATTATGGCAAGGTGGCTCCTCACTCAGAAATGTGGGCTAGATCGGAGTCTCTGGGAGGTGTTCAACACTACACCAAACAAGGGTGTATTCTAACGGTATCCCGAGGTCGCTACCTAGTGGTTCCCGCTTCCTTTGAGGAATTTCCCCACACTATGCCAAGAATCGATACGTCGGATTTTCGTATGTGGGAGGTTTATTGGGAAGTGTTAAACTAATTACTAGTCACTAAGTCCCTTTCTAGTTTGATCAGCATGTTCAGTCAAGCTACAGTGATCCAGAGCATACTCAGGACAAAGCCTTGTTAATTTTAAAAGTTTTTGAACACGGCTTTCTTGTTTATTAAGAACCCCAAAAGTCTATTTTCTGGCAAGTACTCGGGCAAGCCCTTATCCTGAAACCATACTTTGGGAAAGCAAGGGGGGTTAATTGCAAAGTAAATAACCAAAAAAAAAAATGTTTTCTAATTATTACACTACCGAGGTAGTGGGTTAGTATCCGATTTACTCTTTTGCAAAAAAGATGAAATAATTTGTAATAAAAAGTATACGGTCTACAAAAACGAAATAAAAAAGGCTCCTAAGTCCTGAGAGAGTCAATGACCCAGTATTTGGATTGGACCACGTCGTTAGATTTTAATTTAACTTGGTTGATTTTAGTTAATCTAATCTAATGTGAAAATTATTAGGTTTGAAAAATTGACAACAATCACAAAAATTGAACCGACACCAATCCCCCCTGGGGGGATGAGAAGCAAGCTTTGTGAGCTTGCTTCCAAAAAACTTTTTATTACAAGTTACAATGCCAAATTGGAAAAGAAAGAATTCTTCTTTCTTCTTATAGATCTTGCAGAAAAGAGGTTACAAATGATGGAGGCAAAGTAGGGAAGGAAAGGCAAGATTCAAGGAAGGTTCTGGATCATCCAATATGGTCAAAGTGAGTGCTTCAAAACCTTCTATCTGCTGTCATAAAACAAAAACCAGCAAACGATATTAGTAGAAAAAGTGTCCAAAATCACTTTAAAAGTGACTTGGGCAAAATCAAAAAATACTAGAAAAAATTCTAAGTTAAAACTAGCTAACTAAAGTAAAGAACCAAGATGGATTGGCTAAAAAGGCAACCTCTTAGCGTCTTGAACAGCCTTGAAAAGACAGCCAATGAAGCACTTGATTGCTTGATATAAACCTTAAAAATTTTAAGAGAAGAAATCTTTAAACAATCATAAAATTTGACTTGAAAATTTTATTTAAAGACCATTTTCCAAACAAGACCCAACAAAGAAATGATAACCTTGAACTACCTTGGATCTATGCATAAAAAAATCAGATCTGATTTTTATGATAAACTTACTAAACAAATCAGATCTGAAATTGTCATAAAACAAGTAACCAAGAAGAAAGTAATTTTAATGAGAGAAAGAGTAAGAAGAAGAGAGCTTGTTGCCAAAAAGATCAAACAGAGAAGGTTTCTTTGTGGAGTGTTGAGGGACAATGTTCTTGAAGGTTGTTGAAGATAGAGTGGAGTCAAACTTGATACAATCCTTCTCCAAGCTTGGCAACCTGAAAGCTAAATCACAAAAACTTGCATACCAATGAAATCTTGTAAACACATATAAACAGAAATTAAAATAGCATGAAAATAAACTTATTTAACATGCAAATTTTTTATCTCTAAAGATACATGAAAAGATAGAAATGAAAGTAAATTTACTTACAATTCCTATTCCTATTGATTCGGAGGAATCCTTAAGGCGGAATCTATATCAAGAGTAAACAAGAAATTGCAAAAAAAGACAAGTTACCTCATGAATAGCATCACAATGTTGATCCACACACCAAGGCACTACACATTTCAGCCTCCAAAGCTTCTTTATTTTCAATGCAAAAAATATAGCAAATTACAATAGCAAGCCTTCTCTCATTCCAACTCTAACTAGTTTGGAATGGTGCGCTCTCAATTTATAGAAAAGAGAAGAGAGGGGAGGGTGCACATGTGAAGGAGAAACTCAAGCCTTGATGAGTGGCTTGATTAGAGTTGCCTACACCTTTTGGGCTGCCCAAAAATCAACCCAAACAAAGCCTAAATTACAGCAGCAAATTTCCATAAATGAAGAACCTTCTCTCTTTGGAAATGCGCCCCCCTTTCATGGGGAAATGGGCCCAAGTGATGGGGAAAGGATCGCATGTTTGTAGCTGCCCAAAAAGTGTCATAAATCATCTATTACATCTCCCCTAACATAGCTGATCCAAAAACTCTTACAAATCCCAGTAATTTAGGAATTTGATTTTTGACATTTTTTCACTTTTTTGTATTTTTTCTCTCTTTTTTGACTTTTTTGGTTTTTTGTAAAATAAGTGAAAAATAAAACACTCAAACACTTAGGAAAGTGAGTTGAAGGGTAAAGTGGGTGCTCTGAGTTTGAAAATGAGCACTCCCATGGCAGAAAAGACCCCTAGACCACACTTTTATCACATTTTCAATTTTTTAAATCAAACCATTAAAAAATGGCTTGTTTTTACGGAAAAATATTTTTTCCTCAGAACTTAAAAAAAACCTAGGGGGACCTAATACATGTCCATACGACTCAAAAATAATACCTAGCATGGTTTAATACATTGACACCTAGGCGAAACTGGACATGAACGAGCAAGAAAACGATGAGGGCTCCAAGAAACCCTGGACTAGGCGGAATAAGGGCAGAGTATGGGCGACGGCCTGCGTTTCTGGAGGACCGGCTCTGATACACTGTGCAGTGGCTGGACCAGGCGTAGTTTGAAGCGGGTGGCCTTGGAAGGAACGGTTTGAACGCCGTTCGATTTGAGCTTTCGGGGGCTTCATGAAACCTTGGGGACCGCTTGGGTTGACTGTTAATTGGGCTTTGATGGTGTGGTCTATTTCATTGGGGTTTGGATGTCCCAGCTGAATAATCCTGAAGCGTTGTGGATTTTTGACGGTGTGAGCAGGTGGTCCTAGAACCTGGAGGACGCGTGAAGGGATTCGTGACAGAGCGGGGATACAGTGTTTTGTGTGGGGTCTTCTTGAACGGTGGATTGGGGTTTGGACCCTATCTGGGGATCCATCCGGTTCTCTGGCTGCTTGCTTGGTCGGGGATCGATTTTGCCTGCTGTGAAGGAACCACTGGAGCGGTATGGAGAGTGGATATGTACAAGAGGTGGACTACACCTCGGATGGGGATGGGGATAAGGGGATTTTCGACCTTGGAGCGATCAATTCGGCGGAGTTTGGGTCGACTGTCCACTTCTTGCCAGGACGGGGGACTGGGGATGCCTCTGGGCCCGTGGGAGAGATGGATTTGGATGGACACCTCTTCACCCCACCGACCTCTGCCAGAGTTACCTCGCCGGTCATCTCTCTGGGGTTGGAGGGTTTAGAGGCGGAATTAGCGAGCTTCCGGTCATCTGCAGGCTTTAGGGATAGACCAGACTTGGCCGGTCTTCTGGGGAGGACGCTGCAACCCCAATTGGGGTCTTACTCAAACTTTCCAATTCCTTCGGAAGACGCTCGAGAGGATAGGATCGAAACTCAGGTTGGATGTGACAACAAGCGGTCGGGTGGTGGACTGGCATCATTCTCTGTTGGCAATTTGCTTAAGTCGGTGGAGTGCCGTGATGCCAAGGACCGGGGACAGGCCAGTGGTGGACAGGGCTACACAACTTGTGGACAAGCAGCGTTGGCTCCTGGGGTTGGGGAAATACCCCCTGATGATGAATCCCTGTTAAGCCCAAGAGCAGGGGTTCCTGCACAGGCTGTTTCTCATAAAAATTTTGCCAGAAAGGTGAAGGAAAGGCGCCGGAAGGACAAACTTGTGTTGGGTGTGGATGTCTCTATGGAGGAGGCTGTGGACTTCTCTCATATCGCGGTGGTTGGACATGTCCGTGGTAAGAGGATTGGGCGGAGTTTTCTCCAGAGATGGGCTGCCGAGCATTGGAAGGACTTGATAGTTCCTGCACCAGAGATTAGGATCTTGACGAAAGGCTGGTTCTCCTTTATCCTGTCGAGTCCTGGAGAGGTTGCAGCTGTTTTAGGCCGTCATTGGACGATGTTGGGCGTCCCCATTGTGCTGAAAAGATGGTCACCTTTCTTTGATTCAAAGACTGAAAAAATAGACAAAGAACCTATATGGGTGAAGCTACCAGGGCTCCCCATGCATCTCTGGAATGAATCACGATTTGCAGCAATTGGGAATTTCCTTGGCGACTATATATGTGCGGATTATTCTCATACGGTAACTGGTATTTACTCAGTGGCTAAGATTTTGGTCAAGATCGACCTTAGGCAGGGGCTATCGGCTGAGATCATGGTTCAGACGAAGGATGGGGACTTCACCCAAATCTTAGACTACGTGGGGGTGCCGTTTCGATGCCATCGCTGCCATGCTCATGGACACCTGGTCGCGGATTGCACGTTACCGTTTCGAGGCAGCAGACCGATCGATAAGCCTGTAGCAGATGTTTGCACTGATCCTGCGAAGATGGGGAACCCACTGGTGGTGGAGGTTGATGGATTAGCGACTGAATTAGACACAGGGGTGGACCAGGTTTCGGTGCTACCAGTAGCTCCATGTGGGATGCAGGGAACTGGGAGACCTATGGCATCATTGGTGAACGAGGAACTGGATCTCGTTGGGAGCAAGGAGACGGTTGTAGTGGGGACTTCATTGGGTACCACGACACCTTTGACGCGGGCAGCTTCCAGAAAGCTACAAGAGCAGGCAATCTTACGTCGGGGTTCATCCTCCAATCCCCCGGGTATGTCTCACAAGATCTCTTCTGATATTTCGTTATATGCTTCCTCTAATGATTTGGGGGGGGTTTGTTTCGAGCCTCACTCTCCCATCAGCTCTGTTTCACTATGCTCTGCTCCATGTCTATTACCTGTAACTAATTGTGCATACACGCCACCGTTAGTAGCAACTTTACCCTCTCCCAATTCTGTGGGTTGTAGTATCCGATATGCCCTTAGAAATAGGGTGATCTCTGATGGACCGGGGGGTAGGGGACTTCCTGAATTGACTGCTAGTACTATGGGGAAAGGTCGGGGACGAAAATCTCACCTGTCAAAAGCACAAGACCGGGCAAAAGTTGATTTGGTAATGGGCACACAATCCTCTATAGAATGGGCACTTAGAGCAGCGAAAGCCCTGGAAGGGGGTTACATATGAAACTTATGTCATTTAACTGTCGTGGGTTGGCGAGTCCCATTAAAAAATCGTCACTTCGGAGGTTGGTGGATCTAAATCAACCTGATATCTTACTATTACAAGAAACACTGGGCGGCAGTGTGGAGATTGTTAGGGTTTTGGAAACTTTGCTACCTGGCTGGAAGTTCGTGGGTGTGGATGCTCGTGGACGCTCTGGAGGGCTGGCTACAGGGTGGAAGGTGAAGAGCTGCAGATCTGATAGCTCTTGGGGGATCTCTTCTGGTATCGGGTTGGAAGTATGGGATGCAGAGATTGGTCGGATGATAACGATTCTCAATGTCTATGGACCCTATTTAAATAGGGCTGGATTCTGGGACTCCCTGCTAAGCATGGATCTCTTTGACGGAAGGGATGTGATCTTGGGTGGGGATCTCAACCTTTCTCTGGGATCTTCTGAAGTTTGGGGGCCTAGGGCTGCTCCGGATCCATTAGCTAACTTTTTCATACAAGCTTTCGCCGGGAAGGATCTACTTGACATTTTGCCAAACAAGTTAACCCCTACCTGGAGGAACAAGAGAACAGGGGATCAAAGGGTGGCCAAAAGACTGGATCGGTTCCTGGTAGCTGATGTGTTGGTACTGGGGGTTGATGTTGTAAAGCAATGGGTGGGGTCTGGGGGGGTTTCCGACCACTGTCCCATTCTACTGGAGTTAAGAGGCAGTAGAAACAAACCCCCTAGTCCTTTCAAGTTCAATCCTAGCTGGTTGAAGGAGGAGGATTATATTAAATTAGTTCAGAATCTGTGGGTCCATCGACCTTTGGAGTCACTGGAGCATGCGGGCGCACACTTTCAACTCAATCTCAAGAGTATAAAAGAGGCCACTATTCTCTGGGCCACTGAAAAAAGGGTAAAAGATGACCAGAACCTGAGGGCTGCTGAGATGAATATTGATAGACTTCTACATTGTCAGGGTATGGGATATCTGGACGAACTGCAGAAAGGTGAGCTGCTGGACTGGGAAAGTAGCAGGAATGTGTTACTGTGTGAGCGAGAAGAGATGTGGAGAATGAAAAGCAGGGCGATTTGGTTACAATGTGGGGATGAGAACACAAAATTTTTTCAAGCATATGCAAAGGGGAGAAAATGCACAAACTCCATCTGGGAATTATCTTCACCTGAAGGGGATCGGGTCTCCAGCTTTGATGGTTTGGCTGAGATGGGTGTTCGACACTTCGAAGACTTATTCACTGCTCAACCTGGGGCCTCTATAGCTGAGGTTATCAGGATGGCTCAGCTCTTTCCACGTTTTGTGGGGGAGGAAGAGAATAAACTTTTGATGGAGGAGGTGCTGCCAATTGAGCTCTCGCAGGTAATGCAATCCTTCCAGAAAGACAAAAGCCCGGGGCCGGATGGCTGGCCTATTGAATTTTTCTTGGGATTCTCTGATTTCTTTGGGGAGGAACTATTGGCTGTGGTGGAAGAATCAAGAAAGGCTGGTTTTGTTCATGGTCCTTTTAACTCGACCTTTATTGCTCTCATACCCAAATCGGACAAGCCTGATAGTTTTGATGAATTCAGACCAATTTCACTCTGCAATTGCATATATAAGATCATCTCAAAGGTGATGGCGAGGAGACTAAAGAATATCCTGTCTCAGCATATTTCAGGTGAACAGTTTGGATTCTTGGAAGGTCGTCAAATTCATGAGGCCATTGGAGTTGCACAAGAAGGTTTACACACTCTGAAGGTGCAGAAGCAGAAGGGTGCAGTAATTAAGATTGACCTCTCTAAAGCATTTGACAGGGTTAGCTGGCTTTATATCCAGATGCTTCTCACACACCTGGGCTTCTGCTATGAATTTATACGATGGATTATGGCCTGCATCACCACAGTGAGTTTTGCTGTCCTGATTAATGGCTCTGCTAGCCCATTCTTCCATGCTGGCAGGGGGCTACGACAAGGTTGCCCACTTTCACCGCTGTTATTTCTCCTTGTTGCTGAAGGCCTCAGTCGTTTTATCCTGAAAGCAAAAGCTGATGGCTCATTTCGTGGCATCTCCATTTCACAGGCAATGTATATTACCCATCTCCTTTTTGTTGACGATATCCTCATTTTTTGTGATGGCTCGAGACAGGATATTGATAAGGTGGTCGAAGGACTCAATTTACTGCAAGAAGCCGCGGGTATGCTAGTGAATATTGATAAATCAACAATCACATGCTCGCATTTAAATGAGCAGGAGATTCACAGACTAGCAATCAGACTTCCCTATAGGACTATGGATATTGATGAAGGCTTAAAGTACCTTGGATTTCACTTAAAACCCAATGCATATTTGAAGGCAGATTGGCATTGGTTAACTACAAAATTGGAGCAGAGACTACATGGATGGAGCCATAAATGGCTTTCGCGGGCTGGGAGACTGGTTCTGGTCAAATCAGTATTGGAAGCAATACCTGTTTATTGGATGTCACTTGCCTGGATTCCCAAAGGAGTCCTGGAGCAGATCCGTCGGTTGGTTTTTGCCTTCCTCTGGAAGGGTAAGGGAGTGAACCGTGCCTTGGTGTGGGTTCGATGGGAATTGATCGCAATCCCCAAAGCACTGGGAGGGTGGGGATTAAAGAATATCTTTCTATTTGCCAAAGCGTTGGGAGCAAAGGTTGCATGGCGAATTATACATACACGGAGCCTCTGGACTAGTGTGGTCTATCACAAATACATTGCTCCCTTAACCCTACTTGATTGGATTAGGCAGGGCAATAAGACGAGGGCTAATTGCTCTGTGGTTTGGAAAGCGGTGGTTCAGCATTTTCAACTGGTGGGATCAGGATTAGTCTGGAGAATTGGAAATGGGCATTTACTTCGTATTGGACTGGATCCTTGGGTAGGTTGTAGAGGGGGTTATACACTGCCGGTGGACTTAAGGACCTTTCTGGCAGCTAGAGGCTGTCATTTCCTGGCTGATATTGCCCAACCGGGTTTATCCACTATCTGGCACCAGGGATGGCTCTCTACCCAGCGTCTTGAGGTACCTACGGAATTGATCGGAGCTTGGGAGGATTATATCCGAATCTTAAGGTTCACTAATATTCGACTGACAGATAGGCCTGATGAACTACTCTGGGATCACCATCCCTCAGGGAAATACACACCCAAACTTGGATATATTCAGCTTAATGTGGAGATGCATAATAGGGCATTGGTGTGGTGGTGGAAAACTCTGTGGAAGTTTAAATGCCCGGGTAAAGCAAAAATACTTTTCTGGGCGATTTTGGAACATAAGGCACCCACCTGGGACATCCTGAAGAGACGATTTATACAGGGCCCGGGTTTTTGTCCACTCTGTAGGGAGACGGACGAGACTATCACACATCTTTTTGTTCACTGCGGTTCTCTCAGGCAGTTTGGACAAATATATGCAATTCTTTGAATCTAAATGCGCGCTAGTGGGGAGAGAGTGTTATTGACGCAATCCATGATTGGTGGACAGATCAACAGAAATCAGACATTTGTGCGGCCCCGTGTATTTTTGCATGGGGCATATGGATCACTCGTAACAGGATCATTTTTCAGGACTGTAGAGTCCCGATGGAGCAAGTTGTGGCTCAAGCTGTGGCTATCATTTTACATTACAAAACTACACCCAAAGCGATTAGAATTCATCCTGTGATCGCTGAAACCATTGATAAATCTATACCGTGGGCTTTTTTCGATGGCGCTTCACTTGACCATCAATCGGTGTGCGGTGGAGGGATCGTTCTACACAAATCTGAATCACATTATTTCCACATCACGGCTGGATTGGGTAGTGGTACAAACAACTATGCAGAAATTATGTCACTTAGATTATTGCTATTATTTGCACTAGAACAGGGATGTTTTTCACTACAGACATTTGGAGACTCACTGATTGTTATTGACTGGGCCAATGAGAATACTCTATGTAATGTGATGGTTCTCTCACCTATACTGGAAGATGTTTTACGGTTAAAGAGGCATTTTAATCTTATAACAATTACACATGTTTACAGGGAGAGAAATGGCATGGCCGACCTTCTTTCCAAAGAAGCGTCGCAGCAACATCTGAATTTCGGAACCTGGAGGATCACATCACACTCTACTGCTGGATCATACAGTTATTATCACAGGCCTTTCAACGAGGCGGTGGAGGATCGGGAGAGAGATTTCGGCTTCTGACAGATCTGTCTTCATAACAGTTCGTGTATTTTGGTATTATCACAGACCTGTTAAAGAGGCTCTGGAGGACCGGGAGGGAGCAGTTGGCCTCTGACAGATCAGTCTTCATAATCGATCGTTTTTGGTTTTGGTATTTTGGTATTATCACTGGCCTGTTAAAGAGGCTTTGGTGGACCGGGATGGAGCATTGGCTCCTGCTGATTCTATATTTTTCTGTTTGGTGCTTTAGGGCTGTTTGGACAGAATCTTCTGAAAGGAACTATTTCATATGGAGAATATTTTGATATATGTAACTGGATATATGAGTGCTGTATGGACAGCAAAGGTTTGAATTTGTATGGGACATTAGACTAGTCAGAAACATGAACTGATGATATGCGATAATGTAGGAATCTTTGTGATTCTAATACATGTGCAGAATGTAATTTTGTTCAATTTATTTGAAATAAAATTACGACTTTTTCCAAGGAAAAAAAACATTGACACCTAGGCTCTAATAACCTCTTAAGGCTTAAAATTTATGCCGACCACCCCAACTTTGAAGGATTGAGTGAAAAACTCGAAAATTATTAGTCGTTTGTTCAACAACAAATAATTTCCAAGGAAAAAAACACTCTAGGCTAGTCGGTTTAACGTTTAAGTCCTAGGAAGCCGAGTCTTTTACAAAAAGATACCATGCTAGTACATTTTATTACAATTTCCCCGAGGGGGTATGAACATGTGGTACAAAAAATAAAAACGGCCTAGAAGGCCTGATGGACTTCTGAACTCCGATAATGAACACTTTGACATGTTCAAGCCTTCGGTGGTTCACTCGGAATCCACTAAGTGCAATTTTAGTGGATAACACATCCCACAACCACTCGAGCTAGACCCAATTGACAATCAGCAACAAGCTTAGAAACTTATTGTTATTATTTCAAGTTTTCACCAAGTTAAACCAATTCTCTTCTCTACCCCATTTACTAGCAAGTATCTTTGTACTCAAAGCGAAATACCCTGCGATTCACACAAGCAGCACCTTAAATATTTGTTACCTTCACTGCATCAACACTTAATCTCAACAATGACTCACGACGACATGATTCCTTTATAAAATCTCTCAAGAAAATTAACAGCTCATGGTGGCTTGATTCCTCTATAAAATCCTTCAACAAACAATGTATTGTGAGTTATCAGATATGTGGCAGCTTATCAATCTCTAACACAAGTATCACCTTTATGGTGGAGGCTCTCCCTATTCAATATCACCATTTGGCCCTGTTCACTCCCGAAAATACACTTCAAGTTGTAAAGTCCTAAAAGGCTAAAACACAAGTGCAACTTCAGAGGAACCTGTTATCACATCTATGTTAGCTGGAGCTACCATACTGCAGACTGTGCGACCGAGGACCGCACAGTACCTTTTTTTCCAGATCGGAGATCAGCCGCCTTCAGACAAGGCGGTTTTGTTCAGACTTCCCCTAGCAGATATATCAGAGGGGACAGACAGTTGTACAATGCTACACACATTGTCACTTACCATCTACCACAGGGTCACCTTTCCTTGCCAGGCTTTGACACAAGCCCATTTGAGACAGTTGCCTAGTCTTGTTCTGATCGAGACTATCACAATACATTGTTGGTTAATTATATGCCCGGATTCAGCAGAGATCCAGCTCAGAGACAGGTTCAGTAGCAGCAGGTATATGGTGCAGCAGGTATTGCATTTGATGATTATTGCTCATGTTGTAGATTAGACTTATTTATACTTGTTAGTACACTAACTTTGCATGAGATGATATATTTGGTGATCTAGCTATGGTATGATGTGATTGGGCCCTTGGTGATGTCAGTCCACCCCTCTGATTAGACTTATGTATATGCACGCTGAGTCATGTCCTCTATACTTGGCATAGACTTGATCACTTAGCCCCTCTCAGTAGCTGACTTTAGCTCCATTATCGCTTTCCCCACTCATCCGACTCATCCATGATACTTGCTCCCGACTTGGATTCTGATTTGTGATCCCCAGGACCCCTTTCCCCACTGATCTCTGAGTTTGCCATGACTCCCTATTTATTGTGCCTCGGCTCTTTAGTGTGTGAGATACACGGTTAGACCTGGGATTTGCTCCTGTCGGTTGCCCCCGATGTTGCAATGCAGTTAGGATTGTGTAGCCTCACCGGGTGTTCCCCATTGGTCATCGAAGCATGTATTGCTCACCCCCATTACCTTTGCAATATGAGCACCATGTTTATATCTTTTGAGATATGTATGTAGCCCAAGAGGACCTTGATGTAAATGAAGAAATGAAATGTAAATCAGGCTGAAAAGGCCATTATGTTGTAAATGTTAAATCTAGCCAAAAAAAAGGGCCAAGTATGAAACTCATTGTAAAATCCATGCAATGTGTTTATGAACACACATGGATTCTGGTCAGCCATACATGTCAGCATTTGTAGTGGTTATTCCTCACCTAGTCCTGCGGGACAAGGAGGTGAGAAGGAGCAAGGGACAAGCTCAAGATTGCCCCCTAGAGTCTCAAGTTATGGTTTGTCAAACACCCAGTTTGGCGGCTCTAGAAAAGAACCTCACGGAGTCTTCGAATACGGATGTGAGTTGTGAGATACTTGTTACATGGCTAGTGGTGGTTTCCCTGCACTATACCCATTGTGAGGCACTGCCCTTCCCCGTGTTCTGTCATGGCATACTTATCTCAGTGGACCCCGCTTTCCCGAGTTGTCCAAAGGGTCACATGATCTTCATCCTTGTCTTTCCGCATCTTTTGCCTTGTTGTCCGCATCACCTAAAGCCAGCAAAGTGGTCAATCCTATAGATGTGCATAGCATTTTGGTCTTTTGGAGGTGGTGGGCCCACTTCACCGGGGCCTTGTATTATCTCGGGATTTAATGTATTTTTTATCACCATGTTATCATTGTATTGCTTAGTAATGTACTAACTTGTATAATTCAGCCTTGTCACTCCATGTTTGCATACAGGTATTCAGCTAGCACCATTGTTGACCAGATTTGACTTGGTCAAGCTGAGTTGACTAGGCCAAAAATGGGCCCGAAAAAATATTGCGATCGGAATTTCGATTTCAATCAATCACTATCTACAGGGGTCCCATATAAGCATGCAAGTGACGGAATTGGAAAATACTGAAGCGTTTGAGAAATTTTTAATTATTATTGGTCAAATTTTGACCTGTTTTAATTAAAAATTATGGATTTGGGGCAAATAATGCCTAAGTGATGGATCGGGGTCGTTCGAGTGGTCATCCCTACTACTTTTGGGGTCCACGATCGCATTGTAGCAGACGGTTCGGCAATCTGGGCAATAAAAGTGGGTCAAAAGCCCAAATTTCATCTTCAGCCATATAAACCAGCAAAAATTACATGGAAAATCAGAATTTGACAAAGGCAACTATAGGCAAATGGCAAAATCAATGGTTGGCAAAGGTAAAGGTAATTTCTAAGGTATTTTGGTAATGTTTAACATTGTATTTGTGCATTGTGGGGCCCTGCATTGGACAGCTCACTATAGAGGTCGATTTGGTCCATGAGGGGCGTTTTTCTCCTTAGGGGGAATTCGATTTTGCTTGTTATGGGCATGTGGGCCCTTGTTGTATGATGTTGGGGGGATAAAACCCCATATAGACACCCCCCAACAGGTTGTATTATGTGTGTGGCCCCCACAATGGACCCCTCTCCTCCACATGTGCGCTCTCCTTGGGGCAATCCGCACCCCCCCTCCATAGAGACATCTCCACCGTTCGATTTGTGGATTGGGGAGATGATCTCAACCCTTCATTTTGGGGAGAAACCTATTTTGAGAGTGGCCATTCTCTATAAGAGAAGGCACTCACTCCATTTGGAGTCTCTTGGCACATTTGTACACTTGAGTTTTTCATGATATAGAGCCATTCTTCCACAATTCTTGAGAGTTTATGGATAGATGTGTGTTGCTTGACTGATATCTAGTTTTCCATAGCTTTGTTGAGTTGCTAATGTATTGTTTCCACATTGTCCTTAGCCATTCGACTTGCAGGTGAAGAGCTCAGCTGGAGGAGGGCGCAGTTTTGGGAGTGGGAACCCCCCAACTGCTCGTATTCTTCAGAGTTTTAACAAGGGAGTTGTTATTGCACTTTCAGCCTTTCAATTCTCTCATTTTAGTCATTTTACTTGCTGGTTTCTCTTATGATTTGCTGCATCACTGACTTGATCTTGTTTGTGGCAGGTACTTAGGGCGAATTTGGCCACTGGAAGCTCAGAACACAAAGGGAACACGCTGCTCGGCAACTGAGTTTGGAAAGCTAGCCTTCGGCAATCGCATCCGTTCATTCACTCTCAAGTAGGTTGTTCTTGCTGGTCTCTAACATTTTAAATTTGAATATGTGTGTGTTGAGCAAAAAACTCACTTAAAAACCCCTAAAAATTTAAATCTACAAAATCCACCGTTAGAATTAGTTTGTTTTGTAAACCCACAAATGATTTATGCTTAAACGCTTATATTCCAAATTTCATTTGATTCCGACTCCATCTGCCCACTTAACCAGGCACTAGTCCTGTTATCACATATATAGTAGCCGGGCTACCATACATTATTTTTCTCATTCCAGTACACTATTCAGCCAGTTCCCTTGCATTTGAGATGCCGAGATGAGCATTTATATTGGATCACTATCAGATTGTGGACAGCAGTTATATTCCCCATGCCATGACTGAGTTTCAGGACACTCAGAGAGATGCCCGATATAGCCATTATGCCATTGGTACAGAGCAGACAGTAGTGCCCAGAGTTACAGCAGCAGTCTCGGAGGACAGATGATGGTACAGGTTGATGAGCTTTCAGGTATATGACTCAGCAGGTATACTATTGTGTTATGGTTAGATTGCTTTTATAATTATTCTTATAGCATGTCTTAGCACTTAGTGTCATGATCTGGCGATCATATAGATATTTGGACCTGGTTGACCTATTATATATATATTACTGTCCCTACTCAGACTTAGAAGTTCACTATTCATACTCATTGGTACATACCCTCCTTAGGGAGAATAGAGGTGATCATTACACCATACTATGGCTTGCTAGTGTTGGCTTCATCTTTTCATTGTCTTCATCCATCCGTGGCCTACCTTTTAGATTATTACCTTGATTTGCTACTTGACTAGTGACATGGAGGACCTTTCCCCACTGTAGCCTCTGTACTGGATGAGCTTCCCTGTTTATTGTGTCTCGGCTCTGAGTTGGTGACAAAACTTACCTATGGTAAGTTGGAGTTCCTTGAGAATTCCCCCTAGTCACTAAAGTTGTGTTGGCTAAACCTGAAACTTTTAGTGCTGCCATCAATGCAAAATCTGGAAAAAATCAAATGCTATATCTTGTATATGAAAGAAATGCCAAATAAAAATGGCCATGAAAAATAAAATATTATATCTTTTGGAAAAATAAATACCTAGGTAAACAAGCTGTCCATGACACACCTAGAAGTGCTCAGGTAAACAAGTGCCTTAAAAAACACACCTGCAGCAGAAAGCCTAAAAATAAATGTAAATCTATGCAATGTGTTTGTAAACACACAAAGATCAAGGCTATGGAAACCTCAGGCCCAAAAAGCAATGGAACTTAAATGTTATATCTAAACAATTGCTGGCCTTGCTTGTATTATGGATTGTGCGCATCTGTGAAGGTGAATAAACCCTCTTTAAACAACTCATCCATTTGTGAGACACCGCCATTCCCTGTGTTATTGCTCATTCAGTATATACTATAGTGTGTATTCCCTTTCCCTTGCCAAAGTGTCACAAAGTCAAGTTAGTCAAGTCATCCCTTAGCCTAGCCATTTATTTCAGCCTTCACCCTTCACTAGCAAATTGATCACAACTATGAAGTGAGTATGGTCCTGAAAGTCTAATCTGAGTAATAATAATAACTAACGACACTATATATTTGGATTTAGATCGCCAGTCATGATTACTCTGTGTTATAGAAGCTATTTGAATAAATTGTAAAGCATGTATTAACCTTGACACCTTGCAGCAGCTATGGATGATAGTCTGAGTTGTATTTGGTCTTGGTTAGACCTAGTTTGACCATGGAGGACCATGGGACATGAGATGTTGGACCTTATGATGGTATGGATAGATGATATATGGTCCATGTACACATACAGGATGATTCTATGCAGCAGCTACAGGGTTATGATGATGATTCTTGGGATACAGCAGTGTTTGGTCATTTACAGATCATTATTATTGGCCTTGTTCCGGTACATTGGATATTTATTTTGATCATGCAGAGATTCATATGGTGTATGAGTACACATCTTGGATGGATTTGGACCTTCTGAGTCCAATGGGACAGTTTGTTTTCAGTTCCGGGCACTTACAGTGATGATTTAGCCTCAGTAGGCTGTCCTAGTGCAGTTTTGGTCTATTGGAGGCCCTGTCGGAGCAGAGATTGCTTTTATCCGGATGACCTAGGGCGCTGATGATGGAGGGGGTGGTCCAGCCACTTGTTTTTACCATATTACCCCCCTCCCGGACACATTGGCACCCTCACCTTGACAGCGCCATCACTCCAGGAGGCAGTTTGGGCAGTTTCACGTTTCCCGAGGCATTTCAGGATTGGTAGAAATGGCTATTGAGGAAATCGATTTGGGCTACTGGGGCAAAGTTATGGCATGGGATGATCAGTGATGATAGATCGGGACCTTCCACACCTCCTCCTGCAGTTTCAGCTTCATCGGGGCCCGCATCCATCACTTATGGCACTTTCTGTGGATTTTTTGAGGTCTTTTGAGGACCACGACTTCACCTTGGAGGACCACGACTTCACCTGGGAGGCACGATTTGGTACTTTCATGATTATGTATTGGTTATTGTGCCATGGGGATTGACCAAGGAGGGATAAAATTACCCCTTGGACCCACCATGAGCCTCTTATGATATTTTGTCATCATGATTTGGTGGGATTCCCCTCTCCTAGGGCGACTTTGTCCACTTATGTTATATTTTATGTGTGATCCATGTATTATGTTGTTGAGCTCATCTCAACCATTGATTAGACATTTGTATCTTTTAATCTTAGCCACTCATTCAAAAAGTGGTTAGGGTTTTGGTGCCTCTCCTTCCTATTTAAAGGAGAGAGCCTCTCATTGTAAAGGGACTTTTGGCTCTGGATTATTGGAATAGAAAATTATTATTGCATCTATCTCCAATGTTGTGGTGAATGTTTTTGGTGTTCGTTCGTTGGTTCTTCCTTTGCACTGAGTTATTGGAGATCTTGTTTGCCATATCTATTGTACCACGATTTTGCATCTACAGGTGGAGGCCGATTTGCTTGGAGGAGGAGGTATTGGTAGGGGAAGACTCTCCCTACTTCTTCTTTGGAGCTCTTCGTTGGTAACAGGGAGTATTACTGTCCCAGGACCTTCTATTTCATGTTACTATTTGCATTTCGCTTGTATTTCTTCCATACTTGATCTTACTGATTGAATTTCATTCCTTGGTTTGACAGGTAGAGGAAGGCGCACTTGTGGACTAGGGCATCAACTTGGCAAGCAAATCAACAATCTCTCATTTGATCTCTGCGGGAATCTTCCTCAACATCAAGGCATCTCAACCACATCATTCAGGTATGATCTCAAGGTAAGTTCTATATCCATAGTCTATCCAATTGTCAAAAAACACTTAAAACCCTAATTAATCAAAACCCCAATTTTGCATTTTCTTAGATCTATTGAGATCTAGTGGGTTGTTGGGCATGATATTGAAAACCCACCTCTATAGCATCCACGGCATCCTGGATCTATAGTTTGGTGAGGATTGGCTTCCATTTGACCCCTCTCCCAAGCCAACCTAGCTTCTCCCAAGGAAGGCGCACTTCACCATTTGAGCAGGTTGACCTAGATCTAAGCGATGGGTGTTTGAGATTCCACTTGATTTGACATCTACACATCAAATAACATACACCCAGGTTGTCCCTTTCTTGAAATTCACCTTGTGGGCCCCATTCCACATTTTAAGGGATTTAATCCCCATTTTGGACCACTTGGAACACTTAAACTCAGATCTACAAAGATCTAACCGGTGGATTGCCACGAAATTATAGATCCATACCCCTACTTGACTGATCTACCCGGATCTAAAGTTTGGATGCCATCCGACATGATTTGACCCACCTAGACCCAAATTGAAGCCTCCTTAGGGAAAGTCGCACCACCTTGGAGAAGTGAGTTCACTCACTTCGAGGAACTGGGTACTAGAGATTCTTGCGGATCCGGAACCGGAATAATTCAAAACCTAGGTCTAGACTGTCACTTTGTCAAATCTTGCCTTGGGGACTGCATTCCTTGTTTTTAGGGATTGTGGTCCACTTGGGTCAAACCTAGATCTAGACACATTTATCCATCAAGAACTGTACTGTCCACTTATCTCATGTTCTAGGAGTCCTAAACCTCAAGTCAACCTTACTTTGACTCCATTTCCCAATTCCCAAGGCACTGGCCTCTCTCCAAGTTAACTCAACTTTCCTAGAATGTTGGATTGACTTGTGGTTTGACTTTTGCATGGTAAACTATACCTTTAAGGACATCATGAACTATGGTCAACCTTGTCTCATGTACTAGTTAGCCCCAATACAACCTTTAACTATCCTGCATTGGACACGGTACCCAAGGCAGTGAATCTTTTGACATTGACCTAGTACACTAGCCCTAGATCTCACTTTAAACATTACAAGTCACTTTCACTTCAACTATGAACCAAAGCTATACCTATTGAACCCCTCACTTGGCTTGTGATTTCAACCTATAAGGTCTAGGATAAACCATACACCTAACTTCACTTAGAAATACCCTGATTTGGTGTCTTGGTTTTGATCTCTCCTGTCGGGAGTAGATCGGGTCTCCCCCTTTGTTGTCTGGGCTAGATAACATAAAGTGAAGGTTGCCTCGACTGGCGTGACAACCATATATTGGAGGTCGAGGTGATCGTGGTTGCACCTTTTGAGTTGCCCTTCCCTATTGCCATCCATGACTGGATCTATCCTTAGGGGTAACTACATCTTAGGTGATAACAAGTCCCTCACTGAATTCGCCCCACTTGGGCAAACTGTCTAATCACGATGTTTGGTTGGTTTATGGGTTATGGGTACTTGATATTTGGTTTTAGAACGTCATTTTACCTTTCATAAATCAAGTTTCGTTGGCTGGAAGTGAGTATAAATGCTCATTTTTCTATGCCCTAGGTCCATTTTTCCACTGTTTAACTCATTCCCCTAGGGCAATTTCACTTCACTTCTTGCTAGTCGTCTTTTTTTTTTGTTCTAAATCAGCCATTTAATCAATTTATAATTGCTGGAAGATGTGTTTCAAATGCTTATCCATTGCTGCCATGTATGAGTAAATTATAACGAGCTTCATTCCCCATAGGCAGGGTCCCCAACCACTCTTCTAGTAAATTTTTGTTTGCTGATTTAATTTTCAGCCTTCTACTCTTTCATAGAATTCATCATTTACATGTGTAGTCAGATCTGAATTTGCTTCATCTAGTATACTTTCCCATCCAGAATCTCAATTCCACTAGGCTGGAAGAAATCTCACACTTAGTCATCCATCTTGTCTCTCACTTTGCTTATCTTCCGGGTTTGGGTGTCTGATTGTTGAGTCTCAACCATCACTGGTTGAGTGGGGTCTCCCCCCTGACTTGGCTACATGACTCGTCTAAAGTGACTGTAGCCTTGTCCGGTGTGACTTCTGTCCCTTGGACGAAGGACCTGGCTACTGTTGGTTACACCTACCTAGCTATTCACGTCTACCGTCCCTATTGGGATACCTACCATTAACAGCTAGAGTTTGTGTGATAACAGAACCAAGAGGAGATGTCCAATGTCACCACAACAACACCCTCACTCTCTTTAGGCCATCTCTCCTTTAGCACAACAGGGGTTTCCCTAACATAGGATTACTAAAGCTATATAATAGGGGCCCAGGGCGATATGATGAGTTACTTTAGCAAAACAAATGTTATAGTATAGAAAATAAGGGAATGGAGGACAAAGACTGGTGCCTATCCAATATAGGGAAAATGGAGTCAAGGCATCAACCTAAGAGGACATTTTTATAAATGATTAAGGAAGATAGAGTTGCTACCACATGCCACAAACAACCTTAACTTATTTTTAATAAATGCAAAAATATCCTTGGAGGGCCTGTTATCACCTAAACTGTAGTTACCCTTATGGATGTATCCATTTATGGATGGCAATAGGGAAGGGTAACTCAAAAGGTGCAACCACGATCACCTCAACCTCCAATAAATGGTTGTCACACCAGTCGAGGCAACCTTCGCTTTATGTTATCTAGCCCAGACAACAAAGGGGGAGACCCGATCTACTCCCGACAGGAGAGATCAAAACCAAGACACCAAATCAAGTTAATTCTAAGTGAAGTAAGGTGTATGGTTTATCCTAGACCTTAGGATGAAGTCACAAGACAAGTGAGGGGTTCAATGAGTATAGCTTTAGTTCATCATTGATGTGAACGTGACTTATGATTTGTGAAATAGGATCCAGGATTGGTGTGCTAGTTCAATGTGAGAAAATCCACTGCCTTGGGAACCGTGTCCAACGCAGGGTAGTCTAGGGGTTGAATTGGGGCTAACTAGTACAAGTGACAAGCTTGATCATGATACAATGATGACATCAAAGGGTTTAGTTCACCCCTCAAGGGTCAAACCACAAGTTAATCCAACAATCTAGGAAAGTCGAATTTACTTGGAGAGAGACCAGTGCCTTGGGATTTGGGATAATGGAGTCAAAGTGTAGTTAACTTGTGGTTGAGGACTCCTATTGCATGAGATAAGTGGGCAATTAAAGTCTTGATGGATGAATAGGTCTAAATCTAGGTTTGACCTAACTGGACCACAATCCCTTAAAACAAGGAATGCTATCCCCAAGGCAAGATTTGATGAAGTAACACACTAGACCTAGGTTTTGAAACATGCCCGTTCCAAATCCACCAAAATCTCAAGTACCCATGTCCTAGAAGTGGACCAACTCACTTCTCCAAGGTGGTGCGACTTTACCCAAGGAGGCCTAAAAGTGGGATAAATGACTCAAGACAAGTCCAATGGAATCCAAACTTTAGATCCAAGTAGTTTAAGCAAGTGAGGGTATGGATCTACAATTTCAAGGCAATCCGACGGGTAGATCTTACTAGATCTGAGTTTGAAGATACCAAGTGGTCCAAAATGGGGATTAAATCCCTTAAAATGTGGAATAGGGCCCACAAGGTAGAAATCAGAAAAGTGACAATCTGGGGGTAGCTTATTGGATGTAGAGATCACGAATCAAGTGGAATCTCAACTACCCACGTACTAGATCTAGGTCAACCCACCCAAACTAGGAAGTGCGCCTTGCTTGGAGAAGGCTAAATGCCTTAGGAAGAGGGTCAATTGGAGGCCAATCCTCACCAAACTATAGATCCAGGATGACGTGGATACTATAGATGTGGGTTTTAAATATCTTACCAAAGAAGCCACTAGATCTTAGTAGATCTGAAAAAATGTAAAAATAGGGGTTTTGATTAATTAGGGTTTGAAATATTTTAGACAAGTGGATAGATCATGGAAAGAAATTACCTTGAGATCATACCTAAGTGATGTGAATGAGATGCCTTGATGTTGAGGAAGATTCCCGCAGAGATCAAATGAGAGATGGTTGATTTTGCTTGCCAAATTGATGCCCTAGCCCACAAGTGCGCCCTCCTCTACCTGTCAATCCAAGGAAAATCGATTTCAATCAAAGAGGTCAAGTATGGAGGAAATACAAGTAAAATGCAATGATAACATAGAATAGAAGGTCCTGGGACAGTAATACTCCCTGTTACCAACGAAGAGATCCAAAGAAGAAGTAGGGAGAGTCTTCCCTTACAAATACTTCCTCCTCAAAGCAAATCGACCTCCACCTGTAGATGCAAAAACGTGGTACAAAAGATATGGCAAACAAGATCTCCAATAACTCAATGCAAAGAAAGAACCAACGAACGAACACCAAAAAAATTCACCACAACACTGGAGATAGATGCAATAATAATTTTCTATTCCAATAATCCAGAGCCACAAGTCCCCTTACAATGAGAAGTTCTCTCCTTTAAATAGGAAGGAGAGGCATCAAAATCCTAACCACTTTTTGAATGAGTGGCTAAGATTAAAAGATACAAATGTCTAATCAATGGTTGAGATGAGCTCAACAATAAAATACATGGATCACTCATAAAATATAACATAAGTGGACAAAATCGCCCTAGAAGAGGGGAATCCCACCATATCATGATGACAAAATATAATAAGAAGCTTATGGTGGGTCCAAGGAGTAATTTTAGCCACCCTTGGTCAATCCCCATAGCACAATAATAATAAAATAGTCATCAATATACCGAATCGTGCCTCTATGGTCAAATCGTAGGCCTCAAAAGACCTCAAAAATCATCAGAAAGTGCCATAAGTGATGGATGCGGGCTCCAATGAAGCTGAAACTGCTGGAGGAGGTGTGGAAGACAGCAATCCATCATCACTGATCATCCCATGCCAAAACATTGCCTCAGTAGCCCAAATTGAATTCCTCAAAAGCCATTTCTACCAATCCTGAAATGCCTCAGGAAGCGTGAAACTGCCCAAAATGCTTCCTGGAGTGCCTGCGTTGTCAAGGTGAGGGCACCAGTGTGTCCGGGAGGGGGGTAATATGGTAAAAACAAGTGGCTGAACCACCCCCTCCAAGCACAGCGCCCTAGTTCAACTGGATAAAAATCACATCTGCTCTAACAGGGTCTCCGACAGACCAAAACTGCACTGGGATAGCCTACTGATGCTCAATCATCACTGTAAGTGCCCGGAACTGAAAATAGGCTATCTCAATGGACTCAAAAGGTCCAAATCCATCAAAGATGTGTACTCATACACCATATGAGTCTCTGCATGATCAAAATATATATCCAATATACCAGAACAGGTGAAATAATAATAATCTGTAAATGATCAAATCATGCTGTAAACCATGAATCATCATCATAACCTTGTAGCTGTTGCATAGAATCATCATGTATATGTACATAGACCATATATCATCAATCCATATCATCACAAGGTCCAACCATCTCATGTCCTATGGTTGACCTTGGTTAAACTAGGTTTGACCAAGTCAACATGACCAAATATAACTCAGACCACCATCGGAAGCTGCTGCAAAGTGTCAAAGGTTAATGCATGCTCTACAACTTATTCATATAGCAATTATAACACAAAGCAATCATTATTGGCGGTCTAAATCCAAATATATAATGTCATTAATTATTATTATTACTCAGACTAGACTTTCAAGATCATACTCACTTCATAGCTGTGATCAATTTGCTAGTGAAGGGTGAAGGCTAAAATAACTGGCTAAGCTAAGGGATGACTTGACCGACTTAACTTTGTGACACTTTGGCAATGGGAAAGGGAATACACACCATAGTATATACTGAATGAGCAACAACACAGGGAATGGCAGTGTCTCACAACTGGATAAGTTGTTTAGAGAGTACTTATTCAACTTAGGCATCATGTCTACATCAAGTTGATCCAGGTTCATTAGGATCTGTTATCACCTAAGCTGTAGTTACCCCTATGGGTGTATCCAGTCATGGATGGCAATAGGGAAGGGCAACTCAAAAGGTACAACCACGATCACCTCGACCTCCAATATATGGTTGTCACGCCAGTCGAGGCAACCTTCACTTTATGTTATCTAGCCCAGATAACAAAGGGGGAGACCCGATATACTCCCGACAGGAGAGATCAAAACCAAGACACCAAATCAGGGTATTTCTAAGTGAAGTTAGGTGTATGGTTTATCTTAGACCTTAGGATGAAGTCACAAGCCAAGTGAGGGGTTCAATAGGTATAGCTTTGGTTCATAGTTGATGTGAGAGTGACTTATAATGTTTGAAGTGAGATCTAGGGTTAGAGTACTAGTTAAATGTTGGAAAATACACTGCCTTGGGACCCGTGTCCAATGCAAGGTGGTTTAAGGGTTGAATTGGGGCTAACTAGAAAATATGACAAGCTTGACCATGGTACATGATGGCTTCAAGGGGTTAGTTCACCATGCATAGGTCAAACCACAAGTCAATCCAACAATCTAGGAAAGTCGAATTAACTTGGAGAGAAACCAGTGCCTTGGGAATTGGGAAGTGGAGTCAAAGTAGGGTTGAATTGTGGTTAAGGACTCCTAGTACATGGGACAAGTGGGCAATAAAGGTCTTGATGGATGAGTATGTCTAGATCTAGGTTTGACCCAAGTGGACCACAATCCCTTAAAACAAGGAATGCTATCCCCAAGGCAAGATTTGACGAAGTGACACTCTAGACCTAGGTTTTGAATTATTCCCGTTCCAAATCTGCAAGAATCTCAAGTACCCACGTCCCAGAAGTGAGTCAACTCACTTCTCCAAGGTGGTGCGACTTTGCCTAAGGAGGCCAAAAATGAGGGTTAGATAGGTCAAGACAAGTCGGATGGCATCCAAACTTTAAATCCGGGTAGGCTGGTCAGGTAGGAGTGTGGATCTATAATTTCGTGGCAATCCAACGGCTAGATCTTAGTAGATCTGAGTTTAAGTGTTCCAAGTGGTCCAAAATGGGAATTAAATCCCTTAAAACGTGGAATAGGGCCCACAAGGTGAATTTCAGAAAAGTAACAATCTGGGTGTATGTTATTGGATGTGTAGATGACGAATCAAGTGGAATCTCAAACACCCACCACCTAGATCTAGGTCAACTTGCTCAAACTAGGAAGTGCGCCTTGCTTGGGAGAAGCTAAGTTTGCTTGGGAGGGAGGTCAAACGGAAGCCAATCCTCACCAAACTATAGATCCGGGATGTCGTGGATGCTATAGAGGTGGGTTTTCAATATTATACCCAACAACCCACTAGATCTAAGTAGATCTGAGAAAATGTAAAATGGGGTTTTGAAATTTTTAGGGTTTTGAAATATTTTAGACAATTGGATAGATCATGGAGATAGAACTTACCTTGAGATCATACTTGAGTGATGTGAATGAGATGCCTTGATGTTGAGGAAGATTCCCGCAGAGATCAAATGAGAAATTGTTGATTTTGCTTGCCGAGATGATGCCCTAGTCCACACGTGTGACCTCCTCTACCTGTCAAACCAAGGAATAGCGATTCAATCAGTAAGATCAAGCATGGAGGAAATACAAGAGAAATGCAACAGTAACATGAAATAGAAGGTCCTGGGACAGTAATACTCCCTGTTACCAACGAAGAGATCCAAAGAAGAAGTAGGGAGAGTCTTCCCCTGCCAATACTTCCTCCTCAAAGCAAATCGGCCTCCACCTGTAGATGCAAAAATCGTGGTACAAAATATATGGCAAACAAGATCTCCAATAACTCAGTGCAAAGGAAGAACCAACGAACGAACACCAAAAACATTCACCACAACACTGGAGATAGATGCAATAATAATTTTCTATTCCAATAATCCAGAGCCAAAAGTCCCCCTTACAATGAGAGGCTCTCTCCTTTAAATAGGAAGGAGAGGCACCAAAACCCTAACCACTTTTTGAATGAGTGGCTAAGATTAAAAGATACAAATGTCTAATCAATGGTTGAGATGAGCTCAACAATAAAATACATGGATAAAAAATATTATGTAAGTGGACAAAATCGCCCTATAAGAGGGGAATCCCACCAAATCATGATGACAAAATATCATAAGAGGCTTATGGTGGGTCCAAGGGGTAATTTTATCCCTCCTTGGTCAATCCCCATAGCACAATAACCATAAAATAATCATGAATGTACCAAATCGTGCCTCCATAGTCAAGTCGTGGTCCTCAAAAGACCTCAGAAATCCACAAAAAATGCCATAAGTGATGGATGCGGGCCCCGATGAAGCTGAAACTGCTGGAGAAGGTGTGGAAGACCCCGATCTATCATCAATGATCATCCCATGCCATAACTTTGCCTCACTAGCCCAAATCGATTTCCTCAATAGCCATTTCTACCAATCCTGAAATGCCTCGGGAAGCATGAAACTGCCCAAAACAGCCTCCTAGAGTGCCTGCGCTGTCAAGGTGAGGGCACTAGTGTGTCCGGGAGGGGGGTAATATGGTAAAAACAAGTGGCTCGACCACCCCCTCCATCATCAGCGCCCTAGGTCAACCGGATAAAAATCACATCTGCTCCGACAAGGCCTCCAACAGACCAAAACTTCACTGGAACAGCCTACTGAGGCTCAATCATCACTGTAAGTGCCCGAAACTGAAAAAAAACTGTCCCATTGGACTCAGAAGGTCCAAATCCATCCAAGATGTGTACTCATACACCATATGAGTCTGTACATTATCAAAATAAATATCCAATATTTCGGAACAGGGCCAATAATAATAATCTGTAAATGACCAAACACTGCTGTAAACCAAGAATCATCATCATAACCCTGTAGCTGCTGCATAGAATCATCATGTATGTATACATAGACCATATATCATCTATCCATATCATCATAAGGTCCAACATCTCATGTCCCATGGTCCTGCATGGTCAAACTGGGTCTAACCAAGACCAAATATAACTCAGACCATCATCCAAGGCTGCTGCAAAGTATCAAGGTTAATACATGCTTTACAACTTATTCAAATAACAATTATAACACAGAGTAATCATAACTGGCGATCTAAATCCAAATATATAGTGTCGTTAATTATTATTATTACTCAGACTAGACTTTCAGGATCATAGTCACTTCATAGCTGTGATCAATTTGCTAGTGAAGGGTGAAGGCTGAAATAATTGGCTAGGCTAAGGGATGACTTGACTGACTTAACTTTGTGACACTTTGGCAAGAGAAAGGGAATACACACCATAGTATATACAGAATGAGCAACAACACAGGGAATGGCGGTGTCTCACAAATGGATGAGTTGTTCAAAGAGGGTTTATTCACCTTCACAGATGCGCACAATCCATAATACAAATAAGGCCAACAATTGTTTAGATATAGCATTTAAGTTCCATTGCTTTTTGGGCCTGAAGTTTCCATAGCCTTGATCTATGTGTGTTTATAAACACATTGCATAGATTTATATTTATTTTAGGCTTTCTGCTGCAGGTGTGTTTTTAAGGCACTTGTTTACCTGAGCACTTCTAGGTGTGTCATGAACAACTTGTTTACCTAGGTATTTATTTTTCCAAAAGATATAACATTTTATTTTCATAGCCATTTTCATTTGGCATGCCTTTCATTCATGTGTGTTTAGAAACACATTGCATGAATGGGCTTTTCATACAAGATATAGCATTTCATTTTTCCAGATTTTGTATTCATGGCAGCACCAAAAGTTTCAGGTTTAGCCAACACAACTTTAGTGACTAGGGGGAATTCACAAGGAACTCCAACTCACCATAGGTAAGTTTTGTCACCAACTCAGAGCCGAGACACAATAAACAGGGAAGCTCATCCAATACAGAGGCTACAGTGGGGGAAAGATCCTCCATGTCACTAGTCAAGTAGTAAGTCAAGGTGATAAACTAAAAGGTAGGCCATGGATGGATGAAGACAATGAATAATGGGTCCGACACTAGCAAGCCAAAGTATGGTTGAATGATCACCTCTATTCTCCCTAAGGAGGGTAAAACCAATGAGTATGAATAGTGAACTTCTAAGTCTGAGTAGGGACAATATAATATATATAATAGATCAACCAGGTCCAAATATCTATATGATCGCCAGATCATGACACTAAGTGCTAAGACATACTATAAGAATAAGTATAAAAGCAATCTAACCATAACACCATGATATACCTGCTGAGTCATATACCTGAAAGCTCATCAACCTGTACCATCATCTGTCCTCTGAAACTGCTGCTGTAACTCTGGGCACTACTGACTGCTCTGTACCAATGGTATAATGGCTACATCGGTCATCTCTCTGAGTGTCCTGAGACTCAGTCGTGGCATGGGGAATATATACTACTGTCCACAATCTGATAGTGATCCAATATAGATGCTCATCTCAGCATCTCAAATGTAAGGGAACTGGCTGAATAGTGTACTGGAATCAGAAAAATAATGTATGGTAGCTCAGCTACTATATATGTGATAACAGGATCATTCAATTTCATTTCATGGCCTTTTTGGCCTACATAACCCTTCGGATCTCAGGTGTGCTAATAAGCACAACTAGTTGCAGCTTGCATCCAGGGCATGTTTTTTATACATATATAAGGTCAGCAATTGTTTAGATATAGCTTTTAAGAATCATTGCTTTTTTGGACCTTTCTTATACTCTTCGAGGAGTATTTTTCAGCAGTTCATCGCTCTTGCCCTTTTTAGGTTCCATGGGCGAATTTATCAGTTTCCATAAGTAGTACATGAGCTTTCAGTTTTAGCCAACAACATCTCAAGTGACTAGGGGAAGTTCGAGCCAATGCCAAACATCGGGACAACCGACCAGAATGATTTAGGCCTACAATCCAACTCACCAAAGGTAAGTTTTGTCACCAACTCAGAGCCGAGACACAATAAACAGGGAAGCTCATCCAATACAGAGGCTACAGTGGGGAAAAGATCCTCCATGTCACTAGTCAAGTAGTAAGTTAGGGTGATAAACTAAAAGGTAGGCAATGGATGGATGAAGACAATGAATAATGGAGCCAACACTAACAAGCCAAGGTATGGTGGAATGATCACCTCTATTCTCCCTAAGGAAAGTAAAACCAATGAGTATGAATAGTGAACTTCTAAGTCTGAGTAGGGACAATATAGTATATATAATAAGATCAACCAGGTCCACATATCTACATGATCGCCAGATCATGTCACTAGGTGCTAAGACATGCTATAAGAATAAATATAAAAGCAATATAACCATAACACAATGATATACCTGCTGAGTCATATACCTAAATGCTCATCACCTAAACCATGATCTGTCCTCTGAAACCACTGCTGTAACTCTGGGCACTACTGACTGCTCTGTACCAATGGTATAATGGCTATATCGGTCATCTCTCTGAGTGTCCTGAGACTTAGTCATGGCATGGGGAATACAATTGCTGTCCAAAATCTGATAGTGATCCAATATAGACGCTCATCTCAGCATCTCAAATGTAAGGGAACTGGCTGAATAGGGTACTAGCATCAGAAAAATAATGTATGGTAGCCCGGCTACTATATATGTGATAACAGGGCCCTATTATCACATCCATAATAGCTGGGCTACCATGGTTGCAGAGTAGATATCTGCATATTTTCGAGCTTTGCCTTTACACATTCTCAACGAGATCAGCTATGATGAGCAGTATTATTTATGATCAATCACACAGAGCAGCCATATATCAGACATGCAGTAGACCTTGTGCCAAGGCTGAGCCTCTTAACCTCAGATTTGATGACTGAGATGACCTTTATTCCATACATGTGCAGTGCAGTGATTAGAGCTTTAGTAGCAATGATTCTCAGTGGTTACAGTTTGGTTTAAATAGCAGATACAGGTATATGGCCCAGGAGGTATATGATGTGCATTGGTTTTATTATCTTGCTCTTTTGGTCATTTTGATAGCTTGACTTGGTCTATAATGATCATGATCTCGCGGTCTATCTATATAATATCGAAAATGGTTGTCATTTATTACATATATGTTTGTATTACTTGCACTTAGAAGCTCCTGTAGTATACTCGTTGGTTTTACCCTCTTAGGAGTGTGGACATGATCATTCCCACCTTTTATGGTTTGCTAGCTTAGGCACCACTTTCACTTTCTCCATCCATCCATTAACTCCCTTATCTTTTGGTTTCTACCCTGACTTAAACCTCATCCTATGATATGGAGGACCTCCCCACTTTTACCTCTGTGTTGGATAGCATCCATGTTAAATTTGTGTCTCGGCTCTGAGTTGGCAACAAAACTTACCTTTGGTTAATTGGATTTTATACCTTGCTCTCTCTAGTCGGTTGCCCCGATGTTTGATCTTGATTGTGGAAGTCCCCATAGTTGCTTGAGTTGTGTTGGCTAAAACCTGAAGCAAATTGTACTACCTTTGGAAACTATTGATATATATCTTTTGTAAAGCCCAATGAAAAGGGTTGCGAAACGAAATGCAATGAAATGTAAATGCACCTCGGATGAAAGTTGCGATTAGTTGTGCCTCTAAGCACATGCAAAATCCCAGAGGGGTCTTAAAGGCCTAAAAAGCAATGGATAAATGTATGCTAAATCTAAAGATTGTTGGCCAAGGAAATGATATGAAATGAAATGAAAGGTCCAAATAAAGCAGTGGTTAAGTATATGCCAAATCTAAAGACTGCTGACCTTAAATGAAATTTTCCTCATTGAGCCTGCGGGTTATGATGTGAGATGGAGCAAGGGATAGCTAATTCTAAGTGTCCCCTAGAACCTCAAGTTACGATTAATGAGACACCTAGTTCACGGCGGTTCTAGTAGTAGACATTTTCCCAAGGTTGAATAAGCACTTCTCTAAACAACTTACCCATTTGTGAGACATCGCCATTCCTTGTGTATTCTTTGTCCAACACATGCTTAAGTGTGCAATACCCTTTCCTTTATCCAAAGTATCACAGTCTTGAGTTAGTCAAGTCCTTTCCCTTAGCCTCGCCTTGTATACTTAGCCTTCACCCTATGCTAGCAAATTGATCATGTCTACAAAATGAGTATATTCCTGAGGTTCTTTTGTAACTAAACTATTATTCAATTTGATGATTTATTATAATTAAATGTTAACTGCCAGTGAAATGATGCTTAATGCTTTAAGTCTTGCTATGAAGATGATTAAAAGAGCTTGTCCTAACCTTTTGCACTTGCAGCAGCAGGGTCTCCTAGCCTAGGTCATATTTTGATCAGTTTTGACCTGGTCAAACCCAGTCTGACCAAGTCAACCTTGGGATCCGTGATGAGTTGGGCCAATGATACTATTTGATGATGATCTATGGTCCTTAATGCACCTTATTGTGGTTCCATACAGTGGCCACAGGTTTCAGATGATGGTTGATGCATTTTTTTATTGATTATTATTATCTTCAGATCATTATATTATTATTGTCTAGGTATGGTGGATGCTACAGATGATCTTACAGGATGCCACAGGGTGTATGAGTACTCATCCTTAGTAGATGTAGGTCTTCTGGATCCATTGGGACACTCTGTTTACAGTTTCAAGCACTTTCAAGGATGATATGAGCATTTTCCCACCAGTTGACCAGTTTGGCCATGCTGAGTTGGCCTGTCCAGCAGATGATTGGAGGCAAGTCGTTGCCTAGGGCGCTACAGAGGAAGGGGGTGGTCCAGCCACTTGTTATTACAATATTACCCCCCTTCCGGACATGATGGTAGAGTCTGATTTTGTGCCCAGGCACCAGGCAGTTGTTTTCAGGCAGTTTGATGGATTTTCAAGTGGGATAAAAATGGAATAAAAAGGTCATTAAAGAAATCGATTTGGGCAATTGAGGCAAGGTGTTGGCATGAGGTCTGTTCAGAGGTAATCTATAGTGTATCCCACTCCTTCCAGATTAGCTTGCAGCATTCAGTGGGGTCAACATAGTCACCAGGTTGTCATTTGATGCATTCTTCTCTCAGTTGAGGGGGCCAGGATTTGATCATTTGTTCACATGGACATGTCATTGAGTCATATGATATATTATTGTGCCATGGGGTGATGCTAGTGAAGGAAAGAAATGCCTCCTAGCCCCACCATGTGCTCCTAATCACTTGTCCTAGTCATCTTATGTGGCACACTTGTATTTTAGCCATCTTTATGTGGTGCGCACCCCTCCTAGTGCATCCTTTATGTAGTGCGCACCCCCCTCATGTGAGTGATCCATGTTATATTATACCGGCTCATCTTAGCCGTTGATTATATTATTTTATCTTTTGATCTCCACCACTTATTTTGAAAAGTGGTTTAGGGTTTTGGTCTCCCTCAACCTATTTAAGGAAAAGACCCCCCTATTGTAACGGCACCTTTGGAACTCTGGAAACTTGGAAGAAAAATACTATTTTTGTGGATTTGCTTCTTTAGTCTTGATGGATATCTTTGCAACTTGAATATACAACTCTTTCTTTGCGTATCATTGTGGATCTATCTATCCAAACGTTTTCTCTACAGGGGGTCGTGTGGGTTTAAGAGGAGGACGTTTCAAGGGGACGCTATTGTGGGGAAACCCCATATCTTACATTTGATCTTCTTTTTGTCTGAGGGAGTATCATTATTGTATCTTAGTGACATAGTTGATGCTTTATTTTTCATCTTTGCATCCTTATAGTCATTTTCATGCCAGAATGATTCTTACATAGATCTTTTCTTGCAGGAGGAGGGCGCACATGTGACCTTGGAGGGCTAGCAATTTCACTTGGATAGCTTGGATCTCATTCTTGATTAACACGTAGAGGAAAGTTATCACTTTGCAAAGTAGCCTCAAGCTCTAGAGGTAAGATCTACAAGGTTAGTATCTTGTTTCATGCATTTTCATCCATTGGTCATCTCAAACCCTAAAAGTCAAAGCCCTTGCATTTTATTTTTCAGATCTATGGAGATCTAGCAATCACTTGGACTTAATACTTAAAACCCACCTTAATATTAATCTTAACATTCCTGATCTAAAGTTTGGTGGACATCTGACTCCGTTTTCCCCCCGACCTAAGGCATTGGGCCTCTCCATGGGAGGTCCCACTTGTTGGGTAGGTGGCCATTTGCTAGATCCCATTCGTGGGTATTGCTCTTTTCTTCTCAAATCCATAGATCCATATCATAGCAAACCCCCTAGTGCCAATTCATCTTAATTTTTACCTTGTGGGCCCCATTTGGACCATTTTCCATATTTTAAGGGTGGGCCCCACTTGGGTACTTTTACTTGGCATTAGATCTATCTGGATCTACAACTCATAACCTATAAGTGTCCTTATCTTTTGTTGGTTGAACAATTTGTCATCTCTTAAGCCTCTTCAACCAAGCCCTAACTCTTTGGGTCCACTTATCCATTCTAGATCTAGATCTATCCCTCTTGATCTTCTCCTTTGTCATCATCACATTTCCCTAGGAGGTCTTGGTTGGGTTCACTGGCCTTCATTGGCTAAGTTAGGGTCTCCCCCTTGGTCTTGCTTAGGCTTGATCTAAAGTGAAGAGTGCCATGGTTAACGTGACACCCAATTGCATTGGGAATCGTGGCATCTCTTGGGTCACCTCTTTAGTTGTCTAACCCCTCTACCGTCCTGGATAGGATAACATTTTGGGACAACTACAAGTTGTGTGATAACAGGCCCTAAAGGGGCACCTCTCAAACCATGCTATGAGGGTGTGTCCTGCTATGAACTATTAATCCGGAAACAATTCCTAATAAGATGACACATTCAAAAATAAAACATCAAAGGAGAATAATTGGGAAATCCCTCACCTAAGCCCTCCCAATGTGGTAAATGTACCTGTTATCACATCCATAGTAGCCGAGCTACCATGATTGCAGAGCAATTCATTGTATACTTTTTAGCTTAGCCTTTACACAGTTTTGGTGAGATCAACTATGATAAGCAGTATTATTGATGATCACTCACACATCATAGCAACCCCAGATCAGACATGCAGTAGACCTTATGCCAAGGCTGAGCCTCTAGACCTCAGATTTGATGACCGAGATGACCTTTTATCCCATACAGAGCAGTGCAATGCCCAGAGTTTCAGCAGCAGTGTTTCAATGGTTACAGGTGATCTAGATAGCAAGTACAGATATATGGCCCAACAGGAATACGATGTGGATTGGTTTTATTATCTTGCTCTTTTGGTCATTTTGATAGCTTGACTTAGTATCTAGTAATCATGATCTGGCAGTATATATGTATGAAATGAATATGGTTGTTATTGATTATCTAAATGGTTGTATTACTTACATTTAGAAGCTCTTGTTTTATACTCGTTGGTTTTACCCTCCTAGGAGTGTGGACATGATCATTCCCACCTTTATGGCTTGCTAGCTTAGGCATCACCTACACTTTCCCATCCATCTGTTATCTTTCCCTTTATTGGTTTCTACCCTAACTTACACCTCAGCCTGTGATATTGAGGACTTCCCCACTTTTGCCTCTGTGTTGGATAGCATCCCTGTTAGTTTGTGTCTCGGCTCTGAGTTGGCAACAAAACTTACCCTTTGGTGAGTTGGATTTGATACCTTGATCACTCTAGTCGGTTCTGTTATCACCTAAATTGTAGTTACCCCTATGGATGTATCCACTCATGGATGGCAATAGGGAAGGGCAACTCAAAAGGTGCAACCACGATCACCTCGGCCTCCAATATATGGTTGTCACGCCAGTCGAGGCAACCTTCGCTTTATGTTATCTAGCCCAGACAACAAAGGGGAAGACCCAATCTACTCCCGATAGGAGAGATCAAAACCAAGACACCAAATCAAGTTAATTCTAAGTGAAGTAAGGTGTATGGTTTATCCTAGACCTTAGGATAAAGTCACAAGACAAGTGAGGGGTTCAATGAGTATAGCTTTGGTTCATTATTGATGTGAAAGTGACTTATGATTTGTGAAATAGGATCCAGGATTAAAGTACTAGTTCAATGTGAGAAAATCCACTGCCTTGGGAACCGTGTCCAATGCAAGATAGTTTAGGGGTTGAATTGGGGCTAACTAGTACAAGTGACAAGCTTGATGATGAAGTATGATGGCATCAAAGGGTTTAGCTCTCCAATCAAGGGTCAAACCACAAGTTAATCCAACAAATCTAGGAAAGTCGAATTGACTTGGAGAGAGACCAGTGCCTTGGGAATTGGGATAATGGAGTCAAAGTAAAGTTAACTTGTGGTTAAGGACTCCTATTGCATGAGACAAGTGGGCAATTAAAGTCTTGATGGGTGAATAAGACTAGATCTAGGTTTGACCTAAGTGGACCACAATCCCTTAAAACAAGGAATGCTATCCCCAAGGCAAGATTTGACAAGGTGACCTACTAGACCTAGGTTTTGAATTACTCCCGTTCCAAATCCACAAAAATCTCATGTACCCACGTCCTAGAAGTGGGATAACTTACTTCTCCAAGGTGGTGCGACTTTACCCAAGGAGGCTAAAATGTGGGATAAATGGGTCAAGACAAGTCCAATGGCATCCAAACTTTAGATCCAAGTAGGTTGATCAAGTGGGAGTATGGATCTACAATTTCAAGGCAATCCGATGGCTAGATCTTACTAGATCTGAGTTTAAAGATACCAAGTGGTCCAAAATGGGGATTAAATCTCTTAAAATGTGGAATAGGGCCCACAAGGTAGAAATCAGAAAAGTGACAACCTGGGGGTAGGTTATTGGATGTGTAGATCATGAATCAAGCGCGATATCAACTACCCACATACTAGATCTAAGTCAACTCACCAAAATACGAAGTGCACCCTTGCTTGGAGAGGTTAAATGCCTTGGGAAGAGGGTCAAATAGAAGCCAATCCTCACCAAACTATAGATCTGGGATGCCGTGGATACTATAGAGGTGGGTTTTCAAAATCTTACCCAAGAAGCCACTAGATCTTAGTAGATCTGAAAAAATGTAAAATGAGGGTTTTGAAGAAATTAGGGTTTTATCAATTTATGAGCTATGTCAATGGATTGGATCAAGATAAGAGAAACAAACCTGTGGATCTTACCTGGGTAACCTTGTAGGTGCCTTGATGATGATGATCTATGCAAACCCGATCAATTTGAGAAGCTTTCAGGTAGTTTTCTATGCAATCGATTTAGTCCAAGAAGCCAATGCGCCCTCTCTCCTGCACAACAAACGTCAACAATATCAGATTTGATGTAATCAAGAGATAAGACTAATGCCACAAGAGAAGTAACAGAAATATAGCATAGATCACAATGATACTAATGATAACCCCCTGATACAAGCAAATGCCAAGAAAGTCGATTTGAAGAAGCCTTGCAAAATCGCCCTTATTGAAGTCGCCCTCCTGTAGACAAAACAATGATTTCAAAAATAGATAGATCTTACAACAAATTCCAAATGCTAGGTTGCAATAGACTTTCCAATCACCATCTAAGAACACCAGATGCAAAGGAGACCACAAGAATTTCCACAAGAAAGTTTTTCTATACCAATAATCCAAGAGCCAAAGACCCCTTACAATGAGAAGCTCTCTCCTTTAAATAGGAAGGAGAGGCATCAAAATCCTAACCACTTTTTGAATGAGTGGCTAAGATTAAAAGATACAAATGTCTAATCAATGGTTGAGATGAGCTCAACAATAAAATACATGGATCACTAATAAAATATAATATGAGTGGACAAAAACGCCCTAGAAGAGGGGAATCCCACCAAATCATGATGACAAAATATAATAAGAAGCTTATGGTGGGTCCAAGGGGTAACTTTAGCCACCCTTGATCAATCCCCATACCACAATAATAATAAAATAGTCATCAATATGCCAAATCGTGCCTCCATGGTCAAATCGTAGGCCTCAGAAGACCTCAGAAATCATCAGAAAGTGCCATAAGTGATGGATGTGGGTCCCAAGGAAGCTGAAACTGCTGTAGGAGGTGTGGAAGACATCGATCCATCATCACTGATCATCCCATGCCAAAACATTGCCTCAGTAGCCCAAATCGATTTCCTCAATAGCCATTTCTACCAAGCCTGAAATGCCTCGGGAAGCGTGAAACTGCCCCAAACTGCCTCCTGGAGTGCCTGCGCTGTCAAGGTGAGGGCACCAGTGTGTCCGGGAGGGGGGTAATAAGGTAAAAACAAGTGGCTGGACCACCCCCTCCAAGCACAGCGCCCTAGGTCAACCGGATAAAAATCACATTTGCTCTGACAAGGTCTCCGACAAACCAAAACTGCACTAGGATAGCTTACTGAGGCTCAATCATCACTGTAAGTGCCCGGAACTGAAAATAAACTGTCTCATTGGACTCAGAAGGTCCAAATCCATCCAAGATGTGTACTCATACACCATATAAGTCTCTGCATGATCAATATATATATCCAATATACCAGAACGGGTCAAATAATAATAATCTGTAAATGATCAAATACTGTTGTAAACCATGAATCATCATCATAACCCTGTAGCTGCTGCATAGAATCATCATGTATGTGTATATAGACCATATATCATCTATCCATATCATCATAAGGTCCAAGCATCTCATGTCCTATGGTTAACCTTGGTCAAACTAGGTCTAACCAGGTCAACATGACCAAATATAACTCAGACCATCATCAGAAGCTGCTGCAAAGTGTCAAAGGTTAATGCATGCTCTACAACTTATTCAAATAACAATTATAACACAAAGTAATCATTACTGACGATCTAAATCCAAATATATAATGTCATTAATTATTATTATTACTCATACTAGACTTTCAAGATCATACTCACTTCATAGCTGTGATCAATTTGCTAGTGAAGGGTGAAGGCTAAAATAACTGGCTAGGCTAAGGGATGACTTGACCGACTTAACTTTGTGACACTTTGGCAATGGGAAAGGGAATACACACCATAGTATATACTGAATGAGCAACAACACAGGGAATGGCGGTGTCTCACAAATGGATGAGTTGTTCAAAGAGGGTTTATTCACCTTTAACAGATGCGCACAATCCATAATACAAATAAGGCCAGCAATTGTTTTGATATAGCATTTAAGTTCCATTGCTTTTTGGGCCTGAAGTTTCCATAGCCTTGGTCTATGTGTGTTTATAAACACATTGCATAGATTTACATTTATTTTAGGCTTTCTGTTGCAGGTGTGTTTTTAAGGCACTTGTTTACCTGAGCACTTCTAGGTGTGTCATGGACAACTTGTTTACCTAGGTATTTACATTTCCAAAAGATATAACATTTTATTTTCATGGCCATTTTCATTTGGCATGCCTTTCATTCATGTGTGTTTAGAAATACATTGCATGAATGGGCTTTTTATACAAGATATAGCATTTCATTTTCCAGATTTTGTATTCATGGCAGCACTAAAAGTTTCGGGTTTAGCCAACACAACTTTAGTGACTAGGGGGAATTCCAAGTAATTCCAACTCACCATAGATAAGTTTTGTTACCAACTCAGAGCCGAGACACAATAAACAGGGAAGCTCATCCAATACAGAGGCTACAGTGGGGAAAAGTCCTCCATGCCACTAGTCAAGTAGTAAGTCAGGGTGATAAACTAAAAGGTAGGCAATGGATGGATGAAGACAATGAATAATGGAGCCAACACTAGCAAGCCAAGGTATGGTGGAATGATCACCTCTATTCTCCCTAAGGAGGGTAAAACCAATGAGTATGAATAATGAACTTCTAAGTCTGAGTAAGGACAATATAATATATATAATAAGCTTCAACCAGGTCCATATATCTATATGATCGCTAGATCATGACACTAGGTGCTAAGACATGTTATGAGAATAAGTATAAAAGCAATATAACCATAACACAATGATATACCTGAATGCTCATCAACCTGTACCTTCATCTGTCCTCTAAAACTGCTACTGTAACTCTGGGCACTACTGACTGCTCTGTACCAATGGTATAATGGCTACATTGGTCATCTCTCTGAGTGTCCTGAGACTTAGTCATGGCATGGGGAATATATACTGCTGTCCACAATCTGATAGTGATCCAATATAGATGCTCATCTCAGCATCTCAAATGTAAGGGAACTGGCTGAATAGTGTACTGGCATCAGAAAAATAATGTATGGTAGCCCGGCTACTATATATGTGATAACAGGTTTCACCAATGTTTGGTCTTGATTGTAGAAAGTCCCCTTAGTTGCTTGAGTTGTGTTGACTAAAACCTGAAGCAAATTGTACTACCATCGTTACATATGGAAACTATTGTTATATCACTTATTAAAGCCCATGAGAATACTTTAAAAACTGTGCTTCTCAGCACAATGAAAGAGGATTGTTAAATAATGAAAACTTAAATGAAAAACACCCTGGATGAAAGCTTGAGTAGTTGTGCTTCTAAACACATGCAAAATCCCCAAAAGGGTTATGAAATGAAATGAATTGGAAACTAAAATCACCTTGGATGAAAGCTTTAGTAGTTGTGCTTCTAAGCACATGCAAAATCCCCAAAAGGGTCATATAGGACTAAAGAAAGCAGTGGTTAAATTTATGCTAAATCCAAAGACTGTTGGCCAAGGAAATGAAATGTAATGATTAATTCCTCATGGAGCCCACGAGTTGTGATGTGAGATGGAGTAAGGGACAGTTAATTCTAAGTGTCCCCTAGAACCTCAAGTTACGGTTAGCCGGGCACCCAGTCCATGGTGGTTCTAGAAAAGATCCTCACGGAGCTGATACAGCTTGGGTGTGAGTTGTAGACATTTTCCAAGGTTGAATAAGCACTCCTCTAAACAACTTATCCCATTTGTGAGACACCGACATTCCCTATGTGTTTATTATCCGACATGCTTAAGTGTGTATTCCCTTTCCCTTAGCTAAAGTATCACAGTGTTGAGTCAGTCAAGTCATCCCCTTGTCCTAGCCTTGCATTCTTCACCCTCACCCTTTGCTAGCAAATTGATCATGTCTACAGAATGAGTATATCCTTGAGGTTCTTTTGTAAGTAAATGATTATTTGAACTTATGCTTGATTATAATTATCTATTAACTGCCAGTGAAATGATGCTTAATACTTTAAGTCTTGCTATGAGAATGATTAAAAGACCATGCCTTAACCATTTGCACTTGCAGCAGCAGGCTTTTCTAGCCTGGGTCATATTTTGATCAATCTTCTGGTGAAACCTAGTTTGACCAGGTCAACCTTGGGATCCATAATGAGTTGGACCAATGATGCTATAAGATGATGATTTATGGTCTTTTGATGCACCTTTGATGGCTCCATACAGTGGACACAGGTTTCAGATGATGGTTGATGTACCTTTTTATGGTGGTTATTATTCTCAGACCATTTATTTTATTATTGTCCGAGTATCGCTGAGGCTACAGATGATCTTGCAGGATGCCACAGGGTGTATGGGTACTCATATCTAGTAGATTTGGACCTTCTGAGTCCATTGAGACACTCAGTTGTCAGTTTCAAGCACTCCTCGTGATGATAGAGTCAGATTTCCACTTTCGACCAGTTTTGCCATGCATAAATGGCTTGTCCAACAGTTGCATTGAGCTAGCACGTTTACCTAGGGTGCTATAGAGGAGAGGGGTGGTCCAGCCACTGGTTATTACCATATTACCCCCTCTCCAGACATGATGGTATAGTCGATTTTTTGCCCGAACATCACACAGTGAGTTACAGGCATTTTGATGGTTTTCAAGTGGGATAAAAATGGGATAAAAAGGTCATTGAGGAAATTGATTTGGGCTATTGAGGCAAGGTTTTGGCATGAGGTCTGTTAAGAGGTCATATGTGATGTATCCCACTCCTTCCAGATCAGCTTGCAGCATTCAGTGAGGTCCACACACTCTCCGGGTTATGATTTGATGTATTCTTCTCTCATTAAGGGGGGCACGATTTGATCATTTAGTCACTTGGACATGTTATTGAGTCATATTTTATATCATTGTGCCATGGGGTGATGCTAGAGAAGGATAATAAAACCTCCTAGCCCCACCATGTGCTCCTAGTTGCTTGTCCTAGTCACTTTATGTGGTATACAGTTGTATTAGTCATTTTTATGTGGTGCGCACCCCCCTAGGGCTTCTTTTAGTGAGTTGATCCATGTTATATTGTATCGGCTCATGTTAGCCGTTGATTGTATTGTATTTATCTTTTGATCTCAACCACTCGTTCATAAAGTGGTTAGGGTTTTGGTCTCTCTCCTATTTAAGGAAGAGGCCACCCTATTGTAAAGGCACCTTTGGGCTCTGGAAAACTTGGAATAAAAATACTATTTTTGTAGATCTGCTTCTTTGGCTTCGATGGGTTATCTTGCAAGTTGAATATACAATCTTTTCTTTGTGTTATCATTGTGGATCTCGCTTGTCCAAACGTTTTCTCTGCAGGGAGGCCGTGTGGTTGAAGAGGAGGACGATCTAAGGGGACGTTATTGTGGGGAAACCCCATATCTTACCTTTGGATTTTCTTGTCTCAAGGAGTATCATTATTGTATCTTCGTGACATAGTTGATGCTTTTTGTTTCATCTTTTCATCCTTATAGTCATTTTCATGCTAGATTGATTCTCATATAGATCGTTTCTTGCAGGAGAAGGGCGCACTTGTCACCATGGAGGGATAGCGATTTCACTTGGATAGGCTAGATCTTACTCTTGATTGCGTCACTTAGGAAGGATTATCAATTTGCAAGGTAGTCGCAAGCTTTAGAGGTAAGATCTACAAGGTGCGTATCTTGTTTCATGCATTTTACCCATTGGTCACTTTAAACCCTCATTTTAAAACCCTAGATTTTAGATCTAATAGGATCTGGCGATTGCTTGGGCTTAATAATTAAAACCCACCTCACTAATAATTAATAAACCTTGGAGACCAAATTTGGTGGGCATCTGACTCCATTTACCCCCTGATCTAAGGCACTGGGCCTCTCCAAGGGAGGTTGCACTTGTGGGTAGGTGGGCATTTTCCAGATCTGCCATGTGGGTATTGCATGTTCCTCATCAAATCCATAGATCCATTGAGTAGCAACCCTTCTAGTGCCATTTCATCTTGATCTTTACCTTGTGGACTCCATTTTGACCATTTTCCATATTTTAAAGGTGTGCCCCACTTGGATCTTTCTATTTGGCATTAAATTTATCTAGATGTACTTATCTAAACTCATAAGTGGCTTAATCTTTCCTTGGTTGAACATTTATCCATCTTATAAGCCTCTTCAACCAAGCCCTAACTCCTTGGATCCACTTATCCTTCCTAGATCTAGATCCATTCACTCTTGATCTTCTCCTCTTTTACTTTCACATATCCCTAGGAGATCTTGAGTAGGTTCACTAGCCTTCATTGGTTATCTAAGGTCTCCCCCTCGGTCTTGCTTAGGCTAGATCTAAAGTGAAGAGTGCCTCGGTTATCGTGACAACCAATCGCATTGGGAACCGTGGCATCTCTTGGGTCACCTCTTTATTTGTCCAACGCCTCTAACATCTTGGATAGGATCACCTTTAGGGACAACTACAAGTTGTGTGATAACAGTACCCTTCACTAATGGCCCTTCAAAACAAGTTCTTTGCAGCATCAACCATCAACAATTATAAATGAAAACATAAACCTCACATGTGATAAGAAAGAACCCTTGCACTTCTCATTATACCTTCAAAAAGATATTGAACAAAGCTCCAAGGAGTGAAACTCCTCACAAATCCAACCATTAGATCCGTGAAACAAGTCGATCCACCATATGATAGCAATAAATCCATGTGAAAGGTCATCAAAGTAGCCCAATAACTCCATGAAGCAAGGGCACAATCCCATCAAGCAAGTAATATCATGTAACCATGCATCAACATGGGTGCCAACAAGAGGAAATCAAGGGAGTGTTCTTCTAGGAGTGGTAGTCAGTCACATCCAAACTCGATCTATGTGCCAAGAACCTGCACATAAGCAAGGGCATCCACACACCAAGGCCCAAACAATGCAATATCATACCAAACATAGCCATTGTGAGGGCTAGAACCATCTTAAGAAAAGGGTGTACACAAGGTGCGCTATCGTAGGAGAGTATGTACACCATCCCAAGATGCCATATCAATGCCAAAAAAAAACTTAAAGTCTAGGGCATTCCTCTAAGTGAGACAAAAGTCATCACATATCATCAACATCTCACCCTTTGGAGGGCTAGATCATCATAAAATTGTGCAAAGGTGTAGCGCTCTCTCGAAATGAATTATTAATATGCTAAATATGCCATCATTATGCCAAGCCTAAGTTGCTGGAAAAGTGGGGTACGATACTGTACCAACTGTGTTTAAATAAGGAAACATGTATAATACAGCCTGGAAACACATTTCTGGCCGTATGGATGCATCCAATGTGTGGGAAATGTCTTTTGTATGGCCATAAATGCATTTCCAGTCTGTATCCGCATCGTACAATCGCGTTTCAGTGCTTGTTGAACTGATTTTCCTCAATTTTGACTGCTGGGACCTGCATTAATCACTAATTTTAGGTTTAGGGTTTAGGTATGAGACTTCTAGGAAGACACTAAAGACAAAAAAATTCTAAAGAAGATTTCACTTTCATTTTGCCTTACACAGTTTGAGCAAGAGTGATTTAAGCAAGGATGTTTCCAACAGGGGGAAGTGCAGTCTTTTGAGCAGCTAGAGCCATCATTTTGTGTTGTTTTGTGGTCTTTGGGCACAGCTACAGCCATCCTTGTCTGTTGTTTTGTGGTGTTTCTAGGTAGCTTCAGCTACATAAAGCTTTTTGTGTTGTTATGGGTAGCTTCAACAACAATTTCCTATGTGTTTAGGTGAACAGCAAGCTTGCTTAAAGTTTTTTGCTACTTATTTAGTGGTTTTTGCTAGTTATTTAGGGTTTATGCTTCCATTTTCCAATTTATTTACTACAGATCTGTTTTTTTTTTTTTGCAGCAGCAGCAGCAATGGCTTCCATCTAAGCTGCTTCTCTTCCACCAATGCCTAAGGCCAAGAAGAGGATTGACTACTATGCTCTTTGGAGGCATGTTACAAAGATTGCAAAAATTGCCAGTGATGATTCATAGGAATGGTGATGCAACCTGTGTAATAAACGCTATAAGGGCTCTTAACCAAGAGTGAAAGGGTGTGGATTGTGGCCCAAAAACAGTTGAACCAGTAGAGAAGAGGAAGTATGAGAGTGATCAGGATGAGACTGATAGGATTAAAAGAATACATGATCAGCTTGCTAATGCTATTCCTCAAGCTCCAAGCATTAAGCCAAGGATTGTGCATGAAGCAAGGAAGATAAGATAAGATAAGATAATTTTATTAATGTCCAAAAAATGACCACAAAAGTAGATCAATGGGACTGTTGGGTACCAGGATGTCAATACAAAGTGGGAGCACTAAGATGGCTCCTATAAAATGAAATGCAGAAAGAAAAGTAAGACCAAAACCTAGACATCGAACTCCACATATGGAGAGCCAATCTATGAGAGAAATGTACAAATATAGTAGATCTAGGGCATGTGAAACAAAAGGCACATGTCTGTCATGTTACCTCAGAATCATCTCTCCTAACATCCAAGGCCAACTGGAGGAAGCGCAGAACAGAAGACTGTCCAGAGGAAGAATTGGAAGAGGAGGTAGACAGGGTAACATGTCTTTGCCTGGAATGATGTGCCTGCCTCTGTGCCCAAGAAGATGGCTAACAGCTAGTACAAGGTCAAGACTGTCTATGTCGCTGGGGTCAAACAGAAGAGGAGGAAATCCTTCGCATTTGAATAGGTTTAGAGTTGGAAGAAGTGTCATCATCTATTTGCCTCTCCGTACCCATCAAAGATGGGAGCTACGAAAAAAGGAAGTGATCTATTGGCTAGAGATTGCTCTAGTAGATGAACATGACTGAAGGATGAGAAAGCGAAGCCGAAGGGCCTCCTGTAAATACAAGGACAGACATCTCTAGTCGGGGTACTGAAAGAACCTAGACAGGGTCTGAAGCTCCCTGAGAAGAAGCCCTCTAAAAAGACAATGGAACCCTCATATCTCATAGTATACAAGACAACGAAAGATGAACTGATGAAGTGCTACTCTGTATCAACCTCTCAAAGGTGGCAAACCTGGCAGATCCTGTATGATCGATCAATATGGTGATCCATCTCAACCCTAAGATGATGGGAACCCACTCTGAACTGGCCTAAAGGAATACGAAGACCATGTGTCCAATGGCGCAGTGTGTAGTGGGGCTGAATAATGAGGCCGCCTCTCAGATCCATGAAATGCTCAGCATAAAAGGCCATCTTTGGACATAACCCACCTTGAGGATTGACCCATGTGACCTGCACATACTGCTTGTAGACATCATCCCGGATGATTTTGTTCAACTCTTGCCTGGTAGGCAAGAGTTGACTAGCGCATCTAGAGAATACTGAAATGGGGAATTCAGTCTATCGTAATACCAACCAACTCCAAAAGGGCCAAGACTATCGCATACCAACACCGAGTGCAGCCTGTAGGGCTAGCAGAGGCAATGGACTCCAATGACCGATATGCCAAGTACGAGTAGCGGTCTCGCCCCTGCGCTAAATCTGCTAAGCTCTACATGCGATGTAAGAGTGAGACCAAGCGAAACACGGCCTCAAGCCAAAAGGGTCGGGCACCAAACTCTGCAAGTATGATGGGCTGAGGTACTGTCTGCTTGCATCTGATAATGTGACGAAGGAGAAGCATCTGAACTCGCTTAGCAAAGGTCCAATCAAAATCGAGTAGACAAGGCCTCAAACCTCTGAGCCGGAAAGAACTGTGGGTCAGATGAGTGTCCATGAGAGACATCTTGGATGGGATATCCTAAAAATGATGTTTGAAACAATGTCAATCAAGAAGTGCTAAGGATCCTGTTATCACCTAAACTGTAGTTACCCCTATGGATGGATCCAGTCATGGATGGCAATAGGGAAGGGCAACTCAAAGGTGCAACCACGATCACCTCGACCTCCAATATATGGTTGTCACGCCAGTCGAGGCAACCTTCGCTTTATGTTATCTAGCCCAGACAACAAAGGGGGAGACCCGATCTACTCCCGACAGGAGAGATCAAAACCAAGACACCAAATCAGGGTATTTCCAAGTGAAGTTAGGTGTATGGTTTATCCTAGACCTAAAGATGAAGTCACAAGCCAAGTGGGGGTTCAATAGGTATAGCTTTGGTTCATAGTTGATGTGAGAGTGACTTATAATGTTTGAAGTGAGATCTAGGATGAATGTACTAGTTCAATGTTGGAAAATCCACTGCCTTGGGAACTGTGTCCAATGCAGGGTTGTTTAGGGGTCAGATTGGGGCTAACTAGTACATGAGACAAGCTTGACCATGGTTCATGATGTCTTCAAAGGTATAGTTTACCTTGCATAGGTCAAACCACAAGTCAATCCAACAATCTAGGAAAGTTGAATTATCTTGGAGAGAAACCAGTGCCTTGGGAATTGGGAAGTGGAGTCAAAGTGGGGTTGACTTATGGTTTAGGACTCCTACAACATGAGACAAGTGGGCAATAGAGGTCTTGATGGTTGAATGTGTCTAGATCTAGGTTTGACCCAAGTGGACCGCAATCCCTTAAAACAAGGAATGCTATCCCCAAGGCAAGATTTGACAAAGTGATAGTCTAGACCTAGGTTTTGAATTATTCCGGTTTCAGATCTGCAATAATCTCAAGTACCCAGTTCCTAGAAGTGAGTGAACTCACTTCTCCAAGGTGGTGCGACTTTACCCAAGGAGGCTGAAAGTGGGGTTTAGGTGGGTCCAGACAAGTCGAATGGCACCCAAATTTTAGATCCGGGTAGATCAGTCAAGTAGGGGTATGGATCTATAGTTTCACAGTAATCCGATGGCTAGATCTTACTAGATCTGAGTTTAAGTGTTCCAAGTGGTCCAAAGTGGGGTTTAAATCCCTTGAAATGTGGAATAGGGCCCACAAGGTGAATTTCAGAAAAGTGACAACCTGGGTGTATGTTATTTGATGTGTAGATGTCAAATCAAGTGGAATCTCAAACACCCACCACCTAGATCTAGGTCAACTTGCTCAACTAGTGAAGTGCGCCTTGCTTGGGAGAAGCTAAGTTGGCCTGGGAAGGGGATCAAATGGAAGCCAATCCTCACCAAACTATAGATCCGGGATGCCTTGGATGCTATAGAGGTGGGTTTTCAGTATTATGCCCAACAACCCACTAGATCTAAGTAGATCTGAGAAAATGTAAAATGGGGGTTTTAAGATATTTAGGGTTTCAACAATTTATGAGCTATGTCAATGGATTGGATAAAGGAAAGAGAAACAAACCTGTGGATCTTACCTGGGTAACCTTGTAGATGCCTTGATGATGATGATCTATGCAAACCCGATCAATTTGAGAAGCTTTGAGGTAGTTTCTATGCAAGTCGATTTGGTCCAAGAAGCCAATGCGCCCTCTCTCCTGCACAACAAACGTCAACAATATCAGATTTGATGCATCAAGAGATAAGACTAATGCCACAAAAGAAGTAACAGGAAGATAGCATAGATCACAATGAAGCTAATGATAACCCCCTGATACAAGCGAATGCCAAGAAAGTCGATTTGAAGAAGCCTTGCAAAATCGCCCTTGTTGAAGTCGCCCTCCTGTAAACAAACAATGATTTCCAAAAAAAAGATAGATCTTACCACAATTTCTAAATGCTAGATTGCAATAGACTTTCCAATCACCATCTAAGAACACCGGATGCAAAGGAGACCACAAGAATTTCCACAAGAATATTTTTCTATACCAATAATCCAAGAGCCAAAGACCCCTTACAATGAGAGGCTCTCTCCTTTAAATAGGAAGGAGAGGCACCAAAACCCTAACCACTTTTTGAATGAGTGGCTAAGATTAGAAGATACAAATGTCTAATCAATGGTTGAGATGAGCTCAACAATATAATACATGGATCACACATAAAATATAATATAAGTGGACAAAATCGCCCTAGAAGAGGGGAATCCCACCAAATCATGATGATGAAATATCATAAGAGGCTTATGGTGGGTCCAAGGGGTAATTTTATCCCTCCTTGGTCAATCCCCATAGCACAATAACCAATAAATAATCATGAATGTACCAAATCGTGCCTCCATAGTGAAGTCGTGGTCCAAAAAAGACCTCAAGAAAATCCACAGAAAGTGCCATAAGTGATGGATGCGGGCCCCGATGAAGCTGAAACTGCTGGAGAAGGTGTGGAAGACCCCGATCTATCATCACTGATCATCCCATGCCATAACTTTGCCTCAGTAGCCCAAATCGATTTCCTCAATAGCCATTTCTACCAATCCTGAAATGCCTCGGGAAGCGTGAAACTGCCCCAAACAACCTCCTGGAGTGCTGGCGCTGTCAAGGTGAGGGCACCAATGTGTACGGAAGGGGGGTAATATGGTAAAAACAAGTGGCTGGACCACCCCCTCCATCATCAGCGCCCTAGGTCAACCGGATAAAAATCACATCTGCTCTGACAGGGCCTCCAACAGACCAAAACTGCACTGGGACAGCCTACTGAGGCTCAATCATCACTGTAAGTGCCCGGAACTGAAAACAAACTGTCCCATTGGACTCAGAAGGTCCAAATCTATCCAAGATGTGTACTCATACACCATATGAGTCTCTGCATGATCAAAATAAATATCCAATATACCGGAACAAGGCCAATAATAATGCTCTGTAAATGATCAAACACTGCTGTATCACAAGAATCATCATCATAACCCTGTAGCTGCTGCATAGAATCATCCTGTATGTGTACATAGACCATATATCATCTATCCATATCATCATAAGGTCTATCATCTCATGTCCCATGGTCCTCCATGGTCAAACTAGGTCCAACCAAGACCAAATATAACTCAGTCCATCATCCAAGGCTGCTGTAAAGTGTCAAGGTTAATACATGCTCTACAACTTATTCAAATAGCAATTATAACACATAATGATCATAACTCGCGATCTACATCCAAATATATATTGTCGTTAATTATTATTATTACTCAGACTAGACTTTCAGGATCATACTCACTTCATAGTTGTGATCAATTTGCTAGTGAAGGGTGAAGGATAAATTAACTGGCTAGGCTAAGGGATGACTTAACTGTCTTGACTTGGTGACACTTTGGCAAGGGAAAGGGAATACACCATAGTATATACTGAATGAGCAATAACACAGGGAATGGCGGTGTCTCACAAATGGATGAGTTGTTTAAAGAGGGTTTATTCACCTTCACAGATGCGCACAATCCATAATACAAATAAGGCCAGCAATTGTTTAGATATAGCATTTAAGTTCCATTGCTTTTTGGGCCTGAGGTTTCCATAGCCTTGATCTATGTGTGTTTACAAACACATTGCATAGATTTACATTTTTTCTTTAGGCTTTCTGCTGCAGGTGTGTTTTTAAGGCACTTGTTTACCTGAGCACTTCTAGGTGTGTCATGGACAGCTTGTTTACCTAGGTATTTATTTTTCCAAAAGATATAACATTTTATTTTCATAGCCATTTTCATTTGGCATGCCTTTCATTCATGTGTGTTTAGAAACACATTGCATGAATGGGCTTTTCATACAAGATATAACATTTCATTTTTTCCAGATTTTGTATTCATGGCAGCACCAAAAGTTTCAGGTTTAGCCAACACAACTTTAGTGACTAGGGGGAATTCCAAGGAACTCCAACTCACCATAGGTAAGTTTTGTCACCAACTCAGAGCCGAGACACAATAAACAAGGAAGCTCATCCAATACAGAGGCTACAGTGGGGAAAGGTCCTCCATGCCACTAGTCAAGTAGTAAGTCAGGGTGATAATCTAAAAGGTAGGTCATGGATGGATGAAGACAATGAAATGATGAAGCCAACACTAGCAAGCCAAGGTATGGTTGAATGATCACCTCTATTCTCCCTAAGGAGGGTACATACCAATGAGTATGAATAATGAACTTCTAAGTCTGAGTAGGGACAGTATAATATATATAATAGATCAACCAGGTCCATATATCTATATGATCGCCAGATCATGACACTAAGTGCTAAGACATGCTATAAGAATAAGTATAAAAGCAATCTAACCATAACACTGTAATATACCTGCTGAGTCATATACCTGAATGCACATCAACCTGTACCATCATCTGTCCTCTGGAACTGCTGCTGTAACTCTGGGCACTACTGGCTGCTCTGTACCAATGGAATAATGGCTATATCGGGCATCTCTCTGAGTGTCCTGAAACTCAATCATGGCATGGGGAATATAACTGTTGTCCACAGTCTGATAGTGATCCAATATAAATGCTCATCTCAGCATCTCAAATGTAGGGGAACTGGCTGAATAGTGTACTGGCATCAGAAAAATAATGTATGGTAGCCCGGCTACTATAAATGTGATAACAGATCCATACCCCTTGTTGACACGGGGCTAAAGGGCATGCAACAAACTATGATGAGGCCCAGAGAACTGTACCCCCAAATAAGTGTAAGAGCAAGTGATCTCGAGCTCCTCCCCGCTAAAAAGAAAATGAAGATCTGAGAGGAGATTCTTAGACCCGTTAAAGATCATGACCTTGGTTTTACCCAGGTTGATCGTTAACTAACGAATATCACAAAAAAGGGCCAAGGTATCCAGTTGTCTCTGCAAGCCTTCAGGAGATGAGTCCAAGAGGATAAAATCATCTACGAAAAGAAGAATAGAGATCAGGACCTAGTGGAGGAGGCAACCATCTCCAGCCTGAATGTGCTCCTGGAAGAAAGATTCTAGCTCGTCAATGTAGACCCCAAACAAAGTAGGAGATAAAGGACATCAGTGTTATCTCACTCGTTGGATACTAGCCAAGCCAGCCGAGTCTGGTCGAGTGAGCTCTGAAACGAGTAATCGCCACAAACTCGGCCTCCTTAATCATGACTCGCTGGAGCTCGTCGAAACTCACCAGAAACTCGCCAGAACTCGCTGGAACTCGTCGAGCGAAGTGTGAAGCACTTACCTGTCAAAGGATTTTAGACATACAAGGAGGAGGTAAAAATACCACGAATCAAGAACAGGCCTGTGCCCGATCCCTAGTATTATAAACGAATATAAGATATAATCGACACAGGGTAAGGAAAAGTTGTTTGGCATTCTTTTATTTCTATTAAGGAAACAGATAAGCAAAACATCTTCCAACCACGCGTGAACGAGGAGTAAACCACATAAACGAAATTGTTCTTAGCCATTGCCATAAGCCATGGATTTTTGTTAGGAGGCATTGTTGTCCGCCAAACTGCACACCAGCAGCGGAAATCTTTCGAAAGCTGTCTCTTCACTACAAGTGAGAGAGGTGTGGCCTTGGGGGCAAGCAATGAGCCAGGTACTGTCACCTGAATCCCAGCTCCTCCGTTTAGGCAAACTCCTAACGAAGCCAAGGGGGGTAGTCCCTAAGAAAGAGTTTCACTAAGGCTCTAGTATTTATAGTGTTTTTTGGTGTTGTGATGCGGATGGGTGTTGTTTAGGAGTTTTTTTGAGAATGAGAGTCACAAAAATATTTTTTTTGTAACCAAGATAACGCAATCCACGTTGCAACAGAAGATAAGAGATACACTTTGAACAAGAAATAAATCACTCTTTACGCAAATTAAAACAAATACTCCAATATTGATTTTTAAGCAAATAAAATATATGATGAAGGACCAGTGCCTTATGGAGTCAAATATAAAAGTGATTGTAAATGCTTGATACAAGTGTTTGAAATAAAAGTTTGTGAGAACGTTTTGCAGCTTATCTTGGTAAATCTAAGATTTTAATGGTCTTGATTATTATGGCTAAGAACAAAGGTATCAAAAGGAGTGGAACCTTTATCCAAGAAAAATACTGGCAACCTTAGGTGATAGGTCGGGAGCACCCAGATTACTAAGAGGGCAAGTGTGCTTGTGGCTTGACCACCCTCGAGTCTGACAGTGGATTCCCGGCACCACCTCTTGTAGGAAGAACTCAGCGATTTGCCTTGGTTGGGGTTGTGGGTAAAGTTTTAATTAATGTTATCACTTGTGAATTAACAAGTCTTCCACCTTTCTGAGTACTAGCCCAACCGTTTCCGGTTGGCAGAGCATACGGGTGTAGGACAGAAACCAAGGTAAATTAATTAAAGGGGTGTATGAGTTGACAAATTTTATTATTAGAGCACTTTGTTCAACTCTTCGACAGAGAGCGCTCTTGACTTGATCTTATGACCACAGTTCAAGAGACTTGCTAATTAACAAATGCCTAATGCAGGGAATGATGCAATACTAAAAATGCCCTCCGATAGAGGGTGCTCTTGACTTGGATTTGGCCAAGTTCAAGAGACTTTGGTTCGTTTTAAGAAGCAAATAGTAGTTTGTAAAAGGAATGTACTTCAACTTGAAATGATTAAACCATATAATATGTGAAATACTACTAACAATACTACTTGCAAAATAAAATGAAGTGGAAACTCTAGTGTTCTACAAGACAAATTTTAATCTAAAAGTGGGATCAATCTCCGAACAAGATCAACCACTAGAAGCCACCAGTCCTAGAAACCTTCCAGCTAGCTGGATGTCCACAAGAAGCTGATGGGGGAACGAGAAGCTACCACAAGACTATGTGGCCTTTGGGATACAATCCCAAAGTTAGCTTTTCTCTGGTCAAGGTTTGGAAGAGAAATGACAAGATAATATGAAACAGCAAATATGTCTAATCTACCCAAGAGTCTCTTTCAGGTCAAAGACCGTACTCGGGAGAGCATGGGGGTAAGTAAATCGGAAAATAATAATCAAAAAATGACTTATTGAAATAAACACTAATCTAAGAGCATATAATGGATCTAAACTAGAAAATCAAACCACTCAATGAAGACTACAAGACTTCCCCAAATGGGGGAAGTGAATGTGGGGGCTTAAAAACCCCACTTGCAACTTTATTATGAGAGTACAATTGCCCTTGGGAATGAAACCCTTGTAGGGACTTTGAAATAAATAACTTGTAAAAACTTGAAACAAAATCCTAAGAACTATTACAAAAGGATAATACTAATCTTTTTGGTTTGATTTGTCCACTTGTTTCTTGATGGCTTCTTGAATTAGAAGTCTCCTTTTTTCACTTTGCTTCAAGCTCTTTTCAATGTTATTTTTCTCAAAGAAAAATCTATCATAAACAAGCCACTCAAATACCCATTAGATGTTAGATGATCAAAACAAATTGAAATTTTAAACTACTTGCAAGGTTGAGTGAAAGAGTTGAAGTGGCAGCCAAGGAACTTTCACTTTATGACAGTCAACTCATTTTTTTTTAGATGGCAACCAATGAACTTTTAATTTATAACAGTCAACTTATCACTGTTTAGATGGCAGCCAACACACTCAACAAAAATGGAATTTAGTGGATTTGTATGTTGACAAAAAATGAAACTAGATAACAAGAAGCGATAAGATCTACAAACATAACTTTGAAATAATGTAAACTAACTATTAAAATTTAAACAAACTAACTAACAAGAAACTAGATCCTAACTGTATAAATGCTACAATATATCACTAACAAATCTTTTGTGTTTTATGTGTTTAGGGCTAATGTGAAATGGGACGAGAAGGAGGAGATAGGGCAAAAGTAGGATGGGATGAGAGCAAGAGAGGAGGCCCCAAAGAGATGGGACGAATCAATGATGAAGAAAGCACTCAAGGTAGGGTAAAACGAGAAGGAAAGAGGCACAAAGATATGGTAAAACGAGAGCAAGAAGGGAATGGCGAATGGAAAGAGATAGCTAGGCTAGAATGGGGACGAGAGGATGAAGAAGAGACAAAAAAGAGAGGGACGAATGGTAGAGGAGGACAAAAACGAATGGCGAAAGGGTATGGGAGATGGTACAAAAGATGGGAAAAAGAGGTAGGACGAAGCTAGGGCAAGGAGGAAAGTGCTAGCAAACAAGAGCAAAGAGTTTCAAGTGGAACACTTGAGAGGGTAAAAACAGTGTCTTGGAAATCCTCCGGTTAACCGGTGATACGCCGACAACAAGTGTTGAAGAGAGCACAAAGGAACAAATCCCAAGCTATTCCCCAAGGTTGAAGGAACTTCAACCTTATGGCAAACTAATCTATGGCTTGAAAAGACAAGTAACCAATCTTGGATCAAGATCTAGAAGGGGTAGAAAGGGCTTAGCAAATCAATACAAAGGTTTCAAGGAGAAAAAGAAGGCTTGAAGAAGATAGCCTAAAGTAACAAAGTAACCAATTTTAAGAATATTTTTGATAAAATGGATGGATCTTCGAAACAAACACTTTATGCCAAAATCTTGATGTTGTGAGATCGACTTTAGGAGATCCTGCAATGCACGAATGTTAATGGAAAAAATGGTTCTTTGAAGAGATGGAGGAGACAACCTAGTTCCAACTCCTCTTCAAAACCTATGAGATCTGCAAAATGTATCACTTACAAACAAGTTTGATCAAATATAGTATGCAAAGTTGAAAGAGACAAGAAGAGTGTTAGTATTTCCGACTACAATCCACTACATCCAAATCACAAGCAACCCAACATCAATGGACAAATTGAACTCAAATGCCCATCCTATGGACTTTAAAAAGTCTTCTAAGCTTTAAAATTTGATCAAAACAAGGAACATGTAAGCAAAAACATGAAGCAATATCACCTTGATTAATTTGAAGCAATTCCCATGAACAAGATCAACACACCATATGGACCTCCAAAGCCACTTTATTTCAATTAGCAAAAGCTATAACACATGTACAATTTGGCAGAGTAAGTTTGCACAAAATTCTCCATGAGATAATAACCCCAAAGGGCCTCTCTTTATAGTAAAAACACCTAGCTAAAACCCTAGGTCGAATTGGCAAAGACATGTAGTTCGAATTCCAATCAAGGCAAGCTTGGAGAGTTAAACAATGGACAAACTCGAGTTTGTGGTAGGTTGAATGGAAGAGGTGGCATAACTCGACTTGGGTGAGTGTATAGGTGGCAAGACTCGACTTGGTTTAGTGCATGGGAAGTATCACCAACCTATAACAAAGCTACAACAAGGACAAACGTGAGCTTAGGGTAGACTGGCGTGAGCTTAGGGTAGAATGGCGTGAGCTTTGTGGAGGGTGCGAGTTGGTTGGTCGGATGACAAGTGTAGTAAGGTAGGTGCTAACTCAAATTTGCAAGGAGAGCCAAGCTATGATGATTGGTGAGTCATGAGGGCGCCTACTCTGGACATAAATGCACATCCACCAACCCAATTACCACATGACAACTCACTAAAACAATTTTTTGCATGAGGAGGGCGAATTGGCTCAAGTGGATAATCATCTGGTGACTGGATAGTTGACTGGAATCACTTGGAGTTGATTGGAATCCTCATAAATGTCTATTGCCATGTCATTTAGCCTGTTATTTTAATCAAATTGATTAATTTTGGAGAGATTTGGATTATCTCCAAAATATTCAATTTTATTATTTTAATTAATAATTTCTCTGTAAATGACTTTTTAGAGAAAATATTAATTATGAGGCTGAATTGACATTCGAAAGTTGGGTTTAGCTGCTCCATAGGTCATGTGTGATTTTTGGCTTATGAAATGAGCCATCAAACACTAAATTCGAACCCAGGATGACTGACATATTACAGACTCAAATTTCTCTATTTAAACTATAGAGAAATTTAATTAAAATTTAAAAAAAATTAAAAAAACCCCAATTCCGACGCGTCCGGTAAAAATTTTTCGAAATTTTTTCTGGGGGTCCTAGAGACTTAGGGCATGACCAGAATCTATTCTAATAGTGTCTAGTAGGTTTATACATTATAGTTGGACCCTAATAACCCCCCATGGCAAAAATTTCCAAAATCGGGCATTCCAGCTTTGGAGGAAGCGGGAGAAAAACCAAGAGATTATATCTCGCCTGAAGCAAAGTATAATCTGGCGGTGAAAAAACTACCTGGAATACCTTAGTTGTTTAATCCAGTCATGGGGAACCAAGCCACTCAGACCCTACTAGCACACTTTATTACAAACCCCCATGGGGCCATGGTCATGTCGACTCAAAAAACAAAACTGGCTAGACCCAAATATATGAAACCCAGATACTCTGGAAGTGAACACTGATGTGTTCCAACACTGGCGGCTCAATAAGGTTTCAACTATTGTACAAATCAGTTGATAACAGGCATCTCAGCCCATTGTCTAGTGATACATCTCGTTGATGAAAACAGTGCACTACATTTTTGGCAGAGAAGTTACAGATAAAAACAATTATAATGCCACCAATCGCAACTCTCCTAATCACACTTAATCGATTGTGTGATATGATATAATATTTTATCCATATCAAACAAGCTATATTGTTCTTGTAAATTAAGCTATGTTGTTTTTATAAATTAAATTGATGTACAAAACCTAAATTTACATTTAAAAGTTTAAAATTTAAGGAGAAATTTTAATTATTTATAACAATATTCATATTTGTATATTTTAGATGTGTGTACATGGGATGTTGATTGGAAATTTGAAAGATATATTGGAAAAATTATTGAGAATTTATAGTTTTATTGCTATTGGTCTTGGTAAAATTTATTGGGAATTTATAGTTTTCAAGTTATTAATCACACTCGTTTTCTATCTTTTTTGTATCATTGGTAATATAGACCAATAAAGCATGAGAATCTTACCGAGCTCACATCCAAAAGAAATTTAAAAATTAATTATTTAGGTGATAAATGATAATATAATATAACATAATATTTTAATTATATTGAAATGTCTTTTTTAAATAATGATTAAAAATTATTTAAAAATTATCACTGGAATTCATCGAGCCTTTGCTAAGTCTTATCTGAGTCGCCGAGTCTGCGAGTCCCAAGCCAATCGAGTATTTTCCAAGTTCAATCCTAACTACATTGAAGGATATCCCTGCTTGACCCCAATGGTACTCCTAATGAAGTCTGAAACCCCATAAGCTGTGCGAAGATGACCCAAAATTGTCTCGTATAACCACATGATGGCAGTCATAAGAATCTCGGAAATCCCTATGTCTATGATCCTCTAGAAAAGTGCCTCTCTAGGGATTGAGTCAAACGCTTTCCGAAAGTCTACAATGTTAATTTTCCAGAGGTCACTACTCACTCTGGAAACCCTGAGATCTCAATGACTTTGAGTCTCTATAAGCCAAATAAGCAAACTAAATTATAACTTAAAGTACTAGCAGATCTCTTAACAACTTGAAAAAATAATGAGCAATCACATAAATTGACTCACAAATTTATCTTGGAAACCCCAATGGGGAAAACCATATCTAATGGGGCTTTCCTCTTTCTCAAGCCCAGAGCAAAATAAGAAGAGGATAGTTACATACAAAAACTCAGAAAATGCAGCCGAACCTGACGGGTATAAAACCCTAGATCTGCAGTAGTTGCAACTGCTACTCTTGGGAAATGCGCCCATGTTGTCTGTTCGGATATGGATCTCTTTAAAGGTCTGTCTCTACCTGTCTCAGGATATACTACCTCTCTCACTCCATAGACTCGATCTGCTCTGTCAAAGATGAAAGTCTGCAACTCAACTCTGAAGAATGCACCCCTCTCTCTGCATGGAAAAGTGAGCCCTCTCTCAAACACTGAGAAGTTTCCCAAGCTCAAATCTCATCCAATCTCCTATGAGATCATCACAAATCTTCTTCAATCACTGAAGAAGATCTATCTTGTAAGTCTCGGCAGCTCTAGTCTAAGCTGGATCAAATATGTCCTCCTCTCCGCAGGAAGTGCACGCCCTCTCTCAGTAAAGTCGCCCAAGCTCTGAACTCTAATGGAGTCAAAGTAAGGTTAACTTGTGGTTAAGGACTCCTATTGCATGAGACAAGTGGGCAATTAAAGTCTTGATGGATGAATAGGTCTAGATCTAGGTTTGACTTAAGTGGACCACAATCCCTTAAAACAAGGAATGCTATCCCCAAGGCGAGATTTGACAAGGTGACCTACTAGACCTAGGTTTTGAATTATTCCCGTTCCAAATGCACTGAAATCTCAAGTACCCATGTCCTAGAAGTGGGCCAACTCACTTCTCCAAGGTGGTGCGACTTTACCCAAGGAGGCTAAAAAGTGGGATAAGTGGGGTCAAGACAAGTCCAATGACATCCAAACTTTAGATCCAAGTAGGAGTGTGGATCTACAATTTCAAGGCAATCCGATGGCTAGATCTTACTAGATCTGAATTTAAAGATACCAAGTGGTCCAAAATGGGGATTAAATCCCTTAAAATGTGGAATAGGGCCCACAAGGTAGAAATCAGAAAAGTGACAATTTGGGGGTAGGTTATTGGATGTGTAGATCATAAATCAAGCGGAATCTCAACTACCCACATACTAGATCTAGGTCAACCAGCCAAACTAGGAAGTGTGCCCTTGCTTGGAGAGGCTAAATGCCTTGGGAAGAAGGTCAAATGGAGGCCAATCCTCACCAAACTATAGATCCGAGATGTCGTGGATACTATAGAGGTGGGTTTTAAATATCTTACCCAAGAAGCCACTAGATCTTAGTAGATCTGAAAAAATGTAAAAATGAGGGTTTGAAGAAATAAGGGTTTTATCAATTTATGAGTTAGGTCAATGGATTGGATCAAGATAAGAGAAACAAACCTGTGGATCTTACCTGGGTAACCTTGAAGATGCCTTGATGATGATGATCTATGCAAACCCGATCAATTTGAGAAGCTTTGAGGTAGTTTTCTATGCAATCGATTTAGTCCAAGAAGCCAATGCGCCCTCTCTCCTGCACAACAAACGTCAACAATATCAGATTTGATGTAATCAAGAGATAAGACTAATGCCACAAGAGAAGTAACAGAAAGATAACATAGATCACAATGATACTAATGATAACCCCCTGATAAAAGCAAATGCCAAGAAAGTCGATTTGAAGAAGCCTTGCAAGAGCCAAAGACCCCTTACAAATGAGAAGCTCTCTCCTTTAAATAGAAAGGAGAGGCATCAAAATCCTAACCACTTTTTGAATGAGTGGCTAAGATTAAAAGATACAAATGTCTAATCAATGGTTGAGATGAGCTCAACAATAAAATACATGGATCACTAATAAAATATAATATGAGTGGACAAAATCGCCCTAGAAAAGGGGAATCCCACCAAATCATGATGACAAAATACAATAGGAAGCTTATGGTGGGTCCAAGGGGTAATTTTAGCCACCCTTGGTCAATCCCCATAGCACAATAACAATAAAATAGTCATCAATATACCAAATCGTGCCTCTATGGTCAAATAGTAGGCCTCAAAAGACCTCAGAAATCATCAAAAAATGCCATAAGTGACGGATGCGAGCCCCGATGAAGCTGAAACTGCTAGAGGAGGTGTGGAAGACATCGATCCATCATCACTGATCATCCCATGCGATAACATTGCCTCAGTATCCCAAATCGATTTCCTCAATAGCCATTTCTACCAATCCTTAAATGCCTCGGGAAGCATGAAACTGCCCCAAACTGCCTCCTGGAGTGCCTGCGCTGTCAAGGTGAGGGCACCGGTGTGTCCGAGAGGGGGGTAATATGGTAAAAACAAGTGGCTGGACCACCCCCTCCAAGCACAGCGCCCTAGGTCAACCGGATAAAAATCACATCTGCTCTGACAAGGCCTCCGACAGACCAAAACTGCACTGGGATAGCCTACTGAGGCTCAATCATCACTGTAAGTGCCCGGAACTGAAAACAAACTGTCTCATTGGACTCAGAAGGTCCAAATCCATCCAAGATGTGTACTCATACACCATATGAGTCTCTGCATGATCAATATATATATCCAATATACCGGAACAGGGAAAATAATAATAATCTGTAAATGATAAAATACTGCTGTAAACCAAGAATCGTCATCATAACCTTGTAGCTGCTGCATAGAATCATCATATACATGTACATAGACCATATATCATCCATCCATATCATCACAAGGTCCAACCATCTCATGTCCTACGGTTGACCTTGGTCAAACTAGGTCTAACCAAGTCAACATGACCAAATATAACTCAGACCATCATCGGAAGCTGCTGCAAAGTGTCAAAGGTTAATGCATGCTCTACAACTTATTCAAATAACAATTATAACACAAAGTAATCATTACTAGCGATCTAAATCCAAATATATAATGTCATTAATTATTATTATTACTCAGACTAGACTTTCAAGATCATACTCACTTCATAGCTGTGATCAATTTGCTAGTGAAGGGTGATGGCTAAAATAACTGGCTAGGCTAAGGGGTGACTTGACTGACTTAACTTTGTGACACTTTGGCAAAGGGAATGGAAATACACACCATAGTATATACTGAATGAGCAACAACACAGGGAATGGCGGTGTCTCATAAATGGATGAGTTGTTCAAAGAGGGTTTATTCACCTTTAACAGATGCGCACAATCCATAATACAAATAAGGCCAGCAATTGTTTTGATATAGCATTTAAGTTCCATTGCCTTTTGGGCCTGAAGTTTCAATAGCCTTGGTCTATGTGTGTTTATAAACACATTGCATAGACTTACATTTATTTTAGGCTTTCTGCTGCAGGTGTGTTTTTAAGGCACTTGTTTACCTGAGCACTTCTAGGTGTGTCATGGATAGTTTGTTTACCTAGGTATTTACATTTCCAAAAGATATAACATTTTATTTTCATGGCCATTTTCATTTGGCATGCCTTTCATTCATGTGTGTTTAGAAACACATTGCATGAATGGGCTTTTCATACAAGATATAGCATTTCATTTTCCAGATTTTGTATTCATGGCAGCACTAAAAGTTTCAGGTTTAGCCAACACAACTTTAGTGACTAGGGGGAATTCCAAGGAACTCCAACTCACCATAGGTAAGTTTTGTCACCAACTCAAAGCCGAGACACAATAAACAGGGAAGCTCATCCAATACAGAGGCTACAGTGGGGGAAAGTCCTCCATGCCACTAGTCAAGTAGTAAGTCAGGGTGATAAACTAAAAGGTAGGCAATGGATGGATGAAGACAATGAATAATGGAGCCAACACTAGCAAGCCAAGGTATGGTGGAATGATCACCTCTATTCTCCCTATGGAGGGTAAAACCAATGAGTATGAATAGTGAACTTCTAAGTCTGAGTAGGGACAATATAATATATATAATAAGCTTCAACCAGGTCCATATATCTATATGATCGCCAGATCATGACACTAGGTGCTAAGACATGCTATGAGAATAAGTATAAAAGCAATATAACCATAACACAATGATCTACCTGCTGAGTCATATACCTGAATGCTCATCAATCTATACCATCATCTGTCCTCTGAAACTGCTGCTGTAACTCTGGGCACTACTAACTGCTCTGTACCAATGGTATAATGGCTACATCGGTCATCTCTCTGAGTGTCCTGAGACTCAGTCATGGCATGGGGAATACAACTGCTGTCCAAAATCTGATAGTGATCCAACATAGATGCTCATCTCAGCATCTCAAATGTAAGGGAACTGACTGAATAGTGTACTGGCATCAGAAAAATAATGTATGATAGCCCGGCTACTATATATGTGATAACATCTTCTGGCTCCGGTTGGGACAAGTGCTCTGCTGAAATGAGCACTTGAGAACCTCAGAATCTCTAATCCTCGAACTCTACTACTCGAATCCACGATCCAGCACTATACCATTTTGCTTCCAGCTTTTTATTTTTGCAACCTATTTCTGCATTCACAAACATCAAAAATACCTCATGCCGCATGTGTGGGAAAAATATAAAACCAACTGAAATAAAATCTATTCTATGTCAGAAATATAAATGCATGAAATATAAATACAGCAAGAAAATTAAATTACTAACATAATTTGCAAAATTTGAAATTTATTGTGCAGGAAAAAGAAAAGTGACAGGTACTCAATTAAACTAGGAGCTTAGAAATAAACAAGGTGCCAGACTCAATGGCTGAAAAGACTAACTACTGCCCAAGTAGGCTTATTTGATTTCCTACCTACTCTAATCTAACCAGTCAAACCAAATGCTAGGTAAAGTCATAGATCCAGTGCAACCATTCATCGAACAAGTTAATGATTCTTCTTTGATTTTTGCTTAGAAAACAAGTCAGGACTAGATTAAGGATTAATGAAATTAATAACACAACTTTCCTCACTTGTCCAAAAATTGAGAAAGGAGTTGAATGGTGCAAAATAAAATCATGCCAAGGGAAAGACTGATTACTGTAAACATCCTCCATCCAAAAATTGATAGGATCATAAAATTCATGAAGATGATTGTTTAAAGTTGATGGAGAAAAAATATAAGGCTTGCAACTCAATTCTTTTTCACAAAACATAGCTTCCTCATTTACTTCTCTTACATATTCAATTTGATTCTCCTTGGGATTGATGATCAAATAAAAACCAAGTGGGGATAAATTAAGGTTTAGAAGACGAAAGATCAAAATCAAACCCACTTGATGCTCAAAAATGGAGAAAAGGTCAAATTGATCTTTAAATATCTTTTCTAGCCATCAAGAATGATTGATAACTTGACAACAAGCATTATGGTTCCAAAGTGACTGAAAAGGGAAATGAAGTGCTTTTTCTCCAAACATGTAATCATGCTTATACTTCTTTTTGAAAATTTCCAAGGCAAAAGATTGACTAGAGCACCAACCAAAGATGATTGAAAGAGTTGGGAAGGGAGGGTGGATTGCAAATATGAAAATTCTCCCAAACGGATAAACAAGTCCGACCTTAGATTTTGACAAAAGAAAACACTCTTTACCCTAGGAATTATTTCAAGCTTTTGATCGAGTTTGATATTTACAATCTGAGGACAAGATTGACCATAGCTATCTAACTCTAAGCTATCTTGACTAAGGATAAAACAAGGAAAATTTAAAGATTCAATATAAGAAGTGGAGCAAAGATTAGAATATCTAGTGTGATTCACTAATTCATCCTCAACTTGAGATTGACTTAGTGATCCATCATTAAATTCATACGAGGATAAATGATCATTTTTATTCAATTTGTCAGGGATAAAATTAACAAGCTCATCTGAAACATCCTGATTATTTGCACAATGATCATGTGAAAGCATTACTAAATGATCTTAGTTAATGTCTCCACTTTTTTCTTCCTCAGTAAGTTGATAAGGAATTGAATGATCACTAAAGACAAAATGACTAATGAGTTTCTCTGAGGGAGGAACTTCAGTAGACCTGTTAACGAAAGGCTCATCCTCAGAAATTCCCTCAGGATCAGGACTAACACTACCTAAAAAGCAATTTGAAAACTTATGGTTTGTACAATGATTAAAGATTTGACTTTCGATTGACTCAAAAGTAGAAGACTTATCATCAGAAGAAATTGGGCAGGAACAGTCATCTCCGGATGTTGACAAATCACTTGATATTTGATTGTTAAATGATTCAACAATAGGATCGGAAAGAGGAAGGTTTTGATTTTGGATTTGATTTGAAAGATACATATCATCGAATTCACCTCCCCATTCTTCTAGGAATTTATCTTCAAACATGTCATAACCAGAAATGCTATTGGGTTTCAAATTCGAAAGCCAGAGTCTAGCTCTTTCTTTGAAAGATGAAGCCAATAGTCTCATACACACATCCTCATGGGTTATGGATAACTCTCTAATAATTTCCCTAAAAAGTTCAAGGTGTCTTTTAGCAGAGATTTCATAACTTCCATCGAAAATAGGCAACCTTGCACATGCTTGATGAGGAATATGATGAGGATACCTAACAATTTTTGAAAAGTCAAAAACTTTTAAACGACCGAAAGTTCTAGGTCACTCAGAAGCAGCCATGGTTAATAATTTTTTTTATTTTTTTTATTTTTATATTTATTTTTAAATTCAAGAACTTGAAAACAAAATGATGCACCCCATGGGTTCTAGGTAACGATAAGATCTGTCTAAATTCTAGTGTTATAGGGATGTAAATGAACTCACTCCTCAGCGGAGTCACGGTTGGGAGTCGCCAGGTAGATTTCTTAAACTCTTCTACCAAGATATGTGTCGTTGTATATGCAGGAGAGAGTGAATAATGACTACTAGATTTATCCAAGGTAAGCCCTATGCCTTTCAATACCAAAATGTTAGGCAAAGAGAATCGGAGGGCTTTAAGAAAGGTATGTCAAACAAGAGTAAGCTATTGCCTCCCCAGCAACGGCGCCAAAATGTTATCACCTAAACTGTAGTTACCCCTATGGATGTATCCACTCATGGATGGCAATAGGGAAGAGCAACTCAAAAGGTGCAACCACGATCACCTCGACCTCCAATATATGGTTGTCACGCTAGTCGAGGCAACCTTCACTTTATGTTATCTAGACCAGACAACAAAGCGGGAGACCCGATCTACTCCCGATAGGAGAGATCAAAACCAAGACACCAAATCAAGTTATTTCTAAGTGAAGTAAGGTGTATGGTTTATCCTAGACCTTAGGATGAAGTCACAAGACAAGTGAGGGGTTCAATGAGTATAGCTTTGGTTCATTATGGATGTGAAAGTGACTTATGATTTGTGAAATAGGATCCAGGATTAAAGTATTAGTTCAATGTGAGAAAATCCACTGCCTTGGGAACCGTGTCCAATGCAGGGTAGTTTAGGGGTTGAATTGGGGCTAACTAGTACAAGTGACAAGCTTGATCATGAAGTATGATGGCATCAAAGGGTTTAGTCTACCACACAAGGGTCAAACCACAAGTCAATCCAACATTCTAGGAAAGTCGAATTGACTTGGAGAGAGACCAGTGCCTTGGGAATTGGGATAATGGAGTCAAAGTAAGGTTAACTTGTGGTTAAGGACTCCTATTGCATGAGATAAGTGGGCAATTAAAGTCTTGATGGATGAATAGGTCTAGATCTATGTTTGACTTAAGTGGACCACAATCCCTTAAAACAAGGAATGCTATCCCCAAGGCGAGATTTGACAAGGTGACCTACTAGACCTAGGTTTTGAATTATTCTCGTTCCAAATCCACTGAAATCTCAAGTACCCATGTCCTAGAAGTGGGCCAACTCACTTCTCCAAGGTGGTGCGACTTTACCCAAGGAGGCTAAAAAGTGGGATAAGTGGGGTCAAGACAAGTCCAATGACATCCAAACTTTAGATCCAAGTAGGAGTGTGGATCTACAATTTCAAGGCAATCCGATGGCTAGATCTTACTAGATCTGAGTTTAAAGATACCAAGTGGTCCAAAATGGGGATTAAATCTCTTAAAATGTGGAATAGGGCCCACAAGGTAGAAGTCAGAAAAGTGACAATCTGGGGGTAGGTTATTGGATGTGTAGATCATGAATCAAGCGGGATCTCAACTACCCACATACTAGATCTAGGTCAACCCACCAAACTAGGAAGTGCACCCTTGCTTGGAGAGGCTAAATGCCTTGGGAAGAGGGTCAAATGGAGGCCAATCCTCACCAAACTATAAATCCGGGATGCCGTGGATACTATAGAGGTGGGTTTTAAATATCTTACCCAAGAAGCCACTAGATCTTAGTAGATCTGAAAAAATGTAAAAATGAGGGTTTGAAGAAATAAGGGTTTTATCAATTTATGAGTTAGGTCAATGGATTGGATCAAGATAAGAGAAACAAACCTGTGGATCTTACCTGGGTAACCTTGTAGATGCCTTGATGATGATGATCTATGCAAACCCGATCAATTTGAGAAGCTTTGAGGTAGTTTTCTATGCAATCGATTTAGTCCAAGAAGCCAATGCGCCCTCTCTCCTGCACAACAAACGTCAACAATATCAGATTTGATGTAATCAAGAGATAAGACTAATGCCACAAGAGAAGTAACAGAAAGATAGCATAGATCACAATGATACTAATGATAACCCCCTAATACAAGCAAATGCCAAGAAAGTCGATTTGAAGAAGCCTTGCAAAATCGCCCTTGATGAAGTCGCCCTCCTCTAAACAAGACAATGATTTCCAAAATAGATAGATCTTACCACAAATTCCAAATGCTAGGTTGCAATAGACTTTCCAATCACCATCTAAGAACACCAGATGCAAAAGAGACCACAAGAATTTCCACAAGAAAGTTTTTCTATACCAATAATCCAAGAGCCAAAGACCCCTTACAAATGAGAAGCTCTCTCCTTTAAATAGGAAGGAGAGGCATCAAAATCCTAACCACTTTTTGAATGAGTGGCTAAGATTAAAAGATACAAATGTCTAATCAATGGTTGAGATGAGCTCAACAATAAAATACATGGATCACTAATAAAATATAATATGAGTGGACAAAATCGCCCTAGAAAAGGGGAATCCCACCAAATCATGATGACAAAATACAATAGGAAGCTTATGGTGGGTCCAAGGGATAATTTTAGTCACCCTTGGTCAATCCCCATAGCACAATAATAATAAAACAGTCATCAATATACCAAATCGTGCCTCTATGGTCAAATCGTAGGCCTCAAAAGACCTCAGAAATCATCAGAAAATGCCATAAGTGATGGATGCGGGCCCCGATGAAGCTGAAACTGCTGGAGGAGGTGTGGAAGACATCGAACCATCATCACTGATCATCCCATGCCATAACATTGCCTCAGTAGCCCAAATCGATTTCCTCAATAGCCATTTCTACCAATCCTTAAATGCCTCGGGAAGCGTGAAACTGCCCCAAACTGCCTCCTGGAGTGCCTGCGCTATCAAGGTGAGGGCACCGGTGTGTCCAAGAGGGGGGTAATATGGTAAAAACAAGTGGCTGGACCACCCCCTCCAAGCACAGCGCCATAGGTCAACCGGATAAAAATCACATCTGCTCTGACAGGGCCTCCGACAGACCAAAACTGCACTGGGATAGCCTACTGAGGCTCAATCATCACTGTAAGTGCCCGGAACTGAAAACAAACTGTCTCATTGGACTCAAAAGGTCCAAATCCATCCAAGATGTGTACTCATACACCATATGAGTCTCTACATGATCAATATATATATCCAATATACCGGAACAGGGCAAATAATAATAATCTGTAAATGATCAAATACTGCTGTAAACCAAGAATCATCATCATAACCCTGTAGCTGCTGCATAGAATCATCATATACATGTACATAGACCATATATCATCCATCCATATCATCACAAGGTCCAACCATCTCATGTCCTATGTTTGACCTTGGTCAAACTAGGTCTAACCAAGTCAACATGCCCAAATATAACTCAGACCATCATTGGAAGCTGCTGCAAAGTGTTAAAGGTTAATGCATGTTCTACAACTTATTCAAATAACAATTATAACACAAAGTAATCATTACTGGCAATCTAAATCCAAATATATAATGTCATTAATTATTATTATTACTCAGACTAGACTTTCAAGATCATACTCACTTCATAGCTGTGATCAAGTTGCTAGTGAAGAGTGATGGCTAAAATAACTGGCTAGGCTAAGGGATGACTTGACTGACTTAACTTTGTGACACTTTGGCAAAGGGAAAGGGAATACACACCATAGTATATATTGAATGAGCAACAACACAGGGAATGGCGGTGTCTCACAAATGGATGAGTTGTTCAAAGAGGGTTTATTCACCTTTAACAGATGCGCACAATCCATAATACAAATAAGGCCAGCAATTGTTTTGATATAGCATTTAAGTTCCATTGTTTTTTGGGCCTGAAGTTTCCATAGCCTTGGTCTATGTGTGTTTATAAACACATTGCATAGACTTACATTTATTTTAGGTTTTCTGCTGCACGTGTGTTTTTAAGGCACTTGTTTACCTGAGCACTTCTAGGTGTGTCATGGACAGCTTGTTTACCTAGGTATTTACATTTCCAAAAGATATAACATTTTATTTTCATGGCCATTTTCATTTGGCATGCCTTTCATTCATGTGTGTTTAGAAACACATTGCATGAATGGGCTTTTCATACAAGATATAGCATTTCATTTTCCAGATTTTGTATTCATGGTAGCACTAAAAGTTTCAGGTTTAGCCAACACAACTTTAGTGACTAGGGGGAATTCCAAGTAACTCCAACTCACCATAGGTAAGTTTTGTCACCAACTCAGAGCCGAGACACAATAAACAGGGAAGCTCATCCAATACAGAGGCTACAGTGGGGGAAAGTCCTCCATGCCACTAGTGAAGTAGTAAGTCAGGGTGATAAACTAAGAGGTAGGCAATGGATGGATGAAGACAATGAATAATGGAGCCAACACTAGCAAGCCAAGGTATGGTGGAATGATCACCTCTATTCTCCCTAAGGAGGGTAAAACCAACGAATATGAATAGTGAACTTCTAAGTCTGAGTAGGGACAATATAATATATATAATAAGCTTCAACCAGGTCCGTATATCTATATGATCGCCAGATCATGACACTAGGTGCTAAGACATGCTATGAGAATAAGTATAAAAGCAATATAACCATAACACAATGATATACCTGCTGAGTCATATACCTGAATGCTCATCAACCTGTACCATCATCTGTCCTCTGAAACTGCTGCTGTAACTCTGGGCGCTACTGACTGCTCTGTACCAATGGTATAATGGCTACATCGGTCATCTCTCTGAGTGTCCTGAGACTCAGTCATGGCATGGGGAATACAACTGTTGTCCAAAATCTGATAGTGATCCAACATAGATGCTCATCTCAGCATCTCAAATGTAAGGGAACTGGCTGAATAGTGTACTGGCATCAGAAAAATAATGTATGGTAGCCCGGCTACTATATATGTGATAACAGGGCCTATGGAGTCACCCAAGTAAGACGTTTTCAAGAACCCACTTTGCAATATGCTTGATACCAAAAACCCAGAAATGGTTTTCCCGTAAACCAAGTCTGTTGACCCAGGGAATTTTCAGAAGATTTAGGCTTATGGTTTTAAATTTAAATGACAGATGGATAAACTAATGGAATGAGAAACTTACCTTGAGATCATACCTGTGTGATGGAAGTGCTTGCCATGTTAATGAGGAATGCTCCCACAGAGATCAAATGAGAAATCTTCAATTTTTCTTGCCACAATGAGATGCCCTAGCTCCACACGTGCGCCCTCCTCTTCCGTCAAACCAAGGAAATCGATTCAATCAGAATGATCAAGAATGGAGGAAATACAAGCAAATAGCAATGATAACATGAAGTAGAAGGTACTAAGACAGTAATACTCCATGTTACCGACGAAGAAACCCCAAAGAAGAGGAAGGGAGAGTCTCCCCTACCAATGCATCCTCCTTGAAGCAAATCGACCTCCACCTGTAGATGAGAAAATGTGGAACAAAATAGATAGCAATATAATCTCCAATAACCCAGTACAAAGGAAGAACAAACAGTAGAACTCCAAAAGCATTCACCACCACAAGACAAGTAGATGCAATAATAATTTTCTATTCCAATAATCCAAAGCCAAAAGTCCCTTTACAATGAGAAACTCTCTCCTTTAAATAGGATAGAGAGATACCAAAACCCTAACCACCTTTTGAAATGGATGGCTAGGATTAAAAGATCAACATGATCTAAATGGTTGAGATGAACTCAACAATAAAGTACATGGATCAACTCAATAATATAATATAACAATGCACAAAATCGCCCTATGAGAGGGGGTCCCACCAAATATGATAAAATAAACATGACTAAAGCCAATGGTGAGTCTAGGGGGTAATGTTTAATACCCCTAGTGTGTCCCCATGGCACAATGACATCCTATGACCAAGCTAGACACCAAATCATGCCTCCCTAGGAAAGTCGTGAGCCTCCAAAGGCTCCAGAAAGTCATAAAATGTAACAAAGAGATGGGTGTGGGCCCCACTGAATGCTGAAACTGCTAGAGAAGGTGTGGAAGACATCACACTCATCATCAAAATCCATCCCATGCCATTTCCTTGCCTCAGTAGCCCAAATCGAATCCTTCCGTAGCCATTTTCACCATTTTTAATCTGCCTCGGGAAATGTGACACTGCCCAAACTACCTCCTAGAGTGCCTGCGCTGTCAAGGTGAACCCACCAAACTCTCCGGGAGGGGGTTAATATGGTAATAACAAGTGGCTGGACAACCCCCTCCAGATACAGCGCCCTAGGTGAACCAATCAAATCATCCCTCTGCTCTAACAGGCCATCTGATATGGCAAAACTGCACTAGGATGGCCAACGGAGGCCAATCATCACTGTAACTGCCCAGAACTGAAAACAGACTGTCTCATTGGACTCAGAGAACCCAAATCCATCTAAGGTGTGTACTCATACACCCTATGGATCTCTGCATGATCATATAAAATATCCAACATACCCAAACAAACCAAATAATAATAATCTATAAAAGTGCTGAAAAACACAAATCATCATCATAAGCTTGAAACCACTGCATAGAACCATCTAGTGACCTGTACCAGACCATATATCATATCTCTGCATCATCTGAGGCCTATCCACCTCATGTCCTATAGTTGACCTTGGTCAAACTAGGTTTGACCAAGTCAACATGACCAATAATATGACCCAAGCTGTCATCAAATTGCTGCAAGTGTCAAAGGTTAAAGCATGCTCTACAATTTATTCAAGTAACAATTATAACAAGAAGTAATCATTTCACTGGCGATCTACCAAACAAATATATAAGGCTTTTAATTATTATTATGACTCAGACCATACTCACTTCATAGTTGTGACCAATTTGCTAGTGAAGGGTGAGGCTAAAAATTAAAAGGCTAGGCTAAGAGATGACTACTAACTTGACACTGTGACACTTCGGATATGGAAAGGGGATACACACTCTAGCATATGCTAGATAAGCAATAACACAGGGAATGGCAGTGTCTCACAAATGGGTAAGTTGTTAAAAGAGTGCTTATTCAACTTAGGCATCATGTCTACATTTAAGATGATCCAAGTTCATTAGAATCCATTGATTTCACTGTATGGCCTTTTTGGCCTACATAACCCTTCACGGAGTATCATCATCACTGCTGCTGTATTCTTCATCTCGATCACTGGGCTATCTGTCAATTCTTCTCGTCATAGGAAGTTCTACAGAGCCAGCCCTTTTTCATGCTGGATGTAGGCCTAGCCTCCTGTAGGTCTTCATCATCTCTGCGAGCGTGTGATCCTGTGGACGTGCAAGGACGTGCGACTTATTTACAGCGTTTTGTCTGTAATTTCGCACAAAAGACGCAAGGTTATATGAGGTTGATGAAAAAGGACATCCCGTTCATTTGGGATGATCAATGAAAAAGGACATCCCATTCATTTGGGACGATCAAGCTCAACAATCTTTCGAAAGTTTGAAACATGCCATCACGCATGCCCCTGTGATCCAATCGCCAAATTACTACCGAGATTACATTTTATATCTCGCAGCTTCCGACACCACTATCGCCATGGTTTTGGTACAGGAAGACCAGAACACCCAAGAGCATGTGATATACTATGTCAGCAAAGGTCTCATTGACACTGAAACTCGCTATTCACATGTTGAGAAGCTCGTTCTCGCAGCAGTCACTACCGTGTAGAAGTTTCATCATTACATTTTGCTCCACACCACCACTATCATAGTTGATTCAAAGCCCATGTACCACATTCTGACTCGTCAGGTGCTTGGGGGCAAGTATTCATGCTGGATCGTGATACTGCAAGAATTCGATCTTCTTTTCAAAAAAGCCAAGTCGAAAAAGTTTTTGGTGTTCGCTGAGCTCATTTGCAACCTTTCCCGTATTGATGCAGAATCTGAGCCCAATGACTCGTTTCCAGATGAGTCATTGTTTCTTATCAGTACGTCCAATCCATGGTATGGAGATATCACATTGTATCTTCAAACCCAACGTTTCAGCCCTGAATTGTCTCGTGACGACCGTCGTCGAATACGCCACCATGCAAAGTATTATCTGACTATCAGTGATACTTTGTACCGTCGTGGCATCGATTCTATCCTTCGACGTTGTCTGACTCGTGATGAAGTTGAACGCGTTCTGAATGACTGTCACGCCAGGGCATGTGGCGGTCACCTCTCTGGGATGGCTACAGCCCAGAAGATTTTGCGCGCAAGATATTATTGGCCGTCTATCTTCAAAGATTGTATTGAGGCCGTAAAAAAATGTCCTCCATGTCAACATTTTCATACGAAAAAGCGCACCCATCCCGCCCCGTTACAACCGGTTTTTGCCGTTGGCCCATGTTATCACATTTTATGTCGGGAGCAGCTTCCACACTGCAGACTGTGCAGTCGAGGACCGCACTGTACTTTTTTTCCAAATCGGAGATCAACTGCCTTCAAAGGAGGCATTTTTGTTCAGATTGCCCCTAGCAGATACATCAGAGGGGACAGACGGTTGGACTTACCATCTACCACAAGGTTACCTTTCCTTGCCAGGCTTTGACACAAGCCCATTTGAGACAGTGCATAGTCATATTCTGATAGAAATTGTCATAGTACAGTGCTGGTTTATTGTATGCCCGGATTCAACAGAGACCCAGCTTAGATACATGTTCAGTAGCAGCAGGTATATGGTGCAGCAGGTATTGGATGTATTGATTATTGCTCATGTTGTAGATTAGACTCTTTTACACTTGCTAGTACACTAAACTTTGCATGAGATGATATATTTGGTGATCTGCTTATGATATGATATGTTTGGGCCTATTGGTGATGTCAGTCCACCCCTCCAGTTAGACTTATGTATATGCACGCTGAGTCATGTCCTGTGTACTCGGCTTAGACTTGATCACTTAGCCCCTCGATAGCTGACTTTAGCACCATTATCACCTTCTCCACCCATCCGACTCATCCATGACACTTTTTCCCCGACTTGGATTCTGATTTGTGACCACGAGGACCCCCTTTCCCCACTGATCTCTGAATTTGCCATGACTCCCTGTTTATTGTGCCTCGGCTCTTTAGTGTATGAGATACACGGTTAGACCTAGGATTTGCTCCTGTCAGTTGCCCCCGATGTTGCAATGCAGTTAGGATTGTGCAGCCTCACCGGGTGCTCCCCACTTGTCATCGAAGCTTGTATTACCCACCCCCATTACCTTTGCAGTATGAGCGCCATGTTTATATCTTTTGAGATATGTATGTAACCCAAGAGGGCCATGAAGAAATGAAGAAATGAAAAAATAAAATGTAAATCAGGCTAAAAAGGCCCTTGTAAAATGTAAATCTAGCCAAAAAAGGGCTAAGTATGAAACTCATTGTAAAATCCATGCAATGTGTTTATAAACACACATGGATTCTGGTCAGCTATACATGTCAGCATTTGTAGTGGTTATTCCTCACCTAGTCCTGCAGGACAAGGAGGTGAGACAAGGAGGTGAGAAGGAGCAAGGGACAAGCTCAAGATTGCCCCCTAGAGTCTCAAGTTACGGTTTGCCGGACACCCAGTTTGGCGGCTCTAGAAAAGAACCTCACGGAATCTTCGGATATGGATGTGAGTTGTGGGATACTTGTTAGATGACTAGTGGTGGTTTCCCCGCACTATACCCATTTGTGAGGCACCGCCCTTCCCCATGTTTTGTCATGGCATTCTCACCTCAGTGGACCCCGCTTTCCCGAGTTGTCTTAGTGGTCACATGATCCTTATCCTTGTCTTCCCATATCTTTTACCATGTTGTCCACATCACCTAGAGTCAGCAAGGTGGTCAATTCTATGGAGGTGTATAGCATCCTAGCCTTTTTGAGGTGGTGGGCCCACTTCACTAGGGCCTTGTACTATTTCGGGATTTAATGTATTTTTTATCACCATGATATCATTTATTGCTTAGTAATGTACTAACTTGTTTAATTGAGCCTTGTCACTTCATGCTTACATACAGGTTTCAGCTAGCACTATAGTTGACCAGATTTGACTTGGTCAAACTGGGTTGACTAGGCCAAAAATGGGCCCGAAAAAATGTTGCGATTGGAATTTCGATTTCGATCATTTATTATCTACAGGGATTCCGTATGAGCATACAATTGACGGAACTGCAAAACATTGAGCCATTTGAGAGATTTTTAATTATTATTGGTCAACTTTGACCTGTTTTAATTAAAAATCATGGATTTGGGGCAAATAATGCCAAAGTGATGGATCAGAATCGTTCGAGTGGTCATCCCTACTACTTTTGGGGTCCACATTGCAGCAGTCGGTTCGGCAATCCGGGCAATAAAAGTGGGTCAAAAGCCCAATTTTCATCTTCAGCCATATAAACCAGCATAAATTACATGGAAATCAGAATTTTGACTAAGGCAACTATAGTGAAATGGCAAAATCAATGGCTGGCATGGGTAAAGGTAAATCATAAGGTAATTTTGGTATGTTTTGACATTACATTTCATGTTTGTGGGGTCCTCACTTGCCCAGCTCACCATGGAGGACGAGTTTGCCCATAGGGGGGCGTTTTTCTCCACTAGGGGAATTCGACTTGGTGTATGTTTTATGTATTGAACCTTAATGTATTGTGTTGGGGGGATAAAACATACTATAGACACCCCCCAACACCACTTCATATATTGTATGGACCCCACATGGTCCCTCTCATCCACTAGTGCGCTTCTCCTTGGGGCAATTCGCACCCCCCTCATTGAGTGATCTCCACCATTCGATTTTGTGGATGGGGAGATGATCTCAACCCTCCATTTTGGGGGGAAACTTAGCTAGAGAGTGAGCCATCTCTATAAGAGAATGGACTCACCTCCATTGCAGCCTCTAGGCACATTTGTACACTTGAGTTTTTGATGATATAGAGCCATTCTTCCACAATTTCTTAAGAGTTTATGGATAGATGTGTGTTGCTTGAATGATATCTAGTTTTCCATAGCCTTGTTGAGTTGCTAGTGTATTCTTTCCATATTGTCCTTGGCCATTCGACTTGCAGGTGAAGAGCTCAGCTGGAGGAGGGCGCAGTTTTGGGAGTGGGAATTCCCCAACTGCTCATATTCTTCAGTGTTTTAACAAGGGAGTTGTTATTGCATTTTCAGCCTTTCAATTCTCTCATTTTAGTCATTTTACTTGTTGGTTTCTCTTATTATTTGCTGCATCACTGACTTAGTCTTGTTTGTGGCAGGTACCTAGGGCGAATTTGGCCACTGGAAGCTCAGAACGCAAAGGGAACACGCTGCTGCTCGGCAACTGAGTTTGGAGAGCTAGTCTTCGACAATCTCATCCGTTCATTCACTCTCAGGTAGGTTGTTCTTTCTGGTCTCTAACATTTTAAATTTGAATATGTGTGTGCTAAGCAAAAAACTCACTTAAAAAACCCTAAAAATACAAAATATTAGTTTTAACCATAGGATTTCTCTTTTTATTAAAAACCCAGTAATGATTTATACCTAAAAGCCTATATCCCGAGTTTCATTCGAATCCGACCCCGTTTACCCCTAGAACTAGGAGCTGGTCACCTGCTGAATTCGCCCTCCTTGGGCATTTCAGCCAATTTCACTGTTGGGTTAACTTTTGGGTTGTGGGTATTCTTGATTTCAGCTTAGAACGCTATCTTACCTTAGGGAATCAAGTTTCAAAGCTTTTCGACTCCATTTGCCCGTAATTTTAGCACTGGTCCACCTGGCAAAAACGCCCCACTTGGGCGCTTTTCTCTTGCTACTTGATTGGGTTGATTTGGGGTTTTGGGTACTTCTGATTTGGATTTCTATTGTCATTTTACCTTAGGAAATCAAGTGCCGTCATCGAGAAGTGATCATAAACGTCATTTTCTTGCTGCCCTAGGTCCATTTGACTCATTACTTAACCCGGGTAGCTCATAATAGCATCACTTCTATTTCATTTCAGCTCCCTAATCATTTCAGCCATATAATATCTTGTTATAATCATAGTATTTAACTATTTCTGATTGTTGGTCACTTATCTCATCAAGCTTATTTTACTGCTTGTGTCCACTTATTGGCTGAAATCAATCATAGGAGCTCATCTACACTCATCCCTTGCTTTCATCTCTCGTCTTTCTGTGTTTGGGTGTATTTGTTGTCTCTCAACCATCACTGGTTGAGCAAGGTCTCCCCCTTGACTTGGCCAAGTGCCTCGTCTAAAGTGACAGTAGCCTTGTCCGGTGTGACTTCCGTTCATTTGAGCGGAGAACCTGGCTATTGCCGGTTACACCCTCCTAGTTGTATCCTCTACCGTCCCTATTGGGATATCCACCACAAACAACTAGAGATTGTGTGATAACAGCCCCTTCGCTAAATGGGGCATCAATTTCATGCATTGTAAGCCTACCTCGACCGGGGGGCATAGTTACGTCATTGTAGCTGTGTACTTTACAAAGTGGGCTGAGGCAATTCCTACATACACGAACGATGACAAGACCGTCGCACTCTTCATGTTCAACCATGTAAGAGCGTTGTTTGGAGTTCCTCAAGCGATAGTTATCGACCATGGTTCACACTTTATGAACCACATGGTTGACGAGTTGAGCGATAGATTGGGTTTTCGCCATGAAAACTCAACACCGTGCTACCCTCAGTCAAACAGACAAGTCGAGGCCATTAACAAGGTCTTGAAAACTATGGTCCAACGTATGGTGGGTACGCACAAGGCCAATTGGCATAACATGCTCTTCTCTGCGCTTTGGGCTTATAGAACCTCTGTTAAAACCGTCACTGGATTTACTCCTTTCCAACTGGTGTATGGATTGGAGGCGGTCCTTCCCATTGAGTGCGAGATTCCGTCTCTCAAGCTCGCCATCGAACTTCTCCCAAACACTACTGCCGAGGAAAAAAGGCTTCCTCTACCTAGCTAAGCTCGACAAGACTCGCCGAGATGCCACTCTTGCCAACATGGCTCATAAGAAACGCATCAAAGCGCAGTACGACAAGTCGATCGAATCTCGCACCTACAGCGAGGGATATTTGGTCCTCACATATGACAAAAAGCATTATAAACTGGGGGCAGGAAAGTTTGAGTCCATGTAGCATGGACCCTACATAGGAAACGCGTATTAGAGAAGGGAGCTTATGAGCTTGAAGATTATGACGGGATATCTTTGGGTGAACCCGCAATGGGCTTTACCTAAAGAGGTACTATGCTTGAGTCTTTCATGCATAAGCGTGCGTGTGTGTTTTCTGTGTGGTGTGACGCTTTGATTTCTTGCGTGTCTAGGTCTTGTTTCGTTTCTAATACCATGTTCTGTCTGCGTGTGCAGATGGCAACGTGTTATGGATTCACGGACGACGCTAGTCGGCATACCCACAACCTTGCTTCGGCAGCCCTATCTCCTCCACCATCCATGCCACCACTCCCCCTCTCATTTGGCAAGTGCGCCCCTCCTCTCCTCACTTGGTTTTTCCATAAATTGTGTGCTCCTCTCCATTGTTCACTAGTGAGAATTGGTGCAAGAGACATATCATTGTAATACTCATTTGGTTTTAAGTGTGAATAAAGAAGACTTTGGAGGTCAGCTTGTGGTGTTCTTGTTACATGTGGATGTACTATCTTGTGTCTTTTTCCAAGATGACTTGCGTATAAACTTCATTCTTCAAGGCTGTGGTGTGCTCATCGGAAAGATTGTTACCAATTTATGAGATAAGTTGTTTCAGTTTGTTTATTGCAGCAACTTAGTGATGTGTGCTTGGTAAGAGATTATTTTTGCATTTTCCATTTGTTTATGCACATGCAACAGTAGTTTCTTGTGAGTGTATATCTACACTTTAACTTGTGTTGGTGAGGTCTGTGATATGCAGGTGTTTTCTTGAGTTGGCAAAAGGAGGATCTTGTTTGTTTCCCCCTTTTCTAATCATCGTTTGCAGATATAGTCCCTTTGAATATCACTAAACCATCTCCAAAAGCTTCGGATTTCAACGAAGGACTTGTTCCATCTCTTTCTCTCACATTCAAACAAATCAAATCTTCTGGTTATTGGTTACTGATCGAAAAGTGGATCTGATTTATATATTGCTGTTAAAATCTTAAATAGATCAGATTCTATTATCAAGAAGTTTTAATCTTTCATTTCATAAAGAGTTCATTGTTATTAGATCAAAGCTCCTTGTTTATCTAGCACTTTCTCATCGAAAACTGGTTTAAATCGTCAAAAATTTTCAAGCTTTTATGAAGTAGTGTTAGATCTGATTTCAAAGTATTACCTGGCTGTCTTAGAGCTTGAAATTTGCAGCCACTAAAAGCTAGCAAAGATCCCAAGTAGACAAGCCCCATAGCTTGTTCTGCTTGGTTACTTTCCGTCATTTTAACTTAGTTTTTTCTGTGTTTTTAGGAGGTGTTCCAAAGACACTCTTAAAGTGTTTTTGGGCATCTTATACTGACGTTTGCTTGCTGGTTTGCAGCAAAAGACGAACAGGTAGGAGGAGGTGCTGCCAAAATTTCAAAGATCCAGGCAATCCGGAGGACCATTATTGATTTTTTGCAAACCGGATACCTTTTTCTCTCCAATTTTTGTAAGCCACTGAGTCAATTAAGACCGGGGCATTTCTATTGCATTGTAACTAAAGTATCAAACGAGAGCAAGTGGGCTAGTCAAGCGCCCACACCCCATCCCCCAGGGGGGAAAACTGTGTCGACTCAAAATTTCGTGGTTTGCAATTTTTTAGTTTAGATTTCTTTTTTTGCACTTAATAAAATCAATTTAGGGTTAAAATTAACCTTGTTTGTTTGTTCCACTAGCGGGCCACAAGTTCACTCAAAACGTAGTTTTTATCATTTTTTTTACAAACTCAAACGCCCCCCTTGCTTTCCCAAAGTAGGGTTTTCGTACAAGGGCTTGCCCTAGTACGTGCCTGAAAAGAGACTCTTGGGGTTTAAAAAAGATAAAATTTTGGTTCATAAAATTTTCTAAAAGAATACCAAGGTCTTCTCCCGTATGCTCTGTGGCAGACTTGCAGCTCAGTCTGATCCAGTTGGTACACATCAGAAAGGAGGAGATGACTAGTAATAGGATCTAACACCGCCCCGAATAAAAAAACCTTTATGTGAAAATCCGGCACATCGCGAACATTTTGTTGTTGTGGGGAAATTTCTCAGAAGGCTTGGGACAAAACTGAGTAGTGACCTCTTGGAAACCGTTAGGCTTGCCCTCGTTGGTACACCATCTGAACACCTCCTCGAGACTCCGATTCAGCCCAAGCCTGAGAGGGAAGCCACACATCAAAATTCCGGACATGTTCCCCCGTACCTTGCGTATATTGGGAACCCACCTGCCATAATAAAAAGATCACTTTGACATTAATCTTAGAATACACCAAGAACACTGGCACAACATTTACTTTTCTGCTCATGTATCTATTTCGACTCCATTATAAGGCATTGGTCTATATTGATATTATTTCATGTTATTAACAAATGTTGCAAATGATGAAAATAGTGAATGGGAGCAAATGATGTATTGATGAATGTTTGATTTGCTTTATATAAGTATATGCTGCTGTTATCTTGGTTATCAAAAAAGTATTTTTCTAACTCCTAGATTAGACACCTTAGCTTGTTTTTGTTTTTAGGATCCACCCCCCTTGGCTTCACTAGGAAAGCCTAGACGGATGAGTCGAGTCCTAAGTGACAGCACTTGACTCTGACTTGCCCCCAAGGCCACACCAACAGCTTGAAGACTTCTGCTGCGTTTTCCCAGGTGTGGAACCAAGCGGCAACATTTTGGCGCCGTTGCCGGGGATAAGTCTTTCTATTCCCGGAATACGACTTTTGAGTTTTCCTTTTTTGTTTTTGCTTTGTTTGATGTATGTAGTGAATTTTTTAAATTGACTAAGAGCATCTGGCGACTCCACTGTCAACAAATTTACCAAGGCGTTTTTCAAGAAGGAATCCTCAGAACTTGCTTCAGTTCTTTCCTGAGCCTGAAAAGGTCTATCATAGAAGGAAAAGAAAGCTATCTTCTTGAAAAACCCTTGAGGATCTTGGTTCTCAGTCAATTTCTGATATTCACCTTTTATTTGCAAAAAATAATTTGAATAATCTTCACGTTGAAATGGCTGAGTTTGGTCCTTATGATTTTACTGCTATAATTGGTTACCCTCATGATATTCCTGAAAAAGTTATTGATAAGTTGCCATCTTTTCAAGGAAATAATGCTATTAGTGCTAAATCCCATATAACTCGTTTTTGCCATTGTTTTGACAAGTGGTGCTGCTATAATTGGTTACCCTCATGATATTCCTGAAAAAGTTATTGATAAGTTGCCATCTTTTCAAGGAAATAATGCTATTAGTGCTAAATCCCATATAACTCGTTTTTGCCATTGTTTTGACAAGTGGTGCTTGAGTTCCAAGCATGAAGATGTAAAAATGAAGTTGTTTGCTTTATCGTTGGAAGAAGATGCTTATGAATGGTTTAACAAGTTGGAAGCTGACAAGTACAAAACATATAAAGAAATTGAAACTATTTTCTTAGCCAAATGGGGGGACATCAAAGAAGACCGCTACCTGCTAGCTACCTTGACCAACACTAAGAAGAATGAAAATGAAACAATGGAAGAATTTAACCTGCGAATTGCCCCAAGGAGAAGCGCACTAGTGGGTGAGAGGGACCATGTGGGGTCCATACAATATATGAAGTGGTGTTGGGGGGTGTCTATAGTATGTTTTATCCCCCCAACCTAATACATTAAGGCTCAACACATAAAGCATACACCAAGTCGAATTCCCCTAGTGGAGAAAAACGCCCCCCTATGGGCAAACTCGTCCTCCATGGTGAGCTGGGCAAGTGAGGGCCCCACAAACATGAAATGCAATGTCAAAACATACCAAAATTACCTTATGATTTACCTTTACCCATGCCAGCCATTGATTTTGCCATTTCACTATAGTTGCCTTAGTCAAAATTCTGATTTCCATGTATTTTATGCTGGTTTATATGACTGAAGATGAAAATTGGGCTTTTTACCCACTTTTATTGCCCGGATTGCCGAACCGACTACTGCAATGTGATCGTGGACCCCAAAAGTAGTAGGGATGACCACTTGAACGACCCCGATCCATCACTTTGGCAATATTTGCCCCAAATCCATGATTTTTAATTAAAACAGGTCAAAGTTGACAATAATAATTAAAAATCTCTCAAATGGCTCAATGTTTTGCAATTCTGTCAGTTGCATGCTCATATGGAACCCCTGTAGATAATAAATGATCGAAATCGAAATTCCGATCGCAACATTTTTTCAAGCCCATTTTTGGCCTAGTCAACCCAGTTTGACCAAGTCAAATATGGTCAACTATAGTACTAGCTGAAACCTGTATGCAAGCATGAAGTGACAAGGCTCAATTAAACAAGTTAGTACATTACTAAGCAATAAATGATATCATGGTGATCAAAAATACATTAAATCCCGAAATAGTACAAGGCCCTAGTGAAGTGGGCCCACCACCTCCAAAAGACTAGGATGCTATACACCTCCATAGAATTGATCACCTTGCTGACTCTAGGTGATGCGGACAACGTGGTAAAAGATATGGGAAGACAAGGATAAGGATCATGTAACCACTAAGACAACTCGGGAAAGCGGGGTCCACTGAGGTAAGTATGCCATGACAAAACACGGGGAAGGGCGGTGCCTCACAAATGGGTATAGTGTAGAGAAACCACCACTAGTCATCTAACAAGTATCCCACAACTCACATCCATATCCGAAGACTCTATGAGCTTCTTTTCTAGAGCCGCCAAACTGGGTGTCCGGCAAACCGTAACTTGAGACTCTAGAGGGCAATCTTGAGCTTGTCCCTTGCTCCTTCTCACCTCCTTGTCCCACAGGACTAGGTGAGGAATAACCACTACAAATGTTGACATGTATAGCTGACCAGAATCCATGTGTGTTCATAAACACATTGCATGGATTTTACAATGAGTTTCATACTTAGCCCTTTTTTGGCTAGATTTTGCATTTACAACATAAAGGCCTTTTTAGCCTGATTTACATTTCATTTCTTCATTTCTTCATGGCCCTCTTGGGCTACATACATATCTCAAAAGATATAAACATGGCACTCATATTGCAAAGGTAATGGGGGTGGGTAATACAAGCTTCGACGACAAGTGGGGAGCACCCGATGAGGCTACACAATCCTAACTGCATTGCAACATCGGGGGCAACCGACAGGAGCAAATCCCAGGTCTAACCGTGTATCTCACACACTAAAGAGCCGAGGCACAATAAATAGGGAGTCATGGCAAACTCAGAGATCAGTGGGGTAAGGGGGTCCTCGTGATCACAAATGAAAATCCAATTCGGGGAAGAAGTGTCATGGATGAGTCGGATGAGTGGAGGAAGTGAAGATGGTGCTAAAGTCAGCTACCGAGGGGCTAAGTGATCAAGTCTAAGCCAAGTATACAGGACATGACTCAGCGTGCATATGCATAAGTCTAACTGGGGGGGTGGACTGACATCACCAATAGGCGCAAACATATCATATCATAAGCAGATCACCAAATATATCATCTCATGCAAAGTTAGTGTACTAGCAAGTGTAAAAGAGTCTAATCTACAACATGAGCAATAATCAATATATGCAATACCTATTGCACCATATACCTGCTGCCACTGAACCTGTATCTGAGCTAGATCTCTACTGAATCCGGGCATACAATAAACCAGCACTGTACTGTAACAATCTCTATCAGAATATGACTAGGCACTATCTCAAATGGGCTTGTGTCAAAACCTGGCAAGGAAAGGTAACCCTGTGGTAGATGGTAAGTCCAACTGCCCGTCCCCTCTGATGTATCTGCTAGGGGGAATCTGAACAAAAATGCCTCCTCTGAAGGCAGCTGATCTCCAATCTGGAAAAAAGGTACTGTGCGGTCCTCGGCCGTACAGTCTGCAGTGTGGAAGCTGCTCCCGACATAAAATGTGATAACAGTACCCAAGGTAAACCCTAGAATCTTAAGGGCACAAGGCCGGGTCAACAACAAAGCATTAAGCCATTACAACAATATACTCATTATGAGCTCAACATGTCACTTACGGGGATAGAACCTGGGTGGGGAGGATAACGCTCCATCCCACAACCACAAGAGCTAGACCCAATTGAGTATCATAAACATTTTTGCTAAATATGTCTCCTCATTTCACCTTGAACCTAATTGCAAGATTTAGTAATCCTATCCTAGGCAAGGCTCCCTTGAATTGGAGAAGAGCCAACCTAAAGAGCAGAAGAGGGTTGGTGCGATGACATTGGCCTCCCTCTTAGTTTCACTAAGCCCATACCTAGAGCTTTAGAACTTTATCTTGAAGGGTGTAAGCTTGGGTGATAACACTCATTTCCCTGATTTAGTGAAAAAAACATGGTTGAGAGATGGAACTAGTTCAATACTCCATTGCACACTTTAGCACATGCCCTAAACCCAAGATTTTATGATGAAGACCTTATTGATCCAAACAAGGGGAAGAGGAAGGTGCCACATAAGGATAGGGAGAGAGAAAATGGAGTTAAAAGAGCCCTTATGAGAATGTTTCCAGGTCATCTTCATCGGGAGCTGATGGAAGAATTTGCCAGTTTCGTTGTTGGTTTGGATGATCATTCAAACATATCAAATTTGGATGAGAAGAGCACCATGAGTTCAATTAGATGGTGGATTTTTCATGGAGCAAATGTTGTACATTTGCAAACCCTCACCATTTGTATTATGTCACAAGTGACAAGCTTTGCATCAGTGGAAAGGAATTGGAGAACCTATGGTTTTATTCATTCATCGAAGTGCGCAACAAGTTGGGTTCACAGAAGGCTAAGGATCTTGTTTATGTGCATTCCAACCTTCACCTTGTATCTTATCGAGGTCCAAAATATAGTAGTGGGCCTTCTAGAGATAGGGATGTGGATCTACAATCCCCTAGCTTGGACATCTCTCTTGCTACATTGAATCATGACGAGCCTAGAAGTGAAATTGGAAATACTTCTTTTACTCCACATTCCATTGTTGAACAAGCATCTTGTTCTATTTTTCATGATGATTATGAAGATGAGGATGATTACTATCAAGCTTTACCATCTTAGCCTGAAGAAATTCAGTGGCAAAAACTAAAGTTCTCTTACAGAGTTTTTGTCAAACACTTTGAACCAAATTGAGGTTTGAAGAAGATTATTGTGCATTTAATAAACTGAAAATGCCAATTACTAATCTTGAACAACAAACACTAGCATTCAAAGAACAAGATCTCAGAAACTGGAAATGAAAAATTGACACAGAATTTTAGGGCAATGCCCAAGGCAAAACCTCAACAGAGGAAAACCCCGAGAAAGAAATTTTATTACGAGAGAAAAACTTGGAAATTCTACACTTAGAATCTATCCTACAACATCAAGGAAAAACAATTTAGAAACCCACTTATCTGCAACCTTCAGTCTGAATAGAAAATCATGCCAGATTTTGCTCATAGTCAACCCACACGTGTGACTACAATTTCTTGGATTCTATGCCAAGTACGAACTGTACTTCTGTTGTATGGTTTATGCCCGGCATTAAATGCAGACTAGCCTTGAGATTCGTGCTAGAATGTGACTCCAACTATCTCGAAGTCTGTGCCTGCAATCTGCCTTGAAATCCGAGCCTATACGGTCTGGCTATACGGTTTGATGTACTACAGCAAATGTTCTTGGAATAGTGACCTTGTTTTGCCGTGGTGAACAACTCTCAGAACCAACAAAAATCTTCTCCAAGATTTTATTTCTCTCTCTTTCTCAAATGTTTTCTTCTTTCTTGTGTTTTTCTCTCTTCCCTAAGCATGTATTTGTACTTTTCATTTCTCAAGAAAACCCTAAATTCCATAACTAACTAACTTTGATCAAGGGTTAGTATGAGTTAGACCTGAGAGCTCTCATTAAATGTGCAATGAAATTCACTTTTAAATAATAAAGTGCACATTAAATACTTTTCCCATTTATTTAATTTTCACTTAAATGAAAAAGTACAAAGTCACTTTAAAAACATAAAGTCACTTTACCTTAAAAAAATACTTAGGAAATACAATTTATGTCCTCCCCATGTAAAAAACAAAAAATCATTAGGAAGGACATCCAAAGTTAAATTTCAACAGCCCATGTTTTATTTCTATGTTCATTGCTCATGGCTTGATACATGTAGAAATGGTTTAATAAAATTACTATTCTATTAATTCTCTCCACACACACGTAATAGTTGTTAGTTTTTCTACTTTAGTTCAATATTATCTACGATCTTTAACTGAAAGAATAACAAGCACAGCAATACACAAAAGACACAATAGTTTTCCTCAGGGAAACCATAAAGGAGAAAACCCCGCAACTTCCTCAAAGATAGTTTCATCACTAATACAATATCAAGCCAAAAATGGAAAACCCCAAAATAAGTCTTCTGCAGCTTCTCTCTTCTTCACTGGCGAACTTGTCCTCTCTCTCTTGCTTATGCGAACTTGTGTGAGTGAGTGTGTGTCCAGATGAGAGAGCTATGCTCTCTATTTATACTTTACTTTCCACTTGACCTTTTCACTAAATAGGTCGCCCTCAACTAAACCTGACTGGGCCGACTTTTCTAGGAAGACTCAATAACCCTATTACATTTGACTCTAGGGGATCTATCGCCCCGACTTACAATGGAGGTTTTACCTCAATGACTTTGCATGACCAAATGTAATAATGACATCTCTAACCGGACGAAAAACATCTCCGTTGGAGGTACAAATAAAATACAATAATAATATCAATATAAAATACAATTGAATATCTTCTGAAGTTACATTTACATTAACACTCCCTCTTAACTAGGAAGGTATTCTCTCACCACAGTCATCATCACTCTGGACACAATTCAGGACAATGTCATCATCGTTGGATCATCTTCAATGCTGGAACATCATCATCAACAATGGATCATCATCGTCGCTGCTACAGCAATCTTCATTCCGTTGATCATTGATTAGTGACATCTCTCGAATCTATCTGTCATAGGAAGTTCTACAGAGCCATCCCTTTTTCATGCTGGATGTAGGACTAGCCCTCATGTAGGTCTTCATCATCTCTGTGAGCAAGCCATCAAGTAGGTATAGTCCAGGACCAGCCATTACATTGCCACTGCAATCACCTACGTCTCCTACTATCGCCTCATCGTATTTAGATCATCTCATCATCACACGGAGCACAACCCAGATGCACATCTTATGTCCCACAATGGTCATCTCGCGTCTACTAGCATGGGAGGACAATCCAAAGCACCCCAGGTGCAATACGTCCCAAGGACAACCTACGCCTTCCACCATGCGAGATCCTGCCTAGGCACGCACACAGTGTCTTATGACCGGTGGACCTCTCAACGTCTCCAGTATGGGAGGACAATCAGGAGCATCCCATATGCATTACGTCCCAAGGACCACCTACGCCTACCACCATATGAGAACCAACCCTTACATCTACCAACATGGGAGGACAATCAGGAGCACACCAAGTGCATTACCTCCCAAGGACCACCTACGCCTACCACCATGCGAGAATGGCTCTAACTTCTCCAGCATGGGAGCACAACCCGGGGCACACCAAGTGCATTACGTCCCAATGGACAACCTGCGTCTTCCACCATGCGAGAAGCAATGCATCTGCGTCTTTCGATCTCATCACTCCCTCTTACGAGGAACCTCGATCTAGAGAACACCAAGCTTCTCTCTGAAGTACTCGAACTTCACTCTGGCTAACGGCTTGGTCAACACATTGTCTATATGCTCGTCTGTCACTATATATTAGAGTTTCACTGCTCCTCTCTGCACCATATCCCTGATATAGTGGTACTTGATCTCAATGTGCTTCGACTTGTCATGGAACACCAGGTTCTCAGACAACTTCACACAACTCTAGTTGTCACAGAAGATACAAGTCGCCTCTAACTAGAGATCAAACAAATCAGACAGTAGCTTCCTAAGCCATACTGCCTCACAACTAGCCGAACAAGCTGCAACATACTCTGCTTCGGCTGTACTCAATGCCACGCACGACTGCTTCCTGCTAAACCAGGAGATCATACCGGATCCCATACTAAAGCAGCATCCTAAAGTGCTCTTCCTATCTACGGTACTTCCTGCCCAATCCGAATCAACATAACCCTACAAGTTAATCTTCTGATTCGCATCATACTTGAGCCCATAGTCAATTGTAACCTTCAGGTACCTCAATACATGCTTTGCAGCAATTAGGTGAACATGTCTCGGATCCTTCAGGAACTGGCTCAGGGTGTTCACAACAAAGCATATGTCTGGTCTCGTGTTCGCCAGGTACATCAATGAACCAATCATCTGATGATACTTTGTGGCATCAACTAACTCTGATGAAGCATCACATAGTAGCTTCAAGTTCGATGCCATGGGTGTAGCCATAGCCTTGCAGTCCATCATTCTGAATCTCTTCAGAATCTCTATTGCATACTTCCTTGTCCAAGGAAGATTCCATCCGCACTCTGCCACACCTCCATGCCTAAGAAATAATGCATCATACCCAAGTCCTTCATCTCGAACTCTGCGGCAAGCCTCCTCTTCACATCTGCAATGAGCTCATCCTCACCTGTCAGGAACAAGTCATCTACATACAACAGAAGTGTCACTGGACTTCCGGCTTCAACCTTAAAGTAAAGGTTGGAATCCGCTTTACTCTTAGTAAAGCCCAATCTCATCAAGAAACTATCCATCCTGTCGTACCACGTCCTAGGTGCCTGCTTCAATCCATACAAGGCCTTCTTCAATTTGCACACAAGTCTGCCTGTCATGTGTCTCAAATCTCAGTGGCTGCTCCACGTACACTTCCTCTTCTACTACACCATTCAGGAATGTTGTCTTGACATCCATCTGGTGTACCTTCCGATTCATCACTGCAGCCAATGCAGGTATAGGTCTGATGGAAGTGTATCTGGCTACAAGTGCAAACATCTCCTCATAGTCTATGCCTTCTTTCTGGGAGAAGCCACGTGCCACAAATCTTGCCTTGTGTTTCTCGATGCTGCCATCTGCAACATGCTTGATCTTATAGATCCACTTCGAAGTCAATATAGACTTCCCTTCTGGTCTCGGAACTATCTCCCAAACATCATTCTTCATAATCGACTGGTACTCTTCGATCATGGCATCCTTCCATTCTTTCTTCTTTGTTGCTTCTTCGTAGTTGGAAGGTTCTTTATCAATGATGTCACACAGCAGGGCCACATAGTTGGAGTATGGTCTAGGTCTCTTGCTTTCTCTGTGCATCCCCTCTGGAGCGCCATACCTCTCTGTATCTTATATTGCCTCTCGTACCCATGTTGGTTTCCTCTTGTGCGAGTTCTTCTCACGAGGTGGATCTACAAGTTCTTGTGGTTCTTCCATTTCGCGGTCTTCATAATCTTCTGGAACTGCTTCTTCAATTACTGAGTCTCTAATCCTGAGAACTTCAGGTTCTTCAATTTTCTTCAATAAGTAGTTTTCTTCATTTGATGTATGTTGAGTCTTCATCGCTTGTTCTTCGAAACAGGTCTCTCTTGTAGGTGATGGTAAACGATCTTTCCTACAAGTCAATTTAGTTGTGTGGTTAGAAACATTTCATAATTTTCAAAATAAATTCTTATGCATAAGGACATAGGTCACACAGTTATGCAACTATCTTAGCCAAGGTTTCAACACAACATTCCTCCATATCCCGTATTCATACGATAACTTTCTAGATGCCTTCCATCTCTACCAGAACATTGTTAAGAGTGTGCACTAATCCCAACATGTCAGCAAAGAGGTTTCATTCTAGATAAGTAGCAAGGGAATTGTTATCACATATATAGTAGCCAGGCTACCATACATTTTTTGTCAGATTCCAGTACACTATTCAGCCAGTTCCCTTGCATTGAGATGCTGAGATGAGCATCTACTATGGATCACTATCAGACTATGGACAGCAATTTTATTCCTCATGCCATGACTGAGTCTCAGGACACTCAGAGAGATGACCGATGTATCTATTTAGCCATTTGTACAGAGCAGTCAGTAGTGCCCAGATTTACAGCAGCAGTTTCAGAGGACAGATGGTGGCTGAGATGATAAGCATTCAGGTATATGACTCAGGAGGTATATTATGGTGTTGTGGTTATATTGCTTTTATTTTCATTCTTTTAGCATGTCTTAGCATTTAGTATCATGATCTGGCGATCATATAGATATGTGAACCTGGTTGTACTTTTATATATATCATATTTGTCCCTAGTCAGACTTAGAAGTTCTTGACCTATACTCATCGGTTTTACCCTCCCCAGGGAGATTAGAGGTGATCATTCCCAACATATTTTGGCTTGCTAGTGTTGGTTTCATTATTCACTGTCTTCATCCATCCATGACTTACCCAGTTTGTTCATTACCTTGACTTACTACTTGACTAGTGGCATGGAGAACCTTTTCCCACTGTAGCCTCTGTATTGGATGAGCTTCCTTGTTTATTGTGTCTCGGCTCTGAGTTGGTGACAAAACTTACCTTTGGTGAGTTGGATTTCCTCATGAAGCCCCCTAGTCACTAAAGATGTTGTTGGCTAAACCAGAAACTTTTAGTGCTGCCATGAATACAAAGTATGGAAATAAAATGTTGTATCTTGTATGAAATCTCATTCATGCAATGTGTTTCTCAACACACATGAATGAAAGGCAAGCCAAATGAAAATGGCTATGAAATATCAAATGTTATATCTATTGTGAAATGTAAAATGCCTAGGTAAACAAGCTGTCTAAAGACACACCTAGAAGTGCTCAGGTAAACAAGTGCCTTAAAAAACACACCTACAGCAAGAAGCCTTATGAAATGTAAATCTATGCAATGTGTTTGTAAACACACATAGATCAAAGGCTATGGAAACTATAGGCCCAAAAAGCAATGGAACTTAAACTCTATATCAAAAAGATTGTTGGCCTCATTTGTATTATGGATTGTGCGCATCTGTCAAGGTGAATAAACATTCTTTGAACAACTTACCCATTTGTGAGACACCGCCATTCCTTGTGTTGTTGCTTGTCCACTATATGCTATGGTGTGTATTCCCTTCTCCATATCCAAAGTGTCACAGTGTTAAGTCAGTAAGTCATCCTTTGACCTAGCCATGTTATTTTTAGCCTTCACCCTTCACTAGCAAACTGATCACAACTATGAAGTGAGTATGGTCTTGAAAGTCTGGTCTAAGTAATAATAATAATTAATGACCTATTATATTTGGATTTAGATCGCCAGTAATGATTACTTTTGTTATAATTGCTATTTGAATGGATTGTAAAGCATGTTTTAACCTTTGACACCTTGCAGCAGCTTGATGACAGTTTGAGTTATATTTTGGTCATGTTGACTTGGTCAAACCCAGTTTGACCAAAAGTCAATCACAGGACATGAGGTGGCAGACCTCAGATGTTACAGATAGATGATATATGGTTTGGTACAGGTCACCATGGTGGGCTTATGCAGTGGTTTCAGGCTTATGATGATGGTTTGTGCTTTTCAGCACTTTTACAGATTATTATTATTTGGTCTGTCGGATATGATGAGTATTTATTTTTGACCATGCAGAGATCTATATGGTGTATGAGTACACACCTTAGATGGATTTGGACCTTCTGAGTCTAATGAGACAGTCTGTTTTCAATTCCGGGCAGTTACAGTGATTTTTAGCCTCAGTTGGCTATCCTAGTGCAGTTTTGGCTTGTCAGAGGCCCTGTCAGAGCAGTGATGAGATTTGATTGGTTCACCTAGGGCGCTGTATATGGAGGGGGTGGTCCAGCCACTTGTTATTACCATATTAACCCCCTCCCAGACACATTGGCGAGCTTACCTTGACAGGGCAGGCACTCCAGGAGGCAGTTTGGGCAGTTTCACACTTCCCGAGGCAGTCCAGAAATAGTGAAAATGGCTACTGAAGAATTCGATTTGGGCTACTGAGGCAAAGTTTTGGCATGGAATGATGATTGATGATGAGTGGGATGTCTTCCACACCTTCTCCAACAGTTTCAGTTTTCAGTGGGACCCACACCCATCACTTTTGGTATTTTATGATGATTTATGGAGCCTCCCAAGGCTCACAACTTTTCTAGAGAGGCACAATTTGGTGCTTAGAGTATTATTTTTTGGATATTGTGCCATGGGGATTGACCAAGGGTGTTAGAAATTACCCCTTGGACCCACCATGAGCTAAATCTTATATTTCATCATTGAGATTTGGTGGGACCCCTCTCCTAAGGCGATTTGGTCCATTGATGTATTATTTTATTAGTGATCCATGTATTTTATTGTTGAGCTCATCTCAACCATTGATTAGATCATTTTGATCTTTTAATCTTAGCCATCCATTCAAAAGGTGGTTAGGATTTTGGCCTCTCTCCATCCTATTTAAGGGAGAGAGCTTCTCATTGTAAATGGGACTTTTGGCTCTGGATTATTGGAATAAAAAAATACTATTGCATCTACTTGTTGTGTTGTGGTGAATGCTTTTGGAGTTCGTTCGTTGGTTCTTCCTTTGCACTGGGTTATTGGATATTATCTTGCTATACTTTTTGTCCATGTATTTTTCATCTACAGGTGGAGGCCGAATTGGTTCAAGGAGGACGCATTGGTAGGGGAAGACTCTCCCTGCTTCTTCTTTGGGTTTATTCGTCGGTAATAGGGAGTATTACTGTCTTAGTACCTTTTATTTCATGTTATCATTCGCTTTTCACTTGTATTTCCTCCATTGTTGCTCAACTGATTGAAATCGCTTCCCTTGGTTGACAGGAAGAGGAGGTCGCACGTGTGGACAAGGGCATCATCTCGAGGCAAGAGAAATCGAAGATCTCCCATTTGATCTCTGCAGGAACTTTCCTCAACAATAAGGCAACCTCATCCATCACTCAGGTATGATCTCAAGGTAAATTTCTCAGTCCATGATCTATCCATTTGTCTAAGTCATTAAAACCCTCATAAGTTAAAACCCTCATTTTACATTTTCTCAGATCTACTTAGATGTAGTGGCCTTTTGGGTAAGATATTGAAAACCCACCTCTATAGCATCCACGGCAATTCGGATCTATAGTTTGGTGTGGATTGGCTTCCATTTGACCCCTTTCCCAAGGCAACTTAGCCTCTCCAAGTGAGGTCGCACTCCTTGGTTGGGTGAGTTCTGCTAGTTCTAAGACCTAGGTAGGTGAGATCCCACTTGATCCATAATCTCCACAGTTGATAACCTACCCCTAGTGCTTCACCTTGTTGATTTTCACCTTGTGGGCCCCATTCCTCCTTTTGAGGGTTGTGCCCCACTTGGATCACTTGGTGATGCACTTTAAATCTCAGATCTACTGAGATCTAGCCATTGGATGTACTTGATCTTCAAAACCCACCTTGCTTTACACCTCAACATCCCTGATCTACAGTTTGGTGGACATCCAACTCCATTTGGCCCATTTTCCAAGGCACTGATCCTTCTCCAAGCCCTCACGACTTTCCTGGATTGTTGAGTTCGCTTGTGGTTTGATCCTTGTCTGGTTGCTTGAGCACCTAGATACTGTCATATCCTTTCATCAAGCATAGCTAGAAATCCCTAACTGTCAGATCTCTGATTTGGGACAATTTCCCTATTTCAAGGGTCACGCTTCCCAAGGCAGTTGATTTTGACCATTTGAAACTAGCTTTGAATCCTAGAATCATACTTAATTCTTGAATCACTGTGTGTCATCTTTCACTATCATATCACACCCTTCCTAAGCCTCCACAATGGTCCTAACTCCTCATTTCTAGGGTTTCATACCTCTCACCCTACGTACTTCATTAGATTCATTTGATCTGGTGATTGGGTTGATCTCTCCTATCGGGAGTAGATCTGGGTCTCCCCCTTGCTATCTTGGCTTTGATATCTAAAGCGGAGAGTGCCTTGGTTGGCGTGACAGCCATCCATTTGGGAAACAAGGCCCTCTTGGTTCACCACTTTAGTTGCCTGTCCCCTCTACCCATCCACCTTGGATCCATCTGTAGGGGCAACTATAAGATTGGTGATAACAGGAATGTTGTACAGTACCATAGGCCACTTACCCATCACATGCATATTAGTAGTGTATTGTTCATTAATGTAAATATCCTAATATGCATAATACACAACCTAAATCTAGGAACATAAGTATGTATACCACTGAACAATAGCATTTAAGTAGTTAGATATACAAGAAATGACAATTCAAATACTTATCTTTGTTTGTTTGTTGGGTGGACTCCCTCTTGATCTTTGCTTCCTTGCAGGAACTACTGGAGTCTCTGACAGTGTGCTCTACTTCATTGTCTGATTCTGAGGTCCTGTGCCTTTCTTGCTTATGATCGAAAATGTTAAGCAAGTATTCTATACTTGTTGGAGTAGACTTTGTGTGTCCTTTCTACTGCATCCTAACCAATGCTGAAATGGATGAGAGGCTTCCATAGAGCATCGATCTTTATTTGTTTTCCAGAGTCAACTCTATAGTAGCTTCTCCTACTCCTTTCATGTAATACTGAAAGTCATCTCTAGCTTCACCTTATGAGGTGGAACCTTCTGAATGAACCCTTGTAACTAGTTACCTTCATTACAATACATATTCTTCATCACTTGAAGAATCATCTCTTTCTTCTTCTCTGGTTCTTTTCCTTGCGGGTTCATCATCTTCAGCGGTGTGAGCATGATGTCTCTTCTTGTTTGTCTTCTTGTTGGAGCCTTTGTTTCTAGGACAATCTCTAGAGTAGTGTCCCTTCTCATCACATGCATAACATCTAATGTTAGATAGATCTCTTTTGGGTCTTCTTTGTCTATCGTAGTTCTCCCTCTTACTTTGATGGTGGTTATACCTCTTGTTGTGATGATGGTGCTCCCTCTTGTTGTGGTTTCTTCTAGTGAGTTGTGAGAGCTTGATCATCATTTGCTCCCATCTTCTCTTCTCGTGCCACAAGTAGAGCTTCTTCCTGTGTAAATTCTTCCCATAGTCTGTTGAATGTGATCAACTTCTTCCTGGCACATATCCCTTGAATGAATGAGTCCCATGATCTTGGGAGACAATTCAAGGTGGTCATAACAATCCCTCCTTCTTCTACCTTCTCTTCAACTGCTTCAAGTTGCTCCTTGATCTGTGAGACCCTTGTGAAATAGGATTGCATGGTCTCCGAGTTCTGGATCTTAATGTTCTTGAGTTGGTTCCTCAATGTCATCTTCCGATTGTTGTTCTTCCCTTCAAATAGTCTTGTCAATGCATCGAACATCTCCTCGGGTGTCTTCAAGGATGAGACATGTGGGATGAGATGATTCTTAATGGAATCTGCAATGACTCTCTTGGCCTTAACCAAGTTCTTCTTATGGATAGCCTTATCCTCAACTCCCTCTGGTGCTGGAACCTCTTCATTCACATACTTTTCCAAATCATTTTCTTCAAGGACAAGAGCAATCCTATACTTCCATGCTCGGAAGTTATCAACTCCTTCAAGCTTATCCTCAAGCTTGGTGTGGTGAGACATATTGAATGTGTACCTCAAATGGAAATAACAAAGATTTAGATATTACCACTTTGAGATGCCCAACTTGGTTCTGGAGCTGGCTGGCCTAGGGTTTGTTAGAGAAACCCCAATTTTCCAAACTTGGAATCTTGAACTTCTGATTGGATGGAAAGATGTGCCTCCTCAAGGCGAGTTGTCCAATGTACTTACTTTTCCAAATCTGTGAACAGAATCCCAAAATAGTTGATGCCCTATTTTTCCTCCGGCAGTAGTGACGGGTCCAAAAATGAAAATTCTCGGAATTTGATTCTGCTTCGACAGAAAGATGCGCCCTTCTAGGGTGAGTTAGTCTAGACTCCTTTTCTTGATGATCTATGGATAGAAGACCTCAAACTTAGAAGACCTAGCTTCCCGCTGCTACACAATGTCTTCTTTTCAGGCAAGCTCTGATACCATGTTAGGTTTTCTACTTTAATGCAATATTATTTAGGATCTTTAACTAAAAGAATAACAAGCACAACAATACACAAAAGACACAATAGTTTTCCTCGGGGAAACCATAAAGGAGAAAACCCCGGAACTTCCTCAAAGATAGTTTCGTCACTAATACAATATCAAGCCAAAAATGGAAAACCCCAAAATAAGTCTTCTGCAGCTTCTCTCTTCTTCACCAGCGAACTTGTCCTCTCTCTCTTTCTTATGCGAACTTGTCTGAGTGAGTGTGTGTCCAAATGAGAGAGCTATGCTCTCTATTTATACTTTACTTTCCACTTGACCTTTTCACTAACTAGGTCGCCCTCAACTAAACCTGACTAGGCCGACTTTTCTAGGAAGACTCAATAACCCTATTACATTTTACTCTAGGGGATCTATCGCCCCGACTTACAATGGAGGTTTTACCTCAATGACTTTGCATGACCAAATGTAATAATGACATCTCCGACCGAAGTGAAAAGCATCTCCGTCGGAGGTACAAATAAAATACAATAATAATATCAATATAAAATACAATTGAATATCTTCCGAAGTTACATTTACATTAACAATAATATGGAATTGTGTCAAATAATTAACAAGAAAATACATAGAATATATTATATTTGTTTAAGGTTGTATGTGTATCGTTGGATTAATATTTATGCCTTATGAACTTATAGCAGTTATGCAATATAATCTTTCTATCCTTGCAACCCTAGAGAACTTATAGATCATGGGCCCTTAAGAAATAATGTTATGCAAATCCATTGTCTTTATCAATGTTCATAGATAAAGAGGTGAATCCAAATCATAGTAGAAAAACCTATTGAGTTTGACATTAACTCGTGAGTCAAACTCAACCTGAGCAATTTTTATATATAAGCAAGTCATACTCATGTTAGCTTTTGGGGTTACTCGAAAAGTATTTTCATCTAGCTAGGAGAGCGCGAGGTCTCCTAATCCCTTGGGGATGCTTGATGGACATATGGATGGCTCAATTTGAGCGGATGATTGATCTTGGATAGAGTGCTAACATAGCACACTTACCTACGAGGTTGTTATCCAATGTGGCATGATGACTAATCCATTGGGTGCACATAGTGGGAAAGTCGATTGCATGATTAGGAGAGGTAACTACCTAGGAGCATGAGCACTAGGCACTTGGAGAAGGGAACTTATCCCTAAGAGCATAGAACCATGTGACATACACCTTGGAGGTTGGATACCTGACTTGAGGATGCTTGGGTTGAGGAGCATACTTCGTGGAGATTGGTTGTGGACCTGAACACATATGTTGAGGAGAAGCATTGGAGCAAGTAAGTACCTTAGCATAGATGTTGAGGAGCATTGGGAAAAAGATGACATATGGCACACAACTATAGGAGGAGCGCCTGTGGACTTGAACACATATGTTGAGGAGAAGCATTGGAGCAAGTAAATACCTTAGCATAGATGTTGAGGAGCATTGGCAAAAGAGGATATATGGCACACAACTATAGGAGGAGCACCATGCATGAGGACACTTGGAGACCACCATGTAAGAGGGAGCATTGGACTAATAGCTTATTGGATAGTTCCCATCTTGGAGGAGGGAAGTTGGACCCAAGGGGCATCATGATTGGAGGGTGCACCACCTTGGGGTTAGGTACAACCCTAGTGTGACACTTGACATCCTTGTATTGTAGAGTGCTCCATGTGGGGTTGCCTTATTGACTTAGGTCTAAGGTTACTTGTGTGGACCTAGTCCATGATTTATGTTGGCCTCCCTCACCTTTTCTATATAAATGGAGGAGAGAGACTTTGTCATTACTCACTATTGATATACTCATTATTCTATCTTTGTAATTTTCATGGAGAAGTCTTGAAGGGAGAAAAACCTAGTGTTTTTTATGTAAACCCTTGGGGAGAGATGAAGATGAATACTAGTGCTAGAGATGAGCTTGAATCTTAGCACTTCTGTGATACAAGAAAAGAAGACCTAAGATTTATGTGATGTAAACCCTAAAGCAAGAACATGGAGTGCTAGAAAAGTAAAGGAGTCTTGGAGCTTGGTGTGATGCTTAGCTTGAAGAAGACTTAGAGCTTATGCCAATGTACTCTTGATATTCCATTGTAACATACTCTAGAGGTCTTACTGCTTGTGTGATGCAAGAGAAGAAGACCTGCGATTTGTGGGATGCAAACCCTGGAATAGACAAGAAACAAGAGAGTAGAGTTGAAAGAGTTCATTAGATAATTGTATCTTGAGGATTAACTTGTCTTGAGTCTTTGTACTTGTCTTAATGCAAGGGAGGGAGGCACTAGGGTTTGTAAGAGGCAAAACCCAAATAAGACTTGAATAGTTGGGGTGATGTGCTTGTGCGAAAAGGACCAATGGTTTGTGGCAAATAAACCCTAGAGGAGATCTGGAGGACTTTGCTTGAAGAGCTTGTGTGAGGCAAGCTTGGAGAGAGATCAAGAGTGGACTTTTTGGTGTTGATGCCACCTTGTTATTAAGCATTTGGAGTGGCTAGAAGTAGCTTTCTATGATGCCTTGCTAGGCCATGTTTACTGGTTAAGGTTTGCCATTGATGGTGGATGCCCTAGCTAGGGCTTGTATGCATTGGAGAGTCCTAGATAGTGATAAGCTTGAAGGACTATCTTGTACCAGCTTGTAATAATAAGTTGTTGGTGTGTATTTGTAACTTCATTCCTATGTATATATGAAGTGTACTTTGTTGTCCAAACTTTGTGTATTTGCGTATCTCATTTTCAACTTATGTTCTCCTGGTGATTGAGTAGTTTCTAATGCAGGTTATGTATGTTGATTTAACATAACAATCAGCAGATTTTGTTGAGTGATTTGACAAGTAAATAGAAGCTAAAGAGGGTATATATGTGGTTGTGATAAATCTGTTGTTTATAAGTCATTTCAGATCTGGTATATATTGGGAATTGTGCCCATGGAGCTGGAAACATAGTTCCCTTGTAGTACAACTGTTCAGTGTTTATTATCATGGGATGGCTTATTTGGTTGGAGATGAGTGAAATATATGATGTTGTAATTTATATTTCAAATTCAGCCGTAAGGCTGAAAGTTCACAGGAAATAGATCCAATGAACCTCAAGGTTAAAGTGAAATTTCTGAATTTGCATTAAGCATGGTTTTCCAAAACTTCCACAACTTGCTGCCAGTGAGTCTAACTTGTCCTCAATGAGTTTGACTTGCAAGTACTTGTGGGTCAAACACGAACCCATGAGTACTCACTAAGTTTTCCATGGCATGGCAAGTTGACTCGCAAATGAAAAGTTTTGCTTGTCCGATTACAAAAGTCAAACAAATAAAATAATGATAATAATAATTAAAAGTAAAAAGACCATTCAGCTCACATTTTTTTCAGGGTTTTCTACCCAACTGTTTGTAGAGTCCAAGTCAAACTCTTACAATACAACCATTTTTTTGTCTAGTCCAAGTCAAATTCTTATACTCCAGCCTCACTGAGTTTGTTGCTCAAAAACGTCAAGATAAAAATTTGCGCATCAAGAAATTTGACCTCTCAATGCTTGATAGATCTGGGTTTAAGATAGATCTATGTTGGTTTTAATTTTTTTTAGCTTTTGGATAAAATTCAAAATTAAGCCGACATATGCTGCCAAATAACTTTATTTAAAAATTAAAAAAAAAACTGTCACATTATACATTATGAATTTGACATCTCTCCTATACTGGGCCATAGAGCACCTAGCTACTCTAGGTGCAATAAGATTTTGTGGTTCTTAGAAAAAATATAAAAATTTTGGGTGGGTATTTTAAATTTTAAAGAAACTAATTATGAAAATATCATAGTAATTATCCTAAAAATAAGTACCACCTACGAAAATTGTTCAGCACAATGAACCCTATGATACATGCTTAATTCTAAATCTTCGACCAAAAGTTTAATAAATTTTCGGCAGACCTAGATTACATTTTAAGCAGAAGAATAACTTTAGTCTATGCTTAAATCATCTGATGTGGTGCATGTGAATCTACAGCTCGGCTAGTCAAAATTAACTAATCAGACAAATCTTAGAGAAAAATGAAATTGATATATTGTAATTAAAGGTGGCCTGAAGGGTGAAGGGCAGTAACCTGCAAGGTGGCATTCTTTCTCAACAGAGCATTTGCTTGTGTGCCGAATGAGGCTGGGCCTCTTCTCACCGGCGCCTGCTGTGATGTCACTTGACCCCCACGAGGGCTCGCCATCCTCTGGGTATGTGCTCTCTATCTCTATATCTGTATTGATATCTGTATTGAGAATTATTTATTGGAAGAAAATATACAAAAGGAATGGGAATTAATGGATTTGTAGAGATTCCAACGCTCAACTCTCTCCCATTATATTTCGTAAAAAGAAAGAGGAATGCCCAGATGAGAGGAGACGAGGCGGGGCGCCATTTTAAAGGGAGGAGTGACGCTCTCAGCCGAATTGCCCACATACAGTTTTTGCATGGAGACTTGTCACTCTCATTTTCCCCACGCCCCCAGATGGGCTGGTCATTTGTTGAGGACAACGAAACTTCGAAGTCAATTTCCATTTGATTTTATCTAGTGGGGCCAATGGACATATTATCAATTTATCAGCTTCAGCATCTACAACTCCGAGGAGATCTGATCTTTCTGCTTTGTCTTATTCTATTTTGCCCACGCAGAGAGTATTGGACTAAAACTAAATTTTCTTTTCAAATTCTATCCCATTTATACCATAAATTTTAACAATATATTAAAATATAAAGGAGTAAGCTAACACTACACCATTTACACCCAAAATTCCGCTAAAAAAAAGTTTTAGTTCTATAAATTATAACAAGAGTCGCATGGTAGCATGTCCTCCTCTTTTGTATTTTTTGTTTTGTAAATTAGAGTAAAGCCACCATGTCCTACTTTTTTTAGTAGATATTTTTGAATTGTGCATAAAAATTGTTGAGGAAATTGTAAAGAATTGTGATCAAAATTTTGTTAAAATTCCTAATAACTTAAGATTCTTATTTTCATTTATACATTATTATATCTTATAATAAAAATCATACCGTCTGTGCTAATTTTTTATTCAAAGATTGTTAAAGGGAAGGATTCACCTCTTGCTTTCCACTTTCATAAAGGATATTCGATTTTGCACTCACTCAATTCGCACTTGATTGAATCCCTAGAACGGCCTTGTAAGGTATCCATGAGACCCCCTCCCCACACTTGATTACCTTATCAGTTGAATAAAAATTATTCACAAAATAAGCCACATAAAACTTTAGGCGAGTTTAAAAGATACCTCTGAAAATCGCTTAATATATTCAGGGAGCATGTTCCCGAAACAAAACGGGATCGAAATAGAGCAAACGAACGAAGAAAGAAGAACCAGAATGGAATTGAATGGATGGAGAAGGCAAAGTGTGAATCGAATCCCTTACCTATTATCGTTAAACAATGGGGTTTCGGTCCAAGACAACTATGTGAATTCTTCACGGAGTCGTGACCAAAAAATTCCTATCAATTGTTGGGTGGGCCCATGGTACTAAGTGTTAGTATGTTTCCAGTTAATAATATGTTACTAAGTGCTAGTCGATATATATATCACCACAATATCTTATCACAATAGGAATTTATTATCTTACTGTAAATGGCACCACCTAAATAATAAAAAAGAATGTGACTTTACAGGGATCAAAATTTACAAAGATTGACATGCATCATATTATTAATATTAATTTCCAGGTGGCATGACCTCAAAACATCACACTACAGTTGGAAACATAAAGATCGTTAACATTTCATACTTGAACATGTTAACCATTATATTAAGCCTGTAATAAAACCAACTATCATAACCTCAAGAAATCACCTTACAACTGGAAACATGAAGATATGATGGATGGATTGGCAATCATGATTTGTCACTAACGGATGGACTAGCAATCATGATTTGTCACTAACGGATGGACAGTGGTTGCAATACAGGCTATTTCCACCATTGCAACACATGAAACATACTTGGGCGTAGCCCTCAACTCTTATTATAAGATCGTTCTCAATCCTCATGTCCGGGGTTCGAGTCTTACAACTATGGGTTAGGCTCGCAAATCCAGCCAAGTTCAGCATCCCCACCATAGTTCACCGCACATGGGTGTTCACTATCTCTGAGATGCACTCTATGCTTACCTATTAAGCACAAAATGGTGTTTACTAATGCAATAGTTGGGAGAGTTGAAAAGCAAAGACTGCTCTATTGACTTTCCCAAACTTATATTTGCCACCCCATAACAGAAGAGGCAAGTTCCACAGCTCATACTTTGCATATCCACTGGATCAGAATTATTTGATTTCTTGGTTGAGAAACAACTTCAAGCTACGAAATCCAAATTTTCCCATGATGATGCTAGATCCAGATTGGGATCCCTTGCACGGATTCCTCTAGAAATAGATTATCACTAATGTTGAATGCTCGATTGCATCATAGCCAAAGAGAAAAGGTATGTATATTGTGTCATATTTCTACACAAAATGTGCTCACACAAGGAATTCAATTATAGAGATTAGGTTTTCAAAGACTAGTACAATTGTAGGAAGAAAACAACAAGTAATGAAAGCCCCCCCTCAATTTTCCTAACACTATGAGTGAAGTGCATCTCATTCCCGGATCTCCTACTCTCTTTCATTGATGTCGACCACGTGCAAGTAGGAAAATTGGTGTATCAAAATGGCTACCTCGCAACCAAAACAATATGCACACAGATTGAAGAGATAGTCATGGTCCAAGATAGTCTAGTTTCGATAAACTACAAATAGCATACTAGTCTTTTTTACCATAAACTGCTAATAGAATACTACATTACCCATTTCTTCTCCATACAATCTAATATTTATTATAGCCAAAAAGGAGGTCCCAAATAAATAACCAGGGAAACATTTGGCCTCACAGGTCTCAAATGTAATCTGAAAGAGAAACTCGCAATCCAGAGTTACAAAAATAAGATTACCATTGTGGTAGAGCTAGAGATTTTTTGTTATATTTTCAGATAAAATGAAAAATCCTTGAGCACCAACTTACATACCAGTAGGATCAGTTGAATACTCGGAAGGATTATTCGTAAGAAATATTGATCACATGCTCGAGCACGACAAATTGACTATAATTGACGATTGCGATCACAAATAAACTCTCGTCAATATGAGGAGACAAAAATAAGAAAATCATCATCATTTATCATCAAATCTGCAATGATATGGCCAACAAATCCCACTAATATTCCGCATCATCATCAGAGGGAGGAAGGTTCAAATTTGGAAACATTTTCTACTCTTGTCACTCTAGGCTTTTCCATTCCTTATAAAGATTGAGATCAAAAACTCCTTTCCTACAAGGGTTTCACATCACATGGAAAATCTTCACTAGAATTAACGTCATTGTCCACAACTACAAATGAAGGAATTGAATGAAGAGAGAGCAAGTGAATATCAATGCATTGAATGCCCATTGATGTTAACTTGGACACGTGGCAGATGAAACCTTCGAGCTAATCCTTATTGAAGATGTCATCACTGCATAGCAAATGAAAACACAAATAATTCAGTATTTAAATCATTTGAAAAAAAATTGAGGTTAAACTTCGAGTTCACCTTTCGGTGAATCTTATACGGGTTTGAGTAATATGTTACTGCGGTCACTATATGTCCCACAAGGACATAACAATGAATTAAAAAATAGGTAGAGAAATTTTGGAAAAAGGGTTTAACTAATTTTTTTTAATTAAAATATAGAATATATTTTTAGTTTTTTTAATCACTTTTTGAAAGTTACTAGGAAGAATAACACTTCATCCTACAACACTCAAACTAAAACCATGAACAATTTTCCCCATATATATTGAAATATATTAATATAATATATAAGTATACACAATGAAATGAAGCTTTAAAGAATCACTTAAATTAGTATGCATGTTTTATTTAACATTTTGACTTAATTTAAGAATGATTATTGTATTAGGTTATAAGTTTTATAAAACTTTATTTAGTTTTAAATTTATTTTATTTTAACATAATTAAAATATTATATATTATATTAAAAATATATATATATTTATTAATATTAAACTAAAATTATTAAAATAATAGCTTAGCACCTTACAGAAATGTTTCATGAATATTTCAAACCTTATTTAAAATATACAATATTACAACCTATCACTTCCATCTTTACAAACTTCAAGTTTAAGAAATAATAAAATATTAATGTGAAATAGGACATAGTAAAGCCTTTGACTTTTTTTCCACGAAAAAAAAATCATAACTGTAGTAATAAAAACATAGTTGCATTTTTCAAATGTCCTCGTGAATAAATTTATGTGCATATCCAAGTTGAAACAAAAATGCCAACCTAAAGTCCAAAATTTTATCTACTATGGAATAAAAATCCATTCAGCAATACAATCCTTTAAATTCAAAACAAACCATATCATCATACTTAATGAATATGGATCAAAAATCTGAGATCGTACACAAAGTACTAAACAAACTGAAAATCTATACAAGAGATTTCATTCCCAAATACAAAATGTGTAGGAACTAAAAGCTACCAAACCTGGTTTGTCATGTGTCTTCATAAATCTTTAAAAAAAAAAAACTTCCAAAACTGATACATATCTTTCAAGCTTTTAGTATTGATGAAAAAACAGTCTTTACAAAACTATAAAAAAGCATCACAAAACTCACAGAAAAAGAGCATGATGGTATCCTCTTATGGTTGAATTTATATTTTCTGAAATATACCATTCCCCTTCCTGCATAAGAGTACCAAGATTGTCTTGTTCATTTTCCAAATTGTTTCGTTCTCTGTAAATACACTTTATGGTCACCGAATCCACCATGACTTTTAATCTATTTGGCTATTCCAAAAGAGAAATCAAATGAACATTATGAATCATGTTATGCCCATTTATCCACTTTAGAATGTTTTGAGAATCTTCAAATATCTGAATAGCTTTTACATCATGCTCCACTGCCATCCACAACAAAATTCATAGAGCATACAATTCAACATAATCATTCGTCCCCTTTCCAAGCCCAACTTTAAAACTAAACCAATGCTGATCAAATAAGAAAAGTAATCCCCCTACACCACATCGCTTCAGAAACCCCTAGGAAGCTCCATCAAAATAAGCTCGAGGATAGGTATGACCAATCTCTTCCTCTACCACCTGATGAATATGGATCTGCACCTTCTCCTGAGGGAAATAACTAAGAATACCTAAAATTTGAAAAGCACATTGTATGGGCAAGATATGTTTATCTTCAAAACAACTGGCATTTCTTGCAAGCCAAATACCCCAAGAAATAATAAGAGGTAAAGATATATATTCTACATAATCTTCATTTAAACTCCAAACCTTTAAACAGTTCTCCACCGTATCCCCTTTCCATATGCAGGAAAGATTTAGCCTCTTCTCAGTCTCATAGCATACTGTCTGTGTATAAGTACATTATATAGCTAAGTGATAATTTGATTCTTCAGTATTATTGCAAAGGTAGCATCTGCCTAGCCCCGATTTGTTTTTTCTTTGAAGTACATCCCGGGTAAGAACCTTGTTTGAAAGCAGAAGCCACATGAAGATTTTGTTTTCAAAGGACACTTGTATTTCCAAACATCCCTCCACCACCAAGATGTTTCTAAATTCACCACTTCCCTGATCAAGAAGTTGTACCCACCTTTAGGAGTGTATTCCCCCATTGGAGAATGAACCCATACTAAAGTATCATCGTTCCCTTGAATCTTGACATTACTGAACTTTAAATTTGATATATATCCATTCAATAATGCACTTTCAATTCCTTTAAAACCTACATCATCAATAGACATCCATCTTTAACCTCTAAAAGATGATTTACCATGATCAGAAATATTATTTAAGGAAGTAAAACCGTTTTCTTTTAGAAATCCCAACATATGTTCAGGAGAGTATAACTCGTATTGCATCTTACCCATGGATCAACTCCCAATCGAACATAAGTACCACTTCCCACCTTCCAAGATAAGCATGTTGCTATCAAATCAAAAGCTTGAATAAATGTTTACCAACAAATAGATATATTTTTAAAATATTTATTTGAGCTTCTAAACCAATCCACAATTGAGAGTGGTTTAATATACTTACAAACGACTACCTACACCCACAAACATGTTCCTTTTATCAATCTCTAAACATTTTTTGCAGCCAAAGCTTTGGAAAAGTATGCAGGTATCTTGAAACCCCAACCTCCATTTCTTTTTGGCAATGCCAATGCATGCCAATTTATCCAAACCATTCCTTGTTTGTCCAAACTGGAAGACCAAAAGAATCTATAGCATAGATTTCTTAAATTTTCAAGGACACCCACTGGAATCCAAAAAATCATCCAATACACAGGTATTGCTTCCAAAACTACCTTTACCAGAATCATTCTTCCTCCTTTTGAAAGCCATCTATGGCTCCAATTTGAGATACGAGATTCACATTTTGAAATCAGGCAATCCCAATCCCTTATAGTATAAGAAAGTGGCTTCAATCTAAAGCCTAAGTACTTTAGTCCTTCATCATATGGAGAAAATGTATAAGGAAACATAGTTTTGATCAAGTTCATCTCTCGGTCTTCCATACCTATCCCTAAAAGTAAAGATTTACCATAATTTACCTTCATTCCCAAAGTCCAATAAAAACAAGATAGAATTTCATGTAATTTATCCATATCACGAACCGATCCATCAAAAAAATAAGAACATCATCAATGAACGAACATAATATGCATTAAACACATATTACGTAAAAAAAAAATATAGCTTTTAGAGCACCAAATTATTTAGCCACAAGAAGAGCTCTACCTAACCCTTCAACCATAATGAGAAATAAAAGCGAGGCTAAAAGCCATCCCTGTCTTATTCCCTACTAGGTCTAAGGAATTTATTAAAACGTAAATGGTTAATAACTACATACTAAATTATTGTATAATGACTACATACTAAATTATTGTATTGATATTTAAAGTATTTCATTTATATAAATATCCTATTGATTATTCATGTAAACTTAATGGAAAGTTACTTCCCTTGTTGACCATTGGATGATAAGGTTCCTTTGGTCCAGAAAAATTAATATAAATATCCTATTGATTATTCATTACGTTCCATTGGATGATAAGGTTCCTTTGGTCCACAAAAATTAATATAAATATCCTATTGATTATTCATGTAAACGTAATGGAAAGTTACTTCCCTTGTTGACCATTGGATGAAAAGGTTCCTTTGGTCCAGAAAATTAAGATTGATGTTTTAAAACAAAATAAAACTCATAATTATATAATCAATTTCAAAGGTTTTTTTATTTTTGGTTGATTATTCATTGATAAGGTATTAAATTAATTAATATTTTTTTTTAATCATGGGAACAACAACTTCTCAAGGGTATATCCAACAATCTGCAAGCAAGATATACCAGAAATTTGTGACTCAGCAAGGGACGAGACATCCCAAGACCTTTTATCCCAGGGGTCGCCTACCCTTCGAGCCTTGTCACGGTGGGCCAATGAGAAACCCTACCCCTCGCCGGTTTTGAACCTGTGACCTCCTCGAAGATAGCACATGTTCTTAACCATTAGGCCCACTTAGGTGATCTTAAATTAATTAATATTAATTACACTGCATAAATATTCAAACTTCCCACGACCGAGCTTATCATGGACTTGATTGTATACCAAGACTAAATCACCCTTGCAAAATGAACGTGGGTGAACCACCTGATGGTGGTAATGAGATTTGGAATGTTTCTTCGTTGGTTGGAGAAGTTCAATGGAAAAATGGAGGGAGAGGATTTCACACTCATTAGGTATAACTCCCTTTACTTCATATAAAAGGTGAAAATGGGTAAAACTAGAGATCGTCTTTTTTTCCTTTTTTTTTTCTTTTTCTTTTTTAACTAGGGGAATCGGCAATTGGGAAGGGGCTGGTACTCACGTGACACGGGGTCCAGGGATCCAATCCCATTCGCTACCACTATACCCCTAGGTGCACCCACACAACCCACAAGCATGGGGCACAGGTAAGTCGGGGTGATTTGAACTCGTGACCTCCATTTACAACATTTCCTTTATCTCAAGGGAATCGCCAATTGAGCTACACCCCTACGGGCTAGTGACCGTCTTAATCAACATTTAATTAATTAAATAATTAAATATACTTATTAAAAGGAGTAAAATTAGTAAGAGTCTTAGCCAATTAGCCAATATTATTAATAGTTATGAAGGAAAGTTGTTACCATTTAAATTCATAATCTTTTTTATGACATTTTTGTTATTATGAACATATCTAATTTATTTATTTATAAGTTGGTGATATGATTATTTATATATCGTCCTTTTTTATCATTAATTAATAAATAAAATATCAAATTAATTAAGAATAGTTTTTTATCATTTTTTTCACAATATATTATTTTAAGAAATTACAAATAATCAAAATTTATTACATTACACTATAATTATATACTATAACAATTGCATTGTTTTTTATTTGCTCGTAACTCTTTTATTTGGCTATAGTGGCTTTTGGTTAAGAAATCGTGATTCAGGGGTATTTGTTCCGTCAAAATCACCGAGAGATTGTACATGGCCTAAATCACACTAGTCGTCAACTTAGCTGGATTTTGGGGGTGTCTCCTCCCAACAAATCCACTCCTAAGAGAAATTCAACCTGGATCGCCTTGTTGACGAGACCCATACTTTAACTAAATAAACTAACAAAAATTAACATAACAATCACACTATAGTTACATACTAAAACAATGTTTAAATTTAGTTTCAATATTAATATATTTTATCTTTACCATATTTTAATATGATTGCTTTGGGACACTATATTTTATCTTTATATCCTTAAGATAAGAGGTGGTAATGGAAACTATTTAGAACTTAGCCTTGGTTTATGCCATGATTTTAATAATAAAAATGTGATTTATAAATAATGTAATAGTTTGAGGAATATGCATTTTAATTATAATAATTTACAATTGTTTGATTTTAATTTATCAAAATTTATAATGCATGAATTAAATTTGGACATTTATAAATGAATTAGCAATTTAATGTAATGTAGTAGCCACATAGCTATCTACATATAGATAAAATTCAATGTGGAAGGTGTGGTAGCTACATGATGCAAAATGTGGTAAGAGGAAGTAGAATGTGTGGAAGATAAGAACATTTGTAGAAGATCAAAAAGGAGGAGCAACAATAAGAAGATATAATAAATGCATGAATGTAAGGAATAGTTAGGGGCTCTTGTAGTGGTGAATGTAGAATGTATTATGAGAGTCATGGTTGAATAGAGATAAGAGGAAGGAATGTTATGTCATATTATTGATTTCTATTGTTGTAATGTATTTGTATTATTTACATTGATGGATAAAATTATTCCCTCATGTATGGTTGTGTTGGTGTCCATAAATAATTGTGTAATTATGCTAATATTGTGAGCTTTAACTGTGACTACTAAGGTTTGTAAAATTAAGAGGTAGTTTAAACACTATACATGACATTGTGTGATGAATTGATACTACGTAAGCTTATGAAATCGATAATATTGTGAGCCTTAACCATGACTACTAAGGTTTGTAAAGTTAAGAGGTAGTTTAAACACTATACAAGACATTGTGTGATGAATTGATACTACATAAGCTTATGAAATCGTATTGGCTTTGTTTCTTTTGTTGCATTTTATTCTTTAATTGTGGGGAGGTATTGTCTCTCTACATCATTTGGCATCAGAGATAGCTACAATGCTAAGACAAGAGAAGAATGACGACAAATAATGAAGAAGCACAAGCATATTATAGAGGCCAATAAAACAAGCATAAGAGATGAAGTGTTGAGAAGAAGGATGATGTTGAAAGAAGATGTTGCTGACAAAAGATATCCATTATTAAATCTACTGGTGAAGATTAGGAAATTTGCATGAGAATGTGTTGTAGACTAGCTATAAAGATACTGCATGAAGAGGGAAGCTACTAAAGGTAGGTCTCTAAAAATTTGTGCCGATGAAGACAGAGGGTGGTTGTTTGGTTTACTGAGTTGGGAAGAGATGTAACACTTAGGGAAAAAGACTCTATGTTATGTTGTTTCGAACAAGAGAGGTTGGCTACACTGTAGGCATCGGTGCAGATTGATATGTGTAAGCTACGAGGGAATGTAGTTGTATTTCCTTTCAGGATACATGGCTTAAGTTGGTAACTAAAATTTGATAAGCAAATGTGGTAGTCCTTAGAAATTATCATTAGATGGTGATGAAGTAAGAGAGACAAAGATGAAAGTAGTAGTAAAAAAAAGAATTGCAATAGAAAGCGAGTTGTGGATGGAAATCCTACATTTATTTGATAATTTTGTTGTATTTGTATGCGTAAATATGGAGCAATGAACATGAGAGGATGCTAAGATGAAGATAATAGCAATGAAATGAAAAGAGAAGGTGCAACAAAATGAGGAGTTGCAATGTTGATTGAAGGTTTGAATATAACCCGTAAGCACTAGATGTGCTTTTTAATTACATGGGAAGTCTAATGCGGTAGCATCGCGTAATATATGATAGGGATTTATGAATAAAATTTAATGTGGAATGTGTGGCAAATATTAAGTGGAGAAAGAGAAACAACATGTAGTTATAACTTGGACAAGCCCCAGAGAGGAATACGTACTAACAAACATCAAAGAAATAAAATGGTAGATACATGTTGTAATTACAATGGATGAGACCAGAGCAGATAGAATGGATAAAAGATAAGAACATTAGTAGAAGAACGAAGAGGAGGAGTTACAACAAGAAGGTACAATAAATACATGAATGCAAAGATTAGTTGGGGGCTCTCACATTGGTGAATGTAGAATGTACGTCTATGAGAGTCATGGATGGCCTTGTAATGTATTTTTATTATTTACACGAATAGAGAAAAGTAATGCCTCATATATGGTTGTGTTGGTGTCCATCAATATCTATGTAAAGATACCGATAGGGAAAGTAGTTTGTTGCTAAGAATTCCAAAGATCTATGATATAATCTAGAGTTGTTGTGAACCTTGGCCACGGTTAATCAGGTTTGCAAAGTTATGTTGTAGTTTGCATAATTGATTGTGTTTTATTATTGTAGATAACATCGTGTGATTAATCAAATACTGCGTAATCTTATGAAATCAAAGTAGCTTTGTTTTTTTGGTTGCATTTTATTCTGAAGTGTAGGGAGTTGTTGTCTCTCTACATCATTTGGTATAAAAGCCAGCTACAATGCTAAGATAAGAAAAGAATGACAATAGAAGATGAACAAGTGCTAGAAGAAAATAGAGTCCAAGATGATCAATTATCAGAGATGAAGTGTTGAGAAGAAAGACACTACCGAGAGTAGATGTTGATAACATAAGATAACATTTACTAAATCTACTAGTGAAGATGAAGAAACCTAAAAGAGAATGTGTTGCAAATTAAGTGTAAATATTTTGCGTGAAGGAGAAGGTTGTCGAATATCTATATTTGAGAAGTAGCGATGTTGAAGATAGAGGGAAGTAGATTGGTTTATTGATTCAAGAAGAGATTTAACATTGGGAGAAAAATACTTTGTGTTGTGTAGTTTCAAGTCAGAGAAGTTGGCTACATTGTCGGCATCTATGTAGGCTACAAAGGAATGCAATTTCACTCTCTAAGGAGACATGGATCAAGTTGGTAATTGAGACTCTAATAAGCACATGGAATCATTATTAGAAATGATGATGAAATAATAGAGACAAAGAGGACAACAATGGAAAAAAAAAGAATTGAAATAGAAAGTGAGATGCATATGGAAATCCCATATTTATGTGATAAATTTGTTGTATTTTTGTGGGTAAATATGTAACAATGAATCTGAGAGAATGTTGAATGAGGATAGAAATAGTGAAATGAAGAGGGAAGGTGCAACATAAACAAATAGTTTTAGTGTTAATTGAAGGTATGAATGTAACATGTAAGCACAAGTCATGTTTTTTAATTATTTAAGGGGTATGATTTAGGAGCATCACACCATGACTAGCATTCCTGACAAGTATGCATGGATAAAATTCAATGTGGAATTCGTGGTAGATCTTAAGTGGGGAAGGGGAAACAATGATTGGTTATAGCTTAGAGAAGTGTCGAAGAGGAATACTTACTAGTAAACACCAAATAAATAAATTGGTAGGCATGTGTTGCAGTTAGAAAATTGAAGAGGATGAGTTACATAAAAAAAGTACAATAAAGACGTGAATGCAGGGATTAGTTAGGGGGATCTCACATTAGTGAATGAAAAGTGTATTATGAGAGCCATGGCCAACCAAAAAAAATAGTAAGAGAGAATGTTGTGCATTATTATTATTTGTAATAGTGTAATGTAGTTGTATTATTTACATTAATAGAGAAAAGTATTGCCTCATATATGGTTGTGTTGGTGTCCATTAATATTTGTGTGATGATATCAATTTGGAAAGTAGTTTGCTGCTGAGAAATCAAAAGACCCATGACAAGCTATATAAATTATAATAACAATGTGAACCCTAGTCATTGTTAGTAAGGTTTGTAGATTTATGTGATAGTTTGTCCAATTCATCATGTTTGATTATAGTAGAGGACATTTTATAATAAATTCATACCATGGAAACATTTTACTATGATTTCAAGAGGCATTGTCTCTTTACATCACAACCACATTGCAAGAATCCATGGCATGGTAGACTGATATGCATACTATGCAGCCATAACAATATTCATCATACTATATAAGCAATTTACCATGATTGCAAGAGGCATTGTCTCTTTACGTCACAACCACAATGCAAGATTCCATGGCATGATAGACTATTATGCATACTATGCAGCCATAGCAATATCATTGAAAATAAAAACCAAAAGGTTTTACTTTGACAAAGTTATATGAAGACTTGTTTTTTTCATAATTTGAAACTAAAATATCTACTTTTTCAAACCTTAGGTTTATCTTAAATAATCACATGTTAATGTTAGTTATTTAATATTTTACAAGTTGTTTGATATTGTTTTGAGGGTAATGGACACAACCCATGAATACTTCTCTTTAGCAAATGGCATTAGGTTCAAAATTACAAAGGATGATAATTAAATTACTATCACTTGTGTTTCTATATTTTTGTATTATTTGCAATCTTTTTTATTATAATGTAGTGCAGATTGTTAATCGAGTGAGTTTATAATGGAATGAGTTTATAATGGGTATACGAGTAATTAAGTAAATTTAAAGAAATAATATTACTATTTCATATCTCTAATTTGGTAGATAAATATTTAATGTCCATTAATATACCTTGATATATACAGAATGTCTTTTGGTTTAACCTAGACAATTCTATTTTCAATATATCTCTACTTAAAAATGATTCAATGTAATTTTGATTGCCACTCTTCCACATTAGCGAGGCTTGGGAATCAATATTTTCACAATCAAATTAGGTTGATTTGAAAACATTTCAAATTAATCTATAATAAACATAAACCATATTTCATATTATTGTTCAATCTTAATCAATTGCACATCCACTTTTTTGAAATTGATACAACCTACAAGAGATATTTACAATTGAGATGTCCATACTTGTCCATTTTCACTAAGAGTTGAGAATGCATACTTTTTAATAGTAAAATTGGATTTAATATAATTGAGTTACTAATTTGTAGATAATTAATGAACACCCATATATTTACTAACTTGTGGATAATTAGCAAAAATCCCATATTTTGAAGAAATTGCATAAAACAACAAGGTAGATGGAAGCAAAGCTTCTAGTCCCTGCCAAAACTAAAAGCCAAATTACCAAGTCCTCCATTTACTCTGCAATAGTTTATTGTGAAATATAGATCACATGGTAAAACAAACATTGTCGCTGCATTAACAACAACAAGTCATTATATGTAGATAACTAAGGATTCGACTACGTAAATCAAATAAAAAGAGTTGTTCTATATTTTTCTATAATAACATAATACTTTAGTGTGTTTCTTTTTGGGCGAGTTCAAAGGAGAAGGTTGAAATAGCTTGAATCAAACTCCTTGGTCAAAGGTTGCATACCCTTCTACTGTAGAGAACAATTACAAACAATGTTCAGGAGATAAAGCTTATGGGCTATGCAAAGAATCCCATCCCAGTACATTGAACCAAAGGAAACACAATTGGTAATTGTGTTGTGGTCAAATGAGCTACTATAAAGTTCTATATCAAAACCCTAGCTAACCTAGTAAGCTTCATAAATACGTTACACTTCATATCATAAATGACTTAGCCAACTTATTTTACTTAGTCCACAAAATAGGGTTTCTTTTCCTTTTTCTACACAACAGTTATAGTTCCACAAGAAACATACAAAACATTTATAGATTAAAATTAATAGCATGACACTAAAAATGGTGTGCTTCATGTAGTTTAATTTTATCATTTTAATAAGAAAGTCCCATGATTATTTAATTATCTAAAGGTAGTAATCCTTGTTAATGATTTTGTTTCGTATAATATGCAACTACGAATAAGCATACCGTTTATTGATTTTTAACTAATGACAAAGTCTTGAAAATTATAGAATAGATATGGCGGGCTACATAATGAGGTATGCCATGACAAAATACTAGGCTACTATACAAGTTCTATGGATGCAAAAAAATGATTTTTAACTAATGACAGATTCTTGATCATTATAGAATAGATGTGGTGGGCTACATTTTTCACATAGTGGCTTCAATATGATTAAATTAAGGAGGTATGCCATGATAAAATACTAGGCCACTCTACAAGTTGTATGGATGCAAAAGAAATTAAAGGAACACATGATTTGGTAGATATAAAGATTTTAATTGCAACGATTTTAAATAAAATAATTGGTATTTGGATTGGGCTTCCTATAGCAATACAAGGACATTTAATAAATCTAAAATTAAAATAAAACTAATGACAAAGTCTTGAAAATTATAGAATAGATATGGCGGGCTACATTTGTCACATAATGGCTTCAATATCAATAAATTAAGGAGGTATGCCATGATAAAATACTAGCAAAAAGATCATTTTTAACTAAGGACAAAGTCTTGAAAATTATAGAATAGATGCGGTGGGCTACATTTGTCACATAGTGGCTTCAATATGATTAAATTAAGGAGGAATTCACCATAATAAAATACTAGGCCACTCTACAAGTGGTATATATTTGAAATTAATACTTATAACTAACTTTTGCATAAGGGAATGACTCCTTTATATCATTGAATCTCTATCACAATAACGTATTGAGTCTTTAAAATTTAATCAATCTACATCCCTTACATTATTTATAGAATATTTACTTGAATATTCATGTCAACATTCTTAAATGACAATCTTGTACTTCTCAACAAGCTTTACATTCAAAAGCAATATTCTCATAAACTTTGATTCTTAAATCTAAGTATCCATAATCAAACCTGAACGCCTTATCCTCATCAAGATCAAATTTAATAAACATCTCGAGCTTCTCAAACTCTATATATTTAAATGTCATTTTAATATATAACACCGGGCTTCTGTTTCGTGCAAAATGTTAGTCCAGGCATTCTTGATGCTCGCTCCTTTTGCTACGGATGCTTTTGGTTGCCCGTTCTTTCTATCAACCCTCCAATGTCAACATATTATTACAAAAGTAGGAAACTCTCAACAAAAGAAAAAGGTAGCAATAGTTCAAAGAACATGGCAACCCAACGAGAAATATTCGAGCTTTCTGCATAGTCTAGCCATCTTCACGTACTTTCGTTTCTTCGCAATTTTTTTTCTTTTGATGCGTTCAATTATATTCACACAATGTCATTTATTAGCAATGTTTTTCTTTTACTGCCTTTATATGACTGTAATTTGATAAGTTGGTATTGATTCCTTGATATATAGTATTCAAGAATTAAATATAACTACTAACAGGCAATTGTATTACAAGCATTAAAATACATAAAAGGAGCTTCTTTTATTCGCATAAGCAACACCCGTGCTATTCGATCAAATGGGAGGACGGGAGGGTAAGGAAATATCTTGATGACAAGGCACCTTGCAACCTCATATACTATATGCATGTATGGAAGATGCCATGGGTAGACAAGCATGTAATACAGAGCCACTTGGAACCTGCTCCCAAAGAAAGCTAGCTTTCTAAACTCGTCGTCTTAAAAAAATATGGCAGTTGGTGACAATACCTATGATGTAGAGGTGAAGTAGTAAGCTGCAGTTGAGATTAAGTCTTAAAATTAAGTCCCTAATTTAAGTTATAGGTTTATTGAATAACTTGATTTTAATTAAGTTAATAGTTAGGGTTTATTATTAGTTTATTTGTTCATTTTATTTTCTTGATTTTTATGATGTAGAGGTAAAGTAGTGTTTAATCATAACAAGTCCCTGCCATGGAGATTTGGGCATGCTACAGAGTTGGAATCATTTGGAACCAATGGCTGTGGCAATCTCCTCCCACTGTGTAACAAAATGTAAAATGTATTGTTAAGTTAGAAGTATAGACAATTGATTGTCAAAAACACGCATTACAATAATACATGTATCATTACCAATTCAATTAAGCTCACAACGTCAACCTCACCACTAATTTACAGACCATTTTTTAATACATTTTCCAGACGAAATTATGGAGTCCTGACTCGTGGGCCATATTTTTATGTACTAAAGAATCATAGCACGTGAAGAATTTTGTAACAAGGAGACATTGAGTTCATCAAATCCGTCAAACAATACTCTCCAAACTATTAATGATTGTAAACGTAACGTACAGGTTAAAGATTTGTAAAGCTATTCATATTAAGGAAACAATGATAAAGAAATATTTATGCTTGACATTTACAACATGAAAATTGTCGCAATATGAGCAATGGAATAAATATCTAAAATGCATATATATTTATTTCATTTCTCAAAATAGACTGAGATGCACAATGACAATTGTCGGCCATCATATAGTCAGATTGGATGTCATATTGGTTAATAAACAAATATTTTCGAAGATGTAGGAGGGATTTTCACAGCGGATTAGGATCCATTATGGATGAGAATTCGGGTGCATCAACATTGGTGTAATTACCCCATTCAAATAAATCTCAAAAGAGAAAATTCAACCAATCTACTAGTTTCCTAGGTTAGGGTGGAATCATTGGGATTTTGAAAAAGGGAGAAAATAAACCCCAAATGGACATTATCTTGACATAAATATATTAAGAGAGGTTAAATAAATATTTATGATAGGAAAATAAGGTGGCACTTGGTCATGGAGACACATTGGTGGTGTGGGACCCACGCAAAGCTAGATTCCTCATGCCACATGGCATCCTATTCTCACTCATTCGAATCCAAGGTGGATTCTATTGTTCTTTGGGAGTTGGAAGGTCAATATACTTGGCATGACTCAATGAAGGTCGAATTGGAGTGGAAGAGTAACTCCCATGGAAGAGGAAGAGGCATTTGAGATAAATTGAGACACTTGGGCTAGATTCCCTAGCTTCCATGACAACAATGATGAAGATGCTATGACACCTATGACACAAATCAGACCTGATTGCTGACATCTGACATATATGACATGTCAGGGCTAAAAATAACCTCCAAGAGGGCACACAAGGGAGTTAGGGCACCCAAATAATAATCCATTCGAATTGAGTGAAGGAGGAGGCTAGGAATGGAGGGACAAGTGGCACACATTGGGATCTCTTCCCAATTCGAGTTGGAATGAAGCTCATGGATGGAATTTGAGATAAGGAGGTATTTTGAAGTTTATAAAAGTCAAGAACAAATAAGGAGAGTAGCTTTTGATCATTTCTCATTTTGCATATTGGAGAGCATAGCTTGTCCATGCTCGTGGAGTGTTTACTCTACTTACCTTAGTACCAATTTCAAGGGTGAAAGATTCCCATCCTAATTGGAAATTAGAGAGGACATTCAAACCTTTCATTTGGAGCTGCAATGGAGTCATTTGTTGCAGGTTGAAGCTACATGGATGCTCTTGACATTCTCATCCTCAACTTGCTTCCACACCTTTCTCACTTTTCTCTTGATATTTTGGCTCTTGGAGGAAGGGCGCACTTGGTGAGATGTTGTTCTCTTTGGGGGAGCTCTTGTGGCCCCATTTATTTGTAATATTATGTACTTACTCTGTATTTTCTTCTCAGAAGATCCTCAGGTAGAAACACCAATTGAAACTATGTCAAAATACCAAACAATGTGTAAATGGTGCCATTTTCCTCATATCTTGTTATGAAAGCTTGAATTTGCTTTATTTTGACTTGTATCAGCTCATCTCTATGATTTTTATGATGTATGGAAATCATTAATGTCCTGAAGAAGTTTCATATACATTACCTAATCCTTTGGAGGATAAATCTTGAATTTCATAGCGAATGGTGAAGTTTTCCTATCATTTCCCCCTAGGTGAAGACATGTCCACAAACCTCTGATTTATGGGAGTTGCATCAACCTTTAGGAACTGATTAATGATGAATTTGGGACCCCATTGAAGTAATTTAACAATTCTAGGTCTCTCTTCTTAAATTTGGGAGGGTCGTACTGCATTTGGGAAGCCATTCTTGTCCCCTATCCTTGGGGGTTTTGAACCTCGAATTGACTAGTACATTTCTTTATTTTCTCCTGATTGTAAATGAAGGTTGCAGAAGTCTTTTGAGAGTGTCCAAGCATCCATAAGACTCATTTTTATGTCTTAACACCTTTCAAACACCTTCAGACCCAATTTGGAAGCATTCAGATCAATTTGGAAGCATTTGAGTCATTACTAGTCTAAGCGTTGAATTGGCCAAAAAGTGAATTTTTCCAATTTTTCCAAATTTATTAAAAAGGGACACTACAATTGGAGATGAAGATTATGATGGATGTTGTGGAGGCTCAGTATTGATTGCTTTGGATGTAATATATGGACTTTTTGCGTTTGCATAAATCCTGCTTAGAACAACATAAACCACAATTTTATTTTTATTTTTTTGAGTTGTGGGTGTCAATGGGAGAGTAGAAATTCATTAGAAAACGACGTAAATAAAGAAAGAAAAAAATACAGGAAGAATTATGGTACCTCTCCTTCCTCTTTTCCAGAAAACGTTGCAAAGAATGCCTTCTCATTTATGGAACATCTGCTCATGGTGACATTGATCAAAAGGAAATTGATATTAAGTAATGTGTAGGGTAATTGAATTAGTTTTATTTTTCATTCATTTAGTTCTATATCAATATTTAATGATGTCTAATATCATTTTTTTTTGTAACTAGGGGAATCGACAATTGGAGACTGGGCTGGTACTCGCGTGAAATGGGGTCCAGGGATCCAATCCCGCTACCACTATACCCCCAGGTGCCCCACACACTCGTAAGCATGGGACAATGGTAAAGCCGGGTGTGATTTGAACTCGTGACCTCCATTTACAACTGTGACTTCATAACAACTGAACCGCCAATGAGCCACACCCGTGCGGGCGATGTCTAATATCCTTTAATATAGTCTCACAAATTTATTGGAAATGTTATACACATCTAAGGAAATTAACATCCTTTCATTGCTTCATAATTTTCTTTTAAACAAAAAAGCAGTGAAGTATGGATGTTTTCCTTTAATTGGTGGCCTTAGTCGTACCTTTCTGCTGCTTGATACTAGCAGGTTCATGGTGTATCCTTGATCCCTCCGATAACTTCAGGACAAGAAGAGATATTTTATGCTCAGTTAACAGTTCACAACCGTTCTGGACTTTAGTATGTGGATAAATTGAATGATTTATGTTGCTGGCAATTAAAATTATGTCTTGGGCCTGTACAAGCAAAGCGATTCCATTATATTCTAAAACAGGGAAGAGTCTTCCTGTAGCCCATAAACCATTTGAATCCCTATACCTTATCGATTATGAATGGCATACACCTTACTTAGATAAATAAACACACTGCAAGATAGTTATCATTGAAATTTTTAGGGTTCTAACATCTGGCCACTCAAACAAAGAAGATTATAACTTTTTAGGTAAAAGAATGGGAAACCAACCATACCTGAAGGGAAACCTCTCATAGCTCCTTTGCTCAATCAATTTAGTTGTGTCTCCATCTTGTTCAGAAAGGTTTTCTCTTCTTTGAATGGCTTATATAGTTCTAAATGGTACTTTATCAACATCTGGCAGTAGGCTTCCTGTGAAATGTATTTTAATCAATCAGACAATTAAATAAAAAACAAAAAACAAATTTAATTGAGTTATGAAACCAATACAATCCTACGCACAGGTCCAGGATGCAAAATAATAGTTTGTTTCAAGCCCGTCTGGCTAACAGTTTTTATGCAGAATTTTAGCTTCTACTGGTAAGCAAGAACTAAGGTTTTATGCAGTTAGAGATTATTCCATACTGCTTCTACAATTAAGCCAAAACCTTAAAATGTAAGAAAATCACCATGAATTGATCAAGATCTGGATCCACTCCTATATCCACAGTTACGGAATGGCGTCCAAGCTGGTTCTCCTGACCAATCTCATCCAATAACGAAACCACTTCAAGAGGAGCCCCAATCTTAGAATAGAGGCATACATCCAAGATGGTATTAGCAAGAGACTGTAGTAACAATTTCTGAGAGCCATTAGTATTGTTTCCATAGTTCGAACCAGAGATAAGAAAAGACTTGAAATCAATATCCCATATTACTATCAAATTACAAAAAAACAAAGGCACATATATATGAACAACATGCCTACGACAACATCTAGCCTGTAAATCTAAACTTTTTCACGATGCAGATAACCTAGTCCTTTGATGCAATTATAAATATAGATGTTGAACCAAATGGTATTCTTCATTTTACCTTGGGGAAATCCATGTAAGCTGCCAAGAGCTGAGGATAGTGAGGATGGGAAGCAATCTTTGTTTTCACTGTATCAACATAATCGCATGCAGTGGTGGTCGTGACAAGTGTCTTGGTCTTAGCAAGGACATACTGTGTGGTGTCGTAGCAAGGGCATGCAACACACCACCTACTGCCTTGGTCTCGATATGAGGCCAAATAAGACTTCAAAACATTTCATTGGTAATAAAGGAATATTACCCCAAAAACTTAGGCTAAAATGCCTTTAAAAAGTACCACACTAATATGATTTTACCAAATCGATTTGTATAGTCCCTATTGCGCCTGCGGGAGGGGACTAATAAAAATAAAATAAACAACATGAAATTGCATAAAACGACAAAAATAAGATAAACAACATGATTATGGAAATATAGACACTCATTACATACTATGAATTTTTATATAAAAGACTTATGGATTTAGACACCCATTACATACTAATGGATTTTTATATAAAAAACTTCCGGATTTTCAAATTAATATAGAAAGATTTTTTTTTTTATAACTCCATGATCTTGTCATATACAACAACCATGCTCTTGTCATACAAACACCACGTGACTACATAAATAGCACCCATCATAGGCATTGATGCAAACTACTTTCAAACAAGGAAGGGTTAAAGTTTTTCACTTATCATAGGCATTGATTCAAAGTACTTTCAAAGAAGGAAGGGCTAAAGTTTTTGCTTTTCAAATTTAAATAACAAAAGATGCATTGATACGCATGCTTTGTGTGGAGGATATATCAACCATGTTGATAACATGTTAAAGTTTACAACTTGCTAAGCAAGTAGGGAGGTACATTTTTACATTGATTTCAGGAGTTTTTAAATGAATAGAAAAATCACAATTACATAATAGTATTAATGATAAGCAAGGTGCTCTACAACAACATGTTAAAGTTTACAACTTGCTAAGCAAGTAGGGAGGTATATTTTTACATTGATTTCAGGAGTTTTCAAATGAATAGAAAACTCACAATTACATAATAGTATTAATGATAAGCAAGGTGCTTTACAACATATGTAGGAGATGTTATACATTTAATGTATTTCACTTTGTGTAATTTAGATATAAGAGATTTATATGAATGTGCATTTTGGGGTTTTTGGAAATCTTATATATTTAAAAAGTTTATATATATATATATATATATATATATATATATATATTTTTTTTTTTTTTTTAAATTTTATGCTTTTCTATATTTAAAATAGTAATAGGAGTATGGTATTTTTATCAACGTGTTTTCAGATTTTGGAATTAAAGTTTGAATTTAGATATATTATAGAAGACACATTTCTTTACATTTCCACCAAATTTTATTAAAAGAATTGAATTTAGATACAATACATATGTATGAAACTAATACACATTTGTTTTTTAATTTATGTAATAATAGGTGTCTAGTATTTTGACTAGTGTGCAATCAATACTTGGAATTAGAGCATGAAATTTGTATATATTGTATAGGACATCATTTGCTTCCTACACACCAAATTTCATCAAAATATATGGAGTTTAAGGCATGCACCTAATCCCTACACAAAGTGTGACATAAACTTCACATTGCATTATGCACTCTCATTTCTTCCAAGTCATCTTTGACTAGTCAAACCATGAAGCATGGGTTGTGTTTCGTAGCTAAAGAGGTGATTGTTATCTATAAATATAAATGTGTTGGTTACCTTAAGAAATGAAATGACCTGAGAAGTGAAGAGGCATCACCTCAATTAAATACTTAAGAATTTGATGTAATGGGAGTCTTTTGGCTCTCCATGGTTTGGGCTTTTTGTAGTTATTGGTTGTGAGTGATCCAAAGACCTTGTGAGTGGCTCTATGGATGTAATAAGGTTCGACAAAATTGACCAACAATTCAATAAAGTTTGCAGAGGTTGTTGGTGAATATCTTTGTTGTGTTTTTAATTGGATAAATCCCAAAGGAGGCTTGGTTTATGGGGTGAAACAAAAATGTGGCATTAAAAAATTCAACGAAATAAAAACATTTATCCTTTACCATGGTCGAAACCACATGTGGTCAAACCTTCCTCCTCTTCTCACAGCCACAATTTATTATCCCATGTTCACAAGGTTAAAGTTTGATATTAAAAAAAATGTGGTCAAAGTCCGTCAAACCATACAGTGAAGAGTTACAAACAAGATAAAGGATCAGATGGTTGCAAAGTTTCCTAGCTCTAAATAGGTTGGGAAACTACCAACCACTAAACATCCATTTTTCCCCAATAAAACATAGAAAACCTTATTTACATGAGTAGAAGTAAATCAACTGAGAGCATAAGCAAGCACAAAAATAGTACATGTCTAGAAGATTTTTTGGTTTTGATTTCTTGTCATCATCCACTGTTGTGACATAATGCATTTTTTAATCTTAATTGTTGTTATCCATTCCTCCAAGCTTGGAGCCTAAGGGGGTTTAAATGGTTCTTGTTGATTCCATTCGTCATGATCTTGAGCATTGTTTTCTTTATATGGAGGAATTCAAGAGGAGTCTAGGGACCCCTGATTTTCTTCTTCCTCCTCAATTTGATCATCCCAACTCACATGGGTATAGGGGGTGATCATGAGAGATTTTGTTTTTTCAAATGGGGTGTGTTTGGCTCCCTTAATGGCCGAGGGGACTACCATGGGGATTTCCTTCATCGCAAGGTGGGAAATTTTTCTTCTTCACAAGTATGTTCCATTGATGAAGGAGGAACCAATGTGGACAAGTTGGTGATGGAGAGTGGAGAGGGAACCATATGATCCTTACTAATCAAATAGTAAACCTCTTTTGATCCATCCCACCGAATGATTTTCCATTGTGATTTCCTTGGGTACCTAGTATTTAAGAGATTGGTGCAATGAAAAACAATGTGCCATGTTTCAAAGCAAGACCTACAATGAAATGTTACTTATTCATAATCCAATTTTTGGGACCAAGTGTAGTCTTTGACTACCAGCTTGTTTTCTACTGGAAAATCCTTACCAAAATCCATGTCTACGCATATGTGAGCATATGTTGTAGTGTGGTAGTGCTATGTTTCCTTACTCTTGAAATCAAAATTTTCCAGAGCATTTCTAATATCACCTAGAAAGTCAAGACCCAAAAAATGTAGAGGTAGGTTAGGCAGTTTTACCCAACCAAGCATAATTAAAAAGGAGTCCAAAGATGGGTCGAAGGTTGGAGTTCAAGGCTTCATGTAAAGCTAGGATTTGCCTCATAACCATATATTAGAGTTAAGGATTTGTTCTTTGTCCTCTACTAAGTCAAATTCCACTATGAAGAAACCTTCAACACAAGGATATATATATGATTATTCCTTTATACCAAGCTTCCAAGAGTAGGAAATCCATTAGTGAAGGTCAACAAGTTTAGGACAAGGACCATTGAATCTAGATATAAGCCCATTGTCTTTGTAGAATGCATATTTTTTTGTTGTGTCCTTAGCTGCAACAATAGAGAGAGTTAGAGCTCCATTAACCATGCAGAAAATTTAGGGTATTCAATTCTGCTAGGGTCCCCTTCTAACAATACATATTAAAAAAATACATGGGTCTATTTGAGCTAGTTGGGAGCTTGTTCTTGCTAGGGACATAGCACCTTTGGGTGATCTTGGAGCTATGAGCACCTTTAGAATAGTCGAAAGAGAGGTTATCACTATTATGATTGGGAGAACAATTTGTGAAGCCTAGCAATCCATCACAATGGAGGGAATGAACTACAATTGCAACAATGTGAGAAAGTTTTGAGGAGGGGGCAAAGGGACCATTCTATGTGTTGTCTAGTAGTTAGGGAAAACCCTAGCCACCACCTTCTTGGAGTTCACAAGTGCCATTCCGTGATTATAAATTTGTAAATTTAAGAGCATCAATATATTAGCTCAAATAAAAACAAAACAAAAACATTATAGGAAATTTGGGGGCTAAAATGGGCCTCTTAATGAAAATGATAAAATAATAGTGGTGATATGGGGAGAGAGAGTAAGAAAACTACTTTGTTCATGTATTTTCAATCTATCTCCTTACAGGTTTCATAAAATTATCAAATATAGGTACTCGTTGTATTTAGAATTAGATTCTCCATCCAATGAGTACTCAGTCTTGATACTTTTTTGATGAAACTCCCATAAGATAGAGAAACATGCCTTTTCAAGCATGTTGAGTTTATCTTAATTATTTGGATGAGACTACAATGAGATGCATTGAAAATACATGAAAAAACATGTTTCTCTATCTCAAGGTAGGTTCATCAAAAGTATTAAGATTGGTTACTTGGTGGATGCCAAATTTAATTATGAATCCAATGAGTACCTACATTTGATACTTTTAATAAAACTAGAAGGAGACAAGTTGAAAATATGTTAAACAACTAGGTTTCTTTATTTCCAACACTATTCACCCCTTAGGTTAAAATCACATCTTAAATCTTATTGGTGGAAATATATTGATTTGATAAATAAAATTTCTTAAGTGGCATATCTTAGACCTCAAGTTTCCCCTAATGAAAGATGGAGGAGACCAACATATAATTTAAATATATATTTTATTATTATTCCAAGTCTGAGTTACAATGGAGGATATCCAACATTTTATGGAAGCAAGCATCAAAGAGGTGTACTCTTCATTAACCAGTCTTTTACACATGTATTGATTATATATTTGTCTACAAATGTTAACTTATTTTTGGTATATTACAAATGATCCCTTCTTGAAATGATTTGTCCTCGAAGCATTGGTAAAGACAAGTTCCTTGATTTAAATTCTCCATTCTCCTAGGTAGCTTCATCTTTTAAAAGGTTCCTCTACTTGACAAGGAATTTCTTGACATTCCTTGGATAAAGGGATTTGGTTCTGACTTCTAAATTACCTTCAGGTTCCAGTACTAGCTTCCCTTCTTCATCTAGAAGGGATAGTTTTGTATATATATGAGTTATGGGACCAACTGTTTCTTCAAACATGAAACATGGAAAACATCGTGCAACTTACCCTTGTTTGGTATGTCTAAAGCATACACTACTTGGCCTAATCTCCTCTAGATATCGTAAGGCCCATACAACTTGGGATAAGCTTTATGTTTTTTGTCAATTTTGAGTGAATTTTTCTTGTATGGATGGATTCAAACAAACACGCAATATCTTTCTTCAAATTCACAATTAGTTCTCTTCAAATCAACTTGTTACTTGATTTGGTTCATTACTTACTCAAGACGAGCCTTAAGGATATGAAGGATTTCATTAGAAGTAGCTAGATATTTTTTCACGGCATGTGATTTGAAATTGGTGACAACATACCCTTTTAATAATGGTGGTGTATATCCATATATAGCTTAAAAGGGTGTCATTTTTGTTGAAGTGTCATAAGTAGTGTTGTAACACCATTTTGCAAGGTGTGGCCAATTGTGCCACTACAATGGACATTCCCAAAATTCCTTAGGTACCCTTCAATGCATTTATTTACTACTTTGGTTTGTTCATGTGCTTAGATATGATATGAAGTGCTCATGGTTAGTGTGGTCCACACTTGGTGGAACAAATACTTCCAAAAATTATTGGTGAACTTTGGGTCCTATTGTTGATGGTAGCTTTGGGAAATCCACGGAGTCTATAGATATTTTCACATAACTATCAACATTTTCACTAGATTTATCTTTTTGGTTACTCAATCTACTATTAAAAATATGTTGTCCTTCCCATATAATGTGTGGAGACCCATGATAAAATCCATAGATATTTCTGTCCATTTCTGATCTAGAATATGAAGGGGTTGAAGGAGACCAAGAGGTGCAACTCATTCAAATTTTTAGCATTGATACGTGTCACATTAAGCCACATATTTCTAAACATCAAGCTTCATTCCTTTCCAGAAGAAGGATTGTCAAACAATGTAGAGTGTTTTAAAAAATTCAACATGACTTGTAGTCGAGGAATCATGATTTTCTTTTAAGACTTGGATTTGAATTTGGAGGTGTTGAGTAAATATATTCTTCCCTTATACCAGAGTAGATCATTCGCCTGAGTAAAATTTTGTGCTCAATGTATCATTGTTTTCAAATTCCTCGATTAACTTCCTAATTTCTAGACTTTTCAAGTACTCAGCTTGAACATTTGAGATCCATCTAGGAATGACCATTGAAATTGAGCATAATGTAGCATTTTCTTCTTCTTTTATTGATATGCTATCAATAAATTAGTTTTTCTTTCTATTTTTATAAAGGATTTCAAATAAAAAAACTTGGATTTTGCTTACACATTTTTGTTGTTGTGATGATAAGCTCCTATAGTTTAAAAAATATTTCAAGTTGTTGTGGTCCATTTTAACCAATAATTTGGCTCCCAACATATATTATTTCCATTTTACTAAGGCATGAATGATTGCCAATGTTTCCTTGTTGTATGTAGATTTTGACTACTCTGGTGTTTGATCTCTATTTTGAAAGGCAATGGGGTGATTTTCTTGCATAAGCACAACTCCTATTCTTGTTCCTAAAGCATCACATTTGACTACAAAAGTTTTCATCAAGTATAGGGTAATAAAAAAATGAACGGATTCCATTACGGTCTTCCTCTTAAAACAATTTTCAGTTACATCATCACATCTAAAGGCATCCTTCTTCAACAATGTTGTAAGTGGAGCAACAATCTCTACATAGTTTTTTTACAAATCCTTAGTAATACCCTGTAAGACCTAGGAATCCTCAAAATAATGTGCTAATTTTGGGAATAGGCTAATCGGTAATCACCACGATATTCTTTGGGTCTACCTTGACTCCTTTGTTTGATATGACATGGCCCAAAATTTCTACCTCATCCCTTCCAAAACTGCATTTTGATTTGTTTGCACATAACTTATTTTATTCCCATAGGTGCAACACCATCTCTACATGCTTGATGTGCAAGATCCAACTTTTGTTGTAAACTAGTATATCATCAAAGAACACAAGTACAAAACTCCAAAAGTATGGATGGAATAATTCATTCATCACTACTTGGAAGGTAGCGGGGGGCGTTGGATAGCCAAGAAATCATGACACATAGTTCATATGGTCCTTCATGGTATAGAAAGTGGTTTTGGGAATGCCCTCTTCTCATATTCTTATCCAATAATATCCCATTTTTATATCAATCTCAAAGAAATACATAGCACCATGAAGATCATCCAATAGTTTGTCCACAAATGGAATGGGGAACTTATCTTTAATAGTAATTTTGTTTAATTCTCTATAATTGATACAAAGTCTGTAGGAACCATCCTTTTTTGTTGATGTTGAATATGGACTATTGCTTTGGATTCTAATATCACAATCCAATAATTCTTGAACCAAGCATTCCTGTTTTTTTTGGGACAACCTATAACATTTTCTTCTAATTAGGGTTGATCCAGGGATCAATTCTATTATATGATCTCTTGATTGTTCTAGGGGAAGACCATGACGTAGTTTTTGAAAAATGGTATTATATTTTCTAGGAGCCTTATCCAGTCCTTTTGGATCATTTATTTAGTTAGGTGCTCCCTCCATTGAATAACAATGTAGAAGATAATCTTGGGCTCCTTTCTTAATCAATTTTTCCATTTTGTTGAATGGGATTATTTTGGGGGTGGGCTCTTAATTCCATGAAACTTGTATTTTTTTCTTTCTATTTTCATAAAATATTAAGAATTTATTTTGTCAATTTAACCCTGCCATACCAATTATGGCCAACCATTGGGCTCATAAGACCATGTCTACTCTCACCAATTACCACAGGAACACATAGGAGATTTTAAGTTATGATCATTAATATACAATTATACCTTATGGTATTTCCAATCCGTTGAAGTAGTTTTCACCCTTGGTATTGTGACATGAATTTCAGAAGTAGGGTAGAAAAACATATTTAATTATTTTTCCACTCTAATTTCTATGAACTTATGTGAATTGCCACTATCTATAAGTATTTTTACTCTTATTTTCTTAATGTAAAAAAGGGGGAAAATGTAAGAGTTTGGGGTTGAGAAATACCCATCATTGCGACCATTGAGAGTGTTGGGATTGTTTTTACTTGTTAGATTTTTTAGCGCTTTTAGATTCCTCACTCAAATCCTTCATTTTCGAGACACATGAAGATATATCACCTCCTTCTTCGTCTTTGTTGCTATCACTACTATGTACTTTGCACAACTAGTATTTTTGTTCTCTGCATTTGTGGCATGGAATCCAATTAGGTGCATGGTATTTAAAACACTAATTTTTTCCATTCTTTATATCTAATGGTGGAATCCTTTTGTTAGGGGGGGAATATATTTGAGCTTGGTTTTTTGGAATGGGACCAAGAGGGTCTCTGATATGATAGTTTTTCTTCAATGATTTTGGATTTTTCTCACGTTTGCTTTAAACCATTTGTATCTATCAATTTGAGCTTGTTTCTTGTATTCTCTTCCAATCATGATATGGTGATTTGTAGCAGGTGATCATCAGATAGGTCTAGTATAAGAGTAGCAATCACATGTAAATCATATAAATATTCCTCTATCAAACCATATTATTGTAAGTGAGTGAGTTTGGTGTAGATTTGTTTCTCTTCTATATCTTGAAATCTTTCGATTTTTTTTTAAATATATCTTGGTCTCTTGCTAACACCCTGGATTTTTTGTTCCACCACAAGAACCATTAATCACATGTCAATATCTCTAAGTGCATCGATGCAAAGTTACTTTTTTCTTCTTCATCATGGATTTGATATAGCTTGAAATAATATTAGATTTTATTAATCCACTTTGTTCCCTCTTCATCACCATCGCCGTCAAATTTGGCTACATCCACTTTTATCTTGTGTTTAAAGCTGCCAAAGGTACCCATGTTGTATGATTGACGTTGAAAATAAAAGTGGGAGTTTGGGATACTGATTGTTTTTTTTTTCTCATTTTTCATTTTTTGGGTGCCATCATCGAACAAAACATATTTATTTCCATACTCATTCATTCCATTTTCCACATCCTTGAGTCTTTTGTAGATATCATCCAAATTGTCAATTTTATATATAATGCTTAGTTTCTTGGAGATATTATCCATTGAGACTTTTAAACTTTTTTTATCTTATAACCTAACTCTTTGTTAGATGCCATATTACCTATGGGACCTATGGCCTTCTTTGAATTTTTTGAGCTCCTCATGGTTCTTGTCCGTAAATGGCCCATGACCTTCTCTTAGTGGTTGGTTGTATGGTTCGTGGCATTCTTTGAATGGTTAGTTGTATGGGAAGTCCTATGTGACTCTATGGGTTGTTGTATGTGGCTTGTATCAATGCTGGGTGACTAGCTAACCATCACACACATCCTAGAAATTGATAACATAGATAGTCAATAATACACATCAAAATACAGTTCATGTCTCTGAGAATTAATGTGCAGTAAAGTATGGTTTTAAAACCACTTGGAGCAAACCGGTCTATAATTTAAATATATATTTATTATTATTCCAAGTTTGAGTTACAATGGAGGATATCCAACATTTTATACAACAAGCATTAAAGAGATATAACTCTTCAACTATTGACCTTTTACACATTAATCGACTATATATTTGCATCTAATTGTCATTTTATTTTTGGTATGGTTTTTAAAAACCACTTGGAGGAGACTAGTATATAATTTAAATATATATTTTTAAGTATGGTTTTAAAACCACTTGGAGGAGACCGGTATATAATTTGAATATATATTTATTATTATTCCAATTTTGAGTTACAATGGAGGATATCAAACATTTTATACAATCAAACAATAAAGAGGCATAACTCTTCAATTGTCGACCTCTTACACATTTATTGCCTATTTATTTGCATCTAATTGTCCTTTTATTTTTAGTATATTACAATGGTCCTTTATCACAACAACAACCAATTTGTTGGAGAGAACTCCTTTGAAAACATGTCAAATGGCTCCCCCATCTAACCTTAGTGCCTTTATGAAACTTACCCGATTTCACAAGCTCCTCATAACTTAAAACATCCATATGATGTAGCTTGAGATCAATTGCCTCTTTGTTCTTACCTCTTTATTCTTAGAAGCCTTCGTTTTTATGAAATCTATAAAGAATACCATCTTGCACAACCCTTTCACAACCAATGACTACATCTTGGAGAGCTTGAGTAAAACCCAAATCATGAGAATGCATACAAGAATGCTCATACATGATTGGTATGGGCATCTTTTATATGACTAATGTATATCAAATCATGGAACACTACTCACTATTGCATGTTAGGCTGTAAGCAATAGACTAATACATCTCGATGAGAAAATTATAGCTACGAGGCATGCAAACATTTGACCACTATTGGTAGTAAGTCTTGCCTACAACAATTTCATGTTACATGTCCTAGGTGCCACTACCAAAGGCAAGGAAAATCATTGGATAATTCCACCCCAACAGATCGTATGTCGATCATTTGACCAAGAGAAATTGGAAATGAATTAAAATAAAATTACAATGAACAGAAGCTTTGTGATGGAGGAATGTGTAGGTAGTTAGTGGGACGTTAAATACTCTCAATTAAAGGTTTTCTCGTCTAATGTTTTTCCAAATCTATTTTTGTTTTAACCATTATGATAGAAAAGGTCCCATCCATACTCTCAATCAATGAAAATTTAAATAAATAAATAATGTTAATAAGGTATTGTTTTCCACGTAAACTTTAGCTGAGTTATGTTTCTCCACTCGTTTAATATGAAACATAGAAACAATCTTTAGAACCCACAGGTTGCAAAAACATTTACTTATCTATACAATACGAACATCATGGAGTTACCTCCCAGCTTCTTTGTCTCATTAATGATTTTATGCATTCTACTAATTTATTGTAAATTAGACATTTGGCAGTTCGTTATTTAATAATAATGAGATAATACCATCAAATTTAACCTTCCCATTAGATACACCTTTAATCAAAATGGTCTAAGAACAAAGTTATTATGTGTTCTTTTATTTTTTTGGTTGTCTAACAAATAAGGTCCTTGATGATATCATCAAAGTCAGCTTTAAGGAGCAAATGTCACAAAGCAAGATTTGAATCCAAGTGAGGAGGATAACAAACATTCCTCCCAACCATCCGATCTACACTTAATTGACATAAATAAAACAAATTTATTTTCGAAATAATTAAATTTAATATTGATTTTCTAGAAAAAATTGCATAACATTGTTAAAGGAACTCTAAATTTTGTGTATGACATAAAATAATGGAAAAACAAGAGTCTGTTGCATGGCGTAGGAACTAAAAGTCATTAGATTCAATATTAAGTTTCTTAGATTTAGTTTTTATATTTTTATATTTTATTTAAAATTAACAAAACTTAAAACTTGAATGTAATTTTGTGTTTATTAAATATTTGTGTTCTCACCATGCCTCATAAGGTTTGCACAAATCACTTACAAATATTCAATCATTGTAATTCATTTTTTTATGTATAATAACCTAACTATCAATATGATCGTTATGAAAACAATGATTCAAAATGTAAAAAACATAATGGTTTGCCTTATAAAAACTTATAAATGATGCTTCTTTATTCAATTGAGTTCTTAGTGTTATAAAAATAAAATAATTAAAAATAAATAAATCTACAAACCCTATCATAATATATAACAAGAATCGCATGCGGCAATGTCCGTGACAGAGCATGAAAGTAGAGTTTGCAAATGCAGGAGCTACAAGCAGCAATGTCTGTAACGTTGCTACTTGAAAGGATGCAACATGTTGCAGAAAACAACAACGACAATGTGATTTGCAAATGGCTAAGAGCAGAAATACCCATGACAAGCTCGAGATTGCAGCGAGAAGAGTGGATAGTAGCAATAGAGTAATAGGGAAATAGTTAAATTCGACTATTAAGAAAAGAGGAAGGTGGCTGCATTTTTTTGGCAAGCATTTGCCCAATGGCACTTGGAAATCATGCCAAAAAATGAGCAAGACTATGAAGAATATGCACTATATGATCTATCCAACATACAAAGTTGTCCATGCTTGGCCAATGCTTACAATTATTCTAGAATTCAGAGTCATGGCGGGCTTGTGGACCTATGCCTTTGGACACTAACTTCACGCAAAATTCTTGTTGCATATATGGGATTATTCTTGCTGCGTATATGGGATTATTCTTGCTGCGTATATGGGATCATTTCTACTACATGCAAAATGAAAAGTAGGCGCCCAACGCCAAGGAGATTGCCCAAGAATCTAAATCCAAGTGTCAAAGAAAGCACATGGTCTCATGCAAATATCAAAGGGGCAATCACACCTTCAAATAAAAAGGTACCGTGGTAGTGTTTCATGCGTTTCGCACGGGTTCGAAGTTGTTTTTAAAACTGCCATGGAGGGGTGTGAAATCATCGCCAGTTTAAAACCACTATCCTCCGCCAGGAACCAAGTGTTGTGGCATATGTTCAAACATGTGTTAAGTGCGCCCATGTGTCGACAGTGCTCAAGGAAAAATCACAGGTAACAGAGTGTCCCTGCAATACATTTTTGGCAACATAACCATGACTTGGAACTTGTGGAGATTGTTGCAGCTCGTGTGCTTGAAATCTTGGAGCAGACCCGAGTAACATTCGCACCCAAATAGTTCGCATTGTGAGAGAAAATAGAATTGTGGTAAGAGGACCTTGAAGCAGTAGCAACAAAACTCCAAAAATTGAAGAATATGGGAATGCAATTGCTTACCACTTCCTCCAACTAGGGTTCTTCCAGCGACATTTATTGTTCTTCTACAAGCATGCCCAGACAAGAAATCACTCAGCGATAATTTGTTACATTCTGGATGGTCAAATGTAATCGCTAGTTCTTCCTTCAAGGAGGTTTTGAATCCAATCATTCAAGAAAAAGGCTCAAAGTATCAATCATTCTCTTTCCACCCTAAGAGATGTCATTAATGCTCTAGCTTTTGAAGGGCAACATATAACCTCCATAAATCACAATTTGAGCATAATGAGACATCACTTAGCAAAGGTGTCGAGTCCCTCAGTCAATATCATCTCCAACAAATTAGATCACTAGTCAAAGAGTCAATTCCATATATGAAGGCGAATATCCCATATTTTAAGGCAAACAATCATGCGCTCGACAACCTTCGGCATGGCCAGTGTGAACGCCCACGTCAAGATTCCTAATAGAGAAGACACTCCGCTCAACAGCATCATGGCAGTTCCAGTTAAGCTGGTCGTCTGCAAAAATCATGACCATCATATGGAAGGCCTCCAGAGTCCATGTGAGGCTGGTCAGCATGAAATGCTTGAACTGCCAACGTTCAAATACATTGACGAGTTGGAAGAGAAGGTAAAATCCAACAGGAGTGTACATTGCAAGCACAATATAGCATCTACATCTGCTGACACACTAGAGATAGATGACGGATAGTATCCACACTCCAAATTACGAGGAGAAATACACCTGCATTTCCAAAGTTTAACATTGCAAAAAAGAAAATACCTTTTTTGAATTTTGTGCCAATAGATTAATATGTGAAAAATGATTCCATAATGTGAGAGACATAATAAAATCTTACTTAACAAATAAACAACAACAAAAAAAATGCATTTAAACGAAATAAAATGGATATGATAAAAAAATAATGGAGAAAATTAATTCATTAACCTATTCTCATTACATAAAGTATTAGGAATAAACTCACCCAATCTATGAGCTAGAGCATAATTAATGCATCTACTCCTAGATCATAGCATAATGTGATCATTAATGGAGTTGTCCTTTCATCTCGTTAGAGAAATACATGCAAATAGTGGAGCATAATAAATGTAATTATCTCCCTTGAAATTAATTGGAGAAGGATTGGATAGTAATGGTAAAGGCGTTATGTCTTAAATTTCCCTCTCTCTTTTTACGCTTCAGATATGTAATCTCAATATTGAAATTATCATTTCGAGGTATCTATCAATGGTTGCATGCTTTGAATGGATTGTATCCCAGGAGTGGATTGGACCACCTTTATTATAAGAATAGAAAGTTGGCTACCACAACATAAGATTATGTTGTGTTATCAGAATTGCATTGTACATTGAAATTTTAGCAAAAACTATAATAATGCTTACGATAGAGATATTATCATTATTGATATATTAAAAGAATTATTTAATGTCTTCATAAGCATGTTCCCTTTTAAGTAATGTGAAACTTGTCTATAACCAAATATTTAGTATCCATCTTCATTTCCCACATTACAAAAGTAATTATAAAAATCTAGAACAACCAAACTCAAATAACCTATGTAGCATTACATAGGAATGAATGTAAATTATTGAATACACTTTGGAGTGGTCAACGCACACTTAGCACAACTAATCTCCATGTGAACTAGAAGTCAAATAGCCACTAGATGTTAGACGAATCACCGACAAACAATCAAAAAATGAATTAGAGTGTGAATATGAACCATCACAACCAAAATTAAGTGCCCAATGCAACACATCAAATGAATGAATGCAATGTATTCATTGTATTGTGGAGAAATTTATTCAAAGCAATGAATACATTGCATAGTGGTGAATGCAAAATAATATCATCGAGTCACTACCTCTTGGGATCCATTCCATGAGGTAGATATCACCCAACCACTAATGAATCACAACATAGATACAAACACTTTTAAAAAACTCATTTTAATATGAAATTTTCCAAATTATATCAACCTATGGTTTGTCAATTGGGTTTAGCTCGAGTGGTTGAGTTATCAGATTGTTATCCACTCCACCCAGGTTCAAGTCCCTCCAGTGACACTTTCTCTTAAGTGAGCCACTTAGCTCTTCAGGAGCTCTACTAGCCAATTAACTGCCCTTCCTATGTATCCGGACGTCGGGGAGGTTACTGTGGATGTAGCGGGGTACCAAAATAAGAGGGTGTTCCATGAACCACACGAAAAAAATAATAATATCAACCTATGGTCCATCGAATTGAATAGCAACATGTATAATAACCATTAATCACCTCCAACAATTGTTAAATGCCCCACTATATGGACATGACAAATAAGATAATTAATTATTAAATGAACATATTTTACTCTCGAATTCAACAAGTTGGATGATGATGCTATTGCCAAGTAAAAGAATTTATAAATGTTATTCATACAATAATAGTAAGAATATTTATATTTAAAATATAAAGTATAAGTGCATTGCATTTTATAGAAGACAAAAGTTGTAAATGTAGTTTTTACAAGTGGTAGTACTAGTGGGATCCTTTTTTGGCACATAGGGAGGGGGAAGGCCAAGCAACAAGCATGTTCACACCACAACAATAAAAAATTATGTTAGTAGGAGACACCACTCCTTTGTGGTTGCCTCCATTTGAATAAGGATCATGGTATGCTGGAGTTTATATGTTGTTGTGGGCCATATATATCAACCAATGACAGTGGGATTAATATTTTTTTATAGAGAGGTATTTATGTTACAAAAACAATTCCAAGATGCACATATTTTAGGTGTATCCAACTCAGTAATAGGCATTTTTTTATACAGGCATGCTAAATTGATTATTTTTACCAGCATAGATCCATCTTAAACCCTGATCTATCAAGCACATAGAGGAATCCAATTTCTTGAGGTGATTTTTTTTTTAATATCTTCAATTAAAAGTTTACCCCTCAAGAAATTGGATCCCTCTCAGTGCTTAATAGATCCTGGTTTAAGATGGATCTATGCTGGTTTTAATTTTTTTATTATGAGTCAACACAAAAAATTTTAATTACTTTTTTTATTTTTGATAAGTTATCAGCCGACATGGGAATGTTACGTTACGTAACATGACTAACATGACAAACGTAACAAATGTGACAACATCTCCCCCATATTGGATTGTAAGCATCTCGCTACTCTTGGTGCAATCATGAATTAGACAAAAAGGTTTTTTAGTTGATGAAATTATAAATGTTGGATGTATAGGTTACATAATTTGAGCATATTAAGGGTTTTCAAAGTTGTATAATATATATGTTTGATCAAAACATGCAATTTTTGTCAATTTGATAGTAAATTTCAACAATATTGGATCACCAAATAGCAATAAGGACAAATTATAAAAGGGAAAAATTGTTGGTTCATTATCTTTCTTCTTATTCAAAATATTGTGACAGTTAAGATAATATGTGTTTTTCATTAATTCCACATAGACTATTAAATCACATATTTAAAGAAATCATAAAAACAATTGTAAGCAAGTTTGTTAGAACCAATTTGAGGGTCTTTATCATTAAGGTTGGCCCTCATCTATCAATGTTTAGGTCAATATCATTATGAGTATGCTTCCATCTATCATTACCTTATTTGATATTTGCAGGGCAATAAGACTTATAAATGATATCGCTATAGTTATTTAGGTTACATGTCATATCATTGGATTAATTCGATCTCCTTGAGGATGCATCCCTTGTGGCTCAATTGACTCTTAAAAAGAAAAAAACCTCTATTGGCATACATTTAAAGCATAGAAAATCTCTTTGCAACATGAATTCCAATTGAAACTTGTTTTATTGGTTAATGCACCAGGTAGGTAGAATCAAGAGGATACACCACTTCCATAGCACTAAAAAAATCAAGACGCTTCCCCTTTTATGATCACCTCGGATCTTCTTATCTCTGGCATGAATTGCAACCTTGATCTATTTATGTGGAGCTACTTAGAAAAACATACATCACCTTGTTTGTACTGAGGTTTTGGAATGTAACAAGAAACTACATTTGGAGTGATTAGGTTTATAACTATTTACAGGATTGGTATTTAAAGTGTGCTCAATAGAGAGCCCTGGGATGCCTTGAAGTGATAGCATGAGAGATAAGACTTGAATTGGTCTTCTATGACATTGGAAGGACAACACTTTCTAATTCATGTTGGTCAACAATCCCATGCCCATAAATTATGTCGATGGCATGGTCGCTGACACTAGTGCTGTGATGAGTGACCATAATATTTAGGGGGCAACTTTCACATAACCTTACATGAACAAATTGATTAAGAGGACTTCTCAGTCACTTGGCTCTGATGGGTTGTGAATGTGGGTTTCAGTGAAGAAAATGTGGGGAAACACACATATTAGTGTGTTGGCATGGACTAGGATTTTTAACACCCCATATGTTGATCAGGTAGCTAAACAACAATAAGACCCATATTATATTTATTTGTTTATTATCTATTGGACTTAGCTCAATTGAGAAAACTATATGTGTGGATTTATGAACCTACCTATATGCCACAATTATGTTTTGAGTTATCATTTATATTAGTAATGATAATATTCGTGTGATTTACTTATAGTATGCAAAATTAAATATAATGATAGGGTACATGGATACCAATGCACGCTATGATTAAATGGATAAATGGATGCCACACACATGATGGATACATTAGCTTGTTTATATTGACTTATAATTGATAAATTAATAATCACTTGGAAATAGTGAAAGAATATGCTTGATCTTATGTTTTGGATGAGACTAACCCACATGTTAGACAGCCTAAGAGATAGCCAAGTACTTGTGATACTAGACTTATCCTAATGTCATGGACGTCAACAGATTAAGGGTAATCCATGAGGAATTAATTCATGGATTTATTTATTGGTTCAATACATTTCTATAATATGTGGGTTAGTGCATGTTTATGCAAGAAACATGGTTACACAAGCTGGTCATTTGATGATGCAACTCTAAGAACAATAATAGCAACACAATGTGCTTTATGATAGGGCATTGACCCTAGTTCTATTGAGAGGGGTGGAGGTATTTCCCATCGTGTATCCTTTGAAACCTAGAGTCATGGGAGGGCAGTGCTAAGCCATGCTTCCCAACTTGCGTGATGACCACTGCATATTTCCCGATGGGGAATTTAGGTCGATTTAATCAAGGCTTCCACTTACAGGTTATATTTGGAGTTAGGTCAATATAGTTGATGCTCCAAGATATTCCAACAGAGGAATGAATAAGAAGTGTAAGTTGGAAGTAGGTTAAGAAGGAAGCAAGATTTAGATTTGTAAGGATACTATTTGGGATTTAGATGACACTTTAGTTGTAAATGGTTCCTTTCACTTATAAATCATTGTTAAATTCATTAAGTTAAACCTAAGTATAATGTTTGATTAGAGCTCATGTATTGTGACTTAGTTAATAATATTGCATTATGTTGTGATTATTGGATTATTGTCTTGCATGTGTGGTTGCCATGTCGTGCTTGTGATTATTTTTGTCTTGTCATTCAAGTACTATGCATTAGAGATGGTGATGGTTACCTATAGTACAACCACAAGCTATGAGTACGTTGGCCACACATACATACCTTGCACAACTACACTAGTATTAGTTAATACATAGGGTTGATTAAATTGTTATTATCTATAATGGTTGATGGATGTAATAATGATTACATTATAGTATTATAATAAACATTTATTTGCATTTTTGCATCAATGACATTTCATGTTGGCATTAATTACATCTCATTTGTATTGTATTAGTTACACTTGCATTTCACTTAATTATCATTTGGTATGCATTATTTCTCATTTGCACATTATTTAATAACTTGATTCATTTAATGGGCACCAAACCTACATTGATGTGAGTGATATTTGACTTGCCCAATAATAATTATGATAGATAGATATTTTATTATTTTATTATATTTGGATTTACGAGATATGAGTTGAGTTAATGAAAGAGCCTGCCTTGTTAAGGGGTTGTCAAATCATTAGGTGGGTAGGTGAGTTTCCTAGAGCCCTTCTTGAGAAGGGAGGAAGGTGGTGGAAGGAGGAGGCTAAAAGGGGATCTTGGGGAACAAGACGGGGGTTGGTTGTTGGTTATTTGTTGAAACTTAGAAGGGAGGGATTTGAGGAGATAAAACTATTTATGAAAACTTGAGAATTGGAAATTGAATACTTGAGATGGATACTTGATCTTGGAATGTTGAATGGTTGCTATAGTTGTTATTGGATTTGTGGGCATGGAGGGGTAGGAAACCTCATAGGTTTCTTAGAACTAACATCTCGACTACTAGTTGATTGGGGGGATTAATTCTAGTTTGATCAACACTACTTGGTTGGACTAAGGACTAGATTACTGCTACAAAATTGCTAATTCAACTAGCTACTAAGGTAATATACTATTACTACCTTGTTAATACTATTTCCCTTAAAAATTGCAATTAATTGATATGATTGTATGTTGAAAGTAACAAGATAGTAGGAACTATTGCAATAAAAGAAATTATACCCATTATGTTGCTTAAGATATCATACACATATTTTAATATGTAGAAATCCGCATTCAGAATATGAGTAGATAAAATTTCAATTATTGCTATTAATGATTTGTTCACTAACAACCATCATTAAGATGGGTGTTACATGCTTGATGTCTACACTTGAAATTTGGGTTTTTCTATTGCGACAGGTCAGTTGTGATGAAGCTTGATGCCTAGGTTATGAAGGCATGATGTTTAATTGCATCCCCTTTGAAAATAAATTGCAACGAAGCATAAAGTGATGTTAAGTGTGGACAAACCTCATGATTAAATGAAAGAATTGGTTCAAAAAAAAATTTGACCAATGGAAGGATTAGGGTTTCCTTGGGTCTAGGTCTATGACACAATGGAAGGATTAGGGTTTCCCCAGATCTAGGTCATCCATAGTTATAGACTCCAACCTAGAACTAGATGATTAGGAGGACAATATGAAGAACCCACTATTAATCTTTAAGTCATGGGAAGAGTTTCTAAATATTAGAAAAATGAAAATTCATTTAAGGATGAGGATATTTAACCTACAAGTACTATAAGGGCTATGTACAATGTGCCAAGAGGGAAGACAAGAGAGGAGGTACACCTCATACTGGCTAGGTCATACCCTATTAAAGTCAAAACTATGTGCATCATTTCCCTCAAAATATTCTATACCATCATACCTACCTAAGCAAACTGAGATCTCAAAGAATTTGAGTCTCTATAAGCCAAATAAGCAAATTGAATTATAACTTAAAGTATTAACAAATCTCTTAACAACTTGAAAAAATAATGAGCAATCACATAAATCAACTCACAAATTTATCCTGGAAACCCCAATGGGGAAAACCAACTCTGATGGGGCTTTCTTCTTTCTCGATCCCAAAGCAAAATAAGAAGAGGATAGTTACATATAGAAACTCAGAAAATCCAACCGAACCTGACGAGTATAAAACCCTAGATTTGCAACTGCTGCAACTGTTGCTCTTTGGAGATGCACCCCTGCTGTTTGTTCGGATCTGGATCTCTCTAAAGGTCTTTCTCTAGCTGTCTTGGGATGTACTACCTCTCTCAGTCCACAACCTTGATATGATCTTTCAAAGATGAAAGTCTGCAACTCAACTCTGAAGAATGCACCCCTCTCTGCATGGAAAAGTGCACCCACAAATGTTGATAATGGGTGTCAAGGTAGTTAGAACATTTTAGCAAGTGTGAATGGAGGTGTTGGATTCAAACACATGTAGAATCTATCAAGCATATGTCATTGATGTATTCCAATTATCAATAGCGAGGGAACTTGACACTGATGATTACAATCCCAAAGGTACCAAAAATGATTTAAATCCTATTCCCATAGAAATATGAGTTGAAAACAATGGGAAAAGATCCACTGGAAGGGAGGAATTGAGGTATTCCCCATCATCCAACATGAGGAAGTATCGAGAACTTATTTGTTTTGAAAAGGTCTTGGAAATTTTTTTGCAGGGACATACCACCAAGTACATCTCTCTCATGCACCAGATGTAAATAGTATAGAAAACAAACCCCTTGAGAAACAAACAATAATGAAATTCACCGACAGAGGTGAGGACTTCCACAAATGATGAAAATGGAAATCCAAGGTACAACATGAATCCAAAAATGTGAATAAAGGTCTTACCGTAGAACATCTAGGAAAATGCTCATTTGATAGAGACCAATGACGAGATGCCATCTGTCGATGATGAAAGCATGCTTGGGGTGCTAATGACTCTAGGTCATCTTCTCAAAGCAATGTGTTATCGTCAATGAGAAATAGCGTGCCAGTGAGAAGTCCATGGATATATTCCCCACTAGCACAAGTATGAACACTGGATATGATGATAGATTTGAGATCAACTTGACAACTAGTAAGGCCGACTTGCATGGTTAGGGAAATTGAGGAATGACTGACATAGGCTAAAGACAACCCTTGAACATTAGCACAACACAATGGTAACTTGGGTGACATTAGACACAAGCGAACAATGATATAGATATGCAACGTAAGAGGCATTAATTAATTCTTTATAGTGATTAAAATAGTAACCAATTGGAGGAGTATAGACTCAAATATCATGATTCATCTCCTAAGGCAATACTAAAACCCCAACTTGTTAAGAAGACTCGACATTGGTGCTCTGTTCAAGGATGGCACAAATTGACTTGCTGCCATCAATACTAACAAATATCTAACATCTCCCCCCCCCTCTCTCTTTATTTATAAATATATGATTTTTTTTGTCATTTTCATATTAGTAAAGCCTGAAAAAGAATAAAATAATGCTTTATTACAATGGAAGAAACAAGTTTCACAAGAAATTCAACTATGTTCCAAGTGCATGGAACATACCTAGGCCAAACAAAATGCAAAAAAGGTGTCGAGCAAGAGGTGGACACTCATAAACATGTTTCTTCTGAGGATAGAGTCCATAATGCAAATGAAACAGATGCAAGTGACGAGCAACATAATGAATGCAATGGCAGTATGAAACTTGAGACAATGCACTAGGCATCTATGTGCAAGTAGCAGTGAGAAAAGGCAAATGCATAATGAAAAAAACAGGAGCCTTATAGGGAATGGCTAAAAAGAGATGAGAAAGAGAGGCATGTGAATTCTTCTCAAAGTCATGGTAAAACTAAAAAGGCTCCCAAGCCTATGAGAAAAACTCGGCATGGGAACCAAAATGGAAAGACGATGCTGACTACAGTGTCCCATGTTAGGTAGGCCCTTATGCTGGATTGGTGCATAATGTAGATAGAGAAGGATGACATTCCAATATACAATAGGTTCAAACCTATGGAAAATATGAGTGGAAAAAGGTTCAAATGCATCGTAACAGAGGGAAGGCCTAAACTGATATACAAGTTTCCTGATATACCTAACCAAATCGACTAATGTGCAAAGCATGATCCCTAAGAAACCTTGAATATAACTTCAAATCTTGTATCCAAGCAACAACAATACCATGATTGTATCTAAAAAATCGAAAAACAAGTATCCGATACATGTCCCTTTGATAGGAGTCTTTTCAACTTCAATGTCTTCAACAGTATTCATTACCAAGGCAGAGTCTACCATCGAAGACTCAAGAATGCTAAGGTCTGAGAACCTATAATCAATAAGTTCAAACTCATGAGGAATATCAATGTTGAAAGCAGTAATCAAGTCTATAGTAACAGACTCACCATCGTAGGAGTTTAAGAATCTACAAAAAGAATCGGACTCATCATGAGAAACACCAACTTGCATCTCAATGGTAGAGTCCAAAGACTAAAAAATGCCACTGTTTGAGGATCCACAAATACTGAGATCAGACTCAAAAGGAAAATTTGGACTGGATTTGATTGCAATTGGGTCCAATCAAAGGATATGATCTTTGGAAAGAACATGAGTATCCAAAGGAATGTTATCATCGATCATAGCCTCTGTGAGAGCTCCATCCAAAGGAAGGATTCCATCCTACAGAGAACATATGTTAGAACATTCACTTGGACTAACAAGGGGAGAAAAAGCTCTAATGCCCATGTTGGATAAATCACTTGGTCAATTGCTATAACCAAGTCCTAAGAAGATGAGCATGAACTCATAGGATCCCTCTCAGTAGAAGTTGGACAAAAGGGATATGAGGCCACATAATTCACCCATGGCTAGGTAGTGTCTATTGAAACACTAGGAACAAACAAAGGGTATGCATGGTCTAATGTTGCGTAATAAGGAGGATTAACAAATGTAAGCTGATCAATAGTGACAATGGTTTTGTTGTGAAGAAAATGCATCACGTAAAAGAGCATAGACACCGTGACATTCATATCATATACATAATTACGCCCGAGTAGCATATTGAAGTCCAATGGGCCCTCTAGAATAATAAAATCAACTAAGATTGTCTTTCTACCTAATATAATAGGAAATTGAGGAAGAAACCCCAATGATTCACCCAGTCTTCTATCAAACACCATTAGTTGACTAGAATTTGGCACAAGGTTGGGATAACCCACACCTTTCCAAGCATATGCAAATAAAACACTAACAGAGGCTCCTTTATCTATGATTGGGAATTTACTGAGGTCACCAACGTACTATGTAAGACTTACAAAATCTAAGGCAATCAATGAGCATACAACAAGATATTTCTTAATTAAAAAGAACTAGGGTTAATAAGTTAAGCAACGAGTACCTTAAGACTAGAAGGTTGATCCAAGCTTGAAACCCTTTGTTTTTGCTCTACAATCTTGAGTAAAGAACCTGCAAAATAGAGATACCCTCCTCAAAACATTTGGATAAATAAACATGAATAATCATATATGAAACACATACATAAGAAAAGCATGAAAGGTTCACCAAATTCAATTCACACATTAGACACAATTGTTTATGGGAAAGAAAAGTCTCTTTTATTGATTATATGAATGATAACAAGTAGATGTACCTGATTCTGTAGCAGCACTGATGAAACCAAGTTCTGGGCTCTTGCTCCTCTCCATCAATATAAATTCCTCCAGAATTTCAATACATTAAGAGTTCACCCCCTCTCTCATGGCCTTCCCATTGTATTTATAGCAAGGATAGGAAGATAGCTTCGAGAGGAAAACAATTGGGGACGGTACAGAAGTTAAAGAAACTTCCTTAACTACCCCAAATTTGATTTTAGTTTTTATTTTTCATGATTTTAAGAGGAACCCGTGAGTATAGGCCTAATAATATGCGGGTGACCCACGAGTAAGCTACAAACAAGTAACGGGTGCAACCTTCCAGTGAAAACCACGGGTGGTAAGTGGATCACCAGGGGGTGACCCATGAGATGTCAGTTAAGGAGTCGCAGTTAAGTCCTAAAGGTGTATCACAAAAAACTGAAGAAATAATGAATGATCAAGGCTACAAGCATCTATAGCAAATTAAGGCTCTTCAATCCGTAGTGTCCATTTGTGTGAGCGACATTTCAGTGTCGTCACGGATGAAGAAGTGCCAATTTGATTGATAACATATGCCCCCTAATGTATGAGGTCAGAAGGGTAAATGATGGCCGCAATAAATTATAAACAAGGAATTGGAGGAGTGCAAGAGTTACAAAAACAGAGTTCCAACAGTACCTGAAACAAAATCAAGGTCAACATACAATATAATCTTGCCATAATGTCCTATTTAGAAGGATAGAACATAGTCTCCAATACATATGCGAAACTGATGTATATAGCATGGCCACTAAAATACAAGCATGGATCCATGTCAAAACATAGAACATAGCCATGACACCAAACTAGATCTATGTGTCATGAGGAGCCAAAATGAGTAGGGCTCAATCTTGCGTAACTCAGACAATAACAAATTGGAACATAGTTATTATAGGCCCAAGGTCTTTAATCCAACCAGAGATAAAGGTACGAATCCTAAACCATGTCAATAAAGGAGTTGGAGTTGAACATGGAGGATACCATTTGCTTACCGTTCAATAATGTAAACCGTTAACAAGCGCGATGACACCCATCAATGATGAAAATGGGGTCCAAGGTACCTAGTACATTCTTACAAGTGTGAATAAAGGGTCTTGAAGTCGAACACTTGAAGAATCTATCGAGTAAGGGACATTGATGTAATCCCATAACTCAACAGCAAGAGGATCTACCACTGATGACTGCAAATATCAAGGTACTATCCAAGACTCTAAGTCTACTTCCTAAAGGAAAATGAGTCGAAGTCGATAGGAAGAGACCCGTGAGAAGGAAGGCATTGATGAATCCTTCATAATCTCACACAAGGAACACTTGGATATTGAGTTGAAATAGGACAGAGGATATACCGACATAATGGATGGACAACACGAGGAGTCAAGGTAAATTGTAGAATGGTCAACACAGGGGTAATCCTTGAACACTGAGCACAAAAATAGAGTTACTTAGGCAACTTGGACACATAGAAAACATGATATAATTTTGTCATGTAGGAGACATAAAAAACTCTCCATATGATTGGAAGAGTAACCAATCAGAGGAGTAAACAACTCTAGTATCAGGTTTAATCCTAAAGCCAAAACTAAGACCCTTTGACTCAAGACAAGTGTTGTGTTCAAGGAATGATTAGACTTGCTTCCATAATATGAACGAATGACAGAGACTTTCCTTTCCCTTCTATATTTAGGTATCTTTTCATTTCTTGACGAGCATGAAAAAGATAAAAGGAAGATCGATAAGACCTTTCTTGTTAAATTTGAATGAGTCCAAGAAAACAAACTCAAAATCTTCTTCATTTTGTACAAGCTCAAAGAAGAGAGAGAAGAGTGCTTGATATTTGTCCACCCATGTGTAATTTTATGAGTCTATGGGAGGGAAACTCAAAACTTTCTTCATTGTTTTACAAGTTTGAAGAAAAGATAGACTAATACTCAATAGGTTATTGATCTGTGAATTTTAATATCGAGCTTGGATCTGTTCGTGCTCGCCGTTGTTTTCATATTTAAGGAGTCTGAAAAACTTAAACAATAAATCCATACGACACTTTTTCGTAGAGTTAGTCTCCTCGCCCAAAAAAGTGTAAAAGTATATGAGAGAGAACTCTTCTAGCCACAATGGACTAGAGTATGCCTTCTTTATAATTAATACACAAAGGTCTGGAAAAGGGGTAGACTTATACCTAACTGGATATCCGTTCAAATCCTTTAATGAGTCTGAAAGGGATAAGTATACTCAACAATCTTGTCAATTTTAAGGAGTCTAACAAGAGCATAAAGAAGACTTCATATGAACAGGAGCTTGATTAAAGGTGGCTAGCAAAACACTTGAAGGTAAAAAGTATGCATTCTAATATATGTAGATCTCAATATAGCTGACAAGCTCTTGAGGTAGCAAGTAATGGCATGGGAACAATTATGACATAGTGTGCTATCTAGGGTAACCCATGTTAGGTAGGTTCTAACCATGGGAGAACAACAACGATGAAGGGAAAATGGAAGGCTAATTTCGTAGTCCATGGTGTAAAAAGGGGTCCTAAGGAATAAAAGATGATAAGGTATCAATGCGATGCGGAATGTAATGTAAACCTAACCGACATGCCATAAGAAACAAACCATTTCAAAGAGTACCAATGTAGACACAACCTTGTAAAAGCACCTTTTCGTTCAATGACCTAGTCAAAACAACTGTATTAGTCATCAATATTAAAAAATATGACATAAAAGGTCCCAAAACTATATAAAGTGGGTAAAAATAAAAAAGACAATTACCATAAATAGTAAAAAGAGAAAAACTAAGTCATTGTTACCATTTGCCATTCCAAAAGAGCAAAGAGCATTAATATTTGCATCATTGCGTACGACCAATCTGGAGGAAGATTTCTAGTTCTGTCACTTGTAGGTAACTTCTATCTCTATTATTTGTATTTCATGTGTTTTTTGAAGATTTTTGGTGGAGTTTTTAATATTTTATTTGGATTTTAAATTTGACTCTGCGCACCCACGGGTAGCTGTGGTTTCTAGAAATAACCGCTAGTGGAGAGATCTCCACTCGCGGGTTGTTCGCTACTGTTCTAAAAAGGACCCGTGGGTGGTGCAATTTAAATATAAAAACTCAACGCTCATGGATTTTAATGGGTGAAATGTAGCAATGGTGCTCACATGGAGGGAGAGGGAGCATGAAGCAATGGATATAGAGGCTATGAGGGATCCATTAACTCTCAATGACTTGCGACGTTGTGGTCTTTTGACGTTCTTCCACACATCCAACATGAGGGCACAACCCAACTTGCTTCAAAGTTTAGTGCATTTATGGGATCTCGATCAGGGAGTATTCAACCTTCAAGGTGAAACTCTAGAGGGCACGGTGGATGACATCTATTTCATTACCAGATTGTACCGACGAGGAGAGGTTGTTAACGTCAAAGGAACATTTAGAGGCATGGGGGCCCTATCAGTGCAAGATTACATAAACACATATTGCATGGCTGGAGCAGAGAAAAGTGGCACTCAAGTGCCAATTTGGAAAATAGCTAGCTTCTCGTTGAAGGTCATATTCAGTACTATCAACAGAGTAGGGGGGAGTGCTGCTCAACACTTAGCTTCTCGCAGTTACATGCAAATTGGCGTGGAGTGCTTGCAGAATGTGATATTCGACTGGTGCATGGGATTGTTGGTAAACATGAAGCACCAACTCACCGAGTGTAGAGCCGGGAAGAAGAAGAACTTCGGTTATGGGAGTATACTATGCACCTTTTTCTTTGAGAGAGTTTTGATTTTGAGTCCAATATTGGCGCTCCCACCTGTTAACCCCCGTGATCCCATGATTACTCATTGAGGTGGGATCTTCTTGCGACAGGGAGGTGGAGACACTAGTACCTCATATGATGATGAGGATTTCTTGGGTTGGTGGAGCCGGCAAGATCTTGTATTTGAGTAGTTTCCCTATGCTGGGATGGACTTTTGTGGTGACATGGAACTCATGCTCCCTCCAGGAGCTGCTTGGGGGAGAGATAGGTACCATTTTTGCTTTCATTATTATTCAATTTTTATGTTTTTTATTATAAATATGTCAATATGTTTTTGGTGAGTTTAATTATTGACAACATACTTGATGTAGATATGGGACCAGTGAGACCAACCAGACACCCGAGAGTGTTCGTATGACCAACAGAGCCAGGTAGAAAAGAAGCCATGCTATGAACCATTGAGGGAAAGATGAGCCAACTAACTCATGATATTCCTACCTATCGCATAGAGCGCATGCCTATGGATATGTAGGAACATGTAGTGGGTGTGCCCCCTGCATGGATTAGGATACTCCAGAAAGTAGCTAGGATGGTTATTTCGTTTAGAGAGGTTATAACATAGGATGATGAGACTCCCGCCTCCCCTTAGAGATATCTACACCATTTTGAGTCTATCGTGCCCAATTTTGTATATTTGACAGAGATGGATACTCAAACTCTTTGATTATTTTGGACCTATATATATACACCTATCAATTATATACATGTTGTTTTATGTGCGTGGTGATCTATTTACTATGTATGATACAAATGCTAGTCGAGTATGTAGTTTGCATATGCATCAGTTAATGTGTTTTGGTTCCTTGAAATATGTTGATATGTGATATAATCAAATTGTCTTTCAAGAAATTTAACTTTAAAAAAATGATGTAATAATGAAGAATCCCTAACCTGATACTCACCCATGAGTTGAAGCACGATTAACTGAGAATCAAGCCTAACCTACAAAAATGAAATGCCATGGTGTAATGCATCTCAGAGTAGCTCAATAACAACACTACGCTCGGCCATATTGTTCGTTGCAGGTCCTAGACAAGCACCTCTTAACGAAACAAGTTGACCCGTAGGTGAATAGATCACCCAAGCAGTTAAGGCAAGATTACGAGTGTGACGACTAGCGCCATCAGTGAATCCTACAAACCACTTGGTTTCCATATGAAACACAACCAGAGACACGTAAGCAACACAAAAAGATAACTCTACACTATTGTACAAGTATTTACAAGAAAAAGTATATGTGTTAGGCATAATACTTCTTCAGGTAGATCCCATTTCTAGGCTCCTACAACATATATCCATCATAATCTACCAGTTCATATGACCCTTTTTCTAAAACTCTAAAGACGATATACAGACCGAACCACATAGACTTGAATTTTCCTGCCCCCAAGGGGTCTTTATCCTGGTCATAAACTACAACAAGGTCTCCTTTGGAGAAAACCCTAGGATTGACAGACTTATCATACTGAATTTTGACTCATTTTTTATGTGCTTCAATCGCGATGAGTGCATCCCTACGCTGTTCATCTAGATGTTCAAGATGAAGCAATCGTTCCTCTAAAGTAGAGGTGTCGGGTAAAATTTGGATGGACAAATTTAAAGATGGTATTTCTCATTCAATAGGTGTAACTCCATCCAACCCATGGACAATTTGGAAGGGTGAAAAACCCGTAGCAGTCCTAATGTTGGTAGAATACATCCAAAGAGACGGATATAACACAATGTGTCAGTTTGACCTACTAGCATTAATAGTACATTTGAGAATGGTTTTTAAAGTCTTATTAATCGCTTTGACTTGTCCATTCACCTGCGGGTACAAAGGAGATGAATGCTCTTGTATAAACCCTAGCATAGTGGTCAACTCTAACATCATATTATTATGAAATTGTCTATCGTGATCGGTAACGATATTCTTAGGATTACCAAACCTAGCAATGATCTGATTGAACACAAAATAAACTGCAGTTTCACCATCCGCCTTCACAGTAGGCATAACCTCTACTTTCTTAGTAAAATAGTTTACAACAACGATGATGTATTGATGTCCCTTGGAAGAAACTGGATTCCAAGTCATGTAATCCACCCCCCACTTGGTGAAGGGATCTACTGCTTTGACAGGGTATAGGGGAGCAGGGTGTGCTCACATATTTTTGTTGAATATATGACAAGGATTATAGTGTTTCATGGATTCCACACAATATTTGAAGATGGTGGGCCAAAAATAACCATCACGAAGTATTTTCTAGGCTCTTGCCAATCTAGAAAGGTGACCCCCACATGCTCCATTTTGGGCATCATTCAATACTAAATCAACTTCTTCCAAAGTCAAAGAACAACGTAAAATGGAGTTTGCCTCCCGTCTATATAATGTATCAGCTATTATGAGGTAGTTTTTGGTGTTATGTCATAGTTTTCGTCGTTCTTCCCTTGAAAAAGCTGGTGGACATCTCAAAGTTTAGAGATAAATCAAAATATCCCAATACCATGGATTAGAGGTAGAAATGAGAAAGATATGCTCATTAGGGAATGAAGCATCTTCCACGTTAAACTCTTCGCCACTAGGGAAATCAGATATGAGTTATGCGAACACCAAGGACTTTTTAGACTTAGCGGATTGAAAAGTGAGATCGAACTATTGAAGAATAACAATCCATTTGTTAAATTTACCCCCGACTATGCGTCGGGTTAAAACATATTGAAATGGATTGACATCCGCAATCACTGTAGTGGTTCGCAGTAAAATGTAGTGGTGTAGCCTCTAAACAATGTATACAACGTCAAGTGCCAACTTCTCAACGTGCGAATACTTCAATTCGGGTTTTATTAAAGCGCGAGAAAGGTAATAGATGATGTGCTCCTGGAGCTTATCACCCTCCTAAACCAAAACTATACCAACCGTAGAATTGGATGCGGCCAGATATAAGATAAAATCATGGGTATAATCTGGTGGACTTAACAAGGGGGATGATAATATTGCTTTTTTCAAAGCTTCAAACAAGTTTTGTGCAGCCTCATCCCAAAAGAATGGGGTGTCTTGTTTAAGTAAATGCATGAAACCTTTGGTTATCTTCGCATAGTCGACAATGAAATGTCTGAGGAATTTGGACATACCTTGCAGACTCTGAAGTTGTCTAATGTTACAAGGAGGAGGAAATTTGATGATCACCTCTACTTTTAATGGATCGACCATGATCCCTCTACTGGACACGATGGAACCCAACAATCGTCCAAACTCAACACAGAACACACATTTATGGGGATTCAATCGAATTTTGTAGTGTCTGCATTACTCAAACACATGTCGTAAATGGTATGGATGATCTATTCTCTTTCGAGATTGTGCAGGTAGATAATCCAAATGGGGTTCGACTACGTGAAAGGTGAAATTCATTGCTCGATGGAAGGTGGCTCCATAATTTTTCAATCCAAACGACATCTTCCTATATGAAAAGGTACCCCAGGGACATATAAAAGTTGTTTTGTGTTGATCTTCAGGTTTGATTTGAATCTGATTATACACCGAAAATTCATCCATAAAGGAAAATATTTTGTTACGTGCGCACGCATCTACGATCTGATCAATAAATGACATGGGGTAATTATCTTTGGGACAAGCTTTGTTAAGATCCCTAAAATCTGTGCAAACACGTATGGTACCTTGATTTTTATCAACTGGGACTAGATTGGAAACTCATTCTTTCATGTTGATAGGATAGATAAATCCGGCTTTGAGGAGCTTTTCAACCTCATCCTTATGGTTGCAACCTTTCGCGGATTGACTGGACGAATTTTCTATCGAACCGGTTTCACATTTGGATATGTTTTGATATCGTCCTCAACTATGGATGGGTCGATTCCTGACATCTCCTCATATGACCAGGAGAAGACGTCACATAATTCTTTAAAGAGATCGGTGTATGTGTGAATCTCTTCAAGGGAACAACTTGCACCGATGAAAATATTTTCCACGATATCTGGTTTGATGGAGATATTAATTGGAATGGTTGTCGATATGTTATCCATGTTACCTTCAGCGAAAATCCCCTGTTTTGATAAAGGTTTAATTGATTGATCAACATCTCCACCAAGTCTCACAAAAAAATCACCATTCTCAATCCTGTCTAGATCCGGAAGAAAATAAGATCTATGATGCATGTGTTCCCAAGGTTGATCAAGACCTATCATTGCTTCCAAAATAGCTTCATCTGATGGTAAAAGAGTGTCTAAACAATCAGAGGAATGAGTAGAGTCGACCACCCATGCAGGCGCGTAATCTACATCTGACTCCTCGAATATTGAAGGAGTCGAGATAGAATCTATTGCAGAATCTCATGAAGCTTGGTAAGTCACTTCTGCCATAGATAAGGGAACAACTGGTTCATTATGAGTGGGAAATATCCCAAGATCAGTTGCTTTATTGAATGTAAAAACCTCCTTATATATTGAGATGGTGTTTTGAACACTCATTGAACCAATGTAATTCATGGGAGCAGGAAAATCGAAAGTGTCCATAAGCGATGAATACGATACTACTCCCAAACTCTCGCTAGGAGGACGTTCCTGATCAATCATCAAAATGTTAGATTCTGAGGAGGATGTGTTATTTTTTTGGGTGAAGGAGAGTTGATTGATTGTAACAATCCTTCCTTCATGAGGGAACATTGATACCTAAAAAACAAACGAATATATAGCTTGTATCACATATGTACAACTTCTTCCTAACAACAAATTATAGTCAATAGAAGCATCAACAACCTCAATCTCTACTGACACTACTTTACCCGCTAACAAAATTTCGAAGGAGGGTAGGATCCCATGTGGATAGAAAGATATTCCATCGAAAGCGGTAAGCAATGTGATTGAAGGGACTAACTCAGGGGAGCCTAAATCTCGCCAGCAAGAAATGGACATTACGCACGTAGACGTGCCTTCATCCACCATTGTTCGTCCAATGATTTTTAGAACCATGGATTACTTCAATCTGAAATCCAACGTGATACAGAAACTGAGGTTTGATTATAGACATATCAAACTTTGCCAACATACTCGATGAATCCAAACTTCCTATTTCCGCCAGAAGCGCATTCCGTTGCGAAGGGAAACTTTGCAAGACTTCTAAAGAAGACATGGCACATGGAGTTTGGGATAAGTCTTCCACAACACAGTAGTTGGAAGCAGCCCACGCATTAGGATTATGCGATGCACGCTTATAGACACCCTTTGGTATCTTAGGCATACGGGCTATAGGTATCTCAATGTGAAGATGAGCAGACATATGAGGAGTCTCCTTATCTTTTTGCGGCAATTCTAGGGTATAATTTATTGCTCTTGTTTGTAACAAAGTATTTGAGATAATCATGTTTATATAAGACTATCAGACGGTGCGTCACCATGGGTTCCACCAGCACTAGAGCTACCTAAAGCTAAGTTGTGTCCCTTGGGAAAAGGATCCTTTAGGACTACAGGTTTCTTTTGCTGCAAAATCTCCTGGGCTTCATCAATCAAGGGGCATTGATGAGTCAAGTGATCTTCCTTGCAATGTTTACAAGGGAATTTCACTTTCTTCTTTTCTTTTTTACCCCCCTCAACACTATCTGTGGTTTTGGGATTATTTTGATTACCCTCCCCCTTCTTTTCCTTTTTCTTTCGACTAGGATGCTGAGGACCCTTTTGGTTTGACTGCACATTATGTACAGTAGTCATTTGAGAAGGGGGAGTGGAAACCGTAGTTGTCTCCACTGCAAAACAATTTATAGAAAGCTCGTGGACTTGTTTTTCTAAAGCCTCTACATCAGATGAATCGACTGAACCAACAATTCCATTAGCATGTGGTCCAGTTTTAGGTTTAACCATATCAATGTTTGAACTTGGTGCATCAGGAATGATTTTGTAAAGAATCCTAGGCTGAGCATAAATCAAATCTAACTGTTGGGTTCTTAAGATGGATTCCTCCTTTGAGGTAACCCCAGAAGTCGAAACATCTTTGGAGATGTAAGGTAAAGTGATTTCAAAAACCACTCTAATAAGAATTCTTGGGGAATTTTTGCTTTAATGATCCCCTTCCTTCTTCTCCACTCCTGAATGTCGTCATATACGTGAGTGGCTTTGTTCTGTCTAAATGTAGACAGAATATCTGTGCTGGCATCATACCAAACGGGAAGTTAGAAGTGATTCAAAAACACCGTATCCAAATCACAAAGGTTATGATAAGCAGTGGATGGCAGTTCAATGTACCATTTAGCCACGAGACTGGTTAATGTTATTTGGAAAAGTCTCAACTGTATCGAATCATCGTTTAGCAAATTGGAATAACACCATAAGTGAAAGGTTGTAACGTGGTCCCTTGTATCTTCTCCATCCTTGCCTTCAAACTTGGGGATGTCCGAAGGAAGCTTGGTTGGAAAAGGAGGCTAGGTAGGGTCATGACACACTGGTTCATTCATAAGCTTCGAAATATATTCCAAGTTTAAAGTTGTTAGAAAGGGTAAGCGAGGCCTAACCGATGGAGTATGAGTTTGGGGATTCAGGTAAGAAAAACTACATGAACTGTAGCTTCCATAAGGTTGGTTGGGGTTTCCCCCAACCATAGGTTGTGATGTGAAATCATTTTGAAAGGTGCTCCATCCGTAAGCAAGTGGATTACTCCATTGAGGTCCACTCCATTGAGATTGAGTATAATTACCTCCAATTGAAAAAGGAGTTGAAGTGTATGTAGTACTACCTCCTCCACTAAAGAGTGAAAAAGGAGTGTTCCCTAAAGGTGGATTAGAGGTTTGAACATTCGATGATTGAAAACTATAACATGCGAAGGGGTTTGAACTCACAAACTGTGCAGTGGAAGGAACAAGCATCGATCCTACAAAAGGTGCTAAAGGAGCAATATTTCCTCCATGCCAAGGGAAACCATGGGAAAAAGGAGCAGAACTGGCAGGATTAGTCTGGAAATTTTGAAGAAAAGGGGATGATGTGAATGATACAGTAGGTATCCTAGTGAAGGGAATATTGGAAGAACCGATGGTTGATCCGAAGGGTATAGAAGTCGAAGAAACTTGAGTGCTTGATGAACCTAAGGATCCTATACTAAAGTTCAATGAAGTGATCAGAGCAGAAGACATCTGCAACGAACTAGGTATCAGAATGTTCACATGAGGAGGGGAAAATCCTCTAGGAACAATGGTAGATGTGGGAGTGTGTGGACCTCTCGATCTGTCCCCTATGTTATCCATAGTAAAGACAACCGTAAACCTATACACACTTAACTCAGGTTGACCTAAATAAATAACTCGCACTAACACCATATCATTAGGTCCAGTCAATGGTGGGTTAAATAGTCTTACAAAACCTTTAGTTTGCAAGTCTACAACCTCGGTTGTGTGTGGAATCGGTGAAGTTTGAATAATAAGGTGAGGTTCTCTAGGTGGTTAAGTTGTTCCTGCTAGCTCAAAAGAGGCACTTGAGTTTATCCTTCGCCACTGAGATCGCGGTGGAGGCTCCACAATGAGTGGAGGAAGGTTTTGTAACCTTCTTGACCTATAGAAAGGTTGGTTCTCCACAACTAAAAATATTATAAGTAAAGAAAACCTAGGGATAATTAAAACATGAGTAAATAATCATCACACCACTAAAAATGTCCTAAACTGATCCAATCCAATCAGTCAGATAACCTTCCAAAGGAACATATGGGATGATGAGGGCCTAGAACAGACTAGTGAGGGGACGAAGAAGAGTTATTCGGGGTCCACAATACATACACGATGGGGATAAGCGTTGGAATCACCCAACCACCTTCCCAAAGAACTGTAAGGGATTTCCTCCCAAATTTGTCCTAGGTGCAATGAAAATATCCTTCAACTAACACCCGTGTAGAGCCCTAATATTTTGGATACTAAGGCTACCAACACTATAGAGAGGGTCTAGGGGGACAATTGCAGGTTGAATCAATACGCATGGGTAGGGTAACTAATTTCGAAATCCAAAAGCACCAGAAGGAACTAGTGAATCCCTGTACATGTAGTGAATCTGGTAGATGCTCAATTGAATAACGGAGGGGTATGTCCTCTACTCAACCTCGCATGACCTCATGCTTAACTCCGGTGTGAGTGGAGCTTCTCGATTCACCTTCTACAGAGGTGGATTTACCTAACGAATGACCACTACGATTTGAGTTTAATTGATTTGGATAGTTAATGACAACCTAATCCAAAGAACTAACCTAAGCTAGTTGGTGTAAGAACCTAAAAGAGAAAAATTACTACTTGATTTTAGATTAAAGATTCTTTTTAAGGTTGTTATTACTCAAAGGGTAGTGCATGTGTGCATGGTGTTGTTACAACTGAAATGGAAAAGCATGGTAAATGTGTAATAAAATGTAAAATGCTTCTACTTTTTTTTTCCCCGCTTTTATCTTTCTAAAGCAAAGTACTGATAAAGTAAACCCAAATGAAGTCGGATTTTTTTCTTTTTAAAAAACAAAGGCATGCAACTACTACTATTTATGAAAAGCAAACTAACGTACATGTTAAGGAAAATACTCGCTCTTTTTGAAATTTTCTTTTAAACAAGAAAATAAAAACTGAGTATGGACAAGAAAATCACACTCAAATACTTAAGTGTATACAAATATGTACCTAAGCTTAAAAGAACTGAATACTAACCCTCATAGAATTCTCAAGACAACAAGTACGACTAGTTAACTCAGGCAAGAAATGGAATTAATTAACTTGGTACAAAACACTTTGAAACCGAAAGACAAGAAAAATGATCCAAGGAAACTTCTTCAAGATATCATACCACTCTCAGTTAGACTAGCAATCAAGAAATATCACTCAAGGTGTCCACAAACCAACCACTCAAACATGAAAGACCCAAATACAACCCTAACAAGTCTAAAAGACTAAAAAATATCTAAAGGAAGACGAAATACCTAACTATAGACTGCAAATAGACTAAAATGGTTCTTTAAAGAGCGGTAGAATTCAAAAACAATCAAATTAGAAGTAAAGAAATTCATCCCTAGGAGGAAAATTAAACCCTACAAGACACCCACGATTGTAAATACAACAACTAGCGGGTCATTCGCATGTGTAACACGGACAACCAATGGGTAATAGGGCAAATTCACGACTGTATATACTAACAAGTTGCGGGTATGCTTCAAATTTAAAAAAAAGAAGACAAACTCAAAAATAACAAATTCTAAGTCCAAATCAGGGGTACCTACCCTCTGCGAACTCTTCCAAAAGCTATGAAATTGATTCAGATTGCAGAAATTCTACACAAAGGACCCCCAAAGCAACAGGGCACTCCCTAGCGGAGTCTCCAATTCTATTGTTCGGAAATTAAACCTATGAACGGGAATTTATTGAGGTCACCAACTTACTATCTAAGACATACATAATCAAAGGCATTAAACGAACATACAACATGATCTTTCTTAATTAAAATGAACTAGGGTTAGTAAGTTAAGCAAAGAGTACCTTAAGACTAGAAGGTTGATCCAAGCTTGAAACCATATGTTCTTGCTCTACAATATTGAGTAAAGAACCTGCAAAACAGAGATACCCTCCTCAAAACATTTGGCTAAATAAACATGAATAATCAGATATGAAACTCATACATAAGCAAAGCATGAAAGATTCACGAAATTCAATTCACACATTAGACACAATTGTTAATGGGAAAGAAAAGTCTCTTTTATTGATCATATGAATGATAACAAGTAGATATACTTGATTCTGTAGAAGCACTGATGAAACCAAGTTCTGGGATCTTGCTCCTCTCCTTCAATATAAATTCCTCCGGCATTTGAATACATTAATAGTTCACCCCCTCTCTCATGGCCTTCCCCTTTTATTTATAGCAAGGATAGGAAGATATCTTCGAGAGGAAAACAATTGGGGATGGAATGGAAGTTAAAGAAAATTCCTTAACTACCCCAAATTCGATTTTATTTTTATTTTTTCATGATTTTAAGAGGAATCCGCGAGTATAGGCCTAACAACATGCATTTAACCCCGCGAGTAATCTACAAACAAGTAGCAGGTGCAACCTTTTAGTGAAAACCATGGGTGGTAAGTGGATCACCAACGAGTGACCCGCGAGATGTCAGTTAAGGAGTCGCGGTTAGGTCCTAGAGGTCTCTTGGCTGGTCTTCTTAGGAACTTCAACCATAATCTTCGATTAAAAAACGGAAATCTCTAAGGCCTTCTAAGGAGTAAAAAAATTACAATCAACACACAAGTGCTGAAAAAATTACACTAATGCTAAAAGACTCTATAAAATACAACCAAGCAAACTCACTCTCCCAACAATCAAACCAAGGTGATTAAGCCTTAAGTTTAATCAGTGAAGAGATGAAAACGACCCTTCTTAAGGTAATTAGGGGATGAAGAGTTCCAAATTCAAACCAATGAAGGTGTGAGAGACAGTTACGGTAACTCTCTCGTAACAATCACACAAGGTGCGTGTACACTCGCGAATATGGGCACCCTCCAAGGGAGTTGAGGCAGATGTTAGGAGTATGTATTAGGTACCATCAACACTTCCCACTTGAAATCACTTGGGAGAAACCTAGGATAGGAAACCATGGCTACCACTTTGCAATCAACAATTGGGAAGAATAGTCATCGGTCGGGTCTCTGCAAATGGGCAAGGAATGTAGGACTTAAGTCCTAGATCCGAAACTCTAGTGAAAAGTGGTGTCATCCCAAGGAATTTCCCCTTCACCTAGATCCCCTAGACTCACATAGCCCACCAAACTATCAAATGAGAGGAAAATCTCACTTAACTACTTAGCTTGCTGCATGCTTAACACACATGTTAGGAATGTGTTCCCAACAAGTGCTTTTCGCTACATGGGTTTTTCATTCAACTAGTTAACTTCTAGTTTTGTTTTACATGGCCTTGGATAATCTAGTCCCCAAACATACAACCAAGTCCCTATAACCCAAACTATTGTTGGTTTTCTATCAAGAAAAACTAGTCTAGTTTATTCTAGTTATGTTGCTTTTAAAGGCTGTGTTGTTCGAAAATTAATCATATGATTGGGAAGTTACCGAGGTCACCAACGTACTATCTAAGAATTACAAAATTTAAGTCAATCAATGGTCATACAACAATATCTTTCTTAATGAAAAAGAACTAGGGTTAATAAGTTAAGCAACGAGTACCTTAAGACTAGAAGGTTGATCCAAGCTTGAAACCCTTTGTTCTTACTCTACAATCTTGAGTAAAGTACCTGCAAAATAGAGATACCCTTCTCAAAATTTTTGGCTAAATGAACATGAATAATTAGATAGGAAACTCATACATAAGCAAATCATTAAATACTAACCAAATTCAATTAACACATTAGACACAATTGTTTATGGGAAAGAAAAGACTCTTTTATTGATCATATGAATGATAACAAGTGGATGTATCCGATTCCGTAGCAACACTGATGAAACCAAGTTATGGGATATTACTCATCTCTTTCAATATAAATTCATCCAGCATTTCAATAAATTAAGAGTTCACCCCCTCTCTCATGGCCTTCCCCTTATATTTATAGCAAGCCTAGTAAGATAGATTCGAGAGGAAAACAGTTGGGGATGGTATGGAAGTTAAAGAAACTTCCTTAACTACCCCAAATTAGATTTTAGTTTTTATTTTTCGTGATTTTAAGAGGAACCCGTGAGTATAGGCCTGACAACATGTGAGTGACCCACGAGTAAGCTACAAACAAGTAGCCTTTGCAACCTTTTAGTGAAAACTGTGGGTGGTAAGTGGATCTCCAACAAGTGACCCACGAGATGTCAATTAACGAATCGCGGTGTATAAAAAAATAGAATAAACTGGAGAAATAATGAATAATCAAGGATACACGCATCTATAGAAAATTAGGGCTCTTCAATCCATAGTGCCCTTTTATGTGAGTGGCATTTTAGTGTCATCACGGATGGAGAAGTGCCAATTTGATTGATAACAGGTTGTTTTACTCAAGGGATGTGAAATTAGGAAAACGATGATGTTATCAAATGAAATATATATACAAGAGATTAGTTGTAAATGGAAAATACCACTTCAAACTTTGAAATAGATGCTTTCCAGTAAAAAAATTATGAAACAAAAAGAACTAAGCATAACCTTTCAAAACTAAAGCAAGCTACAACATTTTAAGGAAATTACTGCAACCAGAGCAAGAAACTCCATATGATCCTCATGAGAACAAGCTAATGCAAGACATATAATATTTTTTCTTGATATACAAGCACTCCCAAGGGCATCCAAAAACTTAAGATAATCCTTGAAGGAGAAAGATAAATGGAATTGCAAACTATTAATAAACTTGCAATCAAACCGAAGAAAGAAAGGGTACTCAACAAACAACATTTTTCTCCTTCTTCACCTAATAAGAAATGAAAGGGATGAACAGAAAAAAATAAATTAAGATGACTTATGGTGCAAGACAATTAGATTCAAAATCATCTAAAGAAAGCTTATTCTTATCCACTAAACATGTAATGAAAGAAATCCAAAAAAGAATACTAAACAACTAAGAATTTCTTTCTTTTATGAATGGAACCAATTCAAAGCACAAAATAAGCATTTGTAACAATCAGAACCCCTAAACTGTGGCCTACAACATTCCAAGTACACTCAGAAACCCAACACAATAGCAATCAAGAAGAAACATGGGAAAAAAGGGAAAAACCCCCAAGCAACATTTTTTTCCTTTTCTTCACCTAATAAAGGGATGAAACAGAAGGAATCTAAGATGACTTATGGTGCAAGACAATTAGATGCAAAATCACCTAAAGAAATATTATTCTTATCCACTAAACATGTAATGAAAGCAATCCAAAAAAGAATACTAAACAACTAAGAATTTCTTTATGTTCTTAATGGAACCAATTCAAAGCACAAAATAAGCATTTCTAGCAATCATAACCCTAAAATTTGGCTTACAACCTTCCAAGTACACTCAAAAACCCAACACAATAACAATCAAGAAGAAACATGGGAAAAAAAGGGAAACCCCCCCACTTTTATAGACCCCACACACCTATTAAGATAACATGTTGCATGGACAAACATTTCTTAAGAAGAAAGGGCACATGGAATTTAGTGCCCGCACTTATGTTGTCTCCTTGGGGCATCTGGGATTCCTGTAGGAGGCTAAAAAGGGCCAAAAATCATAAAATTGCAAGTACTTAAGGAATATTAAGTATGGAGGCTAAGGTAAGGACACAATGGATCAATGAAAACCTAATTATGTCCAAAATAACAATTGGGACCATGCCCGACAAAGAATAATCCATGGCATCTTCCCCAGTCGAGTCACCATTTCCATTGTAAGGAATTATACTTCACAACTAGGGCTTGGCTGCCAACAAATCGATGGAAAGACAACTATTATAATTCCCTAGGGTATTAGTCTGGACTCAACCTAATGCACTAAAAACTAGGAAAGCAAACAAAATGAAAAAAAAGTAGGGTAGGTGAAGGAACCTATTGGATGACGATTGTCCTCACTACTTCTTATCCTTGAGTGCTTCCATGTAGCTTATCTTCACACCTGAACACAAAAAGACATCAAACCTTCCTCAAATGCTTTTGGCACCCATTGAATCATAAACCAAATGATAAACATGAAGTATAAATAAGAAACCCTAGTTGACCTATAAAGGAAGTCAACACCCTTTACACTAATGCTAAACAAGTACAAAGACAATTGGATTGGGGGGAGGAGATAATATATCTTTATTATAAATGTTGAAAAAAACACATAAATAATCATGATTATGATGTCGACACTCTTGGAACTGAGATTTGGATTCCTTCACAACCTTGAGGCACTTACGTGTGATACTCCTAGACTTTCAATCTTCTCTCACATACAGGGGAAAGGTCATAAGATAACCTTAACATGAAAAAGGGAAGATCACTCAACGATAAGGACCTCTAATTGGAGGAAACAACATAAAAACTCCAGAATAAGGGAATTTCTTCGACAATCATAACCAGGGTGTTCTCTCCTTTCAATCTCCTATCCCCTTCCTCATTCCCATAGGTTCCTTTTTATTGAGTGTCTAGAATAGTTAGGATGATTAGGATGTCCTTTTTATTGGTTACCATCAAGGAACTATTTTTCCAACTTTCTGATTTCACAAATTTTCATGAATTTATATATATATATTTTGTATTTTCCAAGGCCTGCATGCCCTACAGCAGGGGAAAGCGCACGGACACGCACCCTGCTCAAGAGAAAGGTGTGTGGAGCTCAAGACTGAGTGTTTTTTAAGAGAAAGTGAGTTGGAACGACTTGAAACCATCTTTTGAGGTGATGACCATTAATTGGGATGATGCTGATTGTGAAATTCAAGGTCATTAACATCTATTAGGGGCTTATGCAGTGATTAAGGACACTTGGAGCCAAATTAAGGACAATTTCTTGTTATTTGGGAGGCTTTGATGCCATTAGGGTCACCCATATTCTATTAGGCTCATTAGGGTGCCATTAGGGTCATTGGGGTGCCAATTGGTGCTATAACATAGTGGAAGTTTGCCCCCTTATGAAACACCAACAAGTTCTTCAGGTGGCATGGTTTACCTTAAATAACGACAATGAGTCAACTTGCATTTGTGGATAGTAGCCAATGATGGTTGTTCTCATTGCCAATTTGAAAACTGAGTTATGATAAGTTTTGCCATCTTCAAGAAAAATAAAAAATAAAATCACCTTAATATGTACAAAAATATCTATTACCATGACATTGAACACATTTCAAATATTTGTCATAATCAACTTGTAATTTATTGCATGGTCGATTCAATATTTCCTCTAATCAAGTCAAGTATTTTATACCCAACATATTTAGGCCTTTGCAAGATTTATTTATTTATTTTTAAATAATAAAGAGAGATACAAACACTAACTTAAAAGAAAGGAAAGTCCCACTTTAGACTTTAACTTAGAGGCAAGAGAGTTTGACTTTCATAGAATCTAAAAACATGAAGCTTAGGAATTAAGAATTAAAACAATTAATTAATAAATTAAATTTATCTTTATAATAAGTTAAATTTATCTTTATATTTGTTATGGGTATATTTTAAATGGGTAGGAATATTTTCATAAATTAGTATAGATTCATCTTAACTTTGAGCCTAGAGAATGATGACGTGCAAATACATTTGTTTTAATACTTTCAACTTTGTTGATTTTACATGATTAAATTAACAATTTCATATCTTCGATGTCATAATTTTTAATACAAAATTAAAAAATAAAAACAATATATTTAGAATAAAAAATAAAAAATAAAAATAATATAATTTTTTTCTAAATGATTCTCATATTATTATTATTTTTTAATATTTTCTTTTTAAAGCTAACATATAATTAGTTTTATAATTTTTTATTTTTTATTTTTTTAAAATCAACATATGCTTGATTTTAAAAAATAAAAATTATATTTATTTTTTTGGGAATCAACTTGTACCAAGCATACTTAGGTTGTGGAATACCCACCTCAAAAAAGTAAAATATAAATATGTTTTTTATTATTTAAAATTTCATTTTTCTTAAATATAAAGAAACAAATTAATGATATAAAAATAGTCAAGATTAAAATGAATTTTTTTCTTTAAATATACGAAAACACTAAATAAAAAAACTAATGTAATATTCTATTAAGTTCTCAAATTAATAAAGAGTGCAATTCCAAGTGTCCTTTTCACATTGGCATCAAGCAAGGTGATAGAAATGGAGTTATTAATTTTCAATTTAAAGTACAAATACGCGTAAAAACATGTTTTTGACTATGTAGGGTCATGTTGCACTGGGTCATTCATAAGGTTCGAAATATCTGGCAAGTTTAAAGTTGTCAGAAAGGGTAAGCGGGGCCTAACTGATGGCATATGAGTTTGGGGAGTCAGTAAGGAAAACTACCTGAATTGTAGCTCCCATAAGGTTGGTTGGGGTTTCCCCCAGCCATCGGTTGTGATGTGAAAGCATTCTGAAAGGTGCTCCATCCGTAAGAAAGTGGATTACTCCCTTGAGGTCTACTCCACTGAGAGTGAGTATAATTACCTCCAGCTGAAAAATGAGTTGAAGTGTACGCAGTACTACCTCCTCCACTAAAGAGTGAAAAAGGAGTCTTCCCTAAAGGTGGATTAGAGGTTTGAACATTCGATGATTGAAAACTATAACATGCGAAGGGGTTTGAACTCACAAACTGCGCAGTGGAAGGAACAAGCATCAAGCCTAGAAAAGGTGCTGAAGGAGCAATATGTCCTCCATGCCAAGGGAAACCATGGTAAAAAGGAGCAGAACTGGCAGGATTAGTCTGTAAATTGTGAAGAAAAGGGGATGATGTGAATGATACAGTAGGTGTCCCAGTGAAGGGAATATTGGAAGAACCGATAGTTGATCTGAAGGGTATATAAGTCGAAGCAACTTGAGTGCTTGATGAACCTAAGGATCCTATACTAAATTTCAATGAAGTGATCGGAGTAGAAGACATCTGCAACGAACTAGGTATCAGAATGTTCACATGAGGAGGGGAAAATCCTCCAGGCATAATGGTAGATGTAAGAGTGTGTGGACCTCCCAATTCGTCCCCTATGTTATCCATAGTAAAGCCCACCGTCAACCTATACACCCTTAACTCAGGTTGACCTAAATAAATAACTCGTGCTAACACCAGATCGTCAAGTCTAGTCAATGGTGGGTTAAATGGTCTTACAAAACCTTTAGTTTGCAAGTATTCAACCTCGTTTGTGTGTGGAACTAGTAAACTTTGAGTATTAAGGTGAGGTTCTCTAGGTGGTTAAGTTGTTCTTAATGGCTCAAAAGAGACACTTGAGTTTATCCTTCGCTGCTAAGGTCGCGGTGGAGGCTCCACAATGAGTGGAGGAATATTTTGTAACCTTCTTGACCTACATAGAGGTTGGTCCTCCATAGTTAAAAATATTCAAAGTAAAGAAAACCTAGGGACAATTAAAACATGAGTAAACAATCGGCACACCACTAAAAATGTCCTAAAGTGATCCAAACCAATCAGTCAGATAACCTTCCAAAGGAACATCCAAGATGATGAGGGCCTAGAACAGACTAGTGAGGGGATGAAGAAGAGTTATTTGGGGTCCACAATACATCCACGATGGGGCTAAGTGCTGGAATCACCCAACCGCCTTCCCAAAGAATTGTAAGGGATTTCCTCCCGAATCTGTCCTAGGTGCAATGGAAATATCCTTCCAGTAACACCCGTGCAGATCCTTAAGAGTGTGGACACTAAGGCTACCAACATTATAGAGAGGGTCCAGGGGGACAGTTGCAGGTTGAATCAATACACATGGGCATGGTAACCAAGCTCGAAATCCAAAAGCACCAGAAGGTACTAGTGAATCCCCGTACACATAGTGACTCTGGTAGATGCTCAATTGAATAGAGGATGGATATCTCCTCTACTCAACCTCGCATGACCTCATGCTTAACTCCGGTGTGAGCAGAGCTTCTCGGTTCACCTTCTACAGAGGTGGATTTACCTAAAAAATGACCACTACGATTTGATTTTAATTGCTTTGGATAGTTAATGAGAGGAAAATCCTACCAAACTATCAAATGAGAGGAAAATCCCACTTAACTACGTAGATTACCGCATTCTTAACACACATGTTAGGAATGCGTTCCCAACAAGTGCTTTTCGCTACATGGATTTTTCATTCAAATAGTTAACTTCTAGGTTTGTTTTACATGGCCTTGGATAATCTACTCCCCAAACATACAACCAAGGCCTTATAACCCAGACTATTTTGGTTTTCTATAAAGAAAAACTAGTCTAGTTTATTTTAGTTATGTTGCTTTTAAAGGCTGTGTTGTTCGAAAATTAATCCTATGATTGGGAAGTTACTGAGGTCACCAACGTATTACCTAATCCTTTCAGAATCTAAGGCAATCAGTGAGCATACAACAAGATCTTTCTTAATGAAAAAGAACTAGGGTTAATAACTTAAGCAACGAGTACCTTAGGACTAGAAGGTTGATCCAAGCTTGAAACCCTTTGTTCTTACTCTGCAATCTTGAATAAAGAACCTGCAAAATAGAGATACCCTCCTCAAAAAATTTGGCTAAATAAACATGAATAATTAGATAGGAAACCCATACATAAGCAAAGCATTAAAGATTCACCAAATTCAATTCACACATTAGACATAATTGTTTATGGGAAAGAAAAGTCTCTTTTATTGATCATATGAATGATAACAAGTAGATGTACCTGATTTTGTAGCAGCACTGATGAAACCAAGTTATGGGCTATTGCTCCTCTCCTTCAATATAAATTCCTCCAGCATTTCAATACATTAAGAGTTCACCCCCTCTCTCATGGCCTTCCCCTTGTATTTATAGCATGCCTAGTAAGATAGATTCGAGAGGAAAATAGTTGGGGACGATATGGAAGTTAAAGAAACTTCCTTAACTCCCCCAAATTTGATTTTAGTTTTTACTTTTCGTGATTTTAAGAGGAACCCGCGAGTATAGGCCTGACATCATGGGGGTGACCCACGAGTAAGCTACAAACAAGTAGCGGTTGCAACCTTTTAGTGAAAACCGTGGGTGGTAAGTGGATCACCGGCAGGTGATTAACGAGATGTTAGTTAAGGAGTCACAGTTAGGTCCTAAAGGTGTATCAAACAAATAGAATAAACTAGAGAAATAATGAATGATAAAAGATACGAGCATCTATAGAAAATTGGGTCTCTTCAATCGACAATTTCCTTTTATGTGAGCGACATTTCAGTGTCATCACAGATGAAGAAGTGCCAATTTGATTGATAACAGGCTATTTTACTCAGGGGGATGTGAAATTAGGAAAATGATGATGTTCTCAAATAAAATATATATACAAGAGATTATTTGCAAATGGAAAATACCACTTCAAACTTTGAAATAGATGATTTCCAGTAGAAAACTTACGAAACAAAAAGAACTAAGCATAACCTTTCAAAGCCAAAGCAAGCTACAACGTTTTAAGGAAATAACTGCAACCAAAGCAAGCAACTTCGTATGATCATCATGAGAACAAGCTAATGCAAGACATATCATATTTTTCCTTGATATACAAACACTCCCAAGGGCATCCAAAAAATTAAGATAATCCTTGAAGGAGAAAGATAAATGCAATTGCAAACTATTAATACACTTGCACTCAAATCGAAGAAAAAAAGAGTACTCAACAGGCAACATTTTTCTCCTTTTCTTCACCTAATAAGAAATGAAAGGGATGAACAGAAGCAATCTAAGATGACTTATGGTGCAAGAAAATTAGATTCAAAATCACCTAAAGAAAGCTTATTCTTATCCATTAAACATGTAATGAAAGCAATCCAAAAAAGAATACTAAACAACTAATACTTTCTTTCTTTTCTGAATGGAACCAATTCAAAGCACAAAATAAGCATTTCTAACAATCAGAACCCCTAAACTTTGGCCTACAACATTCCAAGCACACTCATAAACCCAACACAATAGCAATCAAGAAGAAACATGGGAAAAAAAGGGAAAAACCCCCCAGCAACATTTATTTCCTTTTCTTCACCTAATAAAGGGATGAAACATAAGCAGTCTAAGATGACTTATGGTGCAAGACAATTAGATGCAAAATGACCTAAAGAAAGCTTATTCTTATCCACTAAACATGTAATGAAAGCAATCCAAAAAAGAATACTAAACAACTAAGAATTTCTTTCTTTTCTTAATGGAACCAATTCAAAGCACAAAATAAGCATTTCTAGTAATCAGAACCCCTAAAATTTGGTCTACAACCTTCCAAGTACACTAAGAAACCCAACACAATAGAAATCAAGAATAAACATGGGAAAAAAGGGGAAAACCCCCCACTTTTATAGACCCCACACACCTATTAAGATAACATGCTGCATGGACACACATTTCCCAAGAAGAAAGGGCACATGGAATTTAGAGCCCACACTTATGTTGTCTTCGTAAGGCATGTGGGATTCCTGTATGAGGCTAAAAGGGTCCAAAACTCATAAAATTGCAAGTACTTAAGGAATTTTAAGGATGGAGGCTAAGGTAAGGACACAATGGATCAATGAACACCTAATTATGTCTAGAATAACAATCGGGAACATGCCCTACAAAGAATAATCCATGGCATCTTCCCCAATGGAGTCACCACTTCCGTTGTAAGGAATTATACTTCACAACTAGGGCTTGGATTCCAACAAATCGATGGAAAGACAACTATTATAATTCCCTAGGTTATTAGCCTAGACTCAACCTAATGCACTAAAAACTAGGAAAGCAAACAAAATGAAAAAAAGTAGAGTAGTTGAAGGAACCTATTCGATGGCGTCTATCCTCACTACTTCTTATCCTCGAGTGCTTCCATGTAGCTTGTCTTTACACCTACACACAAAAAGACATCAAACCTTCCTCAAATGATTTTGGCACCGTTGAATCATAAACCAAATGAGAAACATGAAGTATAAATAAGAAACCTTAGCTGACATATAAGGAAAGTCAACACCCTTTACACTAATGCTAAACAAGTACAAAGACAATTGAATTGGGGGGAGGAGATAATAGATCTTTATTATAAATGATGAAAACAACACATAAATAATCATGATTATGATGTCCGCACTCTTGGAACCGAGATTTGGATTCCTTCAGAACCTTGAGGCACTCACTCGCAATACTCCTAGACTTTCAATCTTCTCTCACATACATGGAAAAGGTCATAAGATAGCCTTAACATGAAAAAGCGAATATCACTCAACGATAAGGGCCTCTAAGTGGAGGAAACAACATAAAAACTCAAGAATAAGGGAATTTCTTCCAACATCATAACTAGGGTGTTCTCTCCTTTCAATCTCCTATCCCCTTCCTCCTTCCCATAGGTGCGTTTTTATTGAGTGTCTAGAATAGTTAGGATGATTAGGAGGTCGTTTTTATTGGTTACCATCAAGGAACTATTTTTCCAACTTTCTGATTTAAAATTTTTTCATGAATTTTCATATTTTTTTTTGTATTTTCCAAGGCCCGCATGCCCTACAGTAGCGGAAAGCGCATGGACATGCACCCTACTCAAAGGAGAGGTGTGTGGAGCTCAAGACTAAGTGGTTTTTAAGAGAAAATGAGTTGGAATGACTTGAAACCATCTTTTGAGGTGACGACCATCAATTGGGATGACCTTGATTGTGAAATTCAAGGTCATTAACATCTATTAGGGGATTATGCAGTGATTAAGGACACTTGGAGCCAACTTAGGGACAATTTCTTGTTATCTGGGAGGCTTTGATGCCATTAGGGTCACCCGTATGCTATTAGGCTCATTAAGGTGCCAAATGGTGCTATAACATAGTGGAAGTTTTCCCCCTTATGAAACACCAACAAGTTCTTCAGGTGGCATGGTTTACCTTAAATAACGGCAATGAGTCAACTTGCATTTTTGGATAGTAACCAACGATGGTTGTTCTCATTGCCAATTTGAAAACTGAGTTACGATAAGTTTTACCATCTTCAAGAACAATAAAAAATAAAATAACTTAAATATGTACACAAATATCTATTACCATGACATTGAACACATTTCAAATATTTTTCATAATCAACTTGTAATTTATTGCATGGCCGATTCAATATTTCGTCTAATCAAGTCAAGTATTTTATACCCAACATCTCTAGGCCCTTGCAAGATTTATTTATTTATTTTTAAATAATAAAGAGAGTTACAAACACTAACTTACAAGAAAGGAAAGTCCCACTTTAGACTTTAACTTAGAGGCAAGAGAGTTTGACTTTCATAGAATCTAAAAACATGAAGCTTAGGAATTACGAAATAAAACAATTAATTAATAAATTAAATTTTTTATAATAAGTTAAATTTATCTTTATATTTGTTATGGGTATATTTTAAATGGGTAGGTATGTTTTCATAAATTAGTATAGATCCATCTTAACTTTGAGCCTAGAGAATGATAAGGTGCAAATACATTTTTTTTAATACTTTTAACTTTGTTGATTTTACATGATAAGAGTAACAATGTCATCATCTTGGATGTCATAATTTTTAATACAAAATTAAAAAATAATATTTAGAATACAAAAATTAGATAGTTTTTTTCTAAATGATTCTCATATTATTTTTCTTTTTTTTAATATTTGTTTTTTGAAGCTAACATATAGTTAATTTTATAATTTTTTAAAGTCAACCTATGCTTAATTTTAAAAAATAAAATTTATATATATATATATATATTTGAATCAACTTGTACCAAACATACTTAGGTTGTGGAATACCCACCTTAAAAAAGTAAAATATAAATATGTTTTTTATTATTTAGAAATTCATTTTTCTTAAATATTAAGAAGGAAATTAATGATCTAAAAATAGTCAAGATCAAAATGAATTTTTTTCTTTAAATATAAGAAAACACTAAATAACAAAACTAATGTAATATTCTATTAAGTTCTCAAATTAATAAAGAGTGCAATTCCAAGTGTCCTTTTCACTTTGGCATCAAGTAAGGTGATAGAAATAGACTTATTAATTGTCAATTTAAAGTACAAATACGCGCAAAAATGTGTTTTTGACTATGTAGGGTCATGTTGCACTGGGTCATTCATAAGCTTCGAAATACCTGGCAAGTTTAAAGTTGTCAGAAAGGGTAACCGGGGCCTAACCGATGGCATATGAGTTTGGGGAGTCAGGTAAGGAAAACTACCTAAATTGTAGCTCCCATAAGGTTGGTTGTGGTTTCCCCCAGCCATCGGTTGTGATGTGAAAGCATTCTGAAAGGTGCTCCATCCATAAGCAAGTGGATTACACCCTTGAGGTACAATCCACTGAGACTGAGTATAATTACCTCCAACTGAAAAATGAGTTGAAGTGTACGTAGTACTACCTCCTCCACTAAAGAGTGAAAAAGGAGTGTTCCCTAAATGTGGATTAGAGGTTTGAACATTCGATGATTGAAAACTATAACGTGCGAAGGGGTTTGAACTCACAAACTGCGCAGTGGAAGGAACAAGCATCAAACCTACAAAAGGTGCTGAAGGAGCAATATGTCCTCCATGCCAAGGGAAACCATGGTAAAAAGGAGCAGAATTGGCAGGATTAGTCTGGAAATTGTGAAGAAAAGGAGATGATGTGAATGATACAGTAGGTATCCCAGTGAAGGGAATATTGGAAGAACCGACAGTTGATCAGAAGGGTATAGAAGTCGAAGCAACTTGAGTGCTTGATGAACCTAAGGATCCTATACTAAAGTTCAATGAAGTGATCGAAGCAGAAGACATCTGCAATGAACTAGGTACATGAATGTTCACATGAGGAGGGGAAAATACTCTAGGCACAATGGTAGATGTGGGAGTGTGTGGACCTCCCAATCCGTCCCCTATGTTACCCATAATAAAGCCAACAGTAAACGTATACACCCTTAACTCAAGTTGACCTAAAGAAATAACTCGTTCTAACACCGGATCGTCAGGTCTAGTCGATGGTGGGTTAAATGGTCTTACAAAACCTTTAGTTTGCAAGTATTCAACCTCGGTTGTGTGTGGAACCGGTGAAGTTTGAGTAATAAGGTGAGGTTCTCTAGGTGGTTAAGTTGTTCCCGATGGATCAAAAGAGCAACTTGATTTTATCCTTCGTAGCTGAGGTCACGGTGGAGGCTCCACAATGAGTGGAGGAAGGTTTTGTAACCTTCTTGACCTACATAGAGGTTGGTCCCCCACAGCTAAAAATATTCAAAGTAAAGAAAACCTAGGGACAATTAAAACATGAGTAAACAATCGGCACACCACTAAAAATGTCCTAAAGTGATCCAAACCAATCAGTCAGATAACCTTCCAAAGGAACATCTGGGATGATGATTGCGCATAACAGACCAGTGAGGGTATGAAGAAGAGTTATTCAGGGTCCACAATACATACACGATGGGGCTAAGCGCTGGAATCACCCAACCACCTTCCCAAAGAACTGTAAGGGATTTCCTCCTGAATCTGTCCTAGGTGCAATGGAAATATCCTTCCACTAACACCCATGCAGAGCCCTAAGAGTGTGGATACTAAGGCTACCAACACTATAGAGAGGGTCCGGGGGGACAGTTGCAGGTTGAATCAATACACATGGCGAGGGTAACTAAGCTCGAAATCCAAAAGCAATAGAAGGTACTAGTGAATCCCCGTACACGTAGTGACTCTGGTAGATGCTCAATTGAATAGAGGAGGGGTATCTCCTCTACTCAACCTCGCATGACCTCATTCTTAACTCCGGTGTGAGTGGAGATTCTCGATTCACCTTCTACAGAGGTGGATTTACCTAACAAATGACCACTACAATTTGATTTTAATTGCTTTGGATAGTTAATGACAACCTAATCCAAAGAACTAACCTAATCTAATTGGTGTAAGAACCTAAAAAAGAAAATTTACTATTTCATTTTAGATTAAAGATTCTTTTTAAGGCTGTTATTACTCAAAGGGTAGTGCATGTGTGCATGGTGCTGTGACAAATGAAATGGAAAAGCATGGTAAATGTGTAATAAAATGTAAAATGCTTCTACTTTTTTTTATTTTTCCGCTTTTATCTTTATAAATCAAAGTACTAATAAAGTAAACCTAAATGAAGTCGGATTTTTTCTTTTTAAAAAATAAAGGCATGCAACTACTACTATTTCTGAAAAGAAAACTAACGTACTTGTTAAGGAAAATACTTTCTCTTTTTGAAAATTTCTTTTAAACAAGAAAAAAAAAACTAATTATGGACAAACAAATCACACTCAAATACTTAAGTGTATACAAATATGTACCTAATCTTAAAAGAACAGAATACTAACCCTCATAGAATTCTCAAGACAACAAGTACGACTAGTTAACTCAAGCAAGAAATGGAATTAACTAACTTGGTACAAAACACTTTGAAACCGAAAGACAAGAAAAATGATCCAATGAAAATTCTTGAGGATATCATACCACTCTCAGTTAGACCAACAATCAATAAATATCACTCAAGGTTTCCACAAACCAACCACTCAAACTTGAAAGACCCAGATACAACCCTAACAAGTCTAAAAGACCAAAAAATATCTAAAGGAAGAGGAAAGACCTAGCTATAGACTGCAAATAGATTGAAATGGTTCTTTAAAGAGCAGTAGAATTAAAAAAAATCAAAGCAGAAGCCAAGAAATGCATCCCTCTAGGGCACCTGCGACTGTAAATACAACAACTCGCGGGCCATTCGCATGTGTAACACGGAAAAACAACGGGTAACAGGGCAAATTCACGACTGTATATACTAACAAGTCGCGGGTCTGCTTCATTTTTTTTTTAAAGAAGAAAAACTCAAAAAGAACAAATTCTAAGTCTAAATCAAGGGTACCTACCCTATGCCAACCCTTCCAGAAACTCTGAAACTGATTCAGACTGAAGAAATTCTACACAAAGGACCCACAGAGCAATAGGGCACTCCCCAGCGGAGTCACCAATTCTATTGTTTGGAAATTAATCCTATGACTGGGAATTTATTGAGGTCACCAACGTACTATCTAAGACTTACGGAATCAAAGCCATTCAACGAACATACAACAAGATCTTTTTTAATGAAAAAGAACTAGGGTTAATAAGTTAAGCAAAGAGTACCTTAAGACTAGAAGGTTGATCCAAGCTTGAAACCATATGTTCTTGCTCTGCAATATTGAGTAAAGAACCTGCAAAATAGAGATACCCTCCTACAAAAATTTGGCTAAATAAACATGAATAATCAGATATGAAACTCATACATAAGCAAAGCATGAAAGATTCACCAAATTCAATTCACACATTAGACACAACTATTTATGGGGAAGAAAAGTCTCTTTTATTGATCATATGAATGATAACAAGTAGATATACCTGATTCTGTAGCAGAACTGATGAAACCAAGTTCTGGGATCTTGCTTCTCTCCTTCAATATAAATTCCTCCAGCATTTCAATACATTAATAGTTCACCCCCTCTCTCATGGCCTTCCATTTGTATTTATAGCAAGGATAGGAAGATAGCGTCGAGAGGAAAATAGTTGGGGATGGTATGGAAGTTAAAGAAAATTCTTTGACTACCCAAAATTCAATTTTGATTTTATTTTGTCATGATTTTAAGAGGAAACCGCAAGTATAGGCCTAACAACATGCGAGTGACCCGCAAGTAAGCTAAAAACAAGTAGCAGGTGCAACCTTTTAGTGAAAACCGTGGGTGGTAAGTGGATCACCAATGGTTGACCCACGAGATGTCAGTTAAGGAATCGCGGTTAGGTCCTAGAGGTATCTTGGCTGGTCTTCTTAGGAACTTCAACCATAATCTCCAATTCAAAAAACATAAATCTCTAAGGCCTTCTAAGGGGTAAAAAAATTACAATCAACACACACTCATAAAAGACTCTATAAAATACAACCAAGCAAACTCAATCTCCCAACAATCAAACCAAGGTGATTAATCCCTAAGTTTAATCAGTGAAGAGATGAAAACAACCCTTCTTAAGGTCATTAAGGGATGATGAGTTCCAAAGTGAAACCAATTAAGGTGTGAGAGACAGTTGCGATAACGCTCTCGTAAAAATCATACAAGGTGCGAGTACGCTCGCGAAGATGGGCACCCTCCAAGGGAGTTGAGGCAGATGTTAGGCATATGTATTAGGTACCATAAGCACTTCCCACTTGCAATCACTCGGGAGAAACCTAGGATAAGCAACCATGGCTACCACTTTGTAATCAACAATTGGGCAGAATAGTCATCGGTTGGGTGTCTGCGAATGGGAAAAGAATGTAGGACTTATTCCTAGAACCGAAACTCCAGTGAAAAGTGGTGTCATCCCAAGGACTTGCCACTTCACCTAGGTCCCCTAGACTCACATAGCCCACCAAACTATCAAATGAGAGGAAAATCCCACTTAACTACTTAGATTACCGCATGCTTAACACACATGTTAGGAATGCATTCCCAACAAGTGCTTTTCGCTACATGGATTTTTCATTCAAATAGTTAACTTCTAGGTTTGTTTTACATGGCCTTGGATAATCTACTCCCCAAACATCAACCAAGGCTGTATAACCTAGACTATTGTTGGTTTTCTATCAAGAAAAACTAGTCTAGTTTATTTTAGTTATGTTGCTTTTAAAGACTGTGTTGTTCGAAATTTAATCCTATGATTGGGAAGTTACTGAGGTCACAAACGTATTATATAAGACTTACAGAATCTAAGGCAATCAGTGAGCATACAACAAGATCTTTCTTAATGAAAAAGAACTAGGGTTAATAACTTAAGCAACGAGTACCTTAAGACTAGAAGGTTGATCCAAGCTTGAAACCCTTTGTTCTTACTCTGCAATCTTGAATAAAGAACCTGCAAAATAGAGATACCCTCCTCAAAAAATTTGGCTAAATAAACATGAATAATTAGATAGGAAACCCATACATAAGCAAAGCATTAAAGATTCACCAAATTCAATTCACACATTAGACATAATTGTTTATGGGAAAGAAAAGTCTCTTTTATTGATCATATGAATGATAACAAGTAGATGTACCCGATTCTTTAGCAGCACTGATGAAACCAAGTTATGGGCTATTGCTCCTCTCCTTCAATATAAATTCCTCCAGCATTTCAATACATTAAGAGTTCACCCCCTCTCTCATGGCCTTCCCCTTGTATTTATAGCATGCCTAGTAAGATAGATTCGAGAGGAAAACAGTTGGGGACGATATGGAAGTTAAAGAAACTTCCTTAACTACCCCAAATTTGATTTTAGTTTTTATTTTTCGTGATTTTAAGAGGAACCCACGAGTATAGGCCTACCAACATGCGGGTGACCCGTGAGTAAGCTACAAACAAGTGGCGGTTACAACCTTTTAGTGGAAACCGTGGGTGGTAAGTGGAGCACCGGCAGGTGACCGACGAGATGTAAGTTAAGGAGTCACGGTTAGGTCCTAAAGGTGTATAAAAAAATAGAATAAACTAGAGAAATAATGAATGATCAAGGATACAAGCATCTATAGAAAATTGGGTCTCTTCAATCCGCAATTTCCTTTTATGTGAGCGGCATTTCAGTGTCGTCACAGACGGAGAAGTGCCAATTTGATTGATAACAGGCTGTTTTACTCAAGGGGATGTGAAATTAGGAAAATGATGATGTTCTCAAATGAACTATATATACAAGAGATTAGTTGCAAATGGAAAATACCACTTCAAATTTTGAAATAGATGCTTTCCAGTAAAAAAATTACGAAACAAAAAGAACTAAGCATAACCTTTCAAAACCAAAGCAAGCTATAGCATTTTAAGGAAATTACTGCAACCAAAGCAAGCAACTCCGTATGGTCATCATTTGAAAAAGCTAATGCAAGACATATAATATTTTTCCTTGATATACAAACACTCCCAAGGGCATCCGAAAACTTAAGATAATCCTTGAAGGAGAAAGATAAATGCAATTGCAAACTATTAATAAACTTGCAATCAAACTGAAGAAAAAAAGTGTACTCAACAAGTAACATTTTTCTCCTTTTCTTCACATAATAAGAAATAAAAGGGATGAACAGAAGCAATCTAAGATGACTTATGGTGCAAGACAATTAGATTCAAAATCACCTAAAGAAAGCTTATTATTATCCACTAAACATGTAATGAAAGCAATCCAAAAAAGAATACTAAACAACCAAGACTTTATTTCTTTTCTGAATGGAACCAATTCAAAGCACAAAATAAGCATTTCTAGCAATCAGAACCCCTAAACTTTGGCCTACAACATTCCAAGCACACTCAGAAACCCAACACAATAGCATGGCCGATTCAATATTTCGTCTAATCAAGTCAAGTATTTTATACCCAACATCAATAGGCCCTTGCAAGATTTATTTATTTATTTTTAAATAATAAAGAGAGATACAAACACTAACTTAAAAGAAAGGAAAGTCCCACTTTATACTTTAACTTAGAGGCAAGAGAGTTTGACTTTCATAGAATCTAATAACATGAAGCTTAGGAATTACGAAATAAAACAATTAATTAATAAATTAAATTTATCTTTATAATAAGTTAAATTTATCTTTATATTTGTTATGGGTATATTTTAAATGGGTAGGAACGTTTTCATAAATTAGTATAGATCCATCTTAACTTTGAGCCTAGAGAATGATAAGGTGCAAATACATTTTTTTTAATACTTTATCAGGGGATAAAGGGACACTGGTAAATATTTACAAACCAAGTGCCTTTCCTCACAAACAGTCCTTTATCAGATTTCTATCGTGGATGGCTGAGCAGGCTATTTCTGGCTCGTGGATAGTGGGAGGTGATTTTAATCTCATATCCTCGCTAAATGAGAAGAAGGGTGGCTGGAGGGTTCTGGATAGATTCCAGGAAGCTTTCAGGGATCTTTTAACCCATAGCCCGTTCTTTGATGTTGAAATAGGAAATGGGTGGCACACCTGGAATAACAAACGAGGTGGCCAGCACCTTGTCGCATTCAGAATTGACATTTTTTTACTACTGAAGACATTGGCCAAGGTACGGGCGAGGTCAGTGCTAGTGTGGCCCATATGCCTCCATTGGGATTGGTCAAACACTATCCTTTATAAACCTTTTAGATTTGAGCAGTTTTGGATGGAGCATAAAGACTTCAAAGATTTGGTGGGGCAGTGGTGGCAGGAGTTGGTCCCCCGGAGGGTACCAGAATGTTCCAATTTCAGAAAAAACTTCAAGCTCTCAAATCCAAAATTTGCACTTGGAACAAAGAAGACTTTGGTAACATCTTCCAGGACAAGAAAAATTTGATTGAGGATCTGGAGCATACCCATCGTAGAGGTATGGAAGAAGGTTGGGATGAAGCTTTAAGGGAGCAGGAGCAACATCTGTTGGGGCAACTTGAAGCTAGGGAAAGGCAGGAGGAAATTTACTGGAAGCAAAAATCCAGGAACCAATGGCTCCAAGATGGGGAGAAAAACACAAAATTCTTTCACAATACGGTAATTCAAAATTGCCACCAATCGAAGATTTTCAATCTCAAAAGAAGTGATGGTAGTCAAGTGGAAACTAGAGGAGAGATTGAAGATGAATTAGCTAACCACTTTGCATCGGTCTTAAAGGAAGACAATGTCGATCGGAGCATGGCTATTTCCCACATCACTCGCCTCATCCCCAGACTTGTCACCAGGGACCATAACGAGTTGCTGAACAAACCTGTTTCCATGCAGGAAGTTGAGGAAGCCATGAATCAGATGGCTCTTGGGAAGGCCCCTAGGCTGGATGGTTTTACTACCAACTTCGTTCATTTCTTCTGGGATATGATCAAGGAAGAGGTTATGGGCAATGTAGAGGAATCCCGTAGGTGTGGCGGGGTTTTAAAATCTTTTAACGCGGCCTTTCTTTCTCTTATCCTGAAGGAGGAAGGAGCCGACTCCCTTGGTAAGTTCAGACCCATATCCCTTTGTAATGTTATTTACAAGATTATCACTAAAGTGATTGCCAACAGGCTCCAGCCTCTTCTCCCTATCCTTATTAGCCCAGAGCAATTGGGTTTTGTTGAAGGCCGAAAAATTGTGGATGGAATCATTTTGGTTCATGAAACTATTCATTCTCTGAAGCTCACCAAGAAACCTAGCATGTTAATCAAGTTGGACACAGTGAAAGCCTATGATAAGCTCAGTTGGTAATACATGCGCAGCATCTTGGTTTCCTTGGGTTTGAAAGGAACTGGGTGAACTGGATTATGAATCTGATTTCCACTCCTTTCTTCTCCATCTTACTTAATGGCTCCCCCTCTAGACTCCTGCAGGCCTCTCGGGGTATTTGCCAAGGTGACCCCCTCTCGCACTAAATCTAAGATCTACCATCCATCCAGTTTGAATTTCTAGTCCCCTCCTATGACGTAGGTATTCAAAGTTAATTTTGACAGGGCTTCTCAAGGTAATCCGGGAGTGGCAGGTTTTGGTGGTGCTTGCAGGAATGCTGCTGGCAGTATCCTGAAAGTTTTCTTTGGTCACCTCAGCATCGAATCTAACAAAATGGTTAAGTTGGAAGGCCTCATACAGGGCATCCACCTGGTGTTCAACGAAGGCTGGTTTCTGGCAATTTTGGTGGGGGACTCCCACATAATTATCCACATGGCCAAGAAGTTGGCAAACGGCTAATCCCCAACCAAAATTTCAACCAGTTAGCGTCTTTTGCACAGATTGGATCATTTGAAAACCCTTCTCTCTAGTCACAGTGCCATCAAGTTTAGCCATGTCCAACGGGACGCCAATAAGGTGGCGGATCTTTTGGCCAACCAGGGTATTACTGGAGGTGGGGCCCTCTCGGTTGGTACCCTAGAAGACTACTGGCAAGACACTTGGACCATGAACTGCCGTCACCTGGCCAACACCGATCTCAAAAAATGCAGACAACAGGAAAATGGAGCCTCTCCACCTCGCGAATTCGGTAGGGGGCGGTTGGGGAGGTACAATGGAGAGTCACATCAACGTGGGTTGCCACGCAAGGAATGACATACATATTTAGTGTAAATACCAAAATCAGTACGGGAGAGTACAAATCCAGGCAAGAATCGAGGGAAAGGATTGTTCCGTATCTTTCTCCTTATCTGGCCATTAGTTTCTGTTTAATGATCTTTTATGGGGAAGGCAGTTTCATGATTGATAATCTGTACGAGATGAAGAATGACTGAAGAATTGCGGGTGGGCCATTAATGATCTCTCTGGTTATTTATAGCTTCGCTGAGGAGAGCCTGAATGGTAGAGTTCTGTTATGCCTCAGGGTTATCCCTCCTTATGTGAGTGGTAAGGATTCTTGGGGGAGTGCGTGTGACAGATTTTCTTTAGTTCGCCTGCCAGATAATTCCAGGGCTAGGGTGATGGCTCCTAAGCCTAATTCCTGTTCCGAGACTGTTCCGAGTTCTGGTTCAGGTAAGCTGTGGGGTAAATCAAAGTGTTCTATTGAGAGGGGAAATGATCAGGGTCGGGTTACTAGGGCTCAATCTAGGTCCTAGGAGGCAGCTCTATTCTTCCGACAACGTATTCCCTCTCTGGTCCGGGACGAGTTAGAAAAGATAGAGCCAACGACTGCGGGATACTGCGAGGACCATTCCCGTCAACAATCTTCGCCGAGAGGTGGAGGATTGGGTGGTCGAACGGGGTACTACTGCTAGTAGAGCTTCTGCCTACGACTGTATGCTGATGGTTTATTGGGTCCTCAAGAATATCCTGGCTCATGTCAGTATGTCTAACTATCATAAGAACCCGGGTGATGAGGAGCCGGTCCGGGCCTGGAAGGCGCACAACGCTGACGCTCGATTGATGCACCTCAAGATCGACGCGATTGCTAAGAATATTGGTCTGACTTTTGTCTATCCCGAGATGGAGGATGCTGAGCCGGCTGGTCCCATCACTCGTCACAAGAAAGCTACTGCGCAGAAGCCGCGGGTGGACAAGATAGAGGGGACGAATGAGAAAGGAAAACAGAAGGTGGAGGAGGGCAATGGCGACGAAGCTGCTCCCTGATCGTGTTATGTTGGTCCTGGGCGCCTTGGTTGTTACTGGTTTCTCTTTCTTCCTTTATCGGCTTTATAGTATGTTTAGGGTTGTTATTTTGGGTAGACTGTATCTAGAATTTTGGGGTTGGCATTGGGGCCAGTTTGTTTATGGCGCCCTGGTTGTTCTACTAAGGGTTTTTGCTAAGAATGATAGTGAACTGTAAGTCGATGGTTGTGCTGTAAGCATTTTATGTATCTTAGTCAAATTCCAATTTCCTTGAGATGCAACGATGAGACCATTCCGATCGCAAAGTTCAAAGTTGTCATGCTAATGGTGGATCCCAAAATGGTAAATGAAAAAAGCTTGTCGATACTCCTAACTTTTCCTCAGAAATATAGCATTCACCATGCCTCATATTCACTCCATGCTTAGATAGAGTGTTAGCCTCACTATTCCTTTCCCTGAGAACATGAGAAAAAGTTACCTTTCCAAACAATGTTTCAATTGATTTGTTTCTTCCAGTATCGACATCAGGAAAATTTTATGACATTCCCCCACCCTCCTCCCCTCCTTAATTCAATCTATAATGAATATTGAATCTCCGAAGACTTGAAGTTGCTTGATATTTTTTCCACTGCTAACAGTAATAAAGGCCTAAGTGTGTATAGCTCTGCATAGTTGTTCGTTCGTGGCCTTAGACTAGCCCTGAATTTATACTTTAAGTACTTTGACATGTGTAACACTCCACCAGCTTGGGTCAACACTTGATCACTTTGCATAGCACCATCGAAATATGACCATGGAATGTTGAAATTTATTTCCTCTTCTTTTACTTGCCAAGAAGAAAGAATTTTATTGATCCGTGCAAAGCGGTTCAGGATGGCAAGGCTTCGACTAAGACAAATGTCGAAATATGACCATGGAATGTTGAAATTTATTTCCTCTTCTTTTACTTGCCAAGAAGAAAGAATTTTATTGATCCGTGCGAAGCGCTTCAGGATGGAAAGGCTTCGACTAAGACAAATGAGAGGAGAGACAAAAGTATCTTCAAAGAGGCATAGGTTCCTGACAATCCAGACTTGCCAAACCAAAATTAATGGCAAGATCCTAATTGCGCTGGAACCTAGATTAAGACACCAAATCCTAAGGTAGTCTTGAATTGAATCCTTAGCAATGAACATCTCAACTATATGAAAATTCCTAGATCCTTCAAATCCCGAGTAGCATACCTACATTCTACAATTAAGTGGAAATTGGTCTCCTCAGGATTTTTACATAAATAACACTTGTCGTGCCCTTCCTGATTCCTTCTTTGCATATGGTCCCAAGTTAGAACTTTATTACACAGAAAAAACCATGTAAGAGTTCTTGCCTTTGCTGGACAGTTGAAATTTCAGACTGCTCTGCACCACCAAATTGGTTCCACCAATTGATTCAGTTCCATCATTGTTCCATAACCAATTTTTGGAGAGTAAACACCATGAGGATCGCACCCCCAGACCAAAGTGTCCTTCTGCTGCTTGAATCTCACATGACAACGATTTAGTTGATTAGTATATGCTGTCCATCTAATAACATCATCACCCTTTAATCCTAGAGAGTTTACATTTCGCTAACCTTGACCCATCATTGTTGAGGTCGGTCGATCGACAATTTGATTCAAAGTGAATAAGCCCTTGAATTTGAGTTGAATAACCTTACGGAAGACAAAGAGTGTGTAGTGCCACTCCCAACACAAGAATCCTCTCCCACTCGAATACATCGCTTGTCACCAACCTTCCACGCTAAACCATTGCCTATCACATTAAAAGATAACACTGCAACTTTCCAAATGACAAAGACATTTTGAACATATTTTCAAAGGTCTTTGAAGCCATTCAAGAAGTATATCGCTATAAAATGACATACAACTTGTTGCTTAATGAGTAAAATTGATTAGTTGAACTATTTGCTACAGTGTCATAAGATCAGGGAAATTTTTAGGGGCGAAATTTCGCTAATTGGCTATTTTTTGGGCCTTTTTTCAAAAAATAAATTCGCTATTTGGTCATTTTTAGTTTCTAATATCGCCTATATTTACATAAAATATGTTTTTTTATCATAATATTCGCCAAAATTTACAATTTTCAGTGGTAAATTGTATGTTTCATATTTAATATTCGCCTACCAATTTATATTTATGTTTTTTTCAATCCAAAATAATCGCCTAGAATACTACACTTGAGCATACTTTTATAATCCTTAAAAAATACCCTGCATAAGATTTAATAGTATAATACTAAGCAAGAACCCGTTTATAAAGAGAAACTTTAAAATATTGTACCGCATAAGCTTAAAAATGACATACAACATGCCGTTTAATAGTAAAATCTAAAGATTTAGTTATTTGTTTCATTGTTAATATTAATAAAATTCATTTAAATGATATAGAAAGTTTGAACTATAACTTCAAATATGTGATTGTAGAAAAAAACTATTATTTTATATTATTTTAATAATATTATTTATTATTTGATTACAAAATAGAATTATAATATAACTTTAGTGTTATATATATATATTATATAATTTAATCTAATATATATAGAGAAGTATAATATAACACTATATAATTAATATATATATATATATATATTATATATATGATATCATATATATATATAATTAGTGTAGTATATAATTATAATGATATGTAACACTAGTATTCTATATATAATTATAGTGTTATATATACAAAATGTTATAATTATATATATAATACTAAATATATATATAACATTAATTATATATATTGGGCCGCATATATATATATAGAGAGAGAGTGTTATTTATATAAATGTATAATTATATAGCGTTATATATATAACAATATAATACACACACTATATATATAATTAGTGTTATATATAACACTATATATATATATATATATATATATATTTTAACAAAAGTCTTTCCATATTCTTTGTTTCAAATGTGTTTCCCTTGCTATCTTCATAATAATTTATAAACGCTTTGCATAATTGTTATATATATAATTATAGTGTTAGTGTGTTATATATATGATACTATATAATCAACACTATATATATATATAAATAATTATATAATGTTATATATATAAATATATAGAACACCACTATATATATAAAACTATAATTATATAGTGCCATATATATACAATTATATAATGTTATATATATATATATATATATATATATATATATATATATATATATATAGTGTTATATATGTATATAGAGTGTTATATGTGTATATATATAACACTAAATTATATGTAGTATTATATATATAAATTATAACACTAAATTATATTATAATTATGTAATTATATGATAAATAATATCAGTATAGATCCATCTTAAATTTGTATCTATCAAGCATCGAGGGGGATCCAAATTTTTGAGGTGTATTTTTTTTTTTACATTTAAACTCAAGAAATTTAATCTATCTTGATTGATAGATCTGTGTTTAAGTTTTAAGTTTTTATTTTATAAACGAACATCTATTTTTTAATAACTTTTCATAATATTTTATTTTATGAGCCGACATGGATTTCTTTTAAATATTTTCCATAATTTTTTATTTTATGAACCGACATGAATTTTTTTAATTATGTTTTAATTAAAAAAATCTTTTCACTTTTTAGTCGATTTTAGCCGATAATATTTAGACAAACGTTATATGTCGTTATATGTTATATGCAGTCGATACAATCATTAAAATATTATAAAGTAATAATTTTGTTTATACATTCTCTCTCACTATATATATACAAGTTGGTATAATATTATAAAATTGAAAGATTATTATATTTTAATTTATGTCATTAGCAACATGTCTGGAGTGAAGTCATTCAAGAAGTAGCTGATTCAATATATTTATGAATTATAACTACTTTCCAAAGTTTGGAGCCGCTGCTCAATCTTCACACACTTTTGGCGGCCAAGGCCTTTGAAAAGACAAACAAATTTTTAAGACACCATCCTCCTTGGCATGGCATTTAGGCAAAGCTAAAGATTGCCATTTGATCGATACTTTACACTCTAAACTTTCTGACCAAAAGAATTGGAAAATTAACCTCAGAAAAGAATCTAAGACTCTATAAAGGATCAAAAAAGAGACATCCAAAACAAATTTTGCTAACACTAATCTCCGTGCTTTGAATAACCAACAAAAACTCCAATTTAAAATTTGTTTATCACACTTGGCAATCAACCAATCCTAATCTCTCTTAACATATGAAACCGATTTATAACTCAACCCATTATCAAGATCACACATTTTAAACTTTTATTGATTTAGATTACAATTAAAAAGTAACACTACATGCAAGAACCGAATGACTATACAATTGCTCCGCAATGGTTTTGATAATTACAAGAGTGATATCTTTATCATTTTTTTTTTCATTTTTTTCAAAATTTTCAATGAATAGCAATAATATTTTTCATTTTAATATTTTTCAATGAATAATAATAATACTTTTTATTTTATTTTATTTAATGAATAATAATAATATTTTTAATATAACTTTGTTGTAATGAATTTTTTTATATGAGTGTGTAATTTTTTAATAAAAATAAAAAACAAAAAAATAATAATTTAATTTAGTTCATTATATTTATAAAAATAAATAAGTTAATATTTAATTTAAATAAAATAATAAATTGATTAAAAATGTTTTTCAATAAATAATAATTATATTTTTCATTTTATTTATTTTCAATAAATAATAATAATATATTTGATATAACTTTGTTGTAACGAATTTGTTTATATGAATGAGATTTAGAAAAAATAAATAAATATATAGTAATTTTTTTAATAAAAATAAAAAGATAAAAAATAATAATTTAATTTAGTTCATTATATATATAAAAATAAATAAATAAATATTTAATTTAAATAAAATAATAAATTGATTAAAGCTCAAAGGCTAGTTCAAGTAATTAAGTATTATGAATTATAAGTAGTAGGCTTTTTACTCAAACCCTACTTATATAAATTTTGTAAAATTGCTTATTTCTAGTTAATCTCATATTTGAAATTATAAAAAGAAAAACTGATATAACTTCCACGTAAATACTCCAAAAATTTATCTATTAATTAAAAACACAAATGTAAAGATGGAGGTCAAGAATTTGTCTAGACAGCTTCACGTTCCTTATGGCAAGCTACAGTTTCGAACCTTTGACCTCCTATTCTCACTTACCCAAGTTCGATTCTTGGCGGGTGCACCCTCACCCTCAAATAATTTTATCAGAAGTTGCCAAAGCGCCACGTACCAGGGGATCGGCCCCATTCCAGCCAGCCCTTTAAAAACAATGGGGAGTTTCTGTTTGATTTATAACTAAGTGTATAATAGCAATCTTCACAGTTACTGTACCTGCCAGCCTGATATTCTCTGTGCCGTTCTCGATTTCGAGATCAGTGCAAGCTCCGCTCAGAAGAAAAACTATGGAGGGCGCAAGGGGGTTAGGGCTTTTCAGTCAGCAATTCAGTGCTCTGATGAAGAAGAATTTCCTTCTGTCATGGCGGAACAAGCCCTCCATGTTCGTGCAACTGTCGTCTTCCTTCATGTTCGTCTTCTTGGTATTCTGCGCCGAGAAGGCGACTGAATCTCAATTCAAGTTTACTACTTGGTATGACAATATTCATGATCCTGTGTATCAGCCGGTGGCGGGAATTCTTCCATGCGAGGATGGATATTTCATCAAATCGCCCTGTTATGATTTTGTATGGAGTGGGAACTCCTCCTCTATCATCAGCGGTATTGTCCAAAATATTATGGCAAACAATCCCGGAAGAGTCATTCCTGACTCCAAGGTATAATAACAGATTCAAGAAAATTGATCTAATAACAGATTCAAGAAAATTAAATATTTTCATCTTCTCTTTGGTGATTAATGTCAGATCTGTGTGTCTGTTACTTGGCGCAGGTCAGAGGATTTGAAAATACAACCGAGGTGGACATATGGCTGGAGGCCAATCCAATGCAATGCACGGGAGCTATTCATTTCATTTTGGGGAATTCAAGTTCAAACTCTACGGTGCAGAGGTTGGGGTATGGAATCCAAACCAATTCAACTGCTAAGTTGAAGCGGGGATATTATGAGGATCCCACTCTGAAATTCCAGATTCCGCTTCAAATCGCTGCAGAACGAGAGATTGCTCGGCATTTACTGGGAGGTGAGTCTTCAATTCAGCTTCTCCACCTTCCCATTTGTTTCAGGATACTTGTTTCGTTTAAAGCAGTTTCATCTTTACTTCACACCAAACACAGAAGTTTTATTTTTACAATGGTAAACACAATCTTTTGAAAATATGGATAAATTACAATTTTTTTATTAACTTGGTGATTAAAATTATAAGTATTCACTAGTTAAACAAAAGATATTATTGCAGTCAGTGCACATAACCATTCTTTCTATTTTACAATGGAAAATGTTTATAGTGTGGTCAAGAAGATACTGCTCCCTAACCTAAGAGAGTTCAAAGAGAAATAAATAATTTAAAATAATATATTTTAATTAATTGATTAAGAGAGTACTTTAATTTTATTTTTTTAATTAGTTGATATAAGAGAGTAACATGCTAGCCCCAAGAGTTAGCTTGATCGGTTGAGTTCTCGGAAGTTAGGCCTCCCAGCATGCGAGGTCGCGGGATCCATCCTCATAGACCCTCTTGGGGTTAGGCACGCGCGCCCGTCGAAAATTATTTCGTGGATGTAGAGGTAGGCTAAGCCGATTAAAGTGAACCACATGGAAAAAAAAAAAGAGAGTAACATGCCATGCTCCCTAACCTAAGAGAGAGTTCAAAGAGAAATAAATATTTTAAAATAATATATTTTAATTAATTAATTAAGAGAGTACTTTACAAAAATTATTTTTAATTAGTTGATATAAGAGAGTAACATGTTATGAGCAAGATTTATTAATTATTTTGAGATTTGATGGATTATTTTAATTAGTTGATATAAGAGAGTAACATGTTATGAGCAAGATTTATAAATTATTTTGAGATTTGATGGATTATTTTAATTAGTTGATTGAAAGATTTGATGGATTATTTTAATTAGTTGGTAGAAGAGAGTCAATGAGATTTGAATCCTTGAGATTTGAATTCATGGAAGGAGGATAATGACTTTTCTCTTTTATCACTTAAATGATACATTTTAATTTCTGGTTTCAAATCTTTAATTACAAAGATTTATTAAATATTGGGTTCAAAATTTTTGAAATATAATAATTTATGATTTATTAAATATTGGGTATTTCTTAAAAGTGTATGTACTTATACACTTGCTTACTTTTATAAGTAAATTACAATTTAATTATCAATATTTTTTAACAATATATATATATATATTATAGTGATATATTGCTTTGTGTTTTATGTTGTAAACTATATTTGTATTAATTTAGTTTAACTATAGATTTATTCATTATTTAAAAGGATACAAAATATTTTAGTTGTTGGATGCTTAAGGGATGTAGAGTTATTATTTATATAGTTTTATTTTTAAATTATTTTGAAATATTAGACATTAAATATTATTTTTTATAGTTTAGTGAATTAATGTTATACATATGATGGAGAATAGGAAGACGCGAAAATAGTCAAAGTAAGACATTGTAATATGAAAGTTACAAGAAGAGAAGATTTCTTAGTCCCACGGCCTTCTAAGAGGGAGGTCATCCTTGGTCTTAGTTGTTTTTCAACATCATAGTAGCCTCTAGGAAAAATCCCCCAAAGAAATTGTTTTAGAGAGATCCAAGCAAAAGGGGAAATTAGATTTCAAAAAATCTTAGTTGGCTGCTTCAAGAAGGCTTCGAAAAACTCATGAAATATCCTCTCCCCAAAGTGAGGGAGTTCATGTAATGTATGACAAACAATGCTGTCATGTGTAAGTGTAAATAGAGTCTGAATTGAGGTCGTGGGTGAAATCACATTGGAAGGTGAAAGACTCAATGAATATCAAGCTAGGAGTGAAAAGTTTCTTTACTACAAATTTCTCCAACAAAAAGGAATGTGAATTTTTTTTAAGGAAGGCCATATCTTTATAACTTAGTTGGTTTGCACATGTGATACTAGTTTGAGAATTGGTTCAACTCAAAAAAGGAAGTTATCTCTAACTCTGTACTCTTGATCCAAACCTTGGAAGGTATCGACTTGATATGCTTGGGGTTTATTTGAAATCTTTTAAATTGAGAAAACACTGTAAGTATACCTCCTATGATGGAATATGTGCTTACATGACTGTCTCTTAGGCCTTACCATAATATATAATTCTTAACTTCAAGGACAACTAATTGTCCCAAACTATATACTATGAGCATATCACCTTTTGCAATAGGAGATGCCATGAGCACAACCACATTCTAAGGGATTTCTTCCTTAATGGTATGCCCAAGAAAAGATGAAGAAAAGGGAATAAATGATAATAAGGGATTGGTTACAAGCCATGGGAAGAGAAAGAGTGGTAAGAAGTTAAATCTTAAAATCAAACTAAGCTCCCCCTAGATTTTTTTGGAATTCTCCTCTCAAAAGGAGATTAACCTAGGGAGAGGATAGTCAAATTAGAGGGAGGGGACAAACCCCAAAGTTAGGGGATACAAAATAAAGATCAACAAGAGCCAATGAAATCATCAGAAACACAAAAACAAGGAGATAACTAAAAATCAAACAATCATGAGCCATCCCACGAAGAGAAGAAACATGATAAAATAACATGGAGATAAAATCACAAGTGAAGCATGGGAAGGTGGTATATTTTGAACTTGTAAATTGGGGGAAATGACAAAGAATCAATAGGGAATAAGAGGAAAAATAAAATCATGAAGGAATAACAACAACCCAACTAGTCCTAGTCATGGCAAGGGAAGGAGATCTCGAAGAGAAGATCATAAGTCATGAATTGAGATAAGATGAGGGTGAAGAAATGGACATGGAATTCTTATCTTCACTTTACAAAAAATTTGACCTAATTACCTTCTATGTTGAACAAACAGTAAACTTGGACTAGGATATGATTAATGAAAGGGAAAGATAGACAATGAAAAAGTTGCTTTAGTATCCTAGAAAATCCAAGAATGCTATTGACCCCTTGAAACCAACAAAGCTAGTGTAGGGAAAGAAAGGGAGAACAATCACCAAGGATATGTTGAAGAAGGAAGGGGAGTGATTCATCCATCAAGGTCAAGCGACCTTGTTTAAGGAGACATTTCCCCAACTCATTAGATATTCTAAATTAATATTTTCTCTTGGAAAATAATGGGCAATGCAACAAGGAAGCAAAAGAAGCTAAAACCCAAAATATAGATGGAAAAATCAGACTTAGTGTTCATCCTAGTGACAAAATGCAGTGTGGAAATATGCTCAAGTTTGCACAAAAGATGTGGAAATGATGCGAGGTTTCAATAGTAGTATCAAGAGGCTTCTGTAGGGTATGGCATTTTTGTGGACCCGAGGAAAGTGTCTCTAGAAAATCTACTTGCAACCTAATGATGGATAACTAGCGATCTCCAAACTATTGGCATGGCAGAGAAAGGCTTGTTAACAAATGTGTATGGGCCAACCATCCTCCAAGAAAAACTAGTCTTCTTGGATAGTTTTAGTTAGATTATCGACACTTCCAATTATAGCCACTTGATCATGGGGGATGATCTAATCATAGTCAAACATCTCTTTGAAAAGAAAGGAGGGGAATGTACATATCTAACTAATGCCTTCTAGAGCTTATAGTGTAGTATCAATTAGTGTAAGTTTGGTGAAAAATCAAATAGAATAAAGTCTTGATCACTTCCTAGTCTCAAAGTCCAAATTTGCAAAATCCTTCAAAACAAACTCCTTCATTGGTCCTAGGGCTAGTTCAGAGCATTATCCTATCACACTCCACTCAAAAGTCCAAGGCATACTAAAAAATACCCCTTATTGTTTTGAAAAAAAATGATTCTCTCATTTGGAATTTAAAGAAAAATTAAAGGAGTTGTGGGAGGGCATAGAATGCTTGAGAGGCTCCAAAATTTTTTCATTGCAAAAAGTTAAGGCCTTAAAAATCAAAATGAAGGAATGGAACAAGACCTAGATACAAACTTTTTCCACCTAAAGAGAGATCTGGAAGCCCAAATTATATGGATGTAGGAGGCAATTGTGGAAAATGGTATGACTGAGGAGGTTTAATTTCAATAAATGGACCTCTCAAGTAGCTTAGACTTACAAGAAAGAAGAAAACAACGTTTTTGGAAATAGATATTAACAATCCAATGGGTATGATATATTGATAAAAACATGGTGTTTCCATCGTTCCACCTTGCGAAATTAAAATCTCAATAGAATCATTCATCTTTCTTCCTCCTCAAATCAGGTTATGGAGGGGAAATTGAGAGTGCAAAACCACACTTCTCTCAAAACTAGATGACAGAGAAAGAATTGGACAAGTAGGAGGGCATAAATTCAATAACTATTAACATTCCTAGGTTAATATCATTGGATCAAAGTGTTACCTTATTGCATGAAGTTTCGAAGGAGGAAGTTAGGCATGTAGTCATGTAAATGGCAGCTGGTTAATCCCCAAGGCTCAATGGCTTTCTGAAATATTTATCACAAATGTTGGACTTTGTTGGAGAGGATATGTGGGAAGTAGTGGAAGGCCTAACTTGATTCTTCATGCCCTTAATGCCACTTTCCTCACTCTCATCCTAAAAGAAGAAAATGCAAGGAAAATTGATAAATCTAGGCCTATAACCCTTCTTAACTACTCCTCTAAGATTATTTAAAAGGAAATTGCAAATCAATTAAATCCCATCATGGATATGAAGTTTAATTTAAAGGAATAAGGGGGTTTCATATTGAGGGAAGTTAGATCTTGGATGGAAATATAGTGGATCAAGAAGCTATCCATTTGATGCAAATCAATAGGAGGCCAAGAGTGGAGATAAAACTTGTTTTGTCTAAAGATTATCACATGATGAATTGAGACTTTATCAATAGAATGTTATCATTTGTTGGCTTCAATAAAGTTTGAGTTAATTGGGTCCATAACTTGGTCAAGTTGGATTTCTTCTCAATATAATGAATGGGAATCCTTCAGAGCCTTTTGTTCCAAGTAGGGGGATAAGCCAAGGTGACCCTACTCCTCTTTCTTATTCATTTTTATGGTTGAAATCCATAGCGGGTCCCTTTCAAAAGCTAAAATACTTACCTTTATCAATGGGTTTCCACTAGTTCCTAGGATAGATGCCCTCCCACACCTCCAATTTATTGATAGCACTATGATCATGGGAGATGCTTTTATTGCGTGAAGTGAAAGATTTTAAATATGTGTTGGATTCCTTGCTTCTAACCTTTAATGGTTTAATCAATGAGGGGAAATTTGGGATTTTTTTTTCTTTCAATAACAAGATATTGGATCAAAGGTGATTTGCATAATTTTTTACTTTTTTAGGGGGTCCCTTTCGACTATCTACCTAGGAGTTCATTTGAGTGAAAAACTTTGTAAGAAATATTTCGAGGCTCTCTTCAATTCCAAGGTCCTCTTCAATAGGATTAGGGAATAACTAAATAGTTTAACTTTCAGGGACTTAACACTCATTAATGGATATAATTAGTCAACTTGGTTTTGCAAGCTATTCCCTTTACCTTTTCTCAACTTTAGCTCTGACTTTTAAGGTCCTTAGAGTAATACAACAACTCCAAGAGACTCCATGTGTTGGGGAGATATAATTTGGAGAGAAAATGTTCATTGATTGCTTAGAAATAAATATGTTATTAACATGAGCAAATATGTCACCAAGCAAAAACCCTAGAACAAAGAAACTATAAGTGGTTGACATATTCATTGTGTTCTCTTTGATTATGCATTTATAAGCAGATAAATACAAAGAGGAGAGATCAACTCATAATAAAATTTGACCAGATTAAAGGATAACTCCCTTAGCGTTACACTAATGAGACACTAGCAAACTCCCAACTAACTAGCCATTGACAATTAATAACTTGATGTTAAACACTATACCTCTTATAAATTCTCGACCCCATAAGGGTTGTATCAATTCCCCCTTCTTTAATGAGAATGTATCCCTACGTTTCTCCTTCTTTAAGAAAGGATGTTAAATGTGTTTAATTTGAACTTTGGATTTGTTGTTGAATAAAAGAGCATGTGTCTACAATGATACACTTTTAGACAAACATGCATGGCACAAGAAGAGAGTATCTTTGATGAACACAAGAATTTCGTGGTTGAAGTTGTTGCATCAATTATTTGTATTCGAACACCTCGTTGGTTAGACTTCAATTCCATTGCAATAAGAAAATCAAGAGTCACATTTTTCTACCCTTCTATCTGAAGTATGAGAATGCCCGTGTAGGTTCATGAGCTTTCATAATCTGTGATAAAGTGTTTGATAACATAGCCAATATTGTTTGCAACTTTAAGAGGAAGTGATTAGCCAATATTTTCTATCTCTTTAAGGGGAAGTGATTATCCGATATTGTCTACAACTTTAAGGGAAGTGATTAACCAATATTGTTTGTAGCTTTAAGGGGAAGTGATTGAAATGCAATTCCCACACACAAGCCCCTATTATTAAAAGTGGGTTCCCTAGAATTTCTAGTATGTATGATAGTAGGAATCAACACTCCTAGAATATCTACACAAATCTTAACCAACACGTACATATGATGAAGTGTCAGACATTGGATTGGCGCACAAAGAGGTCATTGGGAATCGAAGGGTGGTGAAATCATTCGCTCATCAAGATTGACATTGCCACACTCTCGTCCAATGATGGGAACACATGTGTTGTTATACTTAGGTGAAGCACACTGGCTCCATGCCAATCTAAAATAACTTTAAGGCATGATACAACTCCACTAGGCATGAAGATGGTGTTTGTACCCATTGTATAACTCACCGAAATAGCGACAAGATCTTGCCACATGTGTAGAGCTCTAAATTAGTCTTGAAAGATGCCTTCTCAAATATTCTCAACATTTACATTTAATATGGAGTGCAATGTCAGTCAGACTAGAGATACTATATTGAGTAATGTACCTTCCATCATGTTTGACTATATAAGAAGGTCTAATGCAAAAATGGTACAACATTGATCTTAGATTTGGGAGTAAGATTAAAGTTAGTAGCCTCAACCCCAAAGAATATGGTAGACCCATATCTACGATAATCACTGTAATGCTACTAGTACCCCTCAGTTCCAAACTAACTACGTAAACAACATTAGTTATAGGAGATCAAGATTGTTGGCTAGTCACAAGTGGCCTAGAAAAACAATCACTAGCATCATCTAGGTTCAATGACTACCTTCTGAAACAAGCCCTTTGATGGTTGCCAACACATTAGAGCATGGAGCAACATTACAAACCATAGAAGGAAAAAACATCACGCCTTGACATGTAGTAACATCACTATATGCAATGATAAAATTGGATTTGCAAAGAAGTCGTCCTTCGAAGTAAGACCCATTTGAGGAGCATAAAATTATATAAAATCTTTGCATAAATAAATTTGAAATACAAGATTTCCAAAAATAATCATGATTTGCACATACATCTTAAGAAACTCGACCTAAACGACAAACAAACATGATAAGTTGCTAAAGAAGGATGCAATTATTGATTTGTCTACAATCTTTTGGGCCATTTAGTTCATGCACAAATATAGACATCAATTAGGGAGAGATATTCAGAAGCATAAAAGGGATCTATTTCCTGGTGATGCCCTAACCTCAATGGGTTCCAGTTCGCTGCCATGTGCTAGAATGCTCTTACTCATTCCCCCTAATAACATTATATAGTCATATGGCTAAAAAGTGGCAAGATTCTTTATGCAGAACAAGGTTCAAAACCAATCAACATCATATTATCTTTGTATTGAAAGCTTCAACTAATTAAATTCTACTTTTTGTGTTTAACGAAGGGTGGATAAGAGGAAGGAAAATGAATACACCTTTGTATGTTATTGTCGTTCTTTGCAAATATGGCAAAGATGACTATTGGACCCGATGAAGAAGTTATGAATGACTCATAAAAGATACTGGACCTTATGAATGTGGATCCAATAGTGGGGACATCAAATGCAATGACAAGAAGGAATTGACGATAGAGAAGGTTAACAAACGTTAAAAGAACTCAACTGAGTTGTGAATTAATCTCGGGTGAATAGCAGGGGATGTTACGCATCAAAAGTATTGTATGTTTAAGGTGTTAGTTCATATATTGATAATGGGAAGGAAGTTGACAACATAAAGGAAGTGGTAGAAATTACCAGAGGATAATGGAAACCTAAATAGGGAAATTAGATGCACAAAAAATTGGGGAGGAGTTATTGCTAAATGGAGTTCAACAAGATAATAGGAATAGGCTTAGCGCAATCAAGGATCTCGAAGACTAGAAGAATACGAATGTCGGTATTTGGAGTACCCATCCAGATAGTGGAAGTCTAGTTCTTTGTGTTATATCTTTCTTCAGAGTTATAAGGGCAAGTTGCTAATAGATTGGTATGTCTTGTCTAGAAATAGAGATGGTATATTTCAATGTTTAGTCTATGTGTATGTAGAAGGATAAAGTATAAAGAAAATAGGACTGCTACCTTCCAAGCAGTGATGAATGATCTATTTCATCCATACTTGCGGAAGTTTGTACTTGTGTTCTTTGATGAAATCCTACATCTCCTTAAGAATCATCTCAAACTAGAAAGGAATCAAACCGAGTCAAACAAAAAGCCAACATGAAGAGAACTAATCATGGATTTGAGACAAACATAACTTACAAATAGAACTCGCTCAAAATCTACAAGAAACATAAACTTACACCCAAGTTTTATGGTCCTTATCGAATTAGAAGCATAGTAAATTTTAGGGGCAAAATTTCGCCAATGGGCTAAAATTAAGGGATTCCAAATATTGACTCAGTGAATATTTTATATGGTAGTAAATTTAAAAAAGAAAAATAATTAGTGTTATATATATACAAAACGTTATAATTATATATATAACTATAATTTAGTTATATATATATAATTGTATAATTATATAGTGGAGCTGGGTCCAACATGAAAGCTGAGATGCTGGCGCTCTGGTGTGTTCTAAAGGTTGCCAATATCTTTGGTCTTGGAGAACACAAAGTCTTTGGTGACTCGAGAGTTACCATCAAATGGGCTTGTAGAGAATACTTTCTTAAAATTACATCACTACTTCATTGGTGTAATAGGATCAGGGCAGAAATCCAACTTTGCAAAAATATTTTTTTGAACACATCTATAGACAACATAATTCTCTGGCGGATAAACTATGTAAACAAGCGATGGATGGAGAAGAAGGGGTTAATGTGTGGGAAGAGTTTCAGGAATCTCACATCAATGATTTGGGCACAATGAATTTTTTTGAATGTTGACAGTAGAGGAGACATTCGGTTTTGTTGTTCTATGTTTTTTGATATATGTTTGTTGACCGTCTGAGATACCGGTTAGTATTTTTTGGGAAGGTTGATCACTATTTGGTTTATATACCAAGAAGTCTGATATAGACTCGTTTATCTATGTACTATTTGATTATAAATGAATAACAATAGTATGCTTTTTTTCGCTGAAAAAATGTAGGTGTAGCTATTGCAAAGAGTAGTTAGATGCATTTAGAATCATGTATCACACATGTGACATTAATAAATTAAATAAAAAAAGAATGACCACCAAAAAATGTTTTTTTTAATAATCATTATAATAAAGTGAATCAAGATAGATCCATCTTAACTCCACATCAGTTAAAATAAATCTATGTTGATATATTAACAAATGTTCAATACAATTCTTTCTATAATTTTTTTATAATAATTAATAAAAATAAAAATAATGATTATCAAATAATAGTCTGATCTTACTTTAATTATCACTAATATACTATATATTTACAAAAATTCAAAAATTCATGGAACATATAAAACATAGTGATTGATTAAACAAAGGTGTGTAATTATCCATGTTCATAATTTCAAATAATTGTGAACAACAAAATATTTACTAAGATTTTGAATTCAATTCACAAATATAATCAATAAATTTTTAAAATTTGTTTAACATATACATTATTAGTCATTCCCTGGGAGGGAGGGTGGGTTTTCTCTTTCTGGTCAACGAGGGATGGTACGGGTTGACTTTCATCAAATAATAAAATATTTTTGAAAATTTAAAATTTGTAAAAAGGTTTTTTTTATTAGTTATAAGTATTGACGTGATAATTTTCAAAATAATTTTTTTTTTCCTTAAAACGATACATCTAAATATAGAAAGATTCATTGACTTTTATTAATGTATTTAGTAACCTTGAATGTAGTTGGTAAGGTCGTGTGGGAGCCTTGTTTTATAGAGGAGTACAATATCCAAGTCGAATGATATTTTTCATAATTTGTTCCAAAGAAGCATTTATGCACAAGGAGCCATAATTTCAGTAATTTCAATTTTGGCAAGGGAAATTTTGCTTGATATAAAGTCTTTAGATCTCAAGGTCTTTGCGAATGTTTTTAATGGGTCAAAGTGTTATCATAACTAATCACTAGCACATTAGAGGAATCTAAAAATGGGGCAAGTAGGATTTCAATTTAGGTAAAAAAAATGTGGAGTATCATCGAGGAAAATCTACTCAAAGCTTCATATGTTCTATGCTTTTGTGTTTTACATTATTTTGAGGTTTGAAAATCGTCACGTTTTAGTTTATGGTATTGATGAGGGAGACATGATCTTTGTCCATGATTATCTAAAGATGTTGCAATTCAAAATTTACATCTATATAAGATAACATGAGTGACAAGACTCTCAAAGAGGAGTTTTTTTTTCTTTCTATTTTCCCACAACTAGCGGTCCATTGATTTACAATTTTTTTCAAAACCAAAAGAGGCTTTCCATCCTTCATTAATTGTTGTCTCAATGCTATAGTTCTAGTTAAGTTTGTGATGAAGGTAAATTTTGAGATATTTGTATGAAGTAACTTCTTCTAAGATTTTTTGTCATACACAAAATTATCATAAGTGTTTTTTTGGATTTGATTACCAAAACCTTTGTTTTGCCTGTCTTAACAGTCATACATATGCTAGAATGGAAGTCCTTGAGAAATATTAGTTGATTGTTGAGATAGGAGGGACACCTCATCATAAGAACAATATTATCAATGTAAAAAAGAAGGATGATGACTTTTCCAGTTAAATTACTATCATAACAACCTACTTCTTTCAAACAAGCCTCTGACTTGTCAATGCAAATGTAAAAAAGAGTAGGGAATATGGGACAACCTTGATTAGCTTCTATATTATAGTTAATTTCTTTCGACCAACCCTTAGTGTTCTTGAACTTGTCAATAACATTATCAAACAACCTTATCACAATGATGCTCAACTTAAATGGGACATTTATCTTTTCTAATATATTCCATAGTTTATTTCTAGACACTGTGTCAAATGATTTCCTAAAGACAATGAAGCAAAATAAGAGAATGGCCTTATTATTATGACATTCCTATGCAATGATCCTAAGCATAACTTGTTGGTTCATGGTTGAATGGTAGGTACTAACACTTTCCTAGCCTTTAGTTCCTTTTTCCTAACTTTCTAACCATTAAAACAATATTCAAGCAACATTATGGAATCCCAAGGACCCTTTAAAAATACCACGACCGAAGTGTTGGGCTAAGGTATTCTACTAATGCATGAATAAATTCATTCTCTAAATTATACTTAATTATAAACCCAGGGGTGTAATGATTTAGAGGTTCTATGCACTGTATGTGAAACCATGAGATATCATATGTATCCTAAGAATGACATGCAACTAACTAAATCTAATCTACATTAACAAAGCAAATGGTCAACTTTGATAGTTCATCCCCTTGACTCTTCATCCCAATGAGTTCATGATCTTCACTCTTAACTCCCTTGACAATGTGCAAGGGTGTAGAGAGGTCTCATATAACCACTCATGGGTAAAGAGTTTAGGTGAATGTATTAATGAAGCTAGGATCCTAAGGTTGTTACTAGGTCATTCAATCATTACAACCATTAGCAATCATAAAGACCCCATTAAGCATACTTCTAAGCACTGAACATCATAGTGTAAAAGCAATTAAAGAAGTCCATGAAAGCATAGGAACGTTGGAAATGAAAGTATCGAACTAAATAAAATAAAGAACAAGTAAAAGAATGAGAATGCAAAAGGAAAATTACAACCATTAAGCGAAAATAAAACAACCATTTAATCTATGAGTGTGATGCAGGAGCATCAGAGCCTAGGCAGATCAGTCGAAGTTAGTCGACATGAGGAAGGTCGACCAGAGGGAGTGCCAACGACCACTGTTGCGGAAGATCAAATTGGCTTTCGAAGTTAATGAGTCAGGAAGAAGCTGTCGAGGTACATCGACAGGGAGGCAAGTCAAGAGTCGACATGTTGGGTTGACAGACGACAGGAAGAGCGAAAGGCGTTGATGGTCGACATGTGTCGAACCACGACTCCGATAGGTTTGGGAATGAGCCAAGCGAGGCGGACTGGCGAAGCCTAAAGAGTGCAGAGGAAGCCGACAGGTATGTCGAAGGTTGACAGAAGACAGTATGGTCGAGGCAGTGACATGACCGACTACTGTAGCAATGTCAGAAGGACGCGTAGAAGTCAAGCAGAGTACTTGGTATCCGTTCGGGGTTTCTAAGGAAGTTATTAGCAGTTATTGAAGGTATTTGGGATCATGACAGATGTAAGAAAAGGGAGAGATTGTGCAACACGGTAGGGGCGTTGACAGTTGCAGGTGTAAGGTTTGTCGTTACACCAAAACCTGCAGATGTTGATGAACATTTGAAACCAAGCACAAGTCCAAGGATCCCAGTGTGGGAGATTAGTCCACATTATATTCCCAGAGGTGTGGCGGTTATAACCGATACTCCAACACCCCCCCTCCGGCGTAGCTCGGGGGAATTGAACCTGGGACCTCAGCTCTGATACCATGTAAGGTTTGCCGTTACACCAAAACCTGCAGATGTTGATGAACATTTGAAACCAAGCACAAGTCCAAGGATCCCAGTGTGGGAGATTAGTCCACATTATATTCCCAGAGGTGCGGCGGTTATAACCGATACTCCAACAGCAGGTCTGCAGGATCTGAGGAGATCGACAGATAGAGGATGCGTGTCTCGGGGGTTGGAGTGATATGGGAAACAACAGCAGCAACAGAGTAGAAGGCCAGGGAGTTTTGGATCAGTTGGATAGTTTTTGCAGAGCAGTGTTCGGGGAGAAGATAGGTAGATTGGAGAGAAAAGTCACACATCTTCCGAACGCAGAGAGATCGAGCCATAGCTCAGAGTTCCGCAGTGAACCAGGAGAGGGTGAAGATCGACACACTAAGATAGCACATAATTACTTATGTATTGTAATAGGCTAAGGCCGAAATTACTTAGTTATTTCCATTCCTTGGAGTTTGCATTGTAACCGTTTCGGTAGAAGTAATATAAGCTAGCTTCTGGCATCCTGTTTACATCTTGTCTATGTGAATGTGTGTGTTGTGTGTAATTGTTAAGCAAGAACCTTTGTCATAAGGTAACTTGCATCAAGTGGTATCAGAGCAGATAGTATCCTGAGATTTGAAGGATAGCCATATCAGAGCGGGAAGAATCCTATGAGCAGAAGAACGTCAAGTGGTATTGAGCCTGCAAGAGCGTTGAACAACTCCAGTTGCGATTGGGTAGAGTTATGCATGACTTGTTGAAGTCCGGTTGTGATTGGATGGAGTGGGAGTTTCAGTCGAGGTTGAAAATGGATCACAGAGGCGTTAATGTCAGAGGACGAAGAGCGCGTGGCGCAGCAGTCACAATTGATTGTGAGATGTTCGACGAGTGCGATCGGACAATGTGAACTTTGACTAATGAATTCACATTGATCAAAGAAAGCCAAAGGCGTGGTTGTATTCCTGATGTGTTAGACCACAACGACGAGGAAGCCGAAGAAGTGGACCCACGGGAAGCAACATGAGAAGAACTAGAAGACAAACTGATCAAACTTCTGACGGATATGAGAGGTCGGACAAAGATAGATGTACGTACCTACTCAGGAAGTCTGGATCCAGAAGACTTGATCGACTGGTTTAGAGAGATGGAGAAATAATTCGACATAGAGCAGATCGAGGACCCCAGACAGGTTAAGACTGCATGTCTAAGGTTGAAGGGTCATGCCTCATTGTGGTCGGACAATGTGCAGGTTGACAGAGTCAAGAAAGCCAAGGAAAAAATCAAGTTTTGGGATAGCATGGTTTCCAAGCTGAAAGGGAAGTTCTTGTCAAATGACTACCTGATTTCCTTGTTTCGAAAGTTGCAGAACTTTAGACAAAAAGAGATGACCGTGAAGGAGTACATGAAAGAGTTCTACAGATTGTCGATAAGGTTGGTACAAACCGACGAAGGAGAAGAAGCTGTCGCTAGGTACGTGAACGGCTTGAAATATGCCATTCAGGATGAATTGAGCATGTCAAGATTCAGAGCGGTTGGTGAAGCCTACCAGTTAGCTTTGAAGGAAGAAGAGAAACTATCGAGGAAATTCGCAGTGACTCGAGGTGGGATGATTGATCGGGGTGTGAAGACTGTTTCCGCGAAAGGCCAAAGTAGTGGTTACAGGAAGGAATCCGTTGAAGATAATCAACAGACGAAAGGGACATCGACAAGGGAGAAAACGCAAGAAAACCGATGTTTTAGTCGTGAGAACTGCGGTCGAGGTGCATATGGTCGAGGTGGTCCATCCGACAAAAAGGGTGCTGACAGATCAGCCATAATTTGTTACAAGTGTCGAGGAGCGGGAAACAAGGCATATGAATGCCTAGAGAACCTACATCCTGCAGAGGAGTCGAAACCCAGATGTTGAAGGGATGAGCAAGTCGACGAGAGGGAAGAGCCGACATCTGATAGCAGTGGAGGTGGGAAAAGAAAGAATCAAAACCTGACGTCCAGGAGAACATTGGTTCAGGAAGACCGACGCGACGAGAAAGAGCCGGCACAACGAAAGGCCATCTTTCAAACTAAGGTGTGAATCGACGAATGGCGTTGCGAGACCATAGTTGATGGTGGAAGCACTGAGAATATTGTATCGATAGAGGTCATCGACAGGATCGGGTTAAAATGTTGAGAACATCCACACCCATACTAGATCTAATGGTTGTAGAAAGGACACCATGTGAAGGTGACCAGACAGTGCCTAATTAACTTCAAAGTTGAAGGATTTGAAGACAGTGTACTGTGTGACGTAATCCCAATGGATGCGTGCCATCTGTTGTTAGGGAGACCATGGCAATATGATCGAAATATGATCTATGATGGTCGAGCCAACATAGTCACAGTGTGGAAGAATGGCGTGCAAAGGACTCTTAAGCTGAAGCCGGAGGAACATGCCGACTGTAAGCACGACGAGAGCAACTTTTGGGAGAAGCGAGTGCTGATGTGTTCAACAAAAGAATTCCTTGCGGAGATGGAAAAGTAGTCGGGGTGTTTTGCTATCATTCCGAAAGGGCCATGTGTCGAGAGGTCGACAATGGAAAAGATTCTGGTCGAAGTCGGAAAGATGCTTGACGAGTTTCAGAGCATAGTGGTCGACGAGACATCGATGAGATTGCTGCCGACAAGGAGCATATCCCATCAGATCGACTTGATTCCAGGGTCGAGTCTACCAAACAAAGCACCGCATAGGATGAGTCTGACATAAGGTCAGGAACTCAATCGACAGGTCTAGGAGTTGTTGGACAGGGGATTGATCAGAGAAAGCCTGAGTCCCTGCACGGTACCAGCTGTATTAGCGCCGAAGAAGGGTGGAGAATGGAGAATGTGTATAGACTCCAGAGCCATCAATAGGATCACGATCAAGTATCAGTTTCCATTTCCGAGAATGGACGACTTGATGGATTGCTTGAGTGGAGAGAAGTACTTCACGAAGATAGACCTAAAGAGCGGTTATCACCAGATTTGGGTTAGAGAAGGAGATGAATGGAAAACAACATTCAAGACAAAGGAAGGGATGTATGAGTGGTTAGTCATGCCATTCGTATTGACTAATGCACTCAGCACGTTCATGCGATTGATGAATGAGGTACTGAAACCATTCTTGGGAAAGTTTGTCGCAGTCTACCTAGACGACATTCTGATTTTCAGTCGAACCAAGACAGAACACTTGGAGCACATTCAACAGGTATTGCATAAGTTGCAGGACGAGAAGCTGATGGTGAACCTGCAAAAGTGTTTCTTCATGAAGGAAGAACTGGTGTACTTGGGATTTGTAATCTCAGGTAAAGGGTTGGTGATGGACCCAGAAAACGTGAAGGCAATATTGGATTGGCCGGAATTGACAAGTGCGACTAGAGTAAGGAGTTTCCATGGACTTGTCAGTTTATACAGGAAGTTCATTCGGGGATTCAGTCGGATTTGTGCACCTTTGACAGAGTGCATGAAGAAAGGGGAGTTCAAGTGGGCGGAAACTGCCCAGCGAGCTTTTGACAAGTTGAAGGAAAAGGTCACTGAGAGCCCAGTGTTAGCGCTCCCAAACTTTGACAAATTTTTCCAGGTCGACTGCGACGTGAGTGGAACGACAATTGAAGCGGCGTTGAGCCAGGAGGGCCGACCAATTGCATTCTCCAGTGAAAATTTGGATGACGCGAAGCGAAAATATTCGGTCTATGACCAGGAATTCTATGCTATTGTCCAGGCATTGAAGAAGTGGAGGCATTACTTGTTTCCCAAGGAATTTGTGTTATACACAGATCACCAAGCATTGAGGTATTTGAATACTCAGTCGAAGTTGAATCAGCGACACACGAAATGGCTCGAATTCCTGCAAGGATACACGTTCATGTTGTGAAAATCCTCACAGCAGATCTAAGAGATGATGTATCTCACAAGAGAATAATTATGATTAAGCAAGAAAATAGAAGAAGAGTGATACATGCAGTATAATGAGCAACAGAATAATATGGTACAGTAGAACTCAGATAGAAGCAATAATACTTCGGTCATACTAGATTATTAATCACAAATGGACATATAAATAATACAATGCATGAGGAATTCGAATGCCTAAGGTGGCAATTCGAATTAGCCTTCATGGAGTGATCAAAGGATCACTGGAGTGTCATCGGAGCACAACTAGGTGTCCTCATGATCATCGGAGCGCAACTGGAAGTCTTCATCATCATCAGTGGAGTCATCAATGCTCAAGTAACTGTCAACCATCAGTCAAACTAACTCTGGTAGGTGTAACTGAGTGTAACTCAATGTAACTGAGTGTAACTGAGTGTAACTCAATGTAACTGACTGTAACTGACTGTAACTCAATGTAACTGAGTGTAACTGAGTGTAACTCAATGTAACTGAGTGTAACTGACTGTAACTCAATGTAACTGAGTGTAACTGACTGTAACTGAGTGTAACTGAGTGACAACTGGACTGGTAGGTGAAGAAGGGCGAGTTGCTCCCTAAAATCAAGGAAGAAGGGCGCACTAAGCAACTGGAGGGCTAAAACTGAATAGTGAGAAGCTCCTAGGGGCTGGCTAACTGAGGGCTAGGTGCTAGACTGATGACTGGGATGCATGCAAAATGCATGCAAACCCTAGAATGCATGCAAACCCTAAAAGGTGCATGCATGACTGAAAATGTAAATGATCAAAATACTGGTGGGACTAGGATGGAGTATAGGAATATCCTAACACCCCCCCTTAATCCATCCTGGGCCCTGGTAACTAAGACCAAAGGTCACCCAACACAATGAATAATAACAATCAATAAACCAAGGAAGTGGGAAAATTTCATGGGAAACATACCCCCTCCTCAAAAAATAGACTGTAAGGCACACATAAAAAGTAAAAGCTCCAAACTCAAGCATGTGTGATGCTTGGTCATATGTCTGGAGGTATCTTCTTCTTGGGAAGAAGTGGATCATGCTCAAAAAGCATGTGCTTGTACTTGCTCTTCAGATCGAATGTGATGAGAACAAATCCAACAGTATTAGAATGATCCTTGAACCTATGATTCGAATCAGCTGAGGTAGGATCAAATTTTTGAATGTGCATATAGTCCTTTGTCTTCTCCTTCGAACCACCATGGGTGAGATTATGCCAAAAAGAACTATTACATGTTTGCTTGAAATCAAAATCAGATTTAAGACTTTCAAAACAATTTCTTGAGATCTCCTTTGAACCAGCAAGGGTGAGATCAAAACTATCATATGCATGAGAAATTATCTCAAGCGGGTGGCAATGGCCATATTCTTCAATAACCTTCTGAAAGCATGTGCTAATGATCATATAGTAGTAAATAAGAGATGTTTGTTGAAGAGGAGCGAATGCATTACCTCCAATAGCTGATGTTACCTCCGAAATAATCATGTGATCATGATGCAAACCAACAAACTCTGGTGCAAGAGAGGATTTAGGACCTTCTGCAATATCTAGAGTGTGAACTGGCACAGAAAGAGAAGAAAGTTTGAGCATGAGCGGAGAATCTGCAAGTTCTTTGTCAACAACTTCAATATGAGATGATACTGGTTCATGATCTGAGAGATCATCAAGGGGAGCGAATGCAACATGATCTGAGAGACCATCAGGAGGAGCGAATGCATCATGATCTAAGAGACCATCAAGTGGAGCGAATGCATCAACTTGCTTGCTTTTGAAGGGATTTGGACCAAATCCATCATTCTTTTTGCCGAATCTTTCATCCAGATGAGCCCATAACTCTTTTGGAGTTTCAATATCAAAGATGGTCGGGTACAATATGTAATCAGTCATAGTAAGCTTCATTCTTCCAATGTGCATGTCACCTTTATTCAACCATTTAATCTTCTTTGTAGAGGATTCGAACTCTCTTTCAAAATAGCAATCAAAGAGATCATGGCTCTTCAAATATGCTATCATTCTTGGTTTCCATTCATCATAGTTGAATGGAGAAAGAGGAGTAATTTCTTCTAAATTCATTGAAGTTGTAGAAGACCTGCAAAAACAATATAGAATAACTGCAACTGCTACTGCTGCAAAAATGCAGATTCTGCTACAACTGCTGCACTCGAAATCTTGGTAATAACCTGCAAAAAACTCTCAAGAATGGAGATAAACAATACTCTCAACATGCTCTGATACCATGTGAAAATCCTCACAGCAGATCTAAGAGATGATGTATCTCACAAGAGAATAATTATGATTAAGCAAGAAAATAGAAGAAGAGTGATACATGCAGTATAATGAGCAACAGAATAATATGGTACAGTAGAACTCAGATAGAAGCAATAATACTTCGGTCATACTAGATTATTAATCACAAATGGACATATAAATAATACAATGCATGAGGAATTCGAATGCCTAAGGTGGCAATTCGAATTAGCCTTCATGGAGTGATCAAAGGATCACTGGAGTGTCATCGGAGCACAACTAGGTGTCCTCATGATCATCGGAGCGCAACTGGAAGTCTTCATCATCATCAGTGGAGTCATCAATGCTCAAGTAACTGTCAACCATCAGTCAAACTAACTCTGGTAGGTGTAACTGAGTGTAACTCAATGTAACTGAGTGTAACTGAGTGTAACTGACTGTAACTCAATGTAACTGACTGTAACTGACTGTAACTCAATGTAACTGAGTGTAACTGAGTGTAACTCAATGTAACTGAGTGTAACTGACTGTAACTCAATGTAACTGAGTGTAACTGACTGTAACTGAGTGTAACTGAGTGTAACTGAGTGACAACTGGACTGGTAGGTGAAGAAGGGCGAGTTGCTCCCTAAAATCAAGGAAGAAGGGCGCACTAAGCAATTGGAGGGCTAAAACTGAATAGTGAGAATCTCCTAGGGGCTGGCTAACTGAGGGCTAGGTGCTAGACTGATGACTGGGATGCATGCAAAATGCATGCAAACCCTAGAATGCATGCAAACCCTAAAAGGTGCATGCATGACTGAAAATGTAAATGATCAAAATACTGGTGGGACTAGGATGGAGTATAGGAATATCCTAACACATGTTGCGACATAGGTCGGGCAAGTCGAATAAAGTTGCCGACGCGTTGATTCGAAGAGTTGCATTGCTGAACACGACGATAGTTCAGAAAACAGGAATAGAGTCGGTTAAGACAAAGTATGAGATCGACGAGGATTTTGCGAAAGCATGGAAGGCTTGTCATGAACCATGGAGTGTCAACAAAATTCCATACTTGGATTATTTTATCTAAGGGGGATACCTATTCAGAGGACAACAATTGTGTATTCCCAGAGGATCAGTAAGGGAGAACCTAATCCGAGAATTGCATAGCGGTATATTAATAGGTCATTTTGGCATCGACAAGACCAGGGCATTGGTCGAAGAGAAGTATTATTGGCCAAGAATGACGACATATGTCGGGAAGTGGGTACGACAGTGTAGAGTTTTCCAGTTGGAAAAAGGGAGAAGTCAGAATGCGGGTTTGTATACACCATTACCTGTACTGAATACCCCATGGGAGAAACTGAGCATGGAATTTGTGTTAGGATTGCTGAAGACGCAGCAAGGAAGTGACTCAATCTTTGTTGTAGTCGACATATTTTAAAAAATGGCGCACTTTATTTCGTGTCAGAAGACAAGTGACGCCACAAGAATTGCTGTTCTATTCTTCAAGGAGATAGTCAGATTGCATGGGTTGCTGAAGAGTATCACATCGGACAAAGATACCAAGTTTATGGGACATTTCTGGAGAACCCTATGGAAGAAATTGGACATGAGGTTGCAGTTTAGCTCGGCATATCATCCGCAGACAGACGGACAGACTGAGGTAGTGAATAGAAGTTTGGGAAACCTTCTGAGATGTTTGACGACCGACAGACCCAAGCAGTGGGAGAATGTGTTAGCGCAAGCAGAGTTTGCATACAACAATTCTGTGAATCAGTCGACAGGTTTTTTCCCATTCCAAATTGTTCAGGGAAGAATCCCACATGGAGTGGTGGATTTGTTCGAGTTACTGACATAAATCAGGAAAAGCGCGGATGCAGAATCGTTTGCAGAGTATATGAAAGAAGTGCGAAAGCACATAGAAAAGAGTAACGCGACATACAAGTTGAGAGCCGACAGAAAGAAGAGGCTATAGTAGTTTAGCGAAGGAGACTTAGTCTATGCACATTTGTGGAAGGAGAGATTTTCGACAAGGACATATAACAAGCTGAAGCTGAAGAAGATTGGACCATGTAAGATTCTAAAGAATATTTTGGACAACGCTTATGTGTTGGAGCTATCGAATGAATTGAGCATTTCATCAACGTTCAATGTCTCAGATCTATATAAGTTTGAAGAAGGTTCAAGCAGTAGAAGCGCGGAAGTGTCAGAGATCGACTGGACAACGCAGATTCCAGATCGACAGAAAGAAGAAATCACAGAAGTAATAGAGGAACGCGAATTTGGGTGTATACGCAATTTGTGAAAGAAGGAATACTTAGTGTGATGGAAAGACAATGAGTTGTAGGAGGCGACATGGATTTCCGAAGAAGAGTTCAGGAGACTGACGGAGTAGTTGAGTTCTTTTTCACCTGGGGAGTTTGATGCAGGAGCATCGGAGCCTAGGCAGACCAGTCGAAGTTAGTCGACATGAGGAAGGTCGACCAGAGGGAGTGCTGACGACCACTGGTGCGGAAGAGCAGATTGGCTGTCGAAGTCAATGAGTCGGGCAGAAGTTGTCGAGGTACATCGACAGGGAGGTAGGTCGAGAATTGACATGTTGGGTCGACAGACGACAGGAAGAGCGAAAGGCGTCGATGGTCAACATGTATCGAACCACGACTCCGACAGGTTTGGGCATGAGCCAAGTGAGGCGGATGAGGCAGACTGGCGAATCCTGAAGAGTGCAGAGGAAGCCGATAGGTATGTCGAAGGTTGACAGAAGACAGTATGGTTGAGGCAGTGACATGACCGACTACTGTAGCAGTGTCAGAAGGATGCGTAGAAGTCAAGCAGAGTACTTGGTAGCCGTTCGGGGTTGCTAAGGAAGTTATTAGCAGTTATTGAAGGTAGTTGGGATCGTGACAGATGACAACACATACAGAGATTGTGCAGCACGGTAGGGGCACTGATAGTTCCAGGTCTGCAGGATCTGAGGAGATCGACAGACATAGGATGCGTGTCTTGGGGGTCGGAGTGATCTTGGGAATAGCAGCAGCAATAGAGTAGAAGGCCATGGATTTTTGGATCAGTTGGATAGTTTTTGCAGAGTAGAGTTTGGGGAGAAGATAGGTAGATTGGAGAGAACAATCACACGTCTTCCGAACGCAAAGAGATCGAGCCATTGCTCAAATTTCCGTAGTGAACCAGGAGAGGGTGAAGATCGACACACTGAGATAACACACAGTTACTTCTGTATTGTAATAGGTTAAGGCCGACATTAGTTAGTTATTTCCATTCCTTGCAGTTTGCATTGTAACCGTTTCGGTAGAAGTAATATAAGCCATCTTCTGGCATCCTGTTTACATCTTGTCTATGTGAACGCGTGTGTTGTGTGTAATTGTTAAGCAAGAACCTTTGTCATAAGGCGCCTTGCGTCAGAGTGGATGGGGTTCAACCTCCATTACCACTTTGGAGTGGGCTCAAACCCTGAAACAAGCAATGGGGTTAGATAAAATCACAAGTTTGTTAGAAAAATAGGATCACAAAACAATAGCATAAAATAAGATGCATAAATAAAACACATACACACAATACAAGAGAGACACCAATATACGCGGTTTACCCAATCTGGGCTATGTCCAAGGAGAAATTGCCAATCCTTTTATTAATCTATCCAGCAAATGAAGGGATGCAACCCCCATCACATCCGCTGCAACTTCCTCTTCACTCTCTCACAATATCTTTCACACAATCACAAAGATCTTTGCAATACAATACTACCACACACAACCATATTACAATGAATTCATTTTAAAGAGGGATTAAAATGGGAAAATACCACGAGATTACCCAATACCATTGGCTTGCCCCGCCCTGGACCCCCCATGGCGTCGGTAGTAGGGGGGCAAGCCCCCCCACATCCCCCGTCATGGTGTAGGATCCAAACACGGATGAAAAGCGACCTCTGAATCCGAAAGATTAGGCTACACAACCAACAAAGTTACAATAAGAAATTCAACTTGAAAAATACATGTTATTGGCAAATTTGAATTTACATATAAATTTCTTAACAACAAGTGGGGAAAATGAGTGTCCCCTTCTCTCTATTCTATATCTATTTATAATTGAAAAATTTTAAATACTACCTTCAATCAATCCTTGATTGAAGGATGACTGTCTCTTGGATTCCTATAATCATGCAGCCTAGTTCTAAGGAACTTGAGCCTTTCCTCCTATAGTTCAGATGTCTCAACCAACAACTCGAATTAGTAAGCATTATGGTTGTATGTTTCCTTGAATGCTTGACATCCTCTAAGATTTAAAAAGGAAACATGATCCCTTCTTTCCGTCATGTGGAGTAAGTTGTTCATTTATGGAGATTTTTAAACTAAGGCCCCAAGATTTGACTAACTCACATTCATCATTAGTTCCTAGTTTTCGAGAATACATACTCCATTTAAAAGTCAAATATGAGCTAAGCCATATCACATTAACCTAAAAACTCAAGCAATCATAGAAGTAAAATATGCATAAACCAAATATATCGTAATCATCATAATCCATGGAGTTTTATACAGGTCAGTCTTTTAGGGCATAAAAACATATCACATTAACAGTAAGATGGGCCTTATAATCCTACAATCTAGTGGCCCATCAAATTCCTTATAGTTTGGCTAATCATAATGATTACATAACTAGAGGGGTTGTTTTTTATCCTCACTTTTAAAAATAGGAACAATGAGTATTTGATTCCATGGATTAGGGAAACCCTACTTGATTGCTAGATTGAAGAGCTTATAAGTGTGAGGGATAAAGACACGGCTTCTAATTTTTAGGATTTCTACTTGATAACCTTTAACGTCCTTAGCTTTCCCTTTAGCAATCCTTTTAACCCCAAACTCTATGTCATCTAAAGTAACAACCTCTTCCTTTGTAATAAGGGTTTGAATGTTGTCCATGTCATCGGGGTATTCATAAATTTCTCAAGGTATGAATTCCGATCCCTCAATGAAATCATATTGTTTTCTTGAGTTTTACAAGTTAGAGTTTGCCTCTAATTTTTTTGAGGATCTAATTTAGAGAGTTGTAAAAGCTTCTCTTGCTTTCTATTTATATAATATATATAATTTCATTTTCATTAGGGATTTTAAACTATTTATCTTGTAAGATTTTAGGGACTTATCAAAAGCTTCCCAATGGCCTTTCTAGCAATTTTACACTATTTTTTATACCAAGGGTTGGCCATTTTAGTTTCTTTTTATGTAAAACTTCAAGAGACAACTTGTTCATACAAGTTGAAAGGGTTGCCGTAGAACTCTAATAGAGGTCTTCAATATTTTCATTACTTAATAGGAGATTTATTTCACTTTATAAATCATTTAGAAAATGATAATCTTGATTTTTGTTGAAGATCAAGTGCTTTTTGTTATATTAGTATTTTCTCCTATGGGATTATTATGCAAAACAAAGTTTAGAATTAGGATTAAGGGTCTATGATCCAGGTTAGGCTCATGGTCGTTTTAGACATCAAAATTAACTATTTGGTTGTATATGGGGATAGAGAATATAACATAATCTACCACGCTACTACCAAGCCCATGAATATAAGTAATCTAGTTGGATTTTAGCCACTTCATTAGAGCATTGTAGATAAATTAGATCTTAAGAATTGCAAGTTTTGATTAGTTTCGATTCAAACAAACTTTCACCTTAATCTTTAGAGCTTCTTTTGTATATGTAAGCTAAAAGAAGGTCCTCGTCTAAGCATAGAGGGTTAGGGTTGGAAATGTTACTCAAGATTATAGCTAGTTGATGTTCTAGGATTAACGTCTCCTAACAAGAGGATATTACCTCCATTTCTTATATTAGAAATATCACGTTCTACGTTGTTGTATGCACATTTTTTTATCTCAATTATTTTCTTATAAAAGGTAAAATTTATAGGTGCACAATAACATATTGTTGATTTGTTTTTTACTAATAATAATGTTTGAGATCACCATCCATACGTATTAACTGAAAATGGTCTTTCTTATGATTCAAGTCTAATATGAATAAATATGTTCTTCTTTATGTAACAAGCTAGGTCACCAATACCTGTGCAGGAGGATTTCTTATTCCATACTTTGGGGTCCCTTATCCCATAAACAAGCAGGTCTTATACATCAATTTGGTGTCTACTTAGGCCAAGCTCTTAAAATTGGATTATTATTATTATTTATCATTTATGAATTAAAAAATATAATTTAAAATAAAAATAAAAATTCTTAGTTAAATTTTAATGTGATATATATAAATTTAGAGAATAAACATTTGTATATTTTTTTTAAATGTATGAATTTAACATTTTGTTTTATGCAAGAATTACGAGACTGCATAATTAACTTGTGAAATTTTGTACTTACTTTTTCTTTTTAAGGAGTTGAATATTTTGGATAAAACATCATTTAAATTTCTTTATTTAAAAATAATAATAATAATTGTGTTGATAAAAAGCAAACTGTATATAAATTTTTTATGTGTGGGAAATATAATGTTTTTATGGTGAGATGTCTCTATAATTTCTACAATCAACTAAGTCCTATTTTAGCACGACTATGTTAGTAAACACTGATAAAACAAAGGTTATGGTAATAAAAATCCAAAACGGTCACTCACATTAATTTTATGTATGACAGTAACCACTTACAAGAAGTTAATTCATACAAAGATTTAGAGGTTGACCTTCATCACAAGCCCGGTTGGAACTATAACATTTATAAAAGGATTAATGGAGGTGGAAAGCCAATTTTAGTCTTGAGAATGACTATGGGAAATTAAGAAACTCCTCCTTGAGAATTTGGTCACTCTTTTTATTTTATATGAATGTGAAGTTTCGAGCTTCAAAATCTCTAGAGAGTCTTGGAGGAAAATAGAGCAAATCCAAAATCATTTTATAATTTATAATCTTAAGATTAAAAACAAAACAACCTATCCTATCCTTCTCATAGAAGCTAGTCTTTCATCCATGTAAAGTATGGCTATAACGAGGTACTTAATGTAGAAGCACAAACCAACTAACATGAAAGATAAGGCTTCAAAAGATTGCTTCAAACTCTAGTAAAGTCACATGCGACTTAAGAGCGGTTGACATACAGATGCTAATTCTTCACTAAACCATTGGATAATAGAGAATGATGCTACTCTATAAAATTTTGATACCATTAAAAATACTATCACATCTAAATTTAAGGAGAAATTGAGGCATGAGAAATAAATAGAGGATAATAGAAACTAAAAAACTATAATGAGGTTTTCTATTAAAGCTAGCTTAAAGAAGAAAATCAACTTTGTTAAAATAAGAATGAATTATCATGAACTTCATAGTGAATCATGGATTTTGACAATTCCAAAAGAGTCGTGGGATGAAAAAAGTTGTCATATTTATGACATTAAGAAGGCAGAGGATGAAAAATGCTTCTTCTTAGAGTGTACCCACGTTAGATCTCAATTTCAATATATTTATAACATTTCCTAATATATTAACTCATGAAAACTATAGAGATTTAAGAAAGCACATCTCCAATCTTTTTGAGCATAGAAATAAAATGTTATAATAAATCAATTAATTCATTGCCTTTTTTCTTAAGTTATGGACCAAAATTGATCTCAATAACCATAGGCTTCTAGTCATAAGTGGACAAACTCTTTTTCCAATGTTTGTTTATTTTATCTTTTGTGCGAGGCAAAGTTCCATTTTGATTTATCATTTTTTTCAAAATTATGAAAATATGGATAGTTTGAAATGAGCCAAAATTTCGAAGGACAAAATTACATAGACAAAGTTCCCATCAAGTAGACATATAACTTAAATTGATTAAATGTAATGGTTCACACATGGGTAGTAGAATGAACTCTGGTTAAAACTTCTCTAAAAACGTTAGTCATAGTCATGGGATACATTGGCCTCTAGTTTTGAATCAATTTTTGGTGGCCTTTTCACGAGGGAGGGGTGCCAACCCCTCCCTTGACTCAAATCTACAACCACACGACGATGGGGCTTGATCGAGCTCAAACCTAGATCCATCTCTAGAACCTGTCGCAACCAAAGTCGCAAAGGGAGTGGGAGGGGTAGGGACTTTAGAATATCAACAGAGCTATCCAATGGGATCGATAGGGGGCCCGAACCCGACCAAGAACAACCGTACTCCAGGGAGATGCATCCAAAAATCTGTAGACATGTCAATGTACAAGATTACTTCACTAAGACTAAATCAGAGAATCCAATATATGGAAGACCATGTAGTGATTAGAAAATTTTTGGGCATTTGGCCAACAGAAAGGGCATTGATTTGGTGGATCAACAATAAATGGAAACCCAAATCCCATCACGATCTAAGACTAGGATTCAAAGGCTTCTTTTATACCTTCGATTTTGAATAGAGAAGTTTAGCCTAGAAAATGAAGATTTCACCTATGCTCTAGTCTAGATTCGCTTATACTCGTTGCCTTATGAATATTGGGAACTTGAAACTCTGGGGGACAAATGAAACACCCTTGTCTCCTTTGTTAGGTTTTCATAAGTCACTAGGCCAGGGAGATATACCTTGTATGGTTGCATATGCCTCTACATGAATATTTACAAGGTGTTGCTAGATGCAATATGTCTAACCCATGAAGACTTGGAATGGATCCAGACATTGGACTCTGAAAAAATTCCTTTCAAATGCAAGAAGTTTCATGAACATGGCCATTTATTCCAAGACTTCCCTTCTAAACACCTTGCCTCAAGTTCTAAACAATGCGATAGAAAATGACTCAAAAGGGTTTATAAAAATGGAAAACAAAAGAAAGCAACAAAATAAGCCACTATTCTAGGAGCCAACAAAAAAGGACAAACAAGTAATAACCTTGAAGTGTTAAAGCAAATCTATGAAAATGTCAACAAATCAACAAACCCAGAGGCCGAAGCGCCCCCGACCTCTAAACACGTTGCATCACTAGGGGATTCACAACCGGAGGGACAACCAACCTCTAAGCCCAAAGAGAGAATTTGGAATCAAATTTGGACTCACAATCTTCGGCCAAAAGTATCCATCTTCATGTGGCTAACTGTCCACAAACTCATCCTCGCCTAGGACAATCACCTCAAAAGGGATCTCAAAGGTCCGTCCTTTTTCCAGTGGTGTAAAAGAAGCCCATAATCCATTGACCATCTTCTAGATACTTGTGATTTTGCCTCTGTATTGTGGGACAAGGGAGCTTCCACTTTCAGGATAATTGATAGTGTATCAAGAGACATTACTACTACTCTTGAGATCTGGAAGGAAAACCCTTTAACCAATTCTCTATTAAACAAAACCTAGCATCTATTTACAGGCTTTCTTATTTGGGAGATATGGAAAGAAAGGAACTGCAAAATATTATAGGATAAAGACGAATACAATAATCTCATCTAAGCCATGGTAAGGAAAAACATCCGAGAAACACTCTAGATCCACCCCTGGTCTAATAAGGATCACCAATTTAATGAATGTGAACGAATCATGTTCAAAGCTTGGGAGATAGCTCTTGACACTCCAATCACAAAAATATGTACTTTGTCAATCCAAACTCCTAGATACCTCCACCACAGGGATTCATTAAATTGAACTTTGACAGAGCTTCTATAGGTAATACGGGTCCATTTGGATATGGGGGAGATTTCATAAATGAGGAAGGGAAAATTCTTCAAATCTACTTTGGATACATTGGTCGGGACAACAATAATGCAACAAAATTGGATGGATTATTACAAGGCTAATCAAAACTTGTTGCAGAAGGTGACTCCCAACTCATAGTTAGAATGATGCAACGTCTTCAGAACGACACCCTTATGCGACATATATCCAATAACTGGCACTTGGAGGACGGTCTTCACCAACTTGCATCTCTCCTCCGGCTTATAGCCATGATCCTCCTCTCCCACGTTCAACGAGACACCAATAAACTAACAAACTGCTTAGCAAATGAAGGTGTCCAATCAGGACAATATCATCTGGAACACAACCAAGCATTCTTGCAACTAACTTTTCTAAAAAATGAATGCAGAGAAATCGTTATTACTGATCTAAATCCCCTAAATGGGGTGAGAGGGGAGGATAACCCTACCCATCATGCTCAACATGTGGTGGAGGAAGGAAATGATGGTAAAGAGGGGGGGCACATTGTGGAGGAAGGCAACAATGGTAAAGAGAGGGGGCACATGGTAGAGTGGTAGTCCCTGCATTAACTCAGGCCTCCTTACAAAATGTTCGATCCTGTCTTCTAGCTATAGTTTTACACCTGAATGGTCATGGCAACTAGGAAGAGGAGCAAACAACCTCGATCTTGGATGTACGTTGGATATCTGCCCCAACATGTGGGTATTAACTTCCGTTACATGGATAAATCAAGCACTTATAAGGGGGGCTAGGATAGACAACTACATTTTGTTCACTCTGGTATCACTGGTCTCACCAAGTACTCGTTTGTTGCTTGTAACACACACACACACACACACACATATAATAATAATAAATAAAGGTTAACTAAGGGGCACATCCCCTCATGAACAATTGTTTAGGTACCCTTAGGATTTGTATTTATACAACAATATCATTGTATCTTCAATCATTTCATATTATATTTTATTCCTATTCTTATGGATTCTTTTATGTTGTCATATCTATCTTGGATATTCACTATATACACTAGATTGGTTAGTCACATTGCTCCGTGGGGGCACTACCTTCAGTTTTGGCTCTTTGCCAGTATTCTTGGTTGGTGAATCTTCATGTTGTGACAACGGGCTTGGAGTCGCCACGGTGGGGGCATTAGGCAATGACCGATGGAGGCTAGGTTTGGCAAGGAAATCCCCTGGCACATCCGACACAAATAGACCAAGCGAAGGTGGCTCTTATGATGGATCTTCAACCCTAAGGGGGCATGGCTACAGAGTCTCAGTTGATAGACATCTCCCAGATTGAGATCCCAACAATAGGGACTATCACGAACACAAAACCATATTGGATTGTGAAGCTTCTTCTGGGAAGAGAGCTCTTGGAATGCTATCAAGCACAATCTAGCATTTTAATGGTCATAACTTCCATATGGGAGGGCATCAATGCTATACACATCAAAGTGGACATTCTCGCAGATGCGACAAACATTCCCCTCTAGATGAACCTTCAAAAGCATGACAAAATCTCTCCCACTCCTCCCTTGGTCTCAAGCGATGGTAGTTATAAGTAGCTCTATTAATCTTTTCCTTTTGTGCAACAATGATTAATATGTTTTTGTGTGTTTAATAGTACTTTTTGTAGAATGGTGGGCTTTATAAACAATATATGTCTAGTCATTATTGCTCATGTATTATATATTTGTTTTCTTTCAATAACACAAAGTAGGTATTTAACTTTTAAAAATAATAAAATTAGAAATATAGCTTTTTACAAAAGTCATTTTAAATTTGTAGAATAATTTATTAAAAAATATATCTAAGTTTATTCATAAAATAACCAATTTAATAAAGTAACAAATTTTAAAATAATTACACTACAAAGTTTAAAATAAAAAGATTTGTTTTTGACGTTGGTTTTCAGTCTAAAAAATCTAGGAAATCTTCGCATGGGTAAAGTTAAATGACCAGTAGTCAGTAGTTGTACTCCAAAAATTAGAAGAAAATGATTGTCTTTGGCTTTGAATTTCAGTCTTAGAAGATCTTCAAAGTCTCTGCAGCGGTGAAAGTTAAATGACGAGAAGTTGGCCTGTCGGTCAACCCATGGGAGGTTACCATTATCAATCCAAATATCATTATCAAGACCCTCAGCGTCGAGGTTACATGGTGCAGGCAGGATGAGAGACATTTTTATTTCAATTATTTATTCTGAGTGTTGGATGGGAAAGCAGCAAAATTAACTTTAACTTGTTGGAATTTGAAAACCAGTTCACAGAACGGAAGGAGAGTTTTTGTTATATTGGTTGGGGGCAGAAGAAGGAATGGTGAGGTAAAGGTGTATGCGCACTTGCCTTATAACTTTAAAGGCTTTACCTCCTCTGGTTCTTGGACTCTGCTCTTTGAGGGCTCTCTCCGTGGTTATTTATGATTGAACGCCCGCACCCCCAAAAATGTGAAAGGGGCAGTTTCATATATATACACATATAGGTATATATTCTATACTGTAAGCACGCATTTTGGATCGGGATATTGCCGTCCCCTGCTGCCTTATGAATCTAGGAGATGAGGGGGCTAAATAGATGTGACCAAATCAAGTTAATTATGGGTATGGTAGCATTGACCCAATTAGACACACCACGGTCTGTTTTTCTTCTCTCTATTATTAAGGTTTTGAGAGTAATATGGGGAGATGGGAGACGTTGTTACCTACCTTAATATAATTTGTTTATTAATAATAATATAAAAATTAAAACCAATATAAATCTATTTTAAATCAGAATCTATCAAATAAAAAATGAAATCCTAATCTATATTAGATTGATTCATTAAAAAAAGGTATCAGTAAGCAAGTGAAACACAATATATCTAGATTGAGCCACATGAAACCAGCAACTATAGAAAAAGATTGAGATCCAATGAGATATGTCCTTTAGGCCCAGTGAAATAAAAATAAAGCATTGAGTAGGACAACGCTTTCTTCTTCAACTTCAACTACAAGAAGAATAAGCAGCACAAGCAAGCAAATGGCAAGGAGGATAGTTGTGAGTGAGGGGGAGCTCAAGTGCAAGTGCAAGTGCTCATGTGAATTGAATACATGAACTTGTGCAGCTGCCATGGAATGCTATTTAGAACTCTTGGTCTTTCATGTGATGTAGAGTTCTTCAGCAATGAGGATGTTAAGCACGTTGATTGAAATAAAGAGCATTTAGCCCACTGAAAAGATGCATAACCTAGTCAACAAATATGGTAAACCACATCAATTTCATTGAAAATGTATCGAGATTGTTAATTCAAGTGGTGTTGGAGTTCCAGCAAGTGAATCAACCAGTTGTGTGAGCGCACACATGGAAGTAAATTATAAAAAACAATATAGTATTGGCATAGGGATGCATGAAATAGGAACTATATTTTTTTTTAAGTTTCCTGTTTAATAAACTTTCTTTAATGTTTCAATTTTATCTTTATTTTTGTAGCTAAAGTTTTAATTTTATGATAAGTGTAACACCATGTAATAACAAAATCAAAGGTATAAACCAAATACATGTCTATACTCGACTTTCAATTTCCTCTTAATATATAATTTATGGGATGATCATTTCTGCATTTATAATGTAGACTAATCACTACACCCATTCTTTGATTATGAATTGCCCATGTTCCACTTAAGATATATGAGTTATGCCATTTGAATAATGTGAATCCATTGAAATTATTGAGATTCCAAACTCAAAGAAGGATTTGTGTTAATGATAGCCACATAGTTAGATATACTTTACTTTTGCAAAGTTTTATTTAATAAATTAAATTAGATTAGTGTTACAATGGGTTGGTGAAAATCTATTCTCCGAAATATTTCAAACTTAAAAAAGTTACTGATATCCACATCGTCATTAATTTTGGAGGGTTTTATTTCAACCTAAAATCTGCTTCCTACATATTCCAAACTAAAGAAGTTATTAATAGCCAGTCATATATAATATGATTTTGGAAGATTTTATCTAATAATGAATTAAATGGAGCTAGTGCCCCTGGATATCCCAACACAGAATGGTTTGTGTTACTGATAGCAACATAGTCATATATATAATAATTTTGTGAGGCTTTATTTAATGAATTAATTGGAGTTAGTGTCACAATGGGTTGGTCACAATCTATACCCCTAGAGGCTGTGTAGCAGTGGCCAATTGTGCCCCTTCTATTATACTGACAAGCTGGTCAATGTCAGAGTTTGTTCATGTATTGGCGAGTTGAAAGTACATATTACACACCATTTTCATTATTGGATGCAGATTCCAACTTTCCCTGGACTGTAGGACTGAAAGAATTTGCACATCCAGTTATTGGAACTTTCTCTATTGTTGGACAAGCCGGGCCTACATTTTTTCTTGCAGCTGCAATGTTCGGGTTTGTCATCCAACTGGGTTCTATAGTCGCAGAAAAAGAGCTTAAACTTCGTCAGGTATAATTCATGTCAATCAATTTTTTTTCTTGATAAAAATGTTCCAATGCATTTAGAACATATTTCAATAAGACTATTCAATTTCACTCTTGATTTAGCATTTGAATTGATACAGTAAATGTCTTCTTTTAGTTTGAACCTTGATTGCATTAAACAACTTTGCAATTTGCAAGTTGGTATAGGCATTGTTATCTAACTGTCTTTTTGGATCCGACAGGCAATGTCTATTATGGGGCTTTATAATTCAGCCTACTGGTTGACTTGGCTAACTTGGGAAGGTATCCTTACATTTGTATCTGCTATTCTCTTGGTCCTCTTTGGAATGATGTTCCAGCTCCACTTTTTCCTCCAAAACAGCTTTGCAGTTTTGTTCCTTCTGTTCTTTCTCTTTCAGTTCAATATGGTGAGTACATGATCCATGACAATTATATTTTCAAACCTGTAGAGTGCAGATACTGTTTTTTTCTTTTAAAAAGGAAGAATTTTCAAATACACATCTGTATCATAATACATTAATGTACATAGTGATCACTAGGTATTAATATTTATAATAAACATTTAATTATATGTAGAGTAATGAAGTGTTCTACAATTTCCTATAAAAGAGATTGGTTTAATTTTAAATTTTACATAACATAAAAAAAAAAAATAGTTAAACCTTTTAAACTTTAAATCCCTCTCTATGTTTAATGTTTAAGATAAAGATACTGAGTAAAAACAGAGCACACTATGCATATATGAAACGACAAGAGAGGAAGTATACATGGAGACAATTATTTTGGATTCTAATCTAAAGGCACGAATAACAGATACTCACTTGACATAGATCATGCAACAGGTTGGATTCGCCTTCATGCTGTCTACCTTTATAAGCAAATCTTCATCTGCCACCACTGTTGGATTCTTCATCTACATAATTGGGTTCATAACTCAGGTTTGGTTTTAGCTGTGGTCGCGTTTGCTTCATGTTCTTAGTTTCTATTTTTTTAAAATTCCATGAAGTTAATATTTGCGCAACCCTTTAAAGCACAGCTCATGTAATCCAAAATAGTAATATAAGTATCTTCGTTTTTTCAGCTTATCACAACATTTGGATTTCCATATTTAGATACATATTCTAAGAATCTCCGTGCCATCTGGTCCATATTCCCTCCTAATCTTTTTGCTGAAGGCCTAAAATTGCTGGGAGATGCAACGGATACAGATCAAGATAAAGGAATCAGCTGGTCTAGTAGATCAAAGTGTCCTTCAGCAGATTCTGGCTGTGTGATTAAAATGGTTTGTTCTGCTGATTTCATTTTTTTATCTTTATCATCTCCATTTGCCCATTCTTTTGCTAATCAAATGATATATGAATTATATATATGCGTATTTCCAAGGCCCGATTCATATTTAGCTATTTTTTGAACTAACTTGCTGAGCATTCTAGTAGTTTATGAACTCTAGGGTAGAAAACTTAGACGCTTGGTGAATGGGTTAACGGTTTTAGCCCTCCTGTTTTACTATTTTTAAAGACATGAGGGATGCACCTTGTTTCCAGGATGGTATTTTCCAAGGGCTCACTGCAACATTCTTTCTGTGGTTCATTCTGGCCATCTACTTTGACAATGCGCTCCCAGATGTGAATGGTGTTAAAAAATCTTGGTTTTACTTTTTGAAGATATCGTATTGGACTGGAAAAACTAGCAATCAAGTAGAAGGTAATCAGGAAATTTAATTATTTTGCCAATCGTAGTTTCCTTTTCACTGATTTTATTATAGTCTCTAGAGCAAATGACACCCATCGATGTGCTTCATTAAGGATATATGATTTCTGCAGGCGGTGGTTGTTGTAGCTCATCGTAGTTTCCTTTTCACTGACGTTATTGTAGTCTCTAGAACAAATGACACCCATCGTTGTGCTTCACTAAGGATATTTGATTTCTGCAGGCGGTGGTTGTTGTAGCTGTACAGGATCTGTTCCACCATTATCTGAAAGTAGTCCCGATGATGAAGATGTTGTCACTGAAGAATCATTAGTCAGAAAGCAAGCAACTGAGAATACGATGGATCCAAATGTGGCTGTCCAAGTCCATGGCCTTGTCAAGACATTCCCTGGTATAAGAAATATGGTTGGTTGCTGCAAATGCATAAAAACGGCTTCCCATCATGCTGTAAAGGTATATTAACACACAAGAAGGGCATTGTATATTTTGTGACTCGTTCTTAACTTCCTTACATGACTGAGCAGCATAGAATTCAAGATTGATGAAAACATACTTATGCCTATTCTGATTAGATTTATTTTCTTCTTCCTTTTGATGTGACCAAATTTTAGGGCTTGTGGATAAATATTGAGAAAGATAAGCTATTCTGTCTCCTTGGACCCAATGGAGCTGGGAAAACAACTACAATCAACTGCCTGACTGGAATTACTCCAATAACAGCTGGTGACGGTAATTCGCTCTTACCAGATGCTTTTCCGTGAGCTTTACTTTTCCATTTTGCTTGAGAAAGATATTGTCAGTCTAATTGATCTGGGTCATAACTTACAATCAGAATGGTCTGCTATCTTTCTCTGTTAATGCCTAATAATTTGATGCATAATGACGATTCTAATGTCTCATCACAAGAGTAAGAGTATTGAACATTGAATTCGGCCTGTTGTTAGGAAGTTTAATATCATATTCTCCCATTCTTGCATTTGAGTTCCACTTATTGGAGTGCCTGGCTTAAACAGTCATCTGAGTCTGGTTGGTGTATTGGTTAATCAATTACAGCATTGATCTATGGGAATTCTATCAAGAGCACAAGTGGAATGTCGAACATTCGAAGTGTAATGGGAGTCTGTCCTCAGGTACAATCTTCTTTTACTGATATTGAAGTAATTGGGACGCAGTTATGATCGAAGATCTTATGTATTTGTATAGAGCTTCATATATTTGTGCATCGTCACTGCAATATGATGTGTTCTAATTTGCATGTTTTATGCAGTTTGATATTCTGTGGGATGCTCTATCAGCTCGGGAACATTTATATCTATTTGCTACCATCAAAGGCATGCCAAGAGCTGCCATTAATTCTGTATGTTCTTAATGACTTTGGTTTTCTAAAAAAAATTAAAGTTTCCTGTTTTATATTCTAGCAATTGATTGCTTGTCAAAGTGTCTCCAAGGCTGAAACTTAGGTTATTATCCCGCAGGATGCGGAAAATTTGTTATCGCAAGTAAAGCTATCAGAAGCAGCCCATATTAGGGCTGGCGACTACAGCGGAGGAATGAAACGCCGCCTTAGTGTGGCAATAGCCCTCATAGGAGACCCTAAATTGGTTTTTTTGGATGAACCGGTATTTCCAGTCCTTCTACTCTGTTTACATCTATAAAGCATCAATTGAATTCTTAAAATCTGTTTTTTTTTACTAAACTATGGCTTTCTTGTTAGACTTCTCCTGCTTGGTGATCTAGGTAAGACAATTGTAAACAGATTATTTCTTCTATTGCAAATGATCCGGATTTTATGAGCAGAACGAAATGAATACAGATTATTATCAGATGCTTAACACAAAATAATAGAGATACAGTAAAACTGGTTTTCTATTCAATAAGGAAATAAGCTGAAACTGTAAAATGTAGTGGAAAACAAGCTTGCTGGAATGGTGGCGGTTTATCTATGAGAAGAGATGTGACGGCTGCGCTCATTTCCCAAGAAGATGGTTACAATGAAGCTCTCAATGCCTTTTACAATAAACAGGAATGTCAAAAACCGTAGACATCCAAAAACCTAACCCTAGGAGATGAAGCGCCAAAAGTCATGTGGGCCCCGTTTGGGTAAGTTAGTACATCCACTTCCCGAGGTCGTAACTTTTGCATACGATCTCCACGGTAGCCCGTTGAAAACGTCTATCCGAGATTTACAACTTTCCATTGGGGTCAAATGTATGCCAAAGGCAACCAAATTGCCAAAAAAGGTCATTTAAGGCCTCAAAATGGCCCCGGAAGTTCAGGACCCAAAAAACTGCTAAAAATAATACAATACCAAAATTGCCATAAAACTGTTTTGAGCCAGTCGAAAAGATGGGTGACCACCAATATCCACCTGGATCAGCAAATTACCAATCTTATTAGAAACTAGTTTCCTTTTGTATGTTTAGAGTTCAGTGAGTGATTGGCACCTAGGTTTTGCAAACCCAGGGAACAATGCAGTCTTTGTACATGGTGATTCCAAAGGAATTGACCAGTGGCCACCGATTAGTGAATTCCACTTATCAACCAATACAATTAAACAAATCCACTTCCCCTTCCAGCATGATATTCGCCCACAAGAAACTTTAAAAAATTGGTTTTTGGCATAGACAAAGAATATATATTAGGCTATGAATATATATTATACATGCATATTTTCCTCCACTTGACTTTCAATTTTTGAGAAAGATGAGCGCATATATTTTATTTCCGATCAAAATATCTAGCCTTGTCTGCAATTGTCCTCATGTCACCTGATTAGCTATTTAAGCAGAGATGTGTTTTATAATTGTAATATTATTGTTTATATTGTTAATATATATCAACATTTACATGTTATACACATATAACATATTATACAAATACTTATTCTATTTATATTATATAATAATATACACTAAATATATTATTTTATTAATTTATATATATATAATACAATAATATTACAATTATACAACATATACTATATAATACTTATTACATGGTATCTAATTATACAACATATACTATATATATACTTAATACTTATTCTGTGGTATCTAATTATTTGCTTCATCTGATTCTTGATTGATGAGATAAGAGATCTGACTATATTGTTGAAAGAAAAAAAGGACCTTTAACGTTCTTTGAACAGTCATTAAGACAGAATTGACAGAAATCTGAACGCCGCAAAAATATCTTTTCTTTTATTTTGATTGATTGATATATATTTGTACAGACTACTGGCATGGACCCTGTTACACGAAGATATGTATGGGACATCATTGAGGATGCTAAGAAGGGTCGGGCCATTGTCTTGACAACTCATTCAATGGAAGAAGCTGATATACTGAGCGATAGAATAGCAATCATGGCCAGAGGGAAGCTACGATGCATTGGTACTTCAGTTCGGTTGAAATCCCGCTTTGGGGCTGGCTTTGTTGTAAAGGTAAGTGTGCAAAAAGAAAGAAAAAGAGATAATTTCTTGCAAAATGAGAGCGATTCCTTGCAAAGAGAAGACGGTGGAAATCAGAGTGAGCCAGTGAAACATTTCTTTAGAGAGGTAAGTAAATACATTCTGTAATCTGTTCCTCCCGAAAACAATGGTTAACAAAACTTCCATATCTTTACTAATTCAATAAGTAATTGGTCTATGTTACTTTGCAGCGTTTGAATGTAGAGCCAAAGGAAGAGAACAAAGCCTACATAACATTTATCATTCCTCGTGAAAAAGAGGAACATCTGATGGTATACATTTTTAAATGATCCATATTACCTTTTACTTTTCCTTTTCCCTCTACGCTTTCCCGTTGAAGTTACTTTTGTTTGATCAAAGTATACGCTGATTTCCAAAAGCATTCAATTCCAGACTTTGAAGATCTTTTAGTAACTATCACAATCTTCTGGTAATGCAAATGATCAAGTAGTTTAGTAGGTATTTTGAAATTGACAAGAGACCAAGAAGAGTGCCATCTATTTCAGGATTTCTTTGCAGAACTGCAAGATAGAGAAGAAGAGCTAGGGATTTCAGACATTTATCTGAGTCTTGCAACTTTGGAGGAAGTATTTTTGAACATTGCTAGGCAGGCAGAAGTTGAGTTTGCATCTGCTGAAGGCAGATTGACTACACTGAACTTACCCTCTGGAACATCAATTCAGGTTTGTCATTCTTTTCAAGTGTGTTTTTGTGTTTTAATTGTAAGTAAAGAAGGAAAATGGTCATCAAAGTGTCCATCTCTCAGTGATAATGTAGAGTCCAGACATATATTGGTTCAAGCCACATAAGGTAATAACAAAACTGAATGACAAAATGTCAGACTAACAACAAAAGCCCTCATAAAAGAACATCTAGAGGCAACAAAGATGAAAACCCGAGACAGAAAGAACCTCTTTTACAATGCAGCTGATTGCTGATGTAGGTCACCAAGTTCATAATGATTTCCATAAACGGACACAGTCTAGAGCTGGTGAAGGCCCCCCTAGGAGAGGAAATCAAGAAATAATTCTCATCCCACTGGTTCAAGTTTAACTCTGCCATAGGGTCACAAGGATTGAAATACTATGTCTTGTAACGTGGACCAAGGTGTAGAACTAGAGCCATAGACAAAAGCACCCCTGCAGCAAAAAAAACGATGTTGCATAGGTCTCAACAATTTTCTCTTGATTGTCTCTGGCTGGAGTAACATACAAAGGAGTACTATATCTTCAACGCAAAGCATACTTGGTGTAGGCAATAATATAGACAAAACGATGGGTTCCTTCCATTGAAACAAACAGTACCCTCACATATCTCAAGCTCTACTCAGCATTAACTAAAGAATAATTGCATGGTAGTGCAAGCCTTCACCAACCAGCAGTCAAGTCAATGGCCTGAACCATGTTGTAGTGGATACATCAAATATGCGGTCACAAGGTTTTTGCTCTATAGGCCAAATGTCTTTTGACAGATTCTCTTCTGAACATGGCTTTCTGATCCAAATCTTCGTCATCTAGGAGGATTATCCCCTTGTTTACAAGCCCCATTTTAAGGTCCTCACTCCATAGCTGAGCTATGTGCAACTCTTTAAGCATATACAGGGCTGCATTATCAATTTGCAAATATCCAACATTGGTATCCTCATTATTTGATAGGTGAGACTGAAATTCTTTCACGGCTGGTTGGCCATGGTGTAAACAATCTTTCTCCTTTCTTTCTGGTCCAATGTTCTCCAGCATATCAGGACAATGTAATCAACCAATCAATCTGCCATTGCAGGGAATCACTTCTCTATCATGAAAAGCCAAGGCTGCAAAGGGGATTTCGATCTTCTATCAGCTACACACGAAATTCATAATGATCCATTACTAAGTGGAATGGATAGTCTTTTCCTTCACTGTTAGATCAATTGTCCTAATCTATGCCCCTGAAATTGCTACAGTTTTGGTTTCCAGAACGTAGAATTTTGTAAATGACATCTTCAAAATATTTGGATAGTCTTTTCCTTCACTGTTAGATCAATTGTCCTAATCTATGCCCCTGAAACTGCAACATTTTTGGTTTCCAGAACGTAGAATTTTGTAAATGACATCTTCAAAATATTTGTAAAACAGGAAATGGGATATATTTTTTTATTTCTGAAGATGGAAAAACCGAACTTAACTCAGTCGGCAGTGAGGAAATCCATCAATTGCTGTAATTGCTGCAAGGGTGTAGACTTTCATTCCCATTAGATGCCTCTAGGTTTTGGGTCATTAACATGTTTCCTTATGTCCAAAGATGTCGAGCTCGGCCTATCAGAAGTAATTCTGAATCTAACTCCAGGACCACAATGAGATTTCAGCTTAGATAGTACCGGCAAAAAAGCCCATACATAAGACCAAATACTACTCTTGATTGAAGTTTAACCACTTGCTTAGGAGGTGGGATATTTATAAATAGAGAAAGAAAAAACTAAAAAACAATTTTCAAGAAATTAAAATACATTGATACAACTATTCAAACACCATGGAATTGGAATGGACGACATTGAAGACAATCAATACACAACAAAAACAATTGTCTTTATATTAGTGTTCAAAAAGATATTAGATCACCGATCAAACCTTAAAAAACACACTTCACTTGCAAAATATTAGTGCTTTAAATATCTCCGATCTCTCTCTGTATTTCCAAATTCTTTTGAGTTTTTCAGGATTTTGATTTATTCGATATTTTCATAATTGGTTAAGTCTTAGTTTATTCTGGTCTATATTTTCCAATCTTTTCCTTTTGATAAGCTTCTTTTTGACCCAGTTTTGCTACTCACAAAATTATTTTAATTTAATATAAATAGTAATGTCCACGAATAGCAAATGGAGCTATAGAAAGTGAAAAGATAAGTGAGCATTTGGAATGCTAAAGCCTCTGTGAGACAAATGCAAAAAAACAAGAGCATACGTTAAGTGCCAAAAGAGATACAATTGAACATTAGTATGCCCAAAAGAACATAATGGGTGAGAGTTTTAAGGGCATTAAGGAAGAAACCCAAAGACAACAGTATTGTGTCGAATCATTCATTGTCCTAACATTTGAGGATGGGAAGATCCTGGTCATACACAAGTTTAAGTTTTGTTTGCAAGATTTTGCAATGTGCATTGTCAATTCGACCTAGTATTGGGATTCACTCATGGTTTCACATGTGACAGGAGCTATCTTGATGTTGGAAGTAATATGCAATGAAATGAGTTGAGTTAACCACGAAGGATAATCTGTCTTTCAGCTTCGTAATATGAAAAAACCTCGAAAAAACCGGGAGAGACTCTAAAAGGCAGTGATAAAGACCACAATTTTCATAATAGGTTAGGCATTTGTAGATGAAATCGTCTTTGGCATGCACATTCTATATGTCAAATGCTCACTTCAAAGATGATGATCTTTATCCATCCATCACAGATAGGAACACACTTGCATCTAGGATTCTAGTGTTCAAGAATGTAACTTCAGAAGATATTCTTATTGTACTTCCTTCGGGAATTATTGATGTTGAATTTTATTATTAAATACCCTAAAAGAAATAATGTAAAACAGTCAAGTTGGCTCAGTGGGTAAACTACTCTAAACAATGGGTAGTCTACCCCAAACAATGGGTAGAACTGCCCTAGTCAGGTTGGCCCAGTTAGGGAAAGTCAGGCTGGCCCAATTATGTAAAAAGACCAATTTTGTGACTAGTATAAATAGGGTGGTGCCTAGCTCATTTGTGTATCATCTCACTCAAGCAAGTTCACATGAGTAGTAGCAGAAAGGCAAGTTCGCTTAGGAGAAAGAGTAGCTGCATTGAAGACATCTTTTCTTGGGGTTTATATTGTGTCTTGTTCTCGGGTTATTGTACGAGATTGACGTTGTACTTTTTGATGAATCTATACTGAAGAAATTTTGCTGGGTTTTTCCTATGAGAGGGTTTTCCCAAGGTAAATCTTTGTGTTCTCTTGTTAGGTTGTGCTTGTCTATCTTTCAGTGATCCTATTGTATATGGTTATTGTGATAATAATATAAATTGTTTGAAAATCTAACATAACCATACTAGAAGTATCAAAATTCTAACATGGTATCAGAGCTAACTTGAAAGAAGACATTATGTAGCTGCAATTGCTGAAAGTGAAAACTAGGGTTTATCTTTTCGTAGGATTTTCACCATATTTTGGATGAAAAAGAAGGTCAAGGAAACTCGCCCTAGGAGGGCGCATTTTTCTGTGGAGGCAGAATTCCGATTAGAGAAATTTCATTTTTGGGCCTACCACTACTACTCGGGAAAACTAGGGCATCAAATTTTTGGAGGATCTGTCCACATATTTGTAAGAAAAGGACCTTTGCTCAACTCGCCTTAGGAAGGCGCATATTCCTGTGGAGGAAGATTCCAGATCCGAGAATTTTCAATTTGGACCTAATTCTGCAGAAATTACAGCATCTACAGAAATTAGGGTTTCCAATTTTTGGCAGTTCTGTACACAGATTTGGTTGAAGGAAAGGTCTACTCAACTCGCCTTAGGGAGGCGCATATTTCCTCCATTCAGTTTTTCAAGATCCCGAAGTTGAAAAATTAGGGTTTCTTTGATAAACCCTAGGTCATCTTGAAGTCAGATCTTAGAAGACATTGAAGCAAGCACTTGGTTGGAGCATCTCAATTGGTAAGTCTTACTATCCTTATTTCCATTTGAGGTTCTCATTTTATCAAGATGACAAAGTTACAAACCATACCAAGCTTGAGGATAAGCTTGAATGAGCAGATAACTTTCGTGCATGGAAGTGTGATTCTCATTCTAGAAGAGAATGAGCTGGAAAATTATATCAAAGAAGAAGTTGCGGAGCCAGAGGAAGATGAATATAAAACCAAGCACAAGAAGAACTTGATTAAGGCCAAGAGGATCATTGTTGATTCCATCAAGGATCACTTGATCCCCCACATCTCATCTTTGCAAACTCCGAAAGAAATGTTTGATGCACTGAAGAGATTGTTTGAAGGAAAGAACATTAATAGAAAAATGACCTTGATAACTCAACTCAAGGGTGTGAAGATGCAAAGTTGTGAGAGCATTCAATCTTACTTCACAAAGGTCTCCCATATCAGAGATCAACTAGAAGCTATTGGAGACCATGTCGAGAATGCATAACTTGTAATAACCGCCACCTTGAATGGTCTTCCAAAATCATGGGAGTCATTTATTCAAGGAATATGTTCCAGAAAGAAACTTAGCAGATTCAGTGCACTTTGGGAAGCTTGCACTTAGGAAGAAGCTAGGATTGAAGCCAAAGAAGAGAAGTTAGGAAGATGATCAAGCCTTGGTAGCTCATACAAAGAGGAACAAGAAAGAAGATCATTCTCACAAGTCTAGAAGATTAAAAAAGAATCAAAGACCTCCCAGAGACTACTCAAACTTCAAATGCTACAATTGTCCTAAGAAGAAAGGCAACAAGAAAGGAAGCAAGAAAAGACATCATGCTCATGTTGTAGAGGATGATGAACCTGAAAAGAAGAAAGTAAGGGAAGATTCTTCAAGTGATGAAGAATATGTCTTGAACTTTGGATGTTACAACAGTAATTGGAGAGCAAGAGGGAGGCTTGTACAAATTAAAAGGCAAATCAAATCAAGAATTGGTTCATGACACTATGGAACCAAGTACAATTCAAGGCTTTTCCGACAGGTCTACCCGATATCCAGACTAAACATGAAGGCATATGCAAAGGATGTGCACGAGGCAAGAGCGTGAAGAGTTTGTTTACAAGAAGTGATAACAAAGCGAAGGAGATCTTGAATCCAGTACATGAGGACCAAGGCTGAAGACTTCATAAAGTTCCATTCTAGACGAAGAAGAAGATCAAGGTCTTCAGAACCAGATGACGGAGCAGAGTACGCTTCCAGAAACTTCAGTAACTTCTGCAAGGAGGCAGAAACCAAGATGGAGCCTACAAAACACATGAAAGATAAGTATTTACTGTCATTTCAATTCCTAAGTATTTTGAAGGATATTGCTCATAACAGTTACATGTAGATTTGTGATGCAGTTTTGTTTTTATGCACTTGTATATGACTAAGATTGACTAGCAGTAGGCTCATGTAGTGCATGTTATGGGTAAGTGGCCTATAGTGCTGCAAAACATCCCATGAGCCCTTGATGGAGCTAGTTTAGGATGAAACCCCTTTGCTAACATGTTAAGAGCAATGCATGCTCTTAATAGTATGTTCTGGTAGAGATGGAAGGCATCTAGAGAGTTACTGTGTATACGAGATATGGATAAGTGTTGTGCTGAAGCATTGGCTAAGATGCATTAGTTACATGACTGTGTACATTATGCATAAGAAGTTGTCATTACATGGAATGATACTAATCATATGACTAAATTTGACTTGTAGGAAAGATCGCGTGCTATGACCTACAAGAGAAGGATGATGAGACTTGTTCCAAAGAACAAGTGATGAAGGTTCAAGCAAATTTACAAAATCAAGCATACTACAAAAGTACAAGGCAAGGTTCATGGTTTCTCTCAAAAAGAAGGAGTCGATTGTGACGAGACGTTGTTGCTTCGGTAGCAAGATACACTACAATAAGAGCTATACTTGCGATAGCTGTAGTGATGAAGTGGAAGGTACACCGAATGGGCGTGAAGACTGCTTTCCTGAATGGTGCGGTAGAAGAAGAAGTGCATGTGGAGCAGCCACTAGGATTTGAGACACATGACAAGTAGACTCATGTGTTCAAATTGAAGAAGGCCTTGTACGGTTTGAAACAGGCACCTAGGACATGGTGTGGCGGAATTTAGAAAAACTTTTCTTGAGTCAAGGAAAATATGCAGTAGAGATCCTAAAGAGATTCGAGATGATGGATTGCAAGTCCATGGCCACACCAATGGCATTGAATCTGAAGTTGTTGTGTGATACTTCTTCAGAAATAGTGGATGCCACGATATACAGGCAAATGATTGGTTCGTTGATGTACTTAACGAACATGAGGCCGGATTTATGCTTTGTGGTGAATACACTAAGTCAGTACATGGTAGAGCCGAGATGTGTTCACATGGTTACGACAAAGCATGTGTTGAGGTACCTGAGGGATACGGTTGATTATGGCCTCAGATATGCATTAGATCAGAGGATTAACCTACAGGATTATGTTGATGCGGATTGGACAGGTAGTGTCATAGATAGAAAGAGCACATCATGGTGCTGCTTCAGTTTTGGATCAAGTATGATCTCTTGGTTTAGTAGGAAGCAGACGATTGTGGCACTCAGTACAACCGAAGCAAAGTATATGGAAGCTTGTTTGGCAAGTTGCGAGGCAGTGTGGCTTCAGAAGTTGCTTGCAGGTTTGTTCGATCTCGAGTTAGAGACGACTTGTATTCTCTGTGACAACCAGAGTTGTGTGAAGTTGTTTGAAACCCGATGTTTCATGACAAGTCGAAGCACATCGAGATCAAGTATCACTATATCTAGGATATGGTGCAGAAGGGAGCAGTGAGGCTCCAGTATATAGCAACAGATGAGCAGATAGTCGATGTGTTGACCAAGCCTCTATCAAAAGTGAAGTTTGAGTACTTCAGGGACAAGCTTGGGGTGGTCCAGATCAAGAGGGAGTGATGAGCATGGATGGGTAGCAGGTAGTCACGGGTTATGTGATGTAATTGAGTCTCCTATGCTATGAGATGATTTGGACATGTGGTGAGGTAACGTAGGTGGTTGCGGTGTGCAACTTAATGTACACTCTTGGGATGAACCCACCAGATGGATTGCTTGGTTCATGAAAGAAGGATGATGTCTACATCTAGTATGAAAAAGGACTGGCACTGTAGAGTTGCATCCAGTATGAAAAAGGGTTAGCTCTGCAGGATAGTTGCATCCAGTATGAAAAAGGACTGGCTCTACAAGATAGCTACATCCAGTATGAAAGAGCACTGGCTCTATAGAGAGGCATCCAATATGAAAAAGGACCGGCTCTGCAGGATAGCTACATCCAGTATGAAAGAGGACTGGCTCTGTAGAGAGGCATCTGGTATGAAAAAGGACTGGCTCCGCAAGATGGCTACATCCAACATGAAAAAGGGTTGGATTTTTAGAAGTTTGCATCTAGCATGAAAGAGGGATAGCACTGCAATGATGGCTACATCCAACATGAAAAAGGGTTGGCTCTATAGAGGGTTGCATCCAGCATGAAAGAGGGATGGCACTGCAAAGAGGCTTACATCTAGCATGAAAAAGGGTTGGCTCTGTAGACAGGTGCATCCAGCATGAAAAAGGGCTGTCTCTATGGAACTTCTTATGATGTATAGATTCGAGAGATATTAGAAGTCAATGGTTAGAGTATAGAGTTGCAGTAACAGTGATAGAGATGATGATGATATCGTTGGAAGAATACCTTCCTTGTTAAGAGGGAGTGTTGAAGAATGTAACTTCGGAAGATATTCTTATTGTATTTTTATTGTACTTCCTTCAGGAATTATTGATGTTGTATTTGATTCTGTAAATACCCTAAAAGAAAGTGTAAAATAGTCAAGTCGGCTTAGTGGGTAAACTACCCCAAACAATGGGTAGTCTGCCCAAACAATGGGAAGAAATGCCCTAGTCAGGTCGGCCCAGTTAGGGAAAGTCAGGTCGACCCAGTTATGTAAAAAGGCCAATTTTGTGACCAGTATAAATAGGATGGCACCTAGCTCATTTGTGTATCATCTCACTCAAGCAAGTTCGCATGAGTAGTAGCAAAAATGCAAGTTTGCTTGGGATAAAGAGTAGCTGCATTGAAGACATCTTTTCTTGGGGTTTCTATTGTGTCTTGTTCTCGGGTTATTGTACAAGATTGACATTGTACTTTTTGATGAATCTATGTTGAAGAAGTTTTGCTGGGTTTTTCCCGTGAGAAGGTTTTCCCAGGGTAAATCTTTGTGTTCTCTTGTTATGTTGTGCTTGTCTATCTTTCAATGATTCTATTGTATATGGTTATTGTGATAATAATATAAATTGTTTGAAAATCTAACATAACCATAATGGAAGTATCAAAATTCTGACAACTAGGCTAGGACTCTCAGGCTACAAGGTAGCTATAATTTAATATATCTTAAAGCACATATGAGGTTGTTCATGAAGTACATGTAATTGTGGAAGTAGTAATGAGATTTTGGAATTATGGGCTCTTTTAGCTTAACTCTTGTTTCTTTCAAGTATGCTTCGTAGACCTTTGCTTGAATAATACCTCTATTAGTGAGATGAGGTGCATCAATGAAGAACTCTAAGGAAGAGGCTTCTTGATATCCAGGTTATTTGTAGGAGAGAAGCTCTAACTTACCAACTACTTACCATATCTTGGCTGCAAGTTGCATAGAAGATTGGAGATTCAGGTAAGGATATCTAGATCACAAATACATGCACATGCACAATTTCATACCACAAAAGACTTTAATAATGCTTATTGTGCTATACTTGCTTTGTGCCAAGAGTGCCACGCTGTGCGAAGATCACCACTGCCAACTCTAGTTTTTCAATCAACAACGTACACCAACCTAGCGACAACTTGGAGTGCCACATCAATGCCATATTAGATTTTATTGCATCAAGAGAAGCAATGATCATTCTACAAGCTGGTATTTGTAACATCAATCCTAATATTAACCCAATTTAATATGTTATAGAAAACTAAACATATAGTAATAAATTTAATATGAGTAAAATAACAATCCACACACACACACACACACACACACACACACACACACACACACATGAAATCATATCAACTATTAGTATTAACAGAAGGAAAATTTGAGACATTTATTTTTGGCCCCATTATCCACTCCTTTATATATATATATATATCATGTGGTTCATGGCATCGGAGATAGGTGCTTGCTACATCCATGGAAAACCCCCCAGTATTCTGTGAGGAATGTGGGAAGGCCGAATATTGTCGCTAGAAAGGTGGCTCAACAAGAATACTTACTTCACGTCCTCCAACATGGTCTCCATCCCACTCAACGATGTTGAAATCTCCCCTAATGAGCCATTCAAATGGTAGGAGTGCATGTGCCAACCAATGCCACAACTCCCTTCACCCAATTGGATCATTGAGGGTATAAACTAAACAGAAGCCCCACACCCTTCATAATATCACCGTAGTCATCCATTAACAACGAGACATGTGGTCCACTCTCGTGCCAAGAATATGTGGGACTAACTACGAAGCAACAACATAAATAACCCCTCCTTTACCCTCATGATTTGTAGCAAGATACTCCACAATCCAATTATTCATTAGCAATTTGTAGCTTACAATGATTAACTTTAAATTCCTAAAAGAGGAGCACATTCGAATGAAGGTTTTCCATGGTGTATGTTACAATGCCACATCAGTTAAACCCTTATGCTCCCCTAACATTCTAGGCCAATAGTTGTAACTTCATGGGAAACTCATGTCCAATCCCTACTCGGGAACTATAAGAGTTATGGATAGGGACCACCTCCTTGGCTAGGGAACCATTCAACAAGCCAAGAGCCTCTGAAAAGGAAACAAACAAAACACTAGAAGAAGGGGATTGAAATGTATAACCCTATTTCCAAGCCCCAGGAGGTTTCCACCTTCCAACCTCGGGGACCCTAGTGGTCAACATACCATTTATAGAGGTCTTGCTCTGGGAGCATCTATTTTAAACGGTGGAGGATGACAACCTTCTTCTTTAATTAATCAACAACAAGTTTGATTACATCACTGCATGAAAAGTTGGTATCAAACTCCCCCAACTAAGGAGGAGGGTTTAACTGCAATAGATAAGGGTCTCCTTTATGGCTAATGATAAAATCATTCTTGGAGAGGGATTTTGAAGGACGAGAACACCCATCAAACCCTTAGTCTTATTTATGTCTACAAGTGATATTATCTATTTTGGGACTCTCTAGAATAAGGATACGAGTGGCTACAAGTGATATTATGTAGCAAAAAATGGATCACTATGAAGCCCATTATGTTTATTGACCAACTACTTGTAATAAAAGAGTTTCTTTTATTAGACCACTTCCTATTGTTGTTGTCACTGCTACATCAGTTGTCCTATCTCTTTTTTTGAACACCCTTGAAACCCCATTCCCTAAAACAAAATTGAAAGCCTTTGCCCCTAATTCCACATCAAATATAAGGTTATTAACAATAAATTGTAAATCCCTCGTGGAAAGATTATTAGAACTAACTTCTTTGCCTCAACTTCAATGATCAATACTTTATTGCAAATGTCATAACATTAGTCACCATCCCTACTAGAGACTTCGAATTGGCAATGGCTTTCTTGCTGGAAGTCAACCTTTGAAAGCAACCATCCATCGAAGAAAAACAAATACGAGTCATGAGGAAGTTGGAGATACCTCCAACTTCTCATTAAAGAAACACTATTACACCAATAATGCACATGGAATATGATACAAATTCCTTATTGTCCACACTTTTCCCTTTTAAAGATTTATGCTTTTATAAAACAAATTTCAACCTCAATGTGCTCAAACTAATAGGTGAAAAAATGGGACTTAAGATTGAGCGTTAATAAAAGGCAAGGTGTGGATGCTGAGGTGCTCGTCCTCAAACTAATAGGTGAAAAAATGTGACCTAGGCTTGAGCATTAATAAAAGGCAAGTTGTGATGGTGAGATGCTCACTTTGCTTTAAATATTTTTTATTTTGGATTTTTTTTAGGATTAAATTTAAATAAAAAAGAACTATTGTTTTTTGGTTTTTATTAAGAATATAAGGGTTACTTTCTTTTAAATTAAATATATATATATATATATTTTTGGGGTTTTTATTAAGATACCTTGCAAAGAACATCTTAGATTTAAATAAAAAATAATTATTGTTTTTTGGGTCTCTATTAAAATATCACGCGAGAAGCATTTTAAATTATCTTTAAATATAAGGGAATCTCATTTCTATAGGAGATGTCTCTAGTGAAGTCCAACTCTTTGATATCTGTTGAGGACATGAGAAAACATTGTTGACGAAGTCCTTACATCAGGGGAGCATGCATAGGCCCACTTGCATTAGGGTTAATATGACTACAATTAACAATAACACAAATAAGTCAGTAAGTATTGTAGGAAATTGTTGCATAGATTGCAACAATTATACATTTGTATACTTACTTTTTACAACATTGAAGAATAATCATCTTTGACAATTGAGGGCTAAGGCTCTATCATTTCTTCCTTGTTGAGGGGAGATTGTCCCCGACGTTTGTTGATGGTACACCCTTTCCAATGACTCTTATCATTTCTTCCTTGAGAGGATATTGTGCACCCTTGCCTATGAAGGACATCGTAGTGTGAAAAAGCTATGTGTTGATGAGATTGGTCTATCCAAACACTGGGAGAGGTGAAAAGGAATGACCATTGAAATTAAATGAGAATGCATGGATCGAATGTGGAACATGCCATTCGACTGCAATTGTTCGAAGAAGAAATGACCTCCTTGCTGAAGAACTAAGATGACTGTGGGATGTTGTGGCACATGTACATAGGACACGACTTCCATATCATTGGGATGAAGTGAGTTGCGAATAGGTTCGTTCTTAGGCTCCGCACGTGGAGCGAAGAAGCGCGACCATAGGCTCAAATTCTGCTGACGTAATAGAGGGAAGAAACTGCTTTTGCGCACATGAGATTCAAGCATGGAGCTGATCTCTGTGTGTACAACCTGTCACAAGTGGACATTCAAATAAAATTTAAAATTTTAGTGGGGATCCGTGATTCGTTAAATCAGGGTGCAATTAACGGTCGGCCATCAAATCATAATATAATGTAGTGATCAAATCACAATATAATTGTCAGAAGGCCTTTGACCTTCGATCAGGGTTGGAATTTAAAGGGCGTATGCCCATCACGAGGCATTATACCCATCAAAATACTATTAAAAATTCTAACAAACCGTCTCAAAGAACGGACAAACAATTTGCTAGGACGTATTTTTGATGGTTAATTATTTTTTCAAACTATCATTAATTTTTATTAATAGGCTTGTTAAGATATGTGTATGCCTCTAGATAAGTGTCTTGTAGTAGGTGGTTGCTATTATATATGTAATAATGGAAATTGAAACTTTCCCATTTGAGTTTTCCTTTAATGGGGATGGCTTTGCTTTCATTCCATTTCTTCTTTCTTTCTTATATTGGCCTAGCATTGTCCCAATATGGAGTCGTGCCCTTCCTTTTAGTGCCTTTCCTTGGCTTTTGTGCCCTTCCTTCAAAGGCTAAGTCAGTTTTGAAGTCTGAAAGTGCAACTCTGAGAGAGAGGTGGGTACCATTTTAGAAGAAGAAGTTGGTTTTAAACTATGTCAATGAAGCAATTAACCCAAACACCCACCAAGCATCAACAATTTATTAGCTACTGATTGTACCGAGCATCAACAATTTATCAACTACTGGATTTACCAAGCTCACCGATGGAATTTCACACACTTGCTTTTCGGTTATGGGACTCAGAAGTTAGAAGCACAAGCTGAATTTGGATACCCATTTCTCTAGATAGTTTGAAAGTGCTCTCCTCTTGCTGCCACGGACTTGGAGCTACTAATTTTGGTAAGATGTTATTTTAATTTTTTTTATAAATTTGATTATAATCTAAAAACAATTTTAATGAAACTCCACTTTGTACATTTCCAATACTTCCAAGTTAGAATTTATAGGTCTTGTTGCCAAAATCTTTTCATGTATCTATTCACATTTTTTTAAATGATTTATTTAATATATGTTAAAACTTAGAAACATTTTATTATTCTTGTAGTCTTAGTAATTGGTTGGAACAATTACTTTTACTCATGGGCAAAAAAACTTGTAAACAAGCTTGAAGTTTAAAGTGGTTTCTTCTTATCCATTTATAGTCTAAGGGAAAGTGAATGGCCCAAAGAAGAAAGCCAACCATGAACTAGTAGGTACAAATTTTGACCCTTCCCCACAAAAAACACATTGAGAATTAAATTGAACCCCATGGTTGTCAACTTGAATGAAAACATGTATCACACCACTCCTCTATATTAGTAAAACTTGTGTCCAAAAAATAGTTTTTAGCAAAATAATTTTTATATATTCAAATTACTATGTCAAATTATATAAGTTTAAATTATTCTATTTTTATAAAATTAGAATAAAATGAATTACATATATTAGAAAACTAAATGCTTTCACTTATGAATGAAGCTAAACAAAAGAAATTTATTTTATCAAATTCTCATCAAAGTGCATCATGGATAATACATTGAAAACTCCACTTCCGTGAAAGGCTGTAGTTTGGTATGTGTTACTTTTAAGTTGTGTGTCACTTTTAGTAGGTTGTTTTGTTCCACCCTCAACTTGTAGAGTACATGATTAACGAAAAAACATAGGTGCAGTTTGGTATGTGTTACTTTTGAGTTGTGTGTCACTTTTAGTAGGTTGTTTTGTTCCACCCTCAATTTGTAGAGTACATGATTAATGAAAAAACATAGGTAAATGAGTCTAATGTTATCTTTTAATTGGAAATTCAACTCAATAAAAACATATATTTTAATTGAAAATTGCACCATTGATTCAACATGTTAACTTTGCAAAATTTTGTATATTACATTTCATGTGGCCACATTAACCTTTGGAGAGGATTATAGGTTCCACTTTTTTTTAAAGTTTATCACTTAATGTATTTTAGAAATGTAAATAAGTCTATAGAATTATCTTTTAATTGGAAATTAAACTCTTTAATAAAAACATTTTTTAATTAAAAATTAAATTCTTTAATAAAAACATTATTATTGAAGAATATTTTTTTTTAATAAATTTTTATTGATAAAATGTTATTTTTTCACTTAAAAACATTAACATTGTGTCATGTTAAAATAAAAGTTCAAAACCTCAAAAAACTTTACTTAAAAAGACATAGATGAAATAAAATTTCAAACACTATTTCTTATGCGCTAAGAGTGCCTTATGTTTCGAGGTAGAGTCGTCATCATTACCCTCATGTGCAGAGGCTATCTGTGAAGGATGTAACACAATCTGCGTAGTTGTGTTCTGTGAGGCATTGTCAAAACCAAGTCTAGGATGGAAGTTTGGACTGGGTGCTTCAAAGGGCACCTCCCTCTTGAAGTGTGAGCCATGTGGAGTAGGCTGCTGAAGGTTGGAAGAGATGAGTACCGGAGCAAAGCAAAGAGTTCTGAACTTGTAAGAATTGACTAACTTGACAATTGTCCCTCGAGAGTCCACTAAAAGCCAGAAACCAGGTCTCATCAAGTACACGTTCCAATTTCAGCTCGTCCACCTGTTTGAAGAATTCTCCTCAACGTTGCTTGCCAAATACATAGTTCTCACGAAAATTGACAAAGGGCTGACCTCACGAACAACTTCTTTCTTGCTCAACTTGCTTAGTCCATGAGCTCTAAGCTATCCCGAATGGCTGACACAACAACATAGCTTTATCGACCTCTGCAACATTCACATTATAACCCTTGAAGGATTTACTGGCAGCTTGAATTGACACGTCGTTGGCTTCTGATTAATATTTCTTCAACCACAACTTTATTGTTCTTGAGCACAAGTGACCAAACAGCATTTCTTGTTAAACTCAATACGCAGCGTTTGTGATCTTGCGATCTTGCTCATAAATAAGACGAGAGATAATTTTATCCACAAATGACCAAGAAATAGGTCAATTGGACTAGACAGTACAGTCAGTGGCCACTAAGCTGCGGGAGTGTCTAGAACAGTCATAGACAGTAGGCTTTTTGCTAGCCCTGGAGCATGAATCACATTTGAAATCAACTTCATAGTTTTTCATCTAGTACACATTAACACTGTTCCTCTTCTAACGACTGCATCACTGAAATTTACTCTCAAAATCACATTTCCGCTGTCCTGCGTTCTCATAAGTGGAAAACAACTCATGCAGATCTATATGCTGGGGTGAACCAGATTCTATAAACCATGAATCTTGGAACTCAGAAAGCGCACAGGTTGACGTCACAAACATGTTTCCAGAAATCATAAAACTTTTCGCTTGAGTTGATGTAGCCTTGCCCTAGCACTTGCTAGACGAAGCTTCACCAGATTTTTCCCTACATCGGGACTGCATATGCCCCCTTCTCTGACATTTTCAGCAAACAATAATCTTGTTATGGTTGTACAAACTCACATTCTACCGCAATTTCTGAAGGGCGGAGACAAGAAACATATAACAGAAATCAACAGAAATCTATAAATTCTCTGACTGTTGCTACAGCCACACAAAATAAAACTTGCAGAACAGAACGGTGCGCATGAGCACCTATCTGATGCACCATCGAGCTCCTCCTTTATTGTATATATATACATGAAAATACAATCGTTTAGTAACTGTCAATAAACTAGTTACTAGAAACTATTTACCTACTAGTAACTGTCAAGAAATGGAAATGGAATAGGTGGAGTTGTAATTAGTTATTTCTCTTTACGGCTGAGTGCTCCTTGCTTCCTACAGATTTGATCTTGGTCCTCATGCGTCTCAAGCTAATGAAGACTGCTTCAGGCCTCTCACTACTTACACGTTTCAGGCGTATGGAGGCTGCTCCAGGCTCTGATACCAATTTAAAGGGCAGCGACAAGAAACATATAACATAAATCAACAGAAATCTATAGATTCTCTGATACCAATTTAATGGACAGAGGCATTCAAAAGAAATGACTACCGGGCTGTTGCAAGTTTGCAACAGCCACACCGAATTGCAGATAAAAAATTCACACACAAAAACTCCACACTATTTTATTCAATTTCGAGAGCAAATACATAGTACGGTGTTCAAGAAAATTGCCAAGAAAGCATTCTAACTGCTAACAAGAAACTGTCAAAATTACTGGGTTTACTGCGGACAGTGCCGGAGTAATTAATTGCATATTCCAACAATTTCTTCTTCTGCCAGGTTGTTCTCTGTCTTGTTTCCTCCTGCAATATAATTGCTATTAAAGCACCCAACTCAATCTTTGTAACCATGTTGTCGATGGAATTTACCAGGTCTTAATCAAGCAGTCTTCCTAAAAGTGACGTAGTCACACTTTCTCAATTTCGTTATCACAAAAACTTATAGTTCCATCATTGCCAATTTTATATTCAGGTGGCTTCAAATACTTTATCTTCACTCATGTTTAACCTGACTTATTTTCAGAAGGTACAACATGTTGACCACTGACTTGGTCTCAAACGATGTGCACAATGTATCACACACCTCCTTTGCTAATTTCATCTCTATTACATGCAGAAGGGCAGCCTGTAAGGCTCAACAGGATCATTGCTCTAACTCTGTCATCCCGTTTCTTCAACTCTACATCGGTCATATCCTTTTCCTTTTGGCCTTTGACTGTGTTCTAGAGGTCATTTTTAAGTCAAGACCATTTGATCTGACGTTGCCATATTTAGCTCCCACTGGATAACTCAACATGGGTTTATTTATGCAGCTTCCACAAACTTGCTACGTATGAAGAGACCAACTCTAATACTGATTTGTGGTGAAACAAGGTCCAACGGCTTTGAGGGTTTGAACTTTGAACCCAACTGATAGAGAAATGATGAGAACGCTTGTGGACTTTTAGTAAGAGAGTACGTGCAACAGAGAACACAAAGATCAACTGTTGCTAAACAAACGGATAAATACTGAATGCAAAACATTTGTTAGTTGTTGCTTTTCCCATAAAAATCTAATCTATTTTTGTTGTTCTTAGGCTTATATATTCCTGTAATACGCCATTTTCTTGCAGAAATGAATGTTATAAATTGCACAGTAGATGTGTATTTTGATATTGCAAGGCAACTTATGGCTTCTGAAAATCAGTGAGTGGGAGCAGTCTTATTGTATCCTGACTTCACGGCAATACAGTGTGTGGAAGTTGTGTGCCTTTCTTGTTCTGTGTTAGCCTTAAAAATTTTTTTGTATGATTTATCTTAATTGGTTGTTTATGTCAGGTTCCAATTGGGGCAAGGTTTGTAGTGATTCCTGGAACAGAATCAGCAGAAAACCCTGGAGGGTTGATGGTTGAAGTACGCTGGGACCAAGATGACACCGGAGCCCTTTGTATTTCTGGCCATTCTGATGAAATACCAGTGCCACCACATCGTGGCACCAGTTAACAGAAACCGATCAAGAAGGTCCTTTAGAAGATCGTCTTCCACCAATGTAGCACCTGTAGGGTTGGTTATTGAAGAAGATAGGATTTCAGCTCCTTGAACAGGTAACTTCCTGATTTGTTTTGGATCATTGAAATATATAGAAGATGGGCACCATGGTAATATATATTAGAGAATCCCATGATATGAATAGAGAAGGGGGATTGACTGTATACCTCACAATTGCGGCATCATCAATATCTTTGAAGCTTTCAATGCATTCTCCAATCGTAAGCACGTTCCATTATTTTAGTTGCATTATAACAGCTTTTTGTGTTGTCAGTATAAAGAACCCATGAAGTTAGAAAGTCATTCTGAACCCGTTCTTATCTGTGCAAGAGTGAAGTGAATAGCAGTTGTGATTGTAAACTATATATGAATTGGTCGTGTCTATAGAGAAAACTCATGAATTTAGAAAGTCGTTCTGAAGCTGTTCTCATCAGTGCAAGATTGAAGTGAGGAGCAGTTGTGATTGTAAACTATATACGAATTGGGTTTGATGTTTTTTGGGCTTGTATGTTTTTTCAAGGCTAACTTAGATATGATAGTTATCTTTATGATTCTGATTACCAATATAACTTTTGTTTTCAATTGCAGTTCGATATAAGCATTGGTCGATCAAAGCTGCAAGAGGTGTCTGACCCATAAAAAAGTTAGTAGCAAACACGGTGTGCTGAAGATTATAAGGAGGGTGTGCATTGGCATGATTTTCGCTTGAATTAAAATTTTAATTATATAATATGCTTTCATAGGACGAAGACGAAAGTAGAGGGTGAACAATTATGGAAAAATGTGAGCTGCGACGATCAATTTTTAAAAGTAATATTTATTATGGAAACAAGAGATTCCAAAATCTAGGACAAATCTGAGCTAAATTCCATCTCACTCGTGAGAATTTTTTTGATATGTTTTTTTTTTCACACTAAAAAAACAACTTTTATTAAGAAAAAAGTTGCATCAAAGGTGTACAATATAGGCGAGCTGCCTAGTCATTCATAAATTGATATAAGACAGTTCTAAGTATATCATAATGGTCCGTCAAAAACTAAACAAAAGGGACCTCTATCCAAACCATAACTTTAGATATAGAAATAAATGCTCCAAAGCTTCAAACATACTGCAGAGAAACATAACTGCAAAGTGAGCCATCCTTGAACTCATTTACAAGAAAGTGGCCTTCCACCATATCGCCCAATGCCAGTTTAGAAAGATTGTCAGCAACAAAGTTATGCTTCCTGTAGATGTGCCAAAAGGAAACATAATTGAACCAAGAGATAAGAGCTCGAACTCGCTTGATCCAACCATCCAGCTCCACCGAAAAAAAGGCACTACTCCCCCCTTGCCCATAAAATAATCGCGCAGAGTCACCAAAGACATTAAGAGAAGTTAGACCCTTTGTCTTGGAAAAAAAAAGTTAAGCCCCAAAGAGAGACTAATTCCGATCTGGTATTAGTTCCTTTACCAACTCCCATTTGCAACTGAAATGATGATTATGTGAAATTTTGAGGACCATACCCACCCCACACAAGCCCTCCTGTGCAACACCATCAAAGTAGCCGATAGGGAAACAAGAATCTTCCTCTACATGAGGGAGAACTATTCTCTCTTTTTGGAAGTAAAATACTTACAGGGTGAAAATAACCAGTGATCTTAGCACAAGTTTGAGATATAGTGGACTTCCATCCCTAAAATATGTAATGGTTTCTAACTTTCCAAAATTCCCAGATCGTATGAAAAAGGAGAGCAGGATCAAAAAGCTTACTCTTAATCCACATCCTGTAATTATCACCGAAGGTGTCTCCTTTCCAGGAGAATTGGAAGTTTAAAGTAGTTTCCAGGCAAGCCCAAAGTTTCCTAAACATAGAGCATTGTCCAAAAAGATGGTTTACATCCTCCCCATCTTCGAAACATAGAACACAGCATCCCGGACCACAAAAACCACTCTTGGCGAAATTATTCCACGTTAATATCTTATTATGAAGAACCAACCACATAAAACATCTTATTTTATTGGGACAATTAACTTTCCAAAACATAACATTCTGTCTCCGATGAGCTTCATCAACCTCACCATCCAATAACACAGAATAAGCCATCTGCATAGAGACCATACCATTTTATTTGTTGATACCCCAGCAGATAACACCGTCCTCCAGTGATAGGGTAATGCCCGCATGTAGTAGTTTACTAACATACCTATCCCAGTATCCATGCAAGTGAGGTTCCAGAGCCAAATCCATAGTTGTACTCCAATAGAAACCATCACTCTCCTGCTGACAAGTCGCCTGCTTCAGTACATAAATGTTACATTCATGCAAAGCAAGGATAAGCTCATTAGGCAGTCTAAAGTCAGCCCCCAATCCAACAATCGTATCCAGGCCCACATATACCTGTGTACCCCTTCCAACATTCCAACAAATACCCTTGTTTATAATTGGATATGTCTTCAAAAAACTCCTCTAGATAAAATAACCACAAGGAGACTTCTTTCCATTTCTAAACCACCAGGGAAGTGGCATCCTTCCAAGATAGTTATCTCTTATCACCTTCCCCCAAAGGCCAACATCGTGTAAACTCCTCCAAAAGGATTTCGAGCACAGAGAGAAATTGAAAGACCTGAGGTCCTTAATTCCCCATCCATCAAGATATTTAGGACGCGAGATTGAATCCCATGAGGTTAAGTGAAATTTGGCATAGCCACCAACACCTGACCAAAGAAAAAGAGAGAAGAGTCTGTGCAAACCAGAGATAATCTTCATATGAACAAGGAAAAGTGAGAACCAAAATACTGGAATACCTTGGAGCACCGAACATAAGAGTGATATAGGTAGCATTAAGTTCAACAGGAATGCGAGTCTTAACTCTAGAGTCTTCAATTTCCAAAGTGATATCAGCCCCCAACAAAGGAAAGAAGTGAAGGAAAAACTCAATCGTCCACCTGTCGGGCCCCGACGACTTGTCCTTCGAAAACTGCTTCAATGTTTTTAAAACCTCTTCTTTAGAAACAGGTCTGCCAATAGCCAAGCATGTCTCCTAATCGAACATCCGGGGAAAAAGTTTGATGATATTCAACTGATCCTCCAGGTTGCAAGTTGTGTCCTGTTTATAAATTTCTATGAAATGACTTACAGTTGCCTCCTTCAAATGTGGTAAATCACTAATAATCTGCCCCTACTCATTCTCAATATCCCAAATAAAATTTGTGAGTCTTCGTTGGTTCGCATACCTATGAAAAAATTTCGTGTTACTATCCCCCTCCTTAATCCAAATCGCACGACTTTTCTGACGCCAAGTTTCCTCCTGTACTCTCAAAAGCAAACTCTTCTCCCCTTCTAAAGAGTGTAAATAATTAATGTGATTGGGATTGAAGATCTCATCATCAACCAACTGAGCAAGAGATTGTAACTCACAGTCTAGCTCAATGAGACGCTTGTCATTTTCTCTTTTCTTCAACTTTTCCCAATTAATGACTTCGTTTTTAATATTTCTGAGTCTCAAAGTTAATAACGAAAGCGGTGAACCATGAAAAATAGAGGCACTAGCATCCCATTTATCTCGGACAAGATCACAGAAGGAATTGTCCTTGAGTTAGATGTGATTGAACTTGAAAGGGTACCACCTGAAACTGGAATCAAAATCTAGCTGTAAAGAGACCTCCTTATGGTCGGAGTAACCCATTGCATATGACCAAGAACGATACCTTCCAACACATTTGCATAGATTTTCCGCCATAAAAAACCTGTCAAGCTGTTTGGTTATGCCCTCTATACCACTCCTGCCGTTCGACCAAGTAGGGACAAGTTTATGTGGAACCACATCCCACAAATTGGCGTTTTCAAATAACTCTGTAAAGTATTTATATAGAGGGTCCAAAGCCCTTCCATCTCCCCACACTTCGAGTTCCAAGAGGGTGAAATTTAAATCTCCCGCAACAATGAGATCAAGATCATGTAAAAGGCCTTCCGAATTGACCCGGTCCTAGAAGGGTCTTCTGTTTTGATATGGAGCATAAATATTGAGAATATGCAATAACCTATCAAAACCTTTCACCTTGCCTTCGGTGAGAATTCCTGCACAAGTGTGAAAAGCCCTCAAATCAGCCACTTCAGGGTTCCATGCCGTTAGAATACCCCCTGAGAGCCCCGAAGCATCCACAGCACAAGCCCTCCAACCCAGCTTGTTACGTAAAAAATATTGAATAACGTCAGAGGCAGATAACATAGTCTCCTGAATCAATAAAATGGAAGGTTTGAACCGTTCTATGAAAAACATAAGTGCAGCTCGCTTAGGGCCACTGCAAATCCTTCTCGCATTATAGGTTGTAAGGATCATTGGGTCGGGTAATCCATGGCCGCACAAGATCTAAGGGCCGAAACATGGGAGGATTTAGGCAAATTAGTTGAATGGGACCTACCCAAACCCTTATCAAATAATGAGGTAACAACAGGATTCTTACATAAAGGAGAAGACACCCCCTTCCCTCCTTTCCTTTCTTAGGTCTACAAGCCTTTCGAATTGTCACATTTCCTTTCATAGTAGATGAAATATGAATGCTATCTTTATCCCCATTGTCTCGGGCCGAAAATATAGGTAAAGGCTCCTTCATACCCTGTACAATGTCTGGGGGATGAGGCTTAGGAACATAGTCATTGTCGAAATTCAGTAATGAGGATGGGGAAAGGGTTATGCCCAAAGAAACATCAACAGGGTCGACATGAGACATAACAGGGGTAACCACCTTCCGAGGGCTATCCTCTATACATGGAATGGGTACATTAACCCTGGGCGAAAACAAAGACGGGACATTTTCGAAATTCAAAGACTGTGCATTCAATAGGTCTTTCCTTAAGCGCAGGGAGGAGAGAATATCCAGAATAGGAATAAATTTTGACAAAGTAGGAAATTTTTTGTTAAACATACCTATGCATTCTTGAGCTGAGGAAATATCAAGAGGAATTTGACAATGGACAAAATCATCACATCCCTCATGCTCCAAATCATGTATGTTAAGCCTACCATTCTTCGGACGGTGCAGGCCCTGCAAGCAAATGTCTCTGGAATGTCCCACTTCCTTGCAGCGGAAACAACAGAAAGGTATCCACCAGTAGTCCAAAAGCTGAATGAAAGAACCCCTTTCCCAGACAATCTCCAATTCCGCAAGCAAACCCTCCCTACAATCGATATTCACAAGCAACCACGAGGATTTTCTTTCCGACCCAATCAGGGTTTCTTCTTCAATAAGGATTAAATGACCGATAGAGTTGGCCACCTCTAAGAAACCCTTAAAATTCCAGCATTGCAACAGAAAGTCTGGTAATACAACCCAAAGATGTGTTGGGAACATTGACTTGTACAGTACGTTGATGATATTCTTTTGACCTTGTGATCCATTAAATTTAGGTTGATGATATTCTTTTGACCTTGTTATGCATTAAATTTATGGCTAGTTTGCATTTCGTCTCTTCTATAGCTATAATGAAAGGAGACTTAATCAATTTTATGGGTTGTTACCTCTAAGAATGGTTCTAAATTAGAACTTTTGTAATGAAAGGACTTAATGAAGATTATGGGTTTAAAATTAGAACTTTTTTAATGAAAGGAGACTTGATAACTTTTGTAATGAAAGGAGATTTAAGAAGGAGGCTTAATAACTTTTGTAATGAAAGGAGACTTAATCAAGATTATGGGTTGAAATTATAACTTTTGTAATGAGAGTCTTAATCAAGCTTATGGGTGTTACTTTCAAGAATGGGTTTAAATTAGAACTTTTGTTTCCCGAAATGTTTATAGTTCATTTTCTTGAAGTTTGTCATTATATAAATAAGGTTGGGTAGGGTTTAAAGAAAAATTTTACAAATTTATTTTTGTTTGAGTTCCTTGTTCAATGTATAATGGTACAATCCAATTTTAAATATCAATATAGATTTATTGTAACTTTGGATTTATCATGTATATAGAGGGATGTAAATCTTTTTTAAAAGTGTAAAAATTTGTAAAAATGTTTGCATATTGATGGATTTGATCTCAATTAGTTAAAAGTAAAATGTGTTTGAATCATATATTTGTCCCGAACAATCAATGTCCATTCTTTATTGGGATTCATTCTATTCACATTTTATGTAAAAAAATTCTTTAAACCCTACCCAACCTTATTTATATAATGCAAACTTCAAGAAAATGAACTATAAACATTTCGGGAAACAAAAGTTCTAATTTAAACCCATTCTTGAAAGTAACCCCCATAATCTTGATTAAGTCTCATTTCATTACAAAAGTTCTAATTTCAACCCATAATCTTGATTAAGTCTCCTTTCATTACACAAGTTAAATTTTTATTTGCATTTTGTGGCATAGAGAGAGCAATGTGCCTTTCACTATACATGACGAAAATTTTACCACTTACATTCCAGTTACATGAAATACTAGAAAATTCATCCAGGACATATACTTTTTACAGAAAGAGACTAATATTTCTACCTCTTAGATTATCACATATAAAAATAGAACTTTCAAACCAAGAGGTTTTGTGACCCTCACGGTACTCTATTTTGACCAATATCCTCATTTCTAAATGCAATGTTTCGTTTGACTTCCTTTGACTAATTATATGTTTGAGTGTTCAATTCCTTGTAAACATGTAAAAAAAGGATCCAAGAAACAAAGGTGCTAACTCTTTTAATTGACGAGCAACCTGAGTTAGTCCTGTGCTAACGACTTGAATCTTGTCATTCAACCAATTGATGTCAAAGAAGAATCCCTAAACACTTGAACCCAATCTATATTCCTTCCTTTTGCACACTTTAATAGAAATAACAAAGCCTTAAATTCACCTTCATTGTTTGCCTCTTGGCCTAAATTGGCCATTCCTATCCAAAATTTCTTGTCTGATAGATGTAGAATGAGTCCCGAGAAAACGATGTGATTATGCCCCTGACAAGCTCCATTAAATAAAACACAAGGATAATCTTTTTTTATATCCAAATTAGTTATACCCCTTGGCACGTTTACCTTTTAGCCTACCTGTAAAATGGAAGAAGACCAATGAACCACTAAGAAATTATGTGTGTTTGAGAAAACCGGTCTTCAAAAACTGCTTCATTCCTAATCAACTAGATACCCCAAGAAACTAGCAAAGGAAAAGCTCAAATTTCCTTCAATACCACTTGAAGGAAGAAATTTCAAAAACTATCCTCCAAACACGATTGATTCCACATAAGACCCAACCCCAAATTTCCTTTAATTTCTTTCCAAACCTTTTTGGTGAACTTACATGAAAAGAACAAGTGCTCAATGGATTCTAAATCTTCAAAAGAAAAGCAAGCAAATTCCTAGACCTACCAAAACTCTCTTCAAGAGGCAATCTCATATTAAAATTCATTTCTTCAGAACCAACTAGAAGAATAACAAAGCTTTGTGAGTAGCTTTTATTTTCCATATTTTATTGGACCACCAAGAATCCTCAACCCTACTTGGATTCTGAAGGCAAATAGAACCCATTTGAGCAGTATAAACTCCCCTAGGGTTGCCAAAGTTCTATACCACCTCATCTTCTTCTTCCCTTAACCCTCGGGGGGTTCACTTTGTGAACATACGACATAACATGTATGTTTATAGGATATTAAATAATACCCCCAATTTCACTACATATTAAGGATTTCCTCCAAAAAAATTGTTGAACCCCCCTCCCAATACACATTTACAATTTAAAAAACCTCTATTTTCACTAGATATCTTAGGTATCCACTTTTTTCAATGAAATTTTTAATACCCCTTTTTACTTTTACCCTCATTAAGGTGACATGCCACAACTCTTATAATCCATAAAAACATTGCAAGGTCAAATATGAAATCTTAGCGAGAGAAAATATTTCAAGATGGGGAACAACCCCTTAAACACACAAAAATTGCATTCACAATCATGCCAATCAACTTCACATCGCATTCAATTACAAATCATACCTATTCAAACACCACTCTAACTTCAAACACATTTGGGTTCAAAACCACCTTCACACCGATCATACTTATTCAAACACTAATTTGACTTCACAAGTTAAAATTTACACAAACTTAGACATAAAGTACCTATTCAAACACCTTAGTACCCTATTCAACCCCCTATATGCATAATTATAAACCCCCCGATATCTACATGTTTTTAATATATTAAAAATACCCCTTGACCCTTATATACTAGGTCATATATTGCTTCCATATTTTAGAGTACTAAATAATGCAATATAAACTCACATGCTATAATATTTCCTACTTAGTGAACCCTCCATGCCTTAACATGATGTGACCCGATCTAAGGTTGGAGAGAAACATATTCCATCTCTCATCCCTAGTTCCCTCAAAACCCAAATCTTGGGCTCAGAGCCAACCTTGAGTCCAAATTGATGTTGTTAAAGGATCCAAAACTTTATTTATGTATACTTGCCACCTTCTTGTAACTATCTACCAATATCTTTTGAAAGTATACCATTTTCCTAACACGTGACAATCGCATCCATCCCAACTCTAACATGTGTCCCAAAGCCTACTTTCCAAACTAACTAAGGACCCAAAGTAGGGAAAACCAAGGTCAAATATTTCCACTCATTTGAGACACTTACTATGCTCTTATGACGACAACTTATCCAATCCAAATTCAAACCCGTCTCAATGTATTTTTAAATAATAAACTCCTTCATAAATTATCCATAGTTATAAATAACCACAAAGACCTAGCTGCCAACACCTTCCCAAACGTAAAAATTTGTTTTAAACCCTAGCCACTTTGTCTTTTCGGCCTTGTCAGAATTTGCTATCTCACCATATGGGAGCCCTTATATTCCTCACCCCCCTTCTAGAGAAAATTATAACATACTTTCCTGATCTTATTCCTAATACCCTTGGGGATATGAGCCAGTTGGTGCCAGTAGACAAGAATAACTTCCGGGACAATATTAATTAGAATGAGTCTCCCTCCTTGGAAATCCAACAATTACACCAGAAATTAATCCTTTTCTTAATTTTAGAAAGAAGCCATTTCCAATCCTCAATGCTATAACCATTTGGCTTAAGTGAAAAAATTAGGTATTTTAATCCACTCTCCATATCAAAATCTTTAAAAACTAAAACATTTGTTAACTCATGCTATATACCTACTTGTCACCGATGGGAATTATATCATTGATTTTTCTATATTGACTTTCATACCCGTAGCTGCACTAAATCAATTTGGTAATAATTTTGTATGTTCTCCCTCATAATATGAGCAATAACATAACAATAAAACACCATCCACAAAAAGTAGAAGGGTAAGATGTTCACGACCAATTTTCAAGCCTTTAATCTTATTCTATCTCCTAGCTTCCAAAAAAGCTCAGCTAAGACCTTCTACAACCCACAGGAACAAATAAGGAGAGGGTGAATCCCTAACACAAGCCACGGGTAGGAGTGAAACAGTCTGACCCTAAGCCATTAATTAAAACCGCAAAAGAGGCTGTGACACATTCCATGATCCACTTTACCACTGACAAGTTAAATCCCATTTGCAACATGACTAATCGAATATATAACTAGGAAACACAATCATATGCTTTTGAGATATCCAATATTATAACTGCAATAGGATAGTTTTTTGTATTCATAGAGTGCAAACCTTCTTGAGCTAAACAAATTGCTTCATGTATTAGCCTTGCTTTGAGAAAACAAAACCACTCACAAGTAATAACCTTGAACAAGATAGACTTCAACCTCACTGCAATCACCTTAGCCAAAATTTCCTACAAATAGTTGAACGAAGATATCTGTCTAAATTCATCAAAGGATGAGGGGAGATTGACCTTTGGATTTAGGGAAATGAACACTGAAGTTAAGAATATTGGAATCTTCTCGGTCTGACAGAATTATTTTGCAGCTTGCAAAATATCCTCACCTACCTCAAATTTGACCCGTATTGTTATTATTTTTGTAAATGTAATTATGATTGTGTAAGCATCCCTGGTGAGGAGCTCAAGGCCAAGGCCCCACCAGTGGATCTCGAGCTAGTGTCATGTTTATAAGTCTTAGTTGAAGACTAGAAGATTAAGAATGGTAATACAACTAAACGATAAGTAAGAATCCCACTAAGATGAAAGAATCTAATGGCTAGTAAGAAATAAGTTTGACAACAAATATCATAAAAATGTCATAAGTGCTTAAGATAAGCTATCTGTTAAATCCTAGTAAAAGGATACTGAAAACACCTTTAGTTGCCAAAAGGCAACGAAAAAAATTCTAAAAGACCTAATGATCAACACTAGGTGTTACGACACCTTACACTATGAATGGATAGTAATTATAAGTTACGAATATACTAAAATTAAAGTTATACTGGATATTAGTGTAATTAACTATAAGTCAAACATAGAAGTAAATAAGCATAGTGTGGTTTAAGTATTCATATACTTTATATTATTAAGTAGATGATTAAATATAACTTCTTATATATATATATGCTTGTATGACTATAGTCATATTAGAAATAATTGCCTTTTTCTAAAAAAAATATCTTAACATACCATTTATTCTTACCCTAGGAAGGCAAAAGACATAAATGAGTATGTATATCATATTTTCTATTGGAATTTATAAAAAGGATAACACTGTTTAATCTATATATATACATATTTATATACAAAAGAATAAAGGTATAATACTATCAAAAGAATGTATATTATAAATATACAAAAATAATTGTGTAAAAGATTAAATGTATATGTAAGTAAAATTAAAGTGGTTCTATCCGTGAGATGTAGAACAGTTGGTGGCGAGGCATGGTTAAGACACCCCCAAGTGGAAAGGTCGTCGATTCTAATCCCGCGGATATCAAAAAAAAAATCCAACCATGTTAAGGGTTGATGTGGTCGAGGCCGGGTGCAATCCTCGGGTGATTTTGACGGCTTAGATGCCCTTGGTTCGTGGTAACTTAGCCAAAGGCTGGTAACTTAGCCAAAGGCAAACTTGCTAGTCAAGGAGGTTCCACCTCTTTGCCAACAAAAAAAAAAGTGGTTCTATATTTTACTAGGGTTAAAATATATACATATATTGCCAAGGGCCCACTTAATTTTAAGTACTCATATTTTGGGCTATGGGCAAGAAAAGAAAGTATTGGCTTATTTATATATATATCAAATAAATTGAAAAAAAACATAATGTTAGATATATATATGTTTTATTATTAAAACGTAAAGATTATATACTAGTTCATAAGAATAGAACCACATGAATAAATATGTTTAGGGCACAACATATATATATATATAACTATATAATAATTATATATTATGTATATATTAAAATTAAAAACGATAAACAAAATTATGGACATACTTTGAATGTGGTTTAGGAGATTGCACTATTTTGAGGTCACACTACTTCTAGGTTACTAGAGTACCGTTGGTAGTTGGTAAGTTATGGAGTATGATAATAAGGGCGCACTTCAAGGACGGAGGAGAACCCGAGAGAGCCTTTGTAGCAAAACTGTCTCCTTAGTGGAGCTCGTGAAATCTTACCCAGCCGCTAGCATGCTTTTTGTTTTCAAGCCATCTGTCTCCTAAGAGACCCACAATTTCCCACTACCGTCAAGCTCGATGAGTGTTGGAAAACCTTTCTTAACGGGGGTAGCGTGGGAGTATGATCCTCATTCCCTTTTGATGTGGGAGAGGACGGCCTACAAAGAAGAGTTTTCTTTTATTTTCTCGGAAAATGGTAGCACCTGGAGGTTTTATCCTGCTGTCATTTTTGAAGGCGTGGAGGAACTCGAGAGCGAAGCGTTATCAGGAAGAAAGGGCGCATAGTAGGTGGAGGGAGAGAGGTCGTCAATCACTAAAGGCGATTTCGTGCAGTGTTGAGTTTTGAGCGTGGTGGACGGGGCAGTATAATGCTCATCTGAGACCTTATTCCTTATATTATATATAATGCGTTGCTGGATCTGACGCGGAGAAAAGAGGAGGATCGCTGTCAGAAGGGGGAAGTGAACATTCAGAAGTTAGTACTCGGCTTGATAAAATTCGTGGCACGGTACTGGTAAGCATTTTATTTGATGCTACATTTATCTAGATCGTTGTAATTGAGATAGCGCTAGACTTACTATATTTCCATGTATGATTAAGTATCATACATTTTACTCTGTCTACATATGGGTCTCTGTGTTAAATCCGAGTTAGGGTTGGTTTTCTACACTTTTGTATGTGTTTAAGATATCGAGGTATTTATTTACCTCTTTCGTATCTCTGCATAGTCCGGGTTAGTACTCAGATTTAGATATAACCCTGTGCGTGGCGATGTAAGAGATGTCCGAAGCTTTATGCATGGTCATAACCCTAATTTATTTTATTGTAATTGTTGAAATCAGGGAAAAGAGACGGATTCATATGATTTTCGTTTTCTCTAGTTTGTGTTGTATATATATATATCTTTTCATATATATATATACACTTAAAACTGTACCAAAGTGTTAATGTGCTGGTTTGAGATGAATCGGCTCCATAGAAACTGATTTCGTGTCCTTTGTTTGAGTGGGGCTTGAATGTTAAGTGACGGCACTAAGAAAGAGAGTCCATCCATTTCTCCTATTTTGATAATCTATTTTCTGTTCTGCCATTTACTTTTAGAGTGTTTCGCCTTAGCTTTATGGTCAAAAGCTGGTTTTAAGAAAGGTTGAGAACTAGGATGATGTCTTCCTTCTGTTATTAGTTCATGTAAGATTGCAGAAAAAGATTTCCCGGCGTCAATCTTTTCAAAAATATGTTAGTCTCCTTTTCTTTTTCGCTTATTGTGAAGTTATTTAACTCTGGGCTGCGAGCCTTAGTTTTTATTTTTTTTAACTCAGTTTTAATAGGCCGCAATCCTTAGTTCCCTTTGGATAACTATATTTTAGATCCTGCAAAGAATTTTTATACCTTTACACGATGATAACGAGGGTTGGTTTTCTGATTTTCGTGTGAAAACGAATACCTTATAATTTCCTTAGGGAAGCATTGTCCTCCCGAGGATAAAATCATCCTTATCTATAAATTATATAGATATATTTATTACAAGATATGGGTGCAACCCCATTCTGACCATTGTAGCTATATAATTCAGAAAGTCTATAAGTTTAACATAAATATAGAGTTTCAAGGCATTGAGAAATTTGGTAATCGACCCTAGTGGGTTCATGTGCAAGCATTATGATTCCAAGTTGTTTTTCATTTATTTTTTATTTGTTATATATTATAATCTAACTTTGTTAAATTCTAAATTCCAGAAGTAAGTGATTATCGCCCAAATTAATTGAAAGGAGAACACAAAAGATCGTGGTTTCATACTTATACTTCTATATTTATAAAAACATCACCCCTAGCAAACCTTAGTTATGTGTATATATATTGGGGTGGCAGGTGCGGGTGGGATTCTTTTTGATCCCGGCGGAAATAAAATTGCAGCCTTCTCGTGGGGATTAGGTAGGAAAACAAATAATGAGGCAGAATCGTTAGCTCTCATCCTCTCTTTAGAAATGGCCTCCAACTACAGCATAGACAATCTCAGAATCTATGGAGACTCCAGGCACGTCATTCAAATCATGAGAAGAGGATATGCCTCGCCAGGCTCAAAAGCCGACAGATACATACAAAGAATTAAAACTAATGTAATCCTCTCAAAGGCATCCTTCTTCCACATCCTCCGAGAGAACAACAGGATGGCTAATATAGCGGCTAACCATGGAATTATGCTCGAAATCGGGCAAGTCAAGGATCAAAATGGAGTCTTATGGTATCATTACATCCCTTAACATTCAAATGCCTAGGTTCATCGTTTACATGGTGGGTTTTTTGGTTAGGGCCTTGGTCAAGAGGGACCACTTCAATCCTTCCTCAAGCAATGGGTCTTTTTACCCTCCCTCCACCGACTCTTCACCTACACACCTCCCCGTTCGCTCCTCCACCTGTCACCTCGACTTCTCCCTCGGTGTCAGCTCCCACGGGGCTCTATTAACTCCCCCACCCGCCCTCTCTATTCCTCCCTCTGCGATGGCTCGCCCTCCCCATTTGCACGAAGCTCTGAGTCGCCTCTCCCTTGGCGAGCTTGATACTCCTCCCCCCCGACTCTTGCGGGCTCAGACGTATAACTGGGAAAGAATGCAGTCTGTGATGGCGGCCATAGCCGCTTTGAGCAGAACGTTGGTGGATATAAAGTTTGCAGTTCGAAATACTTATGATGCGGTTTGCTCCAATGTTAACCAGAATGCAGAGATGGCGTCGGATATAAATCATGTGTGCTCACAGCTATCCTGCCAAGACTCCAGAATTGACGATCTGGAACGAAATTTATTTGAATTAATGGGGAAAGTTGATAGGTTGTAGGAAGACATGGCCGTTTTCACTGGAGCAACTCAGGGAAGCTGGGTTCATGAAAACCCCACGGTCAATCAAGAAATTAATCAAGTTATGGTAGATGCTTCTTCTGCTCAGCCAAAGAAGCATGGCTAGGACATAGCTCAGCCCAGGTTTTAAATTTTTTTTGCTAATTTTGGTCAATGCATTTTTGTATAATCCTTTGTAGCCAGTTTGTTAAGGTTTATTCCAGCTCTATGCTGGATAATTTCAGGAAAACAAAGCTCAGAGCTTGTAATGTAATGCAGATAGACACTATAGTGATAGTAGGTCCTGATATTTCTGCACTGTTAAACCTCCTATTGAAAGTTTGTAATGAATAGCTATGCACAGCTTTATAAATATAATCTCTTACTCTGTTTCTGTTAAAAAAAAAAAAAGTTATGTGTATATATATAACAAGACCACGAGGTGGCAATGTCCCGCCTCATTATAAATTAGTTTTTTGAAATTTGCAAGAGACAAAAATTTGTGGCTAAAATGGATGAGGTCGTATGTAATTGAGAATAGAATCATGAAAGATTGAGTGTGGAGATCATAGTTTATCAGCAACAATTAAGACACTGGGACATAGGACAAGAAGCTATGTAGTGTAGGACCATCTTGCGCAAGCCAATTATAAATAAATTTGTCTTTGTCTCAGGATCGAAGCTTGCATATCCAAGCTTGCATTAACGAGAAGCTCAACTTATTGAGTTGCTTGCTGGTGGGCATACATATATCCTATTGGGAGTCCCCCATCGAGGGATATAATATGTTGTGAATTGTGTCATAATGCATTGTCAGGTAATTCAACACATGTCTTACTGAACGCACTTCGGAGGATATGTTCGGTCCTCGGACAGGATGGGTATCACTGCCTCTTAAACCTTTAGAGCCAAGATGGATTGTTAACCTTTTATTGAACCTTTAGAGTTCGGATGGGATAGGCCAAAGCCAAGGATGGAAAGGCAGTGTAAGAAGGAACAGTTGAAGCGTCTAGATCCGTTCATCAAAGATCTCGTTCTATAGACATATACGTTCATCAAAGATCTCGTTCTATAGACATATATACATATTCAATGCAAGTAGATACATGATAAAAGCCCGCGACATGCCTTTTAACCTCAAACAAATCTAATCTAAGTTATCTCATGAAACTTTGATAATTGGATTTTAACCTCTAAACTATGATTATATGACTTCATAACAAGTGCAAAAAAAAACTATTTCAACAATTGTTTCCAAGATAGGTTTTGTATCGAAAATGGGTTATTCAATACATAAGTTTTTGTCTATAAGGCATTGATGTTCAATGGGTTTGGTTTGTGCCACATATATCAACTTTGGTTAATGATTAATTTGAGGATTTGGAAGGGTTTAATAAAAATGGAAATCTATTTTTATTTGTTTAATAAAAATAGAAATCTATTTTTATTAAAATAGAAATAGAAAATTATTTTTATTTGTTTAATAAAAATGGAAATCTATGTAAAGTTTTCTTTTTACTTTGGTTGGTGCCACATATATCAAGTTTGGTTAATGATTAATTTGAGGATTTGGAAGGATTTAACTATAATTTTTTATTTGTTTAATAAAAATGGAAATCTATGTAAAGTTGATTTTTTACGAGTAGGTAAATTTGTGTAAAAAATTATTATTTTGATCATTCTCAAATTAGTAGTTTAAACAATAGATAAATTACATTAATTTTCTATTTTCAAAATTGATAAAAATTATTAAAATTCAAAGTATAAATGATTGAAATTGCATAATCTAAATATATAACAAAACACAACAAAAGTATTGAAAACACTTTTACATTTAAAAATAGATTTTGAATAAAAATGATTAAAATTCAAAATATAAATAATTGAAATTGCATAATCTAAATATATAAAAAAAAACAACAAAAGTATTGAAAATACTTTTACATTTAAAAATAGATTTTGAATAATACAAATTTACAAAACTATTTAAAATTGATAATTGTTGAATTCAAAATATAAATTATTGAGATTGTTAAATCCAAATATAATAAAGATATTCCAAAAACAACAAAAATATCAAAAAACATGTACACAATTAAAAAAATCTAAATAATAAAAAATTATAAAACCTAAACAGATTCACATAACATCAAAAAAAAATATATATACAATTAAAAAAATTCTAAATAATAAAAAATCATAAAACCTGATGACATATTCACATCAATAATCACGGAAAGAAACCTAAATTTTACCTTATTTAAAAAACCCATTCTTAAATGCTTATTTCATTTCAATATTTTGACCTTGAGGCCCGAATTATTCTATCAGATTAACTTCAAAACATTTGATAGTGTTATTTCAATGTGAGGCTACAACTCTTAGCCATTGAATTGACTCATAAAATGTGAACAAGGCTTAGTTTTTATCCTACGGTAGTATGAAAAAATATTAATTGGCAATTTTGTAGAGATGCAAAGGTTCGCAGGCTCCGATTTAAATTCAGAACAAAAAGAAAGCAGCTGCTAACGTTAATGGGGAGCGGGTGCCGATCTCTATCGCACATCACAACAATCCAATCATCTCTACCTCAGCTTTTGCTTAAAACTACATAGTTTGTGTAATAATCTCGGCCTCCAGAACTTGAGTCATATCTACAGACTAAACTACATAATTTGTATATTTATTTATGGATTGTATTGGAGCAGCCAGATGAAATGAGAACATTCAGAATTAATTTCCTTCAAAGGTTTGGCCAAACTGCCAGTCAGGAGGAGCTAGGTATGAGGAAGTGGCAGTCCTGCCATAGCTGGTGCTGACATTGTGCCAATTATGGCCCAATTGTGCACCAGTTCTTTCCACTGAGAGTTGGAAGGTTTCACTGATATAGAGATAACGTCACCTGCTCCTCCAATGTTGGTCACCATCGCCATTATGAAGTAAAGTTGGTCAGATTCCTCCACTCTTCCTGCATTCCACCCTGCAATGTTTCACTTATATATATATTTTTAATAGAATTTAAACCTTCCACCTTGCAATGTTTCACTCATATATATATACATATAATAAAATTTATGTTTTCAATTTTTTTCAATAGAATTTATGTTTAATTGAAAGAAGAAGCTGATAATAGATAATTGAGGTATAAACAACCAAACAAATAATTACAAATACAATGAAAAATAAATAACAGATATTAAAATTTAAAATTATTATAAATGGAATTCCGAACTAAATATCTGTGAGACTTTACAATAATTATTTCAATTATTTCACATAGACACACTGAAATTGAAATTAAGCCAGAAAAACAAGGTGCAAGCTAAATCCAAGTACAAGATAACAATCTTTAGCTTCTTTCTAAGATCAATCAATATAATCGACCGAGAATTTACACCAAATTTCATCAAAACTTAGAATACATGAATCAAATGGCAAATCTTTAAGTCCAAACAAGTAAACAGGGAAACGGGAGGTACAGACTCGCCATACAGAAATGCATCAAGTTTCTCAGAAGTTCTTTAGGAGATTTGACCGTAATTGAAATTTCAAGCTGAAACTTAACCAAAAAAGCAATGCACTCTGATGTTAAACCAGAAAACAAGGCCGGAGGTCAAAATCAGTACAATATAACAGATTTTTGACTTAATTTACAAGCCGATCGGCTCAGAAGATAGAAAGCACAGTACAAATGCCTGTAAAAAGTTCAAAGCAAATACATGACACATTCTTGAAGCTAAAGAACCAGATTTCAATAAAATACAGAAGAGATACGACTGTTTACAGTGAAAACAAGTGCCGAACTTGTTTGAAAAGCTTCTTTTGCTTGAAAAGGAGACTAACATAACGATAAAGTTTGAATTATTCCAAACCTTTACCAGAGAAAAAGCTTTTTAAAATTCTAAAACCAAATTCTGCAAAGACGTTGAAATAGAACCAAATTGATATGCGAGATTTTAATTTTTTTCAGAGAGATTTGGACTATGAAAGGCACATGCGATCTGTTTGTCTAAAGTTATGTATGAACATTTTCGCTAACTTGCGCACCTTTACGAAATCTTGACTTTGATCGGGATTCGATTGCCATGAGCTTAACCTGCGACATTCAAGACTTGGCAAGAACCTCCAAATCCATCAAGCTGAGCCACATGAGGCCAAGCGTCAAGCTGGAACCGCCAAAAGAACCAGCACTGCCAGAAAAACCCATCCAAACCTAGGCCAAGCCCATACCATGTTAGGCTTTCCATTTTCAGGTGAAGGGTTGTGGTCTAGCAAAAAATCAGTGGGACATTTTAAGGATTCATGTATCAGCTTTCTTCTCTCCTCAGGAGACTGTAACCTCTATGGTGTCTCAAGGCTGTCTCTACCTGCTCGTGTATCATATCGGCTGTCTCCTATGTAGAAATGAGGTTATAAACATACTTAAGACTCTTCTACTATCAAAACTTATGCTTTGAAGTTTTAAAATATCCTTCAGACTCTTCTACTATCAAAACTTATGCTTTGAAGTTTTAAAATATCCTTCAGACTCTAGCAAGGTATCGAACCTGAGTTTGTGCTAATGAATACGAAAATTGAATATCAACTAAAAAAAGCCTTGATGTTCCTCAAGCTGCACACTAGAGCTCCTGGATATTATGTCTCTATTTAAATATATTTTGTGTTAATAAAAATGAAAATTGAAAGTGGGAGGTGCATATTATATGGGTATGTGGTAGTAAATGGGTAAATTCAATGTAACAGAAATTAGACACTCATCCAAGTCATGAAGTATCTGCACATTATTGAGTAAAACCTGCGCTCCATACCAATAAGACATATTCGGGTGTAGGGGAATGCATAAGAAGTTAGCAATACCTAAACCTATAGCTGCATACGCACCAGTTTCTCCATGGATACCCGTATCAGTGTCTATAAACCCTTTCCAAATTCTAGCAGCATTCTGGAACAAACTGTATCAACTTCAAGTAGCTCAGTGCAAAAATGGTTCAAGAAATGCCATTATGCTCAAACAAGAATATCAAATCTAACAACATGGCAGTTTTAGAACTGAACTCACTCGAGGAGGAATGCCATGATATCTTGGCGCTGAGTATCAGAAAACGCAATCGAATGCTCAAGATCAATACCGCTAGGGCATAGGTACATGTTAGTTGGCACTCCGGAAATAACTTGGCCCAGCGGGATAGCGATTTCTTCAATGTCTATGCTCTTCATGACCTTGGCCTTCTCCAGTGGACTATTCTCAGCGGCTTCCTGTATTTAGTACCAACAACCCCATAGATAAACCCTAAAACTCTCCATCTATGCGAAAAACAAGAAAAACACATCCAACAAAAGATGCAGAAACCATGGGAAATAAAAGAGAAAAAAAAATGGGCTTACTTTGGTAAGAGGCATATTGTCCACAACATTGACGAGAACATTATGGGAGACATCTTCCTTCTCCTCTTCAGCCTTCAAAACATCTACGAGAGAACTGGAAGTAGATGCCACCAGGGCTTTCAAAAACATTTGAGTCACACTAGCAATGGGTATCAAAAACATCAAGGCTCGTATATTAATCAAAAACATGTTAAATAGTACATGCATGTGTTTGACTTAATAAGTTTAATTTACTATTTTCTGTTGAAAAAAAAAACATAGAATGCAGTGTCTAAGGTTGCCACAGAAAAGCAAGTACTTACAAATTACAATGAAAGCTAAACAATTCCATACCTGTAGATACCCATCCAAATTTTATAGAGACCATCTTATTATTGTCTGACAGAAATTGTTTTTAGTTATGGGCCCTGAATAAGGTTGCCACACAAGAGTGGCACCTACATATAATTTGCACTCCTATCCACCATAAGCCTTGAACATTGAAATATGACTATGTGGACCCATCTAAATTTTAAAGATACCATCTTAACTATTTTGGGCCCTGAATTCTTAAAAAATAAATTTTCCCAACCCTTGATCTCAAGTTAATTATCCTCAAATGTGGCGTGTAGTCAAGACCTAAGTGATTTGGCATAGTAGATGATCCGCAAACACTAAAATTGAAGGTACTAGAAATAAGGTAATGTCCATAGAGATAACAGGATTTCTGATGTGTTTGGCACAAGACAAGTTTCCATTAATGTATTTTCCTATGTAATTTTGGTTTGATTCCCTTGGTCAAAAGTGAACATCACATAGCCAATAAAAATACCTTGAATTGAAATCAATCTTACAAGACTCTGCTTGGGGAAAAATTCAGCAAGGCAGAAGAGTCAAGATTTTGACTTGGCTTGATAAAACTAGGAAAGCAAAAAAATATAACCAGGGCTCAGCAGATTCTGGGCATCTATAGACAGGGCAGTTTTTGGGCATTTACTGGCAGGATGGTGAGTCATACTCAATTACTCATGAGTTAAACTCATTCAACACAGGTATGACTCACCCCAAGTCATTTTGACTCATCATTTGGCTCACAAGCAGAGTTGAACTCTGATACTTGCAAGTTTGGTAACAGAAAATAAGAGATGATAGAAAGCCTATTGCTTGATTCCCTAGAAGAAATACATTGTGATATATGGAGAAAATACTCTTAAATAATATAGTATTACATGTGACATGCCAACAAAGTTTGTCCATTCCTTCTAACTCAAGCGTGGGGATGGGATTATGCCTACAAACAATATTCTTATGAACATATACTTATGATGAGAGTTTCCGCAATACCATGTTAATCACTTCCTACGTAATTTAGAACATTCATAGAAATGTTGCTCACATGGAACAGTATCATGATTTCATTTGATGAAGGATTGTACCTGACAAAAATGTGAATAGTTTCGTGCAATGGTCTGTCAGCAAACGTAACACATTGTGTTTCCACACCTACAGGTCACCTGTAAAGCATAAAACATTTCATATGCAATCATTAAGCAAGAACAAAACATGGCAGCATTAGAACCTAATCCACTTTATCTCCAGAGAAAACAACTTTTTGCCTAACACACCTTATTGTAGCCATCTGTCTTGATTAGCTCAGCCTTGCAAGAGTTACATTCTCTTATCAGCAAGAAAAACTTCCAAATGGCATCTCAAAGGCTCCAACTGATTCTGTGAATGCCAAGTATCTCCTGCCCTCTTCCAGTCGCTTCTAGTGCATCTCATTCTTCCCTAATCCAGTCGCTTCTACTGCATCTCATCCCACTTAAATTCAACGGTATCCTCTTAAACGAACCTGTGTAAATCCAGAATTGTATGCCACAACACTCTTGCTCGACGGCCATTTTCTCCAGCGATGTTTACAAAATCTAAGAATTAATACAAACAACCTTCAATTAAAGCAAGAAGACTGTGAAAGAACCAGGCTAAGTTGCAATTTCTTCTGCCTGCGACTCATAAATTCCTCAAAGCTCTACAATTTTTTAACATTTTTAGGTCTCACGAACTTTAGATATGTGAAAGAATACTCCACCTGGACTGCATGCAGTGAAGTTTCAAAAACTGCATGGTTGCCTTGATGCTGGGTGGCAAGCTCGAGAATTACTTGCTTTTAGGTGACGGGACTTGGAGCCTGCATGACTATCCTCTGCCCAAGACCTTTAACATCCTCTGCCCAAGACCTGTAACATGTACAGGGTTTACCTCAGTCGGCCGCCCCCTCCTGGGAACCAGATTCCAAGGAGTAAGTCATCGTTTACTTGCCAATCAAAATTCAGATAATAAGTTTTTAAAGTTTTGAATTAATAAAATAAATTTTCAAACATTAAAAAACTTTGTATTTTGGTAAATATTAAACTTCAATACAGATAGATTAATATAGACTTCGCGATTCATATATTTCCTGCTACGCAGGACATAATAAGCCATTAATGAATTTTGGAACTCTGTGTATACTTTCTTATAATGACAGCATGGTTTTGACTTTAGTAATTTAAAAAAAAAATATGTTGTAATATGTTATTAATATTATAATATATTTAGATTATATTTGGTATTATTACATGAATAATAATGGAATATGGATAATAGATATATTTTATTTGATTTTTTTAAAAAGAGCATGTTGTAATATGTTATTAATATACTTAGGTTATATTACATGAATAATAGTGAACTATGGATAATAGATTTGTAAGAATAGTAATTTTAAAGGAGTATATTGTAATATGAAATTTATATTATAATATATTTGAGTTATGATTTTAGTAATATTACTTTAGGATGTGTCATGTGGTATGTATATAGTTACAATTGGATATAAAAGATTATAGAATAGAAGAGGGTTATTCTTTAGAATTTTGTATAAAGGGTTTTTTTTGTGTCCTTATATGAAGAACTTCATCTGTTCAATGGGGAATATGTTACTTTGGAAAAAGTTTCATGTAAGAAAAACTTGAAGAAAATAAGTCTCGCGATAACTGTATTGTGGTAGAATGTAACCCTTTACCTTATTTTAATATAACACAAACCTTTGGTGGACGTAGCCCAAGATGTGGGTGAACCACGTGAAAATGTTCTTGTGCTATGTATTATTTATGTGGATATCTCTCTGGTTATTGTGCTTGTATTTGTGCATCTCCTTTGTGTATTCCCTTGATAATGCGTCTTAGTTATTTCTTCAGTTTTGTTTACTTCCAATTTATGTATCTTAACATTTTACTAATATGATGGTTGTTATTTATATCTTTTCACGAATATGTCTCAAGTTTAATCAGTAACTGCATTTCAAAATTTGTAACCTCCAAGGGTGAATAAAGACGAATATGTTTTATTCATTTTATTTTTATATTCAAGTTAGTAGAAGGAATTGGTTAAGGTGAGACAAGTGTTATAATTTTGTTCATGCTATTACAATAAGATACTATATAAAGAGTTGTATATTTATGATTGGGGTCGCTTGTGAATTTACAGAAGATCTTGTGTTGACAAGTAAAGTTTCATTAATAATTACAATTGAATAATTAATGTTAAGAAGTTATGAGATGCTATAATGATGTAATGATTATAGATGTTGTGTACACATTTTATCTTCCGCATAGCATTTAATGAAGATTGGACGCTTAGAAAAGTTTTAAATTTTCTTGAATTTTTGGGTATGTGACACACCTACCAGGTCAAAAAAATATTCAAAGAAATCCATCGTCCACCTGCCCAGGTTGGGACTCCTCACCATCTTGAAAGATTGGATGACAATAAGAAGATCCTCCTTAGTAATAACCCTGATGAGAATATCATTTTCCTCCTCCTCAATCAGTATGGGGAATAACTCCACTAGTTTAAAGTCTTGTCAATCTCCCAATGAGCCAAATATTTGAAATGTGAAAAATCCAAACTGACAAGCTCGTCAAAACCTCTTACCTTATGAACTCCCAAATCCTTGAGCTCCCAAATGGTGTTCATATTTTTCATGTGGTTAGCATAATTATGGAAATATTTGGTATTGCTATCTCCAACATTGATCCACATAGCACAACCCTTTAGTCTCTAGACTCTTTCTTCATCCAAGATAACTTTGAAGCGACATTGCTCCAAATCTCTAATACAATCCAAATATTCTTGAGAGACCTCCCCCACATGAGTCGAACCAAAAATATCTTCTATCCTTTGTTTAGTCTGTAGTAGGTCTTGACATGTTTGTTTTTCCCTCTCTCTAGCCCATGATAATACCTTAGAATGTAATGATATTAGTGCTTTCATTATTTGTATACAAGTCGGGACCCCTACACAATTTTCGACATGAACCCAATTATCCTTAGCTAGAAGCTGAAATTCCTCCTCCTTGAACCAATGGGGATTATATTTGAAAGGTGTTCACGGTTTCTTATCCCCTTTAACAATCTCTAAGTAAATAGGGAAACGATTATAAAATTGCACAGATCCCACCCATGTCTCGAACCTGTCCAACATAGGGATTAGAGATTGATGCGTTAAGAATTTGTCCAACCTTTTGGAAATATCTATAGGTCCTGCTCTATTGTCTTTCCAAGTCAGATTAAGTTGGACATGCTCCAAATCAACACAATTTGCAGATTCAAATTTTTCCACAAAGAGCAAGCATATATTTTCTTGCACAAGTCCCCCAAATCTCATCACAATCGTGAGTTAGGATGAGATCCCCATCGAAGATTAAATTATGAGAGAGTGGGACTGATAAAGGGCATATACTATTTCATAACTGCTCTCTTCCAAGATAGGGACCCTATAGATTGAGCACGGTGAGAGGGAATCCCAAATCCTTGTATGCATTTCTATACATATCCCTGAAACCACAACAAAGATGTATAGTAATACACAATTAGAATTATAACTTGTATCGACTCGCCCTAAAAATCCCACCAAATCAATCCCAACAAAGTCCCTTCCAAGAAATAATTTTTTCAATGCAACTACAAACCCATCACATGAACCCATATTTTCTTTTAAAAATACAACATTGAGCCGCTCTAACTCCATTAATATTTTGAAGGAAAGTTTCTTGGTCCTCCCCCCAAGGCTCCATACATTAACATATAAAGTCTTCATTCTGAAACCACTTTTGGGGTTGTCTTTAATTTCTCGAAGGACCCTATTTATTACCCGTTGTATTCCTTGACAGACTTCCCTCGATGTTAATTCTCATGCGCTATTTTAATGGCATATTTTTGACCCACCTTCAAACCACATTCCTTTTTCATATCACATCCCAAACTGCTGAAAAATGTGAGGAATGTACAATACTTTTGGACTGTGGTAAATATGGGTCCCTTACACTCATGGAATAAAGTGAACCCAAGGAGAGAGTATCCGAAACACCAATGGAACAAGAAGGGATCGAACCATTGTCACAAGCTAGCTTCTGAGTAATGGATTGTTCATTTATCATCCTAATGAGTGCCCCATCCTTAGGGGTACCTTCCCCATTCCCAGGAAGTACCTTTCTTATAGGACTGTTAAGAGAAAATTAAGAAATATTGGAGTGTAAAGGAATTTGAGGACCATTTGACTTACCAAAAAATGTAGCTTTAAGTACCCTTTGTGCCACAAATTCTCCATATTTTTCCATTGAGCCTCTGAAATCTCACATTCCTTTAAAATTTGTGCTTCGAGCACTCGAATTGCTCCATGATTCTATGATTCCATGATGAGAGGAATCTTCACATCCCCTATCGACATCTCTGAAGTCTTCTTTGAAGGAGCAACATGCTCTCTTAATAGTGCAACATCCCCTTCCTATGACCGACTAGGTACTTCACCCGTATCTTTTGGGCTTGACTATATCTTCTCTAGGGATGAGATGGGAATTCATGGGAATAAATAATGTCTTTTGGATTTTACAAATTGTTATTATTTTGTTAAGCTCGAACCCCTTGCTCCTTGTCTTCTCCCCTTTTCTTTGAAAAAATCAAGGTGCAATCTTCCAAGACATGACCAACTTTATGACACCGAACACATCGAAAGGGAATGTTTATGTAATCCAATTTTTGAACGTAGTGTTGATCCTCCCACACCAATTTGAGAGTTTCATACAATCCCTAATGAACATCAAACTCCTTTAATATGTGTGCCACCAACTGAGCCATGCTTTTCTTGTAACTATTGTCTGCCACTATGAAATGACCTAGTGAATTCCCGATTTCCTGTATCCCGAGGTGGTATAGAATTCAATAAGAATAATAGGAAGCTTAATCCACACAAGGGTACAAGACTCCACTTCTACCCTATCATCAAATATAGGGTTCCATGGATTAATCACAAGCAGAGTTTTATCCCAAAACCACAGACCCTGAAACATAGACTATGCATCTTCCTTTGTTCTAAATATAAAACCCATCCAACCTTTGGCTACAAAGTGAAGTATAAGATAATATATGACCATCGACACCCATGATTTTTGCATCCATTCATTTAAAGTTGTCATCGAACCCCAATGAATTACAAACTTACAAACTAATGGTTCACACTCCAAGTTTCACTACAAGAAAAAGAGCATTTTAGCCTCACATTAGCACCACTATTTGTAAAGGATTTGGGAAATCCTCAATTTTCAAATAGTGGTGCAAAAGTGATGATATTGTGGGGATACGCAAGTGGTGCTAATATTTATGGTGCAAAAGTGGTGTATGTAAAAAAGTTGATTTTGGTGTTAAATAAATATGTGGCATTCCATGATATATGGTGCAAACCACCAGAATGAATCCTAGGTGGATTGTGATTTTGTGGTGCAAAGCACCAAAATGAATCCTAGGTGGATTGTGATTTTGTGGTACAAAGCACCAAATTTTTTTAATTCTTTTTTAATATACACAAATGTGTATATGGTGCAAAGCACCATAAAATAACAAGTGGTGCTCTGCACCATAAAATAATAAATGATTTAAAAAAATATATAAATCTCTCTTATCACATATATATAATATGTTTTATATTTTTTTTGCATCTTATGTTTATATATATATATAATGTGTCATTTATTTATATATATATATATATATATATATATATATTCACTTATTAACCAGATTAAAAGATATAATACTTGTGATTAAATTGGTTTTATTGACCGATAACTTGTTTATGATGCTTCTGATTTATGGTAGTTTATATAATTGAAAAAAAGTTATTTTAAAATTATGTTAATTAAAAATATAATTAAGTTGTTGACCATTAAAATAAAGTTATTTATTCTGATGGAGATATTAAGGTGGTTGATAGGACATTCCAAGACATCCTTTGTGTATCGTCACTTTCTATAAATATTATTTAAATTTACCACATAACTCACTCCAGTTAAGGGAAATGAGTTGAGTTAACCCCAAATTCTATGGTCATCACTGAGATCATGAATGAAACTGCGGTTGCTGTTGGAAGAGTTGATCAGCCGTCCACGTTGTACCTTTTCTCCAACTTCATTCGAAAATATCCATCTGCAATAATGCAATAATTCTCAGTCATTCTGACAAGGTAAAAGAGCCTCCTCACTTTTATTCAAATCTTGAATAACAGAAATTTTTACATATAATTAAATATCAGTTGTCTATATAAAATTATTAATAACATAAAACATTAATTCACTAATACTTACTAAACTTATATAAAAGTATTAAACTTATATAAATATTTTTCTGTATTTGTTTTACCTTAGCTTGTATATGGGAACCATTAAAATAAAAAATATAAAACATTAAATCATTAATATTTACTAAACTAAACTTATATAAAAAAAAATATGTATTAGTCGTTTTACCTTAGTTTTTTTGCATAGGGAAACCATTAAAATTACTTACAAGTTACAGTTGATCAAAGTAAATAGTACAATTTACAACTAGACACTTTTTACGCTTTTTTTTCTTTTCTGCATAGGGAAACCATTAAAATTACTGTAAACCATTAAAATTACTTACAAGTTACAGTTGATCAAAGTAAATAGTACAATGTACAACTATAGACACTTTTTACGCTTTTTTTTTCACAATGTGAAAGAATTTGAGTCTGAGTTCTTTCTAAAACGACTTTTATTGCCAAAGTCAATTTTTTTTAAAAGGAATTGGTTAAGTAAAATGGATAGGAACCATTTGTCTTCTTCAATGTCAAATGCAACATAATGGAAATACTGCACTAAAGCCTCTCGTATCCTTAAAAGAATCATAAATAAGAAAAACTCATAGTTGAGACTTGTCTAGATCATCAAAGTAAGGGTGATCCACGGCCTCCTTTGCTGAAATCCTCCTTCCTGGATTGTACTCCAACATTTTCTGTAATCCATATTAAACATTGTAAATATCTTAAATCTTTAAGGACAATAAAAATAGGAAGGAAAAAGAAAAAAAACTCATGTTCTTGATAGAAAAAGAAGAACATACACTCAGAAGATCGACGCCGCTAAGCAATAAACTTGGAACTATTGAACCTAGATTCTTAGGCTTTCATTCAGGATAGATATGCCAGTCATTTAGAATTTTTACCCCCTGCCACATTTCTTCAGTTGGGGTTCCAAGCAACCTTTCAATCAGAAAAGGAAATCAGTTTAATTTGCTGTGTGTTTGTGTTTTAATGAGTTATTGCTTAGACAATTTTTGGCATTCACTTTGTAACCATACCTGAAAATACAAAATGGTGTGTTTATTTCCGAATAACCAGGGAAAAGTGGCTTTGTTGTCACCATTTCAGCTAGATAATGAAGACAACAAGTAAAAGAGTCAGATTACCAAAAAAAAAATTAAGATTATAAAAACTTTTTCAAACATTTTATTACTAATGCCACTCACCAAAAATGCATCCAATAGACCAAATATCTACAGCCGTGGAATAGTGGATGGATCCCAACAATAAATCTCGAGCTCTATACCATAAGGCAGCAATCTGCAATTGTAGTTAACAATACGTCAGAACATAAAGGAATGATAAATCAAATGAGTCCTGTTCCATTAGATCAGAAAGATTTTACAGATAAACCTCATGAGTGCAACTCTTAATGAGCACAGTAAACGCTCTTCCAAGACCCAGATCTCCAATTTTAAGTAAACCTTTATTGTTGTCCACGAATAGATTATGTGGCTTTAAATCCTTGAAAAAAACAATCCAGTTGAATACTGATACTAGAGAAAGCATGTACCTATGTTTATCTATGAAATAAGAAATTTGAACTCACACAACCTCATAGTTTCATATGTTTAAATTTATAGCAAATGGTTCATAATGATGTGTTGTGTTACAATATAGTGTATAAACTAACGAAAAATTGAAATGAAAACTATATGAATATATTCACCTATGAAACACTCCATGGTTGTGGAAATGGATTACTCCTTTGCACAGTTGATACATGAAACTATGTAGATGGAAAACCTCATGAAAAAAATCAGAGCCCTTGCTTTGAAAAACTGCTTGCATAATGAAATATTGAGAATGAAAGTACACGCAGACTTAGTGAAAAAGATACCTGAATCATTTCTGGTGGTAGAGTCACAGGATTGAGGCTGTGTCGGTAAGAGTCTATGAATTTCTTCAAATCTGTGTCAAAATACTCAAATACAAGGAAAATATGTCATTTTTCATTCTTGACCACATGCTCCACATAAATCAACCTAAAAATTCCAGTCCAAGTGTTTACTGAACAAAAGGAATAGAATTATATTGTAATTTAACTATGAAAACACATTCCAGCTTAGTAAGGGAATGTTCAAGTAGAAATAATATTTAAATGAAATCTGATTGGTATTAGTTTTCACATTCATAGCATTTGAAATTAGAGATCAAACAGTGTACTTTATGCAAGAAACTGAAACAGAAATAATTGAAACGATGCAAAGTGTGAGATTGAAAGAACTAACCGAGCAACATATGAATCGTTGCAGAGCAACTTGAGAAGCAAGATTTCATGAAGCGAGGAAGCAGGAATACCTTGCTCATGCAAATTAACGCGACACTTCTTGAGAGAAAAAATATGGTCGGTGGTCTTGTCCTTGGCCTTGCACACCTTTACCATACGAACCCTCCCCAATTTTTTCAAGCTTTTCATATTGATCCATGGTGGACTGATCCAATAAATTACAGTTACAGAGATCAGAAACCCTAAAATCTTGTTCATATGAAATTATAAAACTTTATGAAGGAGAAAACTAATAGGTAAAGTGGCCAAAAATAATGGCCATCTCCACAGATACAATATTCGCACATGTAACTCTTAGATTGAGCCCCAAATTTAGAATTTACAATCTTTCAATATTAGCAGATGTAACTCTTAGATTGAGCCCCAAATTTAGAATTTACCATCTTTCATATATGCATAGGTGAATAAAAGCCATGGTATACATTCATACTCATCCCTGCAGGCTATAAAATCAGTGGGTACAAACATTGGAATAATATGAAGTCTGATCCATATTATTTTAAACGAACAAACCAAAATGTCATATCTAAAAAATGAAGGTTTTTTCACGGATTGTCAGAACTGGAATCATGACGGTTAGTTATATTTTTGTTCAGGATTGAAAATGGATAGGTCTAAGTCTCCTGGGAAACTCTTTTTATCGCACTACCTTATATATTATCGACATTTGCCTTTAGTTAAATCAGAAACCTTCACAGATTGGATGACGAGAAAAAAAGTGGCACAAAAAAATTATGATAGTGATCCTGAAATTGAGCATGTATGGATCCATGAAGAGCTGCAAATCCATGACTAATGTTACCCATAAAATTCTAAAAAAACAAAAATTATGATAGTGATCCTGAAATTGAGCATGTATGGCTCCATGAAGAGCTGCAAATCCATGACTAATGTTACCCATAAAATTCTAAAAAAACATTTTAACCTCCTAGATTAACGAATGGAGGCCTACTAGGAAAGACAACTCTAAAAAAGAGAGTTACTCAGTCCTAACGCTTTAATAGTAAAAGTTAAAAAATGGTCTACCGAGCAGAAGTAGTATTCTGTTGAGTTGGACACTATAGGAACACGAACCTTTCTGGATTTCACCCTATCAATTAACGAATGGAAATCTACTATCCGATATAGCTTTTGTCCATCCCTAAAGCCTTTCAATATTGAGTAAATAATTACTCTCAACTTAAAGAACACAGAGCCATATTGAACCGGATTGATTGATCACACTATAGTGGATTTCTATATTATTTCACTTCAGAATGATTAATTATTCCACTCTTTATAGCTGGCTAGCGTTCCCCTATGAATTTCCCATTAAACAACCCCACCAATACTGGGCGTTTATCTTAAGAAAACAAGGCTCAGTATACTCTTTTCCATCCCAATTATTTGTTTTCCTACTTAACGAGCGACTTTATCTATTATAGTTGGTTGGAGAGCTTTGTTTCAAGTCTATTGACAGAACATTTTAGCTGGAAAAAGATGGGGCATGGTGGAGAATGAGGAGGAATATGAAAGAAGAACAAACAATCTATCACAGCCTCCCACAAGACCACCCAGGACCATCAGTTCTCAGAGATTTATGAGCAGGTCCATGCCTAATTAAAAACAAAATTTAAAAAAAAAATGCCTACCAAAACATGGAAGGAAGAAATGGAGAGTAGCCACTTCCTGCCCCACCTGCCCCAATTAAATCTCGGGCCATCGAGCAAGTGTATCCTAAAGTCCAACCAATTTTAACTACTATGAGCTAAGGGTACAAGAGGTGTGGGTAAAGAACTAGGTAATTTCATCCACTGGTGATTGAATACGTAAATTTCAGTGGTGAATCAATTGATGAATGCATCGTTGAGATAGAATTGATGATGTGGTGATTCGAGATTGATTACCTCGATCTTCAAAGACAACCTAATTCTTATATTATGATGCATCCTGATAAGATAGTGCAGATATTGGGCCTTTATCTCTAACAAATGGGCGGTACGCTCTGGTTCTTTATATGTAAATGGAAGGGAAGCAGGGTCTCTATCTACCTTTACTTATGTTGCTACCTATACAGGTAGTACCTCTTCCTGTGGCTTTGTCAATTCTACTTGATAAAATCTCAAGTGAACACAAAGGTTAATTTAAAGCAATTTATTCAAAATAAGGCTCAAGGGCGACTATTTGAAAAATGCTCCATCCAAGTGTGCTCCTTACTAGGCTTAAGGAAATGAATTCTCAAGAGACGAAACTAAAAACAATATAAATCCAAAATATAAAGAAACCCTCAGTAGAAACCTGAAATTGTATTTACAAAATCCCAAAATAGAATGCTGAATTGTATTGACCCAACAGTTGCTCACAAAAATTCCTGTCCCCATTGCTTGTCCAACCAAAAATTCGATCTCCCCACAATATGGCTAGGATTTGAGCACCAGTACATGACTACCTGCATCTACATCACCACCTCTTTAAGGAAAATGGGAGGGTCTAATCCGGGTCCTCCAAATAGATCTCAAGGCAAATGCAGGAAAACTCTTGGAATTGAATAGCGTCCTGTCAACTGAAACGATTCATAAATAACTCTTTTTTGTTTTGCTAGTATTTTTTAACTCCCACATTAGCACTACGTTCCATATGCCATATGGAGAATTTATTTTAAGTCCTTTGTTGCTAGTCATAATTTTTGACATATTATTTTTGGAGTTGAATCAAATGAATATTAAATGGGAGCACAGAGCAAGAGCTGGGAGGATGACCTCTTGTAAAACCCTAACTCAATACATTGTAGAGGAATCATACCTGAAGTACCGCAGCCATATAATTTTCTTTAGTTATCCATTTTCGTGCAAGCAAGGGTACCGACAATGCCATATAAGTTTTGGGTCAGTAATGGAAATAAAAACACGGTAAATAATCAATAAGAAATTTTATTAACAAATTATCATAACTATGACGGAAAACTAGATTAAAGATAAAAGTTGGACTGCATAAGGGAAAGCATTTCTTACCAAGAAGTCTAGAAGGAAGCCGCTGAAAATAGCTATGGGGTTTAAACCTTAAGAGGCAAAATGTTGCTATGTCCCTGTAATATCTATTATACAACACAGAAAATTAGCATTCCATAATCATTCCCTAAAGACCATCAAAAATCAAAGGAGGAAAATCAATGAGGGTTTTCTCTTTATTACCTGTGAGAACAGGGGTAAAAACCCCGAGTCCGCTCGCAGCTTCTAAGAGCAAGGTAAAATACTCCAAGCACCTGTAAAGACCATCAAAATTCAAAAGAGGAAAATCAATAAGGGTTTTCTCTTTATTACCTGTGAGAACAGGGGTAAAAACCCAAAGTCCGTTTGCAGCTTCTAAGAGCAAGGTGAAATACTCCAAGCACCTTCCAGGAGCGAGGGGAAATACGCCAAGCGATTACCATGCTAAAAGCGGAAAAAAAATATTACGAGACTCCAAGCTAGAGTCATGGAAATAACAGTGTTCACACAAAAACTCAAAAAATTCCTGAAAACCAAAACCCTTAATAATCCCGCGAAAATTCATATTGAGGAAAGTGTGGAGACCTCGTGGATGGAGCATGGAGCTATTTCCACGTGGTAGAGTGATGGGATCCCAACCGACCACCATTAAATCATCCCTTCCAAAATTAATGCACCAAGACCAAACGCTCTTAATAACGGTTTAGTGCTATAATAAAGCCATATGATGTAATTATTTATTATAATATGTTATATTATTATTTTACGAATATATTTTGTTTTGCATATTAATATTTGTTTATTATATAGTTTTTATATATTGTTTATTTTTATGGTTTTAGTTATTGTGATTTTAATATTAGTTAAATTGATAAGTTATATATAGTTTTTATTTTATAGTTTTATTGTGTTAATATTAATTGATATTATTTATTATATTAAATTATTGATTATTATTATTATTATTATATATATATTACTATATTTTAATTATTTATTTAATTAGTATATATTATTATTGTATACATTGTTAATGTGTGTATATTATAATGCAGAAAAAATACTTTTATAGTTGTTTTAAAAAATTGAGAGATAGAAATGGATAAGGAGAGAGAGGGGGGAGGGAGAATAGGGGCAGAGAGGGGGCTTACGAGAAGGGAGGGTGGGGGATATAGGAGGGACACATATGTGGGAGAGAGAAACATATAGGGGAAGCGAGGGTTAGGGAGAAAGAAGGGGAAGCACAGAAAGGGAGAGAAAGATAGAAATAGGGATAGGAATAGGGAGAGATAGATAGAAAGGAATAGGGGACAGGGGGAGAGATAAAGGAGTTACTGTGTGTGTGAGAGAGAGAGAGGGGGGTGGGGGTTAGCTAGAGGGGGAGAGAGGGGGGAGGGTGGGATAGGGAAAGAGAGAGAGATATATAGAAAGAGCGATTGGGAGAGGAAGAGAGAGTTAGAAAGGTGGGGAGAGAGAGTGGAATATAGGGGGAAACATAGGGGAAGAGAGTGAGGGGGGGGGAGGGAGAGGGATAAAGAGAGGGGAAAGGGTGGAAGAGGGGGGGTAGCTAGGGAAATGGGAATAATGTGAGAGTGAGAGAGAGAGAGAGAGAGAGATGAGGGGGGAACAAAGAGGAGGGATTAGGGAGAAATAGATAGAAGGATAGAGAGAGAGAGAGAGAGAGGCAATAAGGGGGGAAAAGAGAAAGAGAAAGAGAGAGAGGGGGTGGAATGGGGAGAGAGAGGGGGTGGAATGGGGAGGTATACAGGGAGAGGGGGAAAGAACGAGAGAGTGGGGGGCTAGGAAAGGGAGAGATATATAGAAAGACAGGGGGTCTTAGAGAGAGGATGGAGAGAAGGAAAGAGAAAGGGGAAAAGTGAGGGGGGTTAGAGTTAGAGGGGTGGTGAGGGAAATGGGGACAGAGAGGGGGTGTTAGGGGCAAAGGGGTGGAGAGAGATAGAGGGGAGGATTAGCGAATGAGAGGGAGAGAGAGGGATATAGGAGGGAGACATAGGGGAGAGATAGAGGGGGGGGTTAGGGGGGAAGAGGAGGGTCTATTGAGAGAGAGAGAGAGAGAGAGAGAGAGAGAGAGGGGATAGGGAATGAAAGAGAGAGATATAAAGAGGGATGGGGAGAGGAAACCATAGATAGAAAGAGGGAGAGAGAGGGGGGTTACAGAAAGAGAAAGAGGGGGATATAGGGGGGAAAACATAGGGGAGGGGGAGAGAGAGAGAGAGAGAGAGAGAGAGGGGATAAGGGAGGGAGGGAGACGGGGGTATTTATTTAAAGGGGGGAGAGAGAGAGAGAGAGAGGGGAGGGAGAGAGAAAGGGAAAAAGAGAGGGGTAGAGAGAGAGAGAGAGAGAGGGGAGGGTTAGTTAAGGAAAGGGGAAAATGAAGAGGGGGTAGGGGGTCAAACCTTACCAGAGGAATCAAACCTAGTTCAATGGTGAACAACATGGTACTTAAACTAGTTGAGTTAGCCCTTATGGATACAAGTTCCTTGAGGATTCCATGAGATTTTGCTAAGCATATAAGTATGGATTTTTCTTGTTTGTATGAGACATGTTAATACATAATATTCATACACATTCATACATAATGTTGTGCAATCTTCAAATAACAATGATCAAACTCATTCGAAAGAGCAATGGCATAGCACCAATTTACAAGTACAAAGTAAGTGGGGAACAATATTTCTAATGAATAATTGCCTCCTACAAAGATATAATTTCTTAACATATTCAGGAAAAACAGTCTCATTGTTTTTAACATATTCAGGAAAAACAGTCTCATTACAAAGAGAGGGTTGGATGAACCACTTTCGTTAGCATTTGGCATATAAAAACACAATAAATTAAAACAATAAGACAATATTCATTACCATGTCGAATCCCTCAAGTCCCCGAGACTTGGATACATAGTGCGATGGATACCCTTGCAAAGCAGCACATGTTTCTTTAAGGCATTGTTTATGGTTTGGGATGCCTCAATGGTTTATTTAGGGATAAAGGCATGCTCTTTTCCTTAGAATTTCATTCCCAAGGCAGCAAGAGATATATATTTCTTAAACCCACCTAATTGAATTGACATCCTTAATCATAGACCAATGACACCCTCGAGATCCCATGTGTGGTTGGTGAAGGAAACCATCTTAGCCTTGGATGGATAAAATATTTCTTTAGGGCCCAAGGTTCAGGTCTCTTCCACTGACCATGTCCAAGGCCTCAAGGCCCCAATACCTAGATACAAATCTCATTGGATACCCTTGCAAATTCATGCGTGATGCTTTGAGTCACTATTCATGGTTTCATATTTCTAAATGGTTTATTTAGGGTCAAAGGCATGGTATTATTCTTAAGAGCATCATTCCCAAGGCTCTAAGACACTTACATACTTCTAAAAACTACATAATGGTGTTAATATCCTCAATGATAGGCCAATTATACACTTAAGATGTCATGTGTGGTTGCTTGAGGAGATATTATTATCCTTGGATGTCTAGAAGATTCCGTTAGGGGTATATGTTCAAGTCTCCTCCCTTAACCATGTCCAAGGCCCCAAGACATGGATACATGGTGGAATGGATATCCATGCAAGGTCATGCATGGTGCTCTAGGAATGTTTCATCACTCTAGATGCCCTAATTTTTTATTTATGGTCTAGATGCCCCAATTCTTTCTTTGAGGCCAAAGACATGGTTGTCTTCCCTAAAATACCATTCCCAAGGCCCTAATACATGTAGATACTACTCAAAACCACATAGTGGAAATGACATAATCAATCATATGCCAATGATACCCTCAAGAGACCATGTGTTTTTAGTAGATGCAATCTTATTGGCCTAAGATGGATAGAAGATTCATTTAGAGCTCAAGATTGAGGTCGCCTCCACTAACCATGTGTAAGCCCGCAAGGCCACAAGAGCTATATACATAGTGCCATATATAACCCTCTGAAATAATCAATGGTGCTTTTAGGCAGTGTTCATGGCTCTACATGCATCAACGATTTCTTTAAGGCCAAAAATATGGTATTCTTCCATGGAGCATAATTCTCAAGGGATTAAGACATGTACATACTACTTAACACCACACAATGGTAACAACATCCTCAATCATAGGCCAATTATACAAATTGGGAGGTTGTGTGTCATTGGTGGAGGTAAACGTCTTACCCCTAGATGCCTACAAGATTCTTTAGGGGAAAAGGTTTGGGTATCCTCCACTAACCATGTCGAAGGCCCCAAGGCCACAAGACTTCGATACATAGTTCAATGGATACCCATACAAAGTCATGTATTATGCTTTGAGGAATTATAATTCATGGATTATAATCATGTCCATGTCCAAGGCCCTAGTACCCGTACCTAGCGCTAAAAAACTCCTAATGGCACACATATCTCAATTTGAGGGAAAATATACTATCCGAAAGTATTATACATTGAGACATTATTATTGGCCTTGCATGTTGATCCGAAATGTGGAGTAGGAACTGAAATATGTTGAAGATGCAGACACTGGGTGCACAAGCTAAGAGCGTGGTGGTTGTATGAGTGATGGCATGCGCAACAGAGGGAGTTTAATGTTGCAGCGTGGATGGATGGGGCTGTAGCGTGAATGCAGACTAGGCAAGTGGTAGAAATATGGAAGCATGAAGAGCAAGTTTAATGGCGTGAAGGGAGCTGTGTAGGAGAGCTAGGGAGGTCTGTGCGTGAAGGGGGCATGAATGCAGGGAGGCTGAAATGGGCGTGATGGTAGCATGAATGAAGGTGAGATGTGGAATGATGGGGGTTGTGTGTGAGATATGGAGAGGGTGTAGGTGGGAAGAATAACAACCAGGATGAGGCATGAGCGTTGGGGCGAGTGTGTGCATGTAGGAGTGTGTGGGGCTGCCAAGGAGTGTGGGCGTGAATGCTAGGGTTCGCAGGGGGTAGTGATGAGAGTGAGGCTAGTGTTGCAGGAGGTGGCAGCATATGCCCATATTTCGACTATAAGGACAAATATCCCCTCGATAGGTTAGCTTTGGTGGTTGGAGACATCATTGCTATACCTTTAGGCCTAAAAGTTTTCTATATATCCCAATGCATGAGATTCCTAAACCAACCATGGTTAATGCCTCAACACCTAAACCTAGTGCTCAAAAACTCCTAATGGTGCCCATATCTCCACTTGGTGGCCAAGGATACCCTAAGGAGATCACGTGTGATGTTTCAACATGATGTTATTGTCCCTACCTACCCATATCCCAACTTGGAGGAAAGCGATACTCTCAGGAGATTGAGTGTAATGGTTCAAGGTGTTGTTCTTGAATTAGGCTACCTAGAAGATTGTTTTAGATACTAAGGATTAGGTTCCTCTCTTCTCCATGTCTACGGTCCCATGACCCATCTTTGGTGTTAAAAATATTCTAATGGTGCCATTTTACAACTTAGAGGCCATGTGTTGTAGGTTAACGGTTTATTCATGGCCCTTCAGTTTCAAAGGCTACATCTTAGGACTAAGGTTAATGTTTCATCACTCTATCTTGGTTTAGGCCTTAATATTTACATAGTTCTCAAAATACCATAACGGTTACAATTTGCTCTGTTTAGGGTGAAGGATACCCTTGAGAGGCGATTGTGTTTGTTCAAGGCGTTTCTATGAGCGTTGGAATCACAAAATATTCCTTTAGGGCCTAAGGCCTAGGTTTCCTCCATTCACCATGTTCAAGGCCTTGCGAACAATACCTTGTGCTCAAAAATTCATAATCGTGTCCACATCACCATTTTGAGATCAAATATCCCCTTGAGAGGTCACATGTTTCATAGCTCAAGGAATCATTGTCGAGACTATATTCCATTAATGTGCATTTAGTGTATTAGGATGAGGCATTGTCTGCCAACCACGTCCAATGCCCCGAGACACATACTTGGGCCAAGTATATGATCAACAAGATGATGTGTGGTTGATCAATGCATTGTTATTTAACCTAAATGTATATAAATTTACTTTATGGAATAAGGCCTAGCTTTCCTTCCTTAATCATGTTCTAGCCATGGAGACTCATACCTAGTATCCAAAATGTTCTAATAGCACTTGTATCCACACTTGGAGGTGAGGATAACCTTGAGAGGTATTAGGTTGTTGTTTGAGGTACTTTTTATGGCCATGAGTACCTATAATATTTATTTGGAGTCATATCCCCATGTTTCCTCCCCAAACCATGTCAAATTCCTTGAAATCCACACCTACTACTCAAAATATTCCAATGGCTCCCTTAGCCCCACTCAAAAGAAAATTATACCCTTGAGAGTAGTTGCTATGTTGTAGCTTGAGTTGTTTCTCTAAGCCTTAGATAATTAGCAGCTTCCTTTATGGCCTAAGTTTTAGGTTTTATCCCCCAACCTTGCTTTCATCTTTGATACCCATACATAATGTTGAACAAATTCTTAATGTCATCAAAATCCCACTATTAGGTGAAGGGTATCTTTCAGAGGTCATTTCTGGTGGGTTGAGGTGTTGTTCTTGGCCCTCTATGCATAAAAGTTTCTTTTAGGGCGTAAATAAAATATTTTATGTGTATACCATGTTCATAATCCTCAGAGCCATATCTACTATTCAAATCCTTCTAATGTAATTAATATCCTTACTAAGAGGTGAAATATTCCCCTGATAGATCATGTGTGGTGATTCAAGCGATTGATATGGGCCTTGGGTGTATAGAATGTGCCTTTAGGGCCTAATACCTAAGTTTCCTCCATTTACCATGTCAAAGTCATTGAGACCCATGTTTATTGCTCACTTCCTCCTAATGGAATTGGTATCTCAACTCATATGTCAAGGATACCCTCAAATGGTTTTGTATAGTGATTTGAAGTGTCTTTCTTGACCATATATTCCTAAATAGTTCCTTTAGGATCTAAAGTTCAAGTTTCCTCCCTTGTCCTTGTTTAGGACCCTAAGACCCATACCTAGTCCTTAAAACCTTGCCAATTCCACCCATATCCCTATTCTAAGGCCAAGGATCCCCTGGAGAATTCATGTATTGTGGTTAGAGGTGTCTACATCTCTATTAGTCTTAATCCCTAAATGCATCATTTAGTGCCTAAGGCTTGGTTTCCTCCATTAACCATCTAAATGACTCCTAGTCCCATCTGTACCTATCAAAATTTCATAATATGATATTGATATCCACACACATAGGCTAAGAATACCCTCACAAATCCATGTATAGTGGTTTCAGATGCTTTTATTGTCCATATATGTTTATAATATTATTATAAGACTTAATGTAGAAGTTTACTCCCTCAACTATGTGTAGGGTCCTGAGACCCTACATAATGCTCAAATCTTCCTAATGGAACTAATACCCATCAAACAATTTGATAATTAATTATTACTATTAATAAAAAATTTATCATTCAAACAAAATTAAATTTCAAGTTCAAAACAATTGTTTTATATATGGCGAGAAGCTTGTTATTAAAAACATTTATTTGCTTGAATAAAATAAAAAATAAATCACTGAAGTGGGTTCTTTAGAAAAATAATTACTTGTTACTAGTGAATTTGAAATTTATTTGTAAGTGTCACTCTGGCAAAGGTCTTAAAACCACCTTATTGTACTTATCAAAGTATCATACATCGCTTCTCTAATTAACACATATTATGATGTGGCATGCCATTTCCAATAAAATTAACAAATACTATCACCACTTTAACACAATATAATGTAAGTGGTGCTAATATCCCCATATTAACACCATATAATATAAGTGCGGCTAACTTGTGATAAAGATGGATTTCAGCTAGTGATTAAAAACCTAATAATGATACTAATGTCCATTAACAAATTTAATAAGCTCAACATAAAAAAATTAAATTGAATAATCAAATTTCAATTTAAATAAATTTTATTACTACTTTATAATGTTAATAATTAAAAATTGGTTATTTTTATTGTTTGCCAAAATTAAGAGTGCTAAGTATTTATTTTTTAAATAGTATTAAAAATGAATAATTGAATTGAATTGAAAGAGTGAATTTATAAATATTGTAAAAATAAGAAATTGAATTTGTGGGATTGTGGTGCAAAAACTCATAAGTTAGTCTTGATCATTGATTTGAATGAAAAAAATTAAAATTATTATTTTAATTAAATTATTTACAAAATAGTTATTTGTAAAATAGTTGTGTTTATGGTGAAAATCCTCATACAAACATCCTACATGTCCATGTCCATGTGACAAATAATTACTAGCACCACTTTATGGTACTTTCCAACATGGCATTACTCTTAATATACATGAGTAAAAATATAATTTCCAATAAACATTAAGAGCATTTTAACACCAAAAAATATATGTGGTGCTAATACCACCACCTTAACACCACAAAATGTAAGTGGTGTTACTACCACCACCTTAACACCACAAAATTGTGAGTGGTGCTAATAGCACCACTTTAACACCATAAACTCTAAGTGGTGCTAACTTGTGGTGCTAAAAGATGGATTTTCTTGTTGTGTTTGAAATTTAGTTGACACTTACATCTTAGCCAACCACTAAAAAAACCCCACCACCTTTGGGCTTAATCGTCTTCCTCTTCTTGCACCCCTTTAATCTTTCAGAATCCTTTACATAATATCCGTGGAGCTCTCCTATGGAAATATTTCGGCCAACACCTCAGGGATTGAGACAGGGGTAATACCTAGAAGAATATCATGACTACACAAAGACATTGAGTGAGAGGAAGCTACATGAATTAATTCGTTACACCTACCAAGTGCCATTTGTTCACCTGGATTTGCCAAGTCAACATCCTTGGAAATGACCACCTAATTTGAAATTAAATCGTGGCAATCCATCACACCACGAAGATTTGAGAGAATAGTAGAACCATTAATCTTATACCTTTCAGAACTAACATTTGGAATGATCACAAGGCTATCCACGTGACCCACTCACACCACTATCCGTTGTTTCATACTATGGGTGTCCATTCGTAGGAGGGGTCGAAAATATCCTATCCTCTTACACGTCGTACTCATTTTAATCCATGAGAGGCACAAAAATTGTCCATCTGGACACAAAACTTTGACACCACCTTAACCAATGAAGAAAGGCACCGAGGAAAATCAAGCACCAACTAAAACTGACTGTAGGAAAAAATCTGATCCCATTGTTGAGGTGATCCCTCCAAGCAAAATAGAAGATACAAGACGGACCGATCGATTTGATTGCATCCATTGACTCAAAATAAATAGGGACTTGATCCTCAAGATAATCCCATCGGGCCTCCTCGAGCAGGGGAAGGTAGAACCGTCCCATTCCCATCCGTTCACAATGGATGGTCTTGATAGACACTTTTTCTGCCTCTGTGAAATAAACCGTATCCTTGGATCCACTGAATCTAGCGGGTCAGAACTGACCTCGGAAAAAGTCTGACCGACCAACATATCAACAAATATTTTTGCATGCAAGTAAGTGGAAGTAAACTCCATCCTTAGCTCCTCCTTAGCTCAGATGGCACCAGAAATTTCCGTTGCGCACCCATTGGGAAGAAATACTACCGTTTGATTGAACTGCAATGTACAACATCTAGAGCTCCCAAGCCTCGTACTTCTAGGAACCTTCAATTAGACTGAAAAAATTGGAGGAGGATTCAAAAACATAATTTAAACACATAAAAATTTGGATTTTACCAATAAAATAGAAAGGAAATAGACAAATAACTTGTTATAAATAACAACCTACTTCAAGTAGGCATCCACAATATTGTTGGAAATATCAATGAAAAATCTATGTACACAACAATGATCCAAGAACATATGAATGCGTAGTTAGGCACATGTGCATAATATTGGGTGACATATGCACATGTCAATTATATATGGAGCTTTCATATGCTTAAGCAAGATTCAGGTGTGTTAAAGTGCATGTGTTAACGTGGCATGGCATTGGGTGTCAAACACGTTATGTTGATGAAGATCAAACCATTGGAGCAATTATAGCATAATGTTATTTTGAGGTTTATCATTCGAGTCAAAGTTGATTGTGGGATCTTATTTAGCCAATGTAATTATCCTTGAGTAGGAAGCCCAAGGATTGATGAATGATTTATGGAGTATAATCAATCAAATAATAAACAAATGACCCCCCAACCACTTCTATATTAGGTGTTACCTTACTTATCATGTGCATTGAATGCATTAGAAAGGATGAGAACCTATATAATGTTTGTGGAACCTATTGCATTGATGTGTGAAAGATCAATTTATTAAGTGAAATATTTGTATCTTGTGAGCCTTATGATGTGAGAGAATATTGTAGAAGCATAGTGAGCCATTAAGCCATGAGTTGTTGTTGTTCAAGTACCTTTTTGTTGTATAGTGCGAGGTTCAATCCACCGAAGGTTGATCTATAATTCTATGTAACTCTATTACACCGATTGTGGTTTTAATGCTAACAAAGTTAGCTTTTTTGTTGAATTGTTGAGAATTAAGTTGTATGATTTGTTTCTCTTATTGTTTGTTTTTTTAATTAATCTGAAATAGTTTTAAGTTGTTTGTTAGCATTGAAACTTGTAGTAACAAGTTGCAAAGTGTTGTGTTAATTTTTTTTGGACATTGTTCATTAGGAGATGTTGTGTGTTAATGTGATCAATATTCTTTGCAAAAGGAGCATATTGTGTCATATTGACTAATATACATGGATTCTAGGGTTCCCTTAAAACTAGAGTAGCATTAGAGTTGATAAAGATTGAGAGTGTTAACAAGAGTGTACAATTCATGGTAAGCCTTTCCCTTGAAAGTTTGGTATGCAAGTGAACAATTGTAAGTGTGCCATATCTTTCTCACATGCAAGTATCAAAGTTGTTGTTGCTTTGACCCTGTACATCTATAATCTCACATGATACTTGAGTTGTGTTCAATTTTGATAGTGGTTGTTTGAGTTTAGAAATCCCTGCACACTTTCCCAAAAGAACAACTGCTGAGTTAAAGTTGGATATAGCTCTCTTAGATAGTTTTCGAAAGTTAGACAAGAGGATACAGAATGCAGTGCAAAGATCAATCACGAAATGTGAATATATCTATCAAGCCATATAACAACCTTTCATAAATTTCATCGTCCACCCCCTAAGGCTATTGATGAGTTGACACCCAAAGAACAACGTATAACAGAATTGAGAAATGATCTAGATGAGGATATGACTTACATCAAAAGGCTGGGCATGCTCATTGCAGAGGATATTCAGTAGCATATTGGATAAGCAACTCTAAATTATTACCTTCTGGGAGAAAGTCATAATGCCACAGAAAAGGGATTGATCAATATGGTCAAAGAGCTTTCCACACATGAAATAGCCTTAAAGTTATTAGAGCCTCAACAATTGAATGCAATATCTTATGAGAGTGATCTCTGGGATAATTACATTCAAATTCAAGAGAATATTCCATCCAATTGATGTAATTTGTAATTTCTTATTTACTTTGGTTATTTTTTGGTGTAACCACAAAAAGACAAAACTCTGGAAACCAAAAGTTAGGATGGAATGTGAAGTGATCAGTCACATAAAGACAATTTTTTGTAAAGATAAATAGGATAGAAAAGAATAGAAGAGGGTTTTTGGTTTGTGCAATAGTGAACTAGTACCATTTGGTATGAGAACTACTTTTCAGCTAATGAGAAAGAGCTAATTTGCTGGGTGAAGGCCTACATGGAGTTTTGCATGGAATTTTATGAATGAATGTGCATAATTATTTCTTCCTTTATTCATCTATATGCTGTAAAATATTTCTTGTTCTATTAGATTATTCTAATGGTATGTGAATGATTTTTCCGGTTATAATTATAAAATTCAACTTTTTGTGTAAAATTGAGTAATGAATGAAGCTAATGTTGTACCAGAGCTATCTTTGTGTAATTATTTTTACAGCGATTATTAATACTTTTCTTTCAATAGTTAACTGTTGATGTTGTGATAAAAATCTCAGTCATTACTCATACTTTAATTTGGTTCCTTGCAAGGATATATTAAAATAGTTAGTTTAAAGTTATGTATGTTGATAGAGTATTCTTAGTTGACTAATAAGGTAGAGGTCGTAAGATGATAGGTAAGAACCTGCGCATCACTTGTGAGGCTTCTACTTATCGGTCAAATTTATCTTAGTTAGAATTATGCATGGTTATAATTAGGGCATTTGCATTTGCATCCTTAAATAATAAAATTTAAGCGGTTATAATTTAGATGAGCTCATGGATGAGCTATTTGGAGCAAAGTTCTTTTCCAAAATTGATCTTAGATCTGGTTACCATTAGATTCGAATGAAGGAATAAGATGTGTAGAAAACTGCTTTCAGATGTCACTATGGTCATTTCGAATTTCTTCTTATGCCTTTTGGTTTGACCAATGCTCCAACAACCTTCCAATCATGCATGAACAAAATATTTTGCAAGTAGCTCCGTAAGTTTGTTTTGGTTTTCTTTGATGATATTTTAATTTAGAGTAAGACATGGGAGGAACATTTGCACCATTTAGAAGTTGTATTGAAAATATTACATGAACAATCTTTGTTTGCTAAGATATCCAAGTGTGAGTTTGGGTTGACAGAAATTTTGTATCTTGGGCACATCATTGGGCAAGATGGGGTAAAGGTCCACTTGGATAAAATAAAGGCTATTCTTGAATGGCCATCACCCAAGAACATCACTGAATTGAGAGACTTTATTGGGATCTGGACTTACTATAGGAAGTTTGTGAAGGGGTTTTCCAAACTAACTGCTCCCCTTACCGATTTGACCAAGAAGGATGCTTTCAAATGGGATGAAGAGGCTGAAAAGGCTTTCCAAAGAATGAAAGAGGTAATGAGTAATTGTCCAGTACTTGCATTACCATATTTTTCTAAACCATTTGTTTTGGAATGTGATGCATCGGGGGAAGGCATAGGGGCGGTCCAAAAGCAAAATCAACACCCCATAGCTTTTGAGAGCAGAAAATTGCAGCCACATGAGAGGCTCTACTCCATATATGACAAGGAAATGTTATCCATCATGCATTCCTTAGCCAATTTTAGACAATATCTGGTGGGGAACAAGTTTGTGGTCAAAACTGATCATAACAGTTTAAAGCATTTACTTACACAAAAATATCTCAATGAAAGGCAACAAAAATGGGTAAGTAAGGTTCAAGCTTTTGATTTTGACATTGAATATGTAAAGGGGAAGAATAATATTGTAGCAGATGCATTGTCTATGAGACCTTCATTTTCCCTTATGGACATTTCAAAAGATTGGAAAGATGTGTTAATAGTAGAGTATGCCAAAGATAGATTTGCTTGTGAATTATTAGATGGGGTCAAGGGAGATGATAGGTACAAGATATTGAAAGGCCTAATCTACTATAAAGACTGAATATACTTAGTTCATGGTTCGAACTTAAATCACAAGATCTTGAAGGAAGCTCATGATTCCCCTTTAGCAGGCCATCCTGGTTTCTTTAAAACATATAGGAAGTTAAGAAAAAGGTTCTCTTGGAAAGGGTTGAAGGAATATGTTTTAAAGTATGTGAATGAATGCAAGATGTGTTAGCAAAACAAAGTTGAACACACCCATCCTGCTGGTCTCTTACAACCATTTCCTATTCCAGAACAAAAGTGGGAAAGCATCTCCATGGATTTCATCACAGGTTTTCCCAAGGATTTTGGTCAGGATTGTATTTATGTTGTGGTGTATAGACTCACAAAATTTGCTCATTTCTTTCTTATTACATCATCTTTTATTGCTGCACAAGTAGTTGATCTATTCTTTAGAGATATTTTCAGATTGCATGGACTTCCCAAAAACATTTTGAGTGACAGAAATAACAGATTTATGAGTGCTTTTTGGCAAGAACTCTTCAAATTGGTGGGAAATCAATTGAATCCTAGCACAAGATATCATCCTCAAAATGATTTCCAAATAGAAAGGGTGAACCAATGGTTGGAGGGGTACTTGAGAAACTATGTTGGTGAGCAGCAAAATGCATGGGTTAAATGGCTACATTTGGGTGAGTTTTGCTACAATACTACTTTCCATATGTCCATTGGCATGTCTCCTTTCAAAGAACTTTATGGTTATGAAGCACTCACCTTTGTTTATCACATTTTTGGTGATAGTAGAGCTCCACAATCTAAATATTGGGTTGAGGAAAGTCAAGATATTTTGAAGCTTTTAAAAGACAATTTGTAGGTTGCCCAAAAAAAAAAAAAAAAAAAAAAAAACAGTATGTGGATCAACACAGGAAGGAAATAACTTTTCAAGTGAATGATTTGGTTTATTTGAGGCTGAAACCATATAAGAAAACCACCTTAAAAGGTAAAGGATCATAAAATATTAAACCAAGGTTCTATGGTCCATATAAGATAATTCGAAAGGTTGGGGAGGTAGCTTATGAGATAGAACTTCCGAAAGGTAGAAAAATCCACAATGTGTTTCATGTTTCATGCCTTAAGAAGGCTATTGGTCAACAAATTTCTATTTCAGAAACACTTCCTCCATTAGACGATGAAGGACAACTCATACTCATTCCAGAAATTTTTTTGAAAACAAGAGAAAGAAAATTGAGGAGCAAAACCATAAGAGAATATTTGGTACAATGAAAAGATTTTCCAAGTGAGGATGCCACATGGGAAGAGGAACAAATTTTGCAACATCCTAATTTGGAATTGCTTGAGGGTAAGCAATATTGGGTGGGGAGGACTGTAATGTCCCCATCCAAATAAATCACATGAAGGGAAATTTCCACCAATCTACTAGTTCCCTAGGTTGGGGTGGAAACATGTGACTTGGAATAAGGGAGCTATAAGACCCCAAATTGACATTAGATTGATAAATATACATTAAAGGGGATAAATAAATAAGAAGATGAAGAAAATAAGGCGGCACTTGGTCACGAGGGTGCATAGGTGGTGTGGGACCCACACAAGGCAAGATTCTCCATGCCACATGGAAACCTATTCTCGCCCATTCGAATCCAAGGTGGATTCTAAAGTTATTGGGTGATTTGGAGAGGCATTATTCATGGCATGAATCAAGGTGGGTCGAATTAGAGTTGAAGAGTAACTCCCATGGAAGAGAAAGAGGCATCTTAGAGGTAATGTGGCACTTGGAACTAGATTCCCTAACCTCTATGACAACAATGATGAAGATTCTATGAAAATTATGACAAAGATCAAACCTGATTGCTGACATATGACCTATACGACATGTCAGGGATAAAATATCCTCCAAGAGGGCGCATAAGGGGAGTTATGGCAGCCAATATTCCCCCATTCGAATTGATGGAAGAGGAAGTGTTGGACAAGTGGCACTCATGGGAATCTTTCCCTAATTTGAGTTGGGATGAAGCTCTTGGAGGGAATTGGAGACATGGAGGCCTTGGGAGGTTAATAAAATATAAGAATATAGAAGGAGACCAACTTTTGATCATTTTATCATTTGGAAAAATTTGAAGAGCTTAGCTAGTCCTTGCATGGTGGATGTTTATCCTCCTTGCCTTAGAACCAATTTCGAGTGTGCAAGATTCCCAAGCTAGTTGGTTGATGCAGAGGCCATTTAGAAATCTCAACAGAGATTCATGGATATGTTTTGATGCAGTTTCAAACCCCAAATGAGTTCGAGTTCATCTTCAATCATTCTTCTCTATGCCTATTCTACTATCTTTCTCTCAATGTCATGTAAATGTGCAAGGGCGCACTTCTTGTTGCATATAGTTAGTGGAGGATTTTTATTTCGACTTCATGGACATGTTAGTTGATGAATATCTATTTAATAATCATATCATAAGAGCCACAGCTAGAAACCCCATGTATTTCAAGTGATATTTCCAATCAAGAAAGAGATTCGAGCCATTTTCCCCATAGCATTTGCAAAGTGAATTTGGAATGATGTTGTACCTGTTTTGTATCAGAGTTTGTTGAGATATTTATCCATGTTATGAGATGTATATGAATTTAATTTGATTTTCCAAATGATGTTTTCAGACCCCTGAAGTGTTACTATGGTTTATGATTAAATTTGAGACTCCTTGTCCACCATTTTCACCATAGACTATAGAAGCTATTGTTCATTGGGTTACTTATTTGACCCTAATACAAAATATAATGTTGTAAAAATATTGTAATTAATGTCCTCTAAAAGATCCAAGTCCCATACCAAGAATTAGTGAAGTTCGTACATTTTTTGGAAAAGCATTTAATGGAAGACCTAGGGGGTATTTCCACTTCTCAAATTAACTAGTCTTGTCCTTAAACTTATTTCCTTGCAAATTGTAGACCATGGATGGGTATATCCATTTTTTGGGTGTCTAATAGATGTGTTAATGTGTCCTATTCCCCATCAAGACCCTCCTCTCCAAATTCGAAAGCATTTGGAAGTGTTTGGAACCAGTTGTAAACTACAACCCTAGAGTCAAAACAAGGTGAACCCAAGCATTTTCCTTTGGAGGGATATAACATATCTAGACAATTAAGGAAAGAAAGTGTTGTCAGGAGGACCTGACCGATGTAGTACCTAGAAGAATAAAGGAAATTCATAAATGAACACCTATGTATTTGGCATATAGTATTGCAGTAGATTATTTGTGCATGAAATGACTATTTATAATTATGTATTTGGCATATAGTATTGCATTAGATTATTTGTGCATGAAATGTTTATTTGTAATTATATATTTGATGAATAGTATTGCATTAGATTATGTGTGCATGAAATGATTATTTGTAATTTAATAATTAGGAATAATTAAATATGGAGCAAATGATAGACTAGGAGTCATTAACTAGTCAACTCCACCTACACCCACTGAAATAGAGATTGGAATTCTAGCATCAGGGGACATCTAGGAATAAAATGTGGGGAGTATGTGTAGTCTCATGAGAGAGTGACACATGGCTGGGTGAATATTTGTATTAAATGATTTTGCATAAAAGAGTATTTTTGCAAGAGGTGACATGTGTCGCAAAGGATATTTCTACTTAAGCAAGAGGTAAGGAAGGGAAAGGGGATGGCTCCCTAACGCTGGATGACTGCCGGAATGGAGAATGAGTTCTGATTGTGCTTTATATTGTGATTTTGGATAAGGATTTTGGTGAGGGGGAGATCACTCCTGAATCCTTGCTAGTGTGTATCATCTACGACCCCGAAGGATCGGGGGTGGTTATGCGATTGATTGCATAAGCCTATGGTTAGGCGGAGAAGCTAAAGATTGCTTCGCCTATGGTTAAACGAGCTTTTACTTGTGGATGTCAACCGAAGACCTAGTCGGCACTTGGAAAAGCTGGGTTGGACTGAAGACGACGACCTCTCCTTCAGCAGTGGATTCGACCTACAGTAACAAGTTCTGTGTTTTGTGTTTACTTGTTAGTTCAAATCTCAGATTTATTTAATTTTAATATTGATTATGCATTGTTAATGGTTTATATTATGTTCTTAAGCCTTAGAAAATATTTTTAAGTAGGACCACGAAAGTGGGGTCACTACATCTTGGCTCTTTATCTCAACACTTGCAAAATGTGATTTTTGAAAACCTATTACTCATCTATATATTTAAGCTTATCACAAGTGGACAATTGTATTTCCATATGAAATTCCCATTTTTTGCACATCGGACATGATGAGAGCGTCGTGATATTTATTTATGAAAATGTTCTTTGTCACACTGCTCAATAATTAGGACGTTCGGCATGTCGCACATTGAAAAATTTCTTTCACGCGACACTATGCATGCACGAAATACTTCTGGCTTTTGATACATCCCGCTAGTGATATTTGTGTTCACTGCAGTATGCCACATATCCTCACTCTTCATTGCATGTCATGTGTTTTTGGTCCCTCCATAGAACGTATGCACTACTCAATAGTTTGGACAAGTGACATGTCGCACATTGAAAAATTTCTTGTGCACGACACTAATTTGGCACAAAATACTTTCGTCTTCCAATACATTATACTAGTTCTATTCTTGCCTAGTTAACCCCTGTGTCACACGTCCTGATTCTTCATTGTGTGCAATCTATCGCTAGTCCTACCCTTTCAATACCTATGACAAATTGGTTGAACCAAATATTCATGGATTGCAACATATTATGCCCACAATGATGTGTCACACATCCTCACTTTTTGTTGCTCACAATTATTATTGCGACACAAAGCAATCGCCACACATCATTGCCTACATCCACTTCTCTACACTGTGACACAACACACATATGATATTTATACCACCATGACACTCATGGCCTTCTCTTCATGCCTCGTGCACAATACATTCATATAGTCAAACTTTCTATTTGCATTGGTCAAGGACTTGCAGCACTGTTGTTATTTCTCTTATTTTTTATAATTTTTAAGGACATGATTCCTACAATGTTGGGGCATTGCTCAATATTCTTATACAATATATTTTTTCTTTCCATGGTTAAACATTTCAAGATTATTTTATATAATATATTCCAATTTATTTTTTACTAAAGGGATTTGATTCACATTAATGATAAGGTAGCACCCCTTGTCACATTTGCATTAGTTTAGGGGGACACACTCAGGTTATAGTGTAGGTATGGGACACACTCAGTATGGCTACACGAGTGGTTTTTGTGCATGCACAATAGCATTAGATTATGTAGGTTCATAAGCCTATAATATCATTATAATAAGGACATGGGGATTCATGAAAATATACAGTTGCATAACTTCGTATATTGAATTAAGTTAATCTTTAAATTAATTATAAGAGGGGGTTAATGGGGGATGTGGAACGAAATAATAAATATTACCTATTATTCTAATTAGGGAAGTTTTGCATGGGGATTTTTTCATGTGGACATGTGTCCAATTGGGGAAAGCTTGGGAAAGCTTAAAAAGGAGGAAATGAGAGGGGGAATTGGTCTTTTCCTTCATTTTCCTCCTCTCTTGCTCTTAGGCGTAGGAGAGGGGATTTGAAGGCTAAGGAATGATTTTGATGATGAGAGTGGTTCATGGCTTGGAATTTCCGAGTGAGGGCTCGGGGGCTCTCAATCTATGACTGGGAGGTTGGTTGGGAGGAGAGTCATCCCCCACCCGTGGTTTTCTATGTTGGTCTAATGATGGTCTACTTTGTCTACATCATCAAAGAGGTACATCTATAAGTTGGTCCTTTTGGTTACATGTACGCATCATTTTCCTTCCACCCAGTTTACTATCATGATTGAGATTATTTTTATAATGGTAAATATTAATTGTGTGGGATAAAATATTGTTTTTAGTTTTATTAAATATTGAATCAGTGTTTGGGTGTTGCAAATAATGATGATGATGTAATGGTTATGATTCTTTGACACTAACATGGTTTGTAAGATAAATAAATGTAAGTAACTTTTATATTTAAACATGGTGAAAATGAAGTATCAAGGTCAGTATGATTTTTGTAAGCTAGAATGCCTTTGAAATGTATTTGATTTTTTTGGGAGATGGAATGTTTATGGTTAATATTAGCAAGGTACTTGTTCCACCAAAATTGCACGAGCATGTCATGAGAGAGACTTGAACCTTGGTGTGGGATACAACAATACCCTTCAAAGCATTCACAGATAATGAAGTTGTGAAATTGGGTAAAGTTATGTCCAATATTATTAAGGTAGAATGTTAAAATGAAATTATGCTCAACTTCAACCTTCTTTGTATAAAAAATATTACATATTGGCTTATTCCAATTAATTTTTAAGTTAGACAAGTATGGGCATTTTTACTACTCAAATGATTGGTTTTACTATGGATATTATAATTATCAGTACTTCAAACAATATTCATTTTATTCTTTCAACTTTAATATATTGGAAAAAATAGTTTTAATATTCTAAATTATAAATATTTTTCAACTTCTATTTATTGAAATTCTTATTTTAAGTTAAAAATATTATATATATATATATATATATATTGATTGTAATACTCGGTTGTTAATCCCTAGACTTATTATTATTTTTGTTTGTTAATATGACTATGGACTTTGGCATTATTATTGTTGTTGTTGTTAAATTAAATAAACAACTAGCTCAACAGATACAAATAAAAGAGTATGGGAGGCCATGGAATCCACAGTGTGAGGGGGAATGAGGACACTCCTAGAACTTTAGAACTTGTTTTTATTCATCGTAGTTCATAATTGCACCTTGGTGACTTTTAGAGTTGTTGGTCACCCAAATATTGTACAATAGACCCTACTTTTGATTATTTTGGCCTATGGAGTTACTATTGCACCTTATTCATTCCATAGTGGGCCCCCCTTGCTTAATGTTCCCTTCTTGGATGAAAGTTACTCTTTTGTGGGCCCCACTTGCACTAAGGCACCCTATCCCTAGATTCTAGGAGTTGTAAGCTAGATTTTAGATTCCACCTCCTTGATTTTTACCTCCACCTCCAAAAGTGCACCCTTACTCTCCAAATCTAGCTGGATTTCCCTATTTTTGTGCTTATAGGTCATTTATGATCCTATTGGACCTGCTCTTTCACCCCTCATAACTAGTGCGCCCTCCTTATGCTCCACTCCTTGGTTTTTGGTAACTCCTCCTCATGGTGCTAATATGGGAAAGGGAATATCCTAACTAAGCCACCACTCCACTAATTCGAGTTAAGCCTCCATGATGAAACCTAACCTTACCTTTCTCTAATTCAAGTTGATTTCCTTGGGTTAGATTTTTCCTCCTTGTGCTAAAATTCATGTGCTCTTTGCTTGTTGAATCTAGTCTTTAGCTTTGGATCACTTGACCTATGCCATCCCATTATGTTGTGAGTGTTGACAGTATTGGGACTGTGTTGGGCCTTAGTGTTTATTGTGGGATCTTATCAGAGATTTAGTCTAGTTGGATGACGTCCTTGCTTCCTTGAGTTCACTCTACTAGTCCAGGTTCTCACATAGGAAGCCAGGAAATGGGATGGTGATATCTTGAGGGATGAGTTAGGTGAAGGGAATCACATCCCATAGGTAGTGGAGACGGACAAAAAAGTAGTAGTGGGAAGTATTGTGGTTTCTCGGAAGAGGAGTTCCGAGAGTTGCTAGACTGAGTGTGCCTCTACAATTGGATCCATGGCCTCAACTCAGGGGTGGATTGTTCTAGTGAAATTCCACTTGACTGTGTCTATGGCTTTGTGGAAATTTTTCCTGTTGGAACCATTTTCCCTTTTTAAAGATAAGTATTTGTTCATATGTTTATTCATGTTATTTTATTATGTGTATGTTCTCATGGAGGATGATTTGTATTGTGTTTATGTTCATGGATTGTATGCTAGGAATTGCATGCAGGATTGATGGACTCATACATTATAAATCCAGATTGCTATGAACCTTCTCTTCCATCCTTTCTCTTCTTTCTTATGATTTGAATGGTTGTAGGTGGAATCCATCCTTTATCTTCTTTCTTATGATTCGAATGATTGTAGGTGGCAGCCATGCGATTCGATGTATTATGCATTTAGATGGTTGTAAATAACAACCATAAAAATATGTGGTATTAGTTATGGATGGTTGTAGTTAACAACCATAGATCTGATTTGTATTAGTGATTGATGACTGGAGGGAGGGAATCTATAAAGTCTAATTTTTACTAGTAAAATATGGTTGTAGGGGATAGCCACGGGATTTGATTTTGAAGGTTGTAGATGGTAGCATGTGTCTCTGTTTTTTCCATGGTTGTGTGGATTGTACATGGTATCCTATGGATGTGTCCTTAATGTTGTTATTACTTACTAGTAAACCAATCAACACACTCATAATAGAACTAATATCCTCATATCGATATACAAGTGGATGCTAACAATAACAATTAATTATTTACAATCATGTTTTCAATAATATTACAATCCAATAATCACTATCAAGTACATGGGATAATTGTATGTTTTTAATCATTATATGGTTATAAGAGATACCAATTATTGTTCCTTATGCATGTACAATCAATGTTTACTATTACAACATAATTGCATTCAATGGTATGCACACTGGGGAATGTTAGGATTGAGTTTCATGTTTTTCATTTTAAAATGGGTAAAAAATATAATTTATTGGTTGTATGGTTTGTTGGCCTAACCTTAGATCCCCTTAATCCGTTGTGCTATACTGGTCTTAGCCCTCTTCCCTAGGATTCCTAGTGCCTCTAGCCTTAGTTGGGTCAGGGACATTACATATATAAACGAGAAATGTAGAGAATAAAACTAAGTTAAAATTAAATGAGAGTTAATATAGGTAATGTTTGATAATAAGTTTACATCCTTTGAAAAAAATATTAAAAAATAGATAGATAATAAAATAATAGAGCTTGCATAAATGTAGATTAGAATACAAAAAATGGAAAATCAAAGTCAATTAATGAAACAACTAGCTCTAGAAGGAATACTAGGTGTTGGCATTCTTTAGTGAAAAAAACCACTAACTCTAGAAGGAGTTGTTGATAGTATAAAATTTTAAAATGAGGAATAAAATTAAACAACTAAAAGAAAAGAAAAATAACAAATTGTCCCTATATAGGTTGGAAGGTAAATTGGATATCAAAGTCATCAAACAAGAAACAAGAAATGAGTATGCCTATAGAATTAGACCATGAGCATAAAAAATACCTTAAACCTCATAATTTTTTGTCTATAAGAGGAGAAAGAAGACGACATACTAGCACTAGTTAGAGAAGAACTACAAAATAAATTATAACTGTATTAAAGTAAGCTTTTTTGTGACCATAAATATTATATACTCAAAACTATGAAAGATAAAAAATATTTATAAATGAAGATCTCATTATAGAAAATCAAATTAAATTAAGGAAGAAAGTTCAACATGTAAAAGAAATAAAAAATAAAAGAAAATGTACAATAATTATAAATAAAAAAATTATTGTTAAAAATATATGTAGTGTCCCTTTTCAATAAATTTGCTAAAATTGGAAAAATTGCACTTTTTGGCCAGTTCGACCCTTAGACTAGTAATGACTCAAATGCTTCCAAATTGCTCTAGATGATTCCAAATTGGTTCTGAATGTGTTTGGAAGGTATTAAGACATACAAATGAGGCTGATGTATGCTTGGAAACTCTCAAAATACTTCTGCAACATTCAATTACAATCAGGGAAAGATAGGGCAATTTACTAGTCAAATCGAGGTTCAAATCCCCCAAGGGTAGTGGTCAAAGATGGATCTCCAAATGTTGTACAAACTTCCCAAATTTCAGAACAGAGACATGGTACTGTTAAAGGACTTAAATGGGCTCCCAAATATATCATCAATAAGTTTCTATAGGCTTCTTCAACTGCCATAAATCAGAGGTTTGTGGACATGTCTTCACATAGGGGGAAATGCTAGTAAACTTCACCACTTGCTATGAAATTCGAGATTTATGCTCCAAGGGATTATTAAATGTATATGAAACTTATTCCATACATTAATGAATCTACATACATCATAAAAATCACATATATGAACTGATATAGGTCGAAATAAAACAACTTCAAGCTTTCATAACAAGATGTAGGGAAAATGGCACCATTTTTGCATTGTTTGGTATTTTTACATAGTTCCACTTGGTATTTCGACCTGAGAGTCTTATGAGAATTAAAAACAGAGTATATATATCAGAATACAAATAAATGGAGCCACAAGATCTCCCCCAAAGAAGAACAACATCTCACAAAGTGCGCACTTCCTCGAAGAGCCAACATATGAAGAGAAAAGTGAGAAAGCTGTGGAAGCAGGTTGAGGATGAGAATGTCACTAGCTTCCCTGGAGATTCAACCTTCAACAAATGACTCCATTGTAGATCCAAATGAAAGGTCTGAATGGCCTCTCCAATTTCCAATTAGGATGGGAATCTTTCACCCTCAAAATTGGTACTAAGGCAAGTAGAGTAAACACTCCACAAACATGGACAAGCTATGCTCTCCAATATGCAAAATGAGAAATGATGAAAATCCACTCTCCTTATTTGTTCTTGAATTTTATAAACTTCCAAAGACCTCAGCTCAAATTCCATCCATGAGATTCATTCCAACTCAAATAAGGAAGAGATTCCAATGTATGCCACTTGTCCCTCCATTCCTAGCCTCCTCCTACACTCAATTCGAATGGGTGACTCTTTGGATGACCTAAATCCCTTGTGCGCCATCTTGGAGGCTACTTTATCCCTGACATGTCATCTATGTCAGATGTTAGCAATCAGGTCTGATTTGTGTCATAAGTGTCATAGGATCTTCATTATTGTTGTCATAGAAGCTAGGGAATCTAGCCCAAGTGTCTCAATATCTCTCAAATGCCTCTTCATCTTCCATGGGAGTTACTCTTCCACTCCAATTCAACCTTCATTGATTCATTGCAATTATATTGACCTCCCAAATCCCCAAGAACATTAGACTCCACCTTGGATTTGAATGGGTGAGAATAGGATGCCGTGTAGCATGAGGAATCTAGCTTTGTGTGGGTCCCACACCACCAATGTGTCTCCATGACCAAGTGCCACCTTATTTTCCTATCATAAATATTTATTTAACCCCTTTTAATATATTTATGTCAATCTAATGTCCATTTGGGGTTTATTATCTCCCTTATTCAAAATCCCAATGTTTCCACCCCAACCTACGAAACTAGTAGATTGGTGGAATTTTCTCTTTTGAGATTTATTTGAATGGGAACATTACAGTCCTCCCCACCCAATATTGCTTGTCCTTAAGCAATTTCGAACATGGATTTTGAAGAACCTGCTTCCTTTCCAAAACTTTGCTTCCAAAACTTTCTTTTCCAAAAAACATTGAAACCAATGAGACTAAAAATTATTCCAGGGTCCCATTGCTTGTATTGCACTCCAACAATTAGGAGTGCTCTCCAACCCATACCATCAAGCAAGGGAATTCTCGGATCCCATTTCCTTGTATGCATTCTTCCAATCATCATAAGTACAAAATATAGATCATCAAAGTACATCTAATAAAAATGTACATCAAGTAGGTGCCTCATCAAATAATCATGAAGATGCTTATACCTCCAAGCAAGTAGACCACCATTTTCCAAGTGCATACAAGCATCAAGTGACCAATCAAATATGCTCCAATGACATAGGTGAGGATCCCATGTCATATAATGTTGCTTCAAAAGGATGTAAGATGCATCAAAACAATCATCCATGTGTCCTTTCATCCAAGAAGTGAATGAAGAACCTCCACTAAAATTTGAACCAAGTAGGGAGTAAAGAAAATAATGAGCCTTCAAGGGGCTCACATAAGTACCATTTATGCATCCATGGATATGTGTATCATCAATAAATAACAAAGGATGTTGCTTCCAATGTAAATAATAAGGTTCTTTATTCATGTCATCATCAAAAGGAGAGATAGGATTTTCATACTCCTCAGGTGGCACCATTAGAAAAAAACCTTTCACCCAATTTTCATCCCCAATTGATGTGGTTGAAAAAGAAGTAGGGGGTGCGAAATTATGAACCAAACTTAACTATTTGAAACTCTTACAAATCGAAATATTTAATTCATCTTATCCATAATTGGTTGGTCCGACTATTGTGATATCATGTGCCTCCTCCAAGGCTTTGCAACTCTCTCCATGAGGCAACTCATAATCCCTCTGAACAAAGATAAGTTCTTGTCTTTATTCTTGTTTGAGTGTAGAATATTCAAGCACCTTCATATCAACATGTACCTCATGTTCCACCATTACATGAGGTTCCTCCTTTGTGACATAAATTCTTTCATCCATTGCCTTCTTTTCCTCGAAAGGAGAACCACTGCTCCCTCCTATTGCCAATTTGCTTACAAATTGACTAGCCAACAATTCCAACCCTTGCATTAGCTATTTTTTCATGTCTTCAAAGAATGGTTTCAGGAATTTTATAAACTCCTCATTCTCTTCTAAGTTTCCTTTCTCATCCTTACTCATGGTTACCAAAGAATGCACTTCTTCTCCTACTTCTTCCCTTTCACCAAAAGTAATTTCAGTTTCAGTTTGTAAGGGTGGGGGCTCATTTATTTGACTTCTTGTACTCATGAATTTTCATCCACATCAGGTGCAAGGACCATGCTCTGATACCACTTGTAGTGTCCCTTTTTCATAAATTTGGTAAAATTGGAAAAATTGCACTTTTTGGCCAATTCGACCCTTAGACTAGTAATGACTCAAATGCTTCCAAATTGCTCCGAATGATTCCAAATTGGTTCTGAATGTGTTTGGAAGGTATTAATACATAAAAATGAGGCTGATGGATTCTTGGAAACTCTCAAAATACTTTTTCAACATTCAATTACAATCAGGTAAAGATAGGGCAATTTACTAGTTAAATCGAGGTTCAAATCCCCCAAGGGTAGTGGTCAAAGATGGATATCCAAATGCTGTACGAACTTCCCCAATTTCAAAACAGAGACATGGTACTATTAAAGGACTTCAATGGGATCCCAAATACATCATCAATCAGTTTCTAAAGGCTTCTGCAACTCCCATAAATTAGAGGTTTGTGGACATGTCTTCACATAGGGGGAAATGCTAGTAAACTTCACCACTTGCTATGAAATTCAAGATTTATGCTCCAAGGGATTATGAAATGTATATGAACTTCTTACAGACATTAATGACTCTCCATAAATCATAAAAATCACATATATGAACTGATACAAGTCGAAATAAAACAACTTCAAGCTTTCATAACAAGATGTAGGGAAAATGGCACCATTTATGCATTATTTGGTATTTTTACATAGTTCCACTTGGTATTTCTACCTGAGAGTCTTATGAGAATTAAAAATAGAGTATATATATCATAATACAAATAAATGGGGCCACAATATCTCCCCCAAAGAGAACAACATCTCATAAAGTGCACCCTTCCTCCAAGAGCCAAAATATGAAGAGAAAAGTGAGAAAGGTGTGGAAGCAAGTTGAGGATGAGAATGTCACTAGCTGCCTTGTAGCTTCAACCTGAAACAAATGAATCCATTGTAGCTCCAAATGAAACATCTGAATGGACTCTCCAATTTCCAATTAGGATGGGAATCTTTTACCCTCGAAATTGGTACTAAGGCAAGTGGAGTAAACACTCCACAAGCATGGACAAGCTATGCTCTCCAATATGCAAAATGAGAAATGATAAAAATCCACACTCCTTCTTTGTTATTGACTTTTATAAACTTCTAAAGACCTCCTTAGCTCGAATTCCATCCATGAGATTCATTCCAACTCAAATTAGGAAGAGATTCCAATGTATGCCACTTGTCCCTCCATTCCCAGCCTCCTCCTTCACTCAATTCGAATGGGTGACTCTTTGGCTGCCCTAACTCCCTTGTGCGCCCTCTTGGAGGCTATTTTTAGCCCTGACATGTCATCTATGTTAGATGTCAGCAATGAGGTCTTATTTGTGTCATAGGTGTCATAACATCTTCATCATTGTTGTCATAGAAGCTAGGGAATCTAGCTCAAGTGTCTCAATATCTCTCAAATGCCTCTTCCTCTTCCATGGGAGTTACTCTTACACTCCAATCGACCTTCATTGAGTCATGCCAAATATATTGACCTCCCAACTCCCCAAGAACATTAAACTCCACCTTGGATTCAAATGGGTGAGAATAGGATGCCATGTGGCATGAAGAATCTAGCTTTGTGTGGGTCCCACACCACCAATGTGTCTCCATGACCAAGTGCCACCTTATTTTCCTATCATAAATATTTATTTAACCCCTTTTAATATATTTATGTCAATCTAATGTCCATTTGGGATTTATTAGCTCCCTTATTCAAAATCTCAATGTTTCCACCCCAACTTATGAAACTAATAGATTAGTGGAATTTTCTCTTTTGAAATTTATTTAAATGAGAACGTTACAATATATACCTACAATATATACCAAAAATATATAAATAAATAAAAATTTGAGACACACCTTATTGTTCTTTGGAAATGTCATGATCTCCCATAAAGTAACAATGCCATATTAAGTTAGATTCCTAATTAAATTAAATTAAAAATATATTTGAAATGATTACACATAATAATTTTTTTCAACAACATAAATATAAGATACTCATAAAATAAAATATAATGAATTCTAAACTTTAACACAGTTTAAACTTATTTGAATGATTCATTAGTAATGAATTTTAGACTTTAACATAAATATAAGATACTCATAAAATAAAATATAATGAATTCGAAACTTTAACACAGTTTAAACTTATTTGAATGATTCATTAGTAATGAATTTTAGACTTTAACATAGTTTAAACTTATGTGAATGAGTTGACTAATGTTCTTTCAACTTATATGATTCAAGGTACATATTAAAATGTATATTCATTGTATTCCATAAGTCCAACCTTTATTAATTAAATCAAGAACCAACACATATTTTTATGGCGTCACCATTATATAAATTTATAATACTCTATAAGGAAATTCATATTTTTATAATTTTGAATATAGGTTTGACTTTTTAATATTAGTAATAAATTAAGCATTTTATATTGGAAAGTATTTTATAAATATTTTAAATTTACAATCTTTATATTATATATTTAAAAAGATTTTAGAGTAGTTTTAATTATGAACACTTAATTTATAACATTATTATGATTAATTATGAGTTTTCATTTCTAATTTAAAATTTGACAAATAAATATTTGAATTTAAGTAATGTTATTTGAATTGTAAGGGATAATGTCATTTTCTAAAATGTAATTGGTTATTTCAAAATTGATTTTGATAACACATTTTTTGTTTTGAGATTCATTTTTCTCCTCAAAATATAAAGTTTACAACATAGAAGGATTTGTCTTATGGTTGGTATGAAATAAGAGATCATATAACAAAGGAATTGGAGGCATAGCTTCTTACATAAAGAAAAAAAATATCTTCATATTAAGCTTCATAAAAAAAATCATTTCAATCAATACATGTGGATAGACATTTCATACATTAATCCTAAAACGAATTATATATCAATATGTTATTTGTGCCTATTGATCCTACCTTTTATAAGAAAAACAATTTAGATAAAAATTGTCCTTACAATGGTTTCGAATATGATGAGGGAAAATTTTAAGAATCCATAATTTTCTCAAATTGTAGAAACCTTGGCGAATCTTAATAATTCTTAAATTTGAAACCATAAAATGTTTGTCGATTTTTAAGTAAAAATATTGAAATTTCTAAGGAATTTATATAGTGTTTGGATAATTTTGGCTTAGTGCAAAACAATTATCCCATGGAAATTGGGCGAATCATCTTTGAAAAGAAGGCAAATTGGTGAATCATTTTTTGGAAAAAAAAGGTCGAAAATAGCCCATGGGCTAAATTTCGCCCCTAAAATTTTCCTTGAATATAATATTTAGAAATGAAGGCGATATCCTCTTGCTAGGTGACTTTAATGTAGAACAACAACTAACCAAGGTATTATTGTAAGAAAATGATTCTAGCTCTAACCCGCTATGGTTAGATGAGGACCTTACTTTAGTTAGCATATACAAAATAAGCTCTAAAGACTTGGCCATGATTCTTTGGAGTTCTCAAGATCTAATAATTGGCAATGGTTTAATAAAATTGCGAAAATCCAACCAAATGACTTGTATCCATGGGCTTGGCATCAGTTTCATAGGTCATTTGATATTCCATATTCAACAAAATAGTAAATTTTGACATATTAAACTACCATGAGTCAATCTTAAATAATATACCTTTAACCCTAACTCTAAACTTTGCCTTGCACGAAATCCCCATAGAAGAAAATTCTTATACCCAAAAGCACTTAAATTTGAAATAAATAAAGCTGATATTTTTCTAAAGGATTTAAATAATGAATTAAATCTCCCATAAAATAAGAACAATATTTAAGACCTCTATGATAGTTTTTCAACCCTCTTCAACTCCATTAACAATTTCTTTATCAAGGTATCATGTATAATGGAAAATGTAATAACCAACCCTTGGTATGATAAAGAGTGTAAAATTGTTAGAAGATCCATGAAGGATTCTTCGAACAAGTCCTTAAAATCTAACAAGATAAATACATATAAAATTGTAATTAAAAGAAAAAAGCGTACTATATCAATAGAAGGCAATAGAAGCTTTTACATCTCTTTAATATAGATCCTAATAAATTATGGAGACAAATTATTTCTCATAAAACTCAAGAAAACAATATGATACCTTAACATAAATAAAAGCACTTAACCTTTGACATAAATAAAGCTAATATTTTTCTAAAGGATTTAAATAATGAATTAAATCTCCTATAAAATAGGAACAATATTTAAGAACTTTATGATAATTTTTCAACCCTCTTCAACTCCATTAACAATTTCTCTATCAAGGCATCATGTATAATGGAAAATATAATAACCAACCCTTGATATGATAAAGAGTGTAAAATTGCTAGAATATTCATGAAGGATTCTTCGAACAAGTCCTTAAAATCTAACAAGATAAATACATACAAAATTGTAATTAAAAGAAAAAATCGTACTATATCAATAGAAGGAAATAGAAGCTCTTACATCTCTTTAAGATAGATCCTAAGAAATTATGGAGGCAAATGATTTCTCATAAAACTCAAGAAAACAATATGACTTGAAATATTTCAATTCTTACCTTAAAAATCTCTATGAATTTCCTGATGCCATAGACAACATTTAAACTCTGTTTACATAAGAAGATTTTTTCCTTAAATGACATAGAGTTTGGGGTTAAGTATCTTGCAAAAGGGAAATCTAAGAACTTCTAAGGCTATGAAGTTGAAATCATTAAAATTGGATGGCCTATCATTATCCCTCACATTCACAAGCTCTTCAATCTAGCAGTGCAGTAGACTTTCCATAAATCATAGATATAGAGCCTCGTGGTTCCTATTTTTAAACCACCCTCTATTTATATAATCATTATGATTAACCCTCTTTTAGCCAAGTTATATGGAATTATTATGAAAAATAAGATCAACATATGGCTAGAAAGCCAAGGAAAAAAAACTAAATGATAGAATAGATTTTGAAACGAATATAATTTGTTTACTGAAGGAATACCCAATGTAAACAGGACAAGTAATCTGTGAACAAAGAAATGTATATGATAAATAAGAGATATGAGATATATTTTTACAGTAAAATTGGGACCCAAATAAATAGGTCTACTTGTCTCTTTTCACATGAAAGGACATGTCTTTTAATTAACTTAAATAATTTCTAATTTCTAATTTTATTATTATTATTATATTGTATATGTACATTGTCTCCCCCTTAGAAATGCTTTGTCCTCAAAGCATTATTATGAAAGACTTTATTCTTTGTTCTTTCTCGTGAAGTCTTCTCATGATCTTCTATGCTGGTAGCTTCAACACTTGATGAAACAATATGATTTGTTCTTTTAAACAATGAGTAATTTAATGTTGCATCATTTTTGAAGTGGTCCATCCAAAATCTACCTTCATTGGAATTGTTTGTTGATCGATTGTTCGGACGTCTCATTTTAGGATTCCATAGAAGTTGTCGACTTCGTCTTCATAAATTTTCAATGTGGTAGTTAGTTTGTCTGTAAGAATAATACTATTTATTTTGCTCACTACTTTGTCATTGATCATAATGACTCTTTGGATGATGATAAGGTATTCGAGTCGCTTGTGGAGTGTTTGTAGAAACTTCAACTTTTTGTGCTTCTGGTGATTTATGGGTTGATAATAATTTGATTGAGTGTGTATTTTTTCCTCTTTCCACAATTTGGACTTCTATTTATGAGGGTTTGTCTAGCTTCTCATATTTTAACTTTTTTATTTGTTCAATCAAACCCTCGTTAAGATTTTTTAAATGAGAATTTTCTTATCTTTTTTTTATAGGTTCTTGTTGAACTCTTTTTTCGATATTTGCTTTTTTTTGTTTAGTTTCTCGTGTGTTTCCTGTAATGACGTATTATCATTCTTTAGCTTCTTAATTTGCATAAGTAAGCTTTGATTATGTTGCCATAAATGTAAAAGTTCTTCGTCATTTTCTGGCTTTCTGACTTTGTCTTTAAGGTTTTGGTTTTCTGACGGGTCTTCTTTTAATATTTTGATTTTCTCAAGTAACCTCTTATTAAGATTTCTTAGGTTAGAAGCTTCCTGATCTTTTTTAGATAATTTCTTTTCCGGACCTTGATTTTCTTGTTCTATTTTTTTTTATCTTGCTTTTTGTCTTTTGACTTCCTCATTTTTGCGAGTAGATTTTGATTGTGATTTTTTAAACATGATAGTTCTTCATCCTTTTATGATAACTTCTTCTCAAGGTCTAGGTTAGCTTGTTCTAATTTTGATTTTGAAGTTTTTGGCGAGATATTTCTTTAATTTTGTCATATTTTTGTTTCTCGATTTTTAGCTCCTCAATTTGTGCAATGAATTCCTTAATACACCCTTTCAGTTAGAGATTATCTTTCTCTTTTAACTCATTAAAATAATTATGCTTCTCAATCTCAAATTGTAATTGTGTGTTGGTTGCTTTATAATGTTCTAACTCGCCCAATGTTACTATTGCAACTGCATTTATGAATCTACAATTGCTATAGTTTGTGATTTTTGGTTCCATAATATACTTATTCATTGCTTCGTCTTCGAATATTATTATTTTTTCCTTCAATTAATAAAAAAACTTTCTCTAAAATAATTAATTTAACTTCAACACCTTTTTAATTGACTTTTAATATAATCAATTTTTATAAAACTCTTTTATAGTATACTCCTTAATAATCTAATTTAATATTATATTATTTACTTTATATATATATAAAGTATACTCTTTAATATAAATATTTGATGTAGTATCAATGTACGAGTAATGCTTTTGATAATATGGATTTAAAGTTATTTTAGATTTTGAATATATTATTTAATATCTTAACTTCGACATGTGCTAAATAAAGAATTTTTCGCTTAATAATTTGCATCTTTATAATTGGTGTATATATGCTTCTATGTTTTTTATTACCTTTCACAAATACTTTGTTGATTTTTCCAACACGGGTTGGAAAATAAAACCACGTGTTGTTTTTATAAAACCGTGTGTCAATTGAATTTTGAGTTGTGAATGACCAAGGTTCAAGGTCAAAGACCGCAAACAAAAGAAATTGTAGTCAAAGACCATAAACAAAAGAAATTATAGTCAAAGACCAATTTACCAAAGAAACTCTGAAATTTATATGGCCAGAGGCTAATAGCTAAAGGTTGGATTAGACTTACTCTAATACCAATGAAACAAATATAATTTGTTTATTGAAGGAATACCCAATGTAAATAGGAGAAGTAATCCATGAACAAATAAATGTATATGATAAATAAGAGATATGAGATATATTTTTACAATACAATTGCGATTGATACCTAAATAAATAGGTCTACTTGTGCCTTTTCACATGAAAAGACATGTCTTTTAATTAAATTAAAAAAATTCTAATTTTTAATTATTATTTATCTTTTTTATTGTAATGATTATTATTATTTAATATTTATATATTTTATCAATTACAGATTTAGTAGCTATCTTTCAATTGTGGACCTCCTTGTTATGCATAGGATCATTCCAGAGGAGTGTCATAATAATAAACCAATATCATGTGTTGCCTGGTTGACTTTAGAAAATATTTTTACATATTACCTAAAACTAACGTTTGGAATATATTAGAAGAGTTAAAAGTTTCTTTCGAGTTGAAAGTTGTTGCAATAAGGTTTTATGAGAACGTTATTGCCAAGTTTAGGAATATTAAGGGTTGGATGAAAGATATTAAGTGTAATATAGGATTTAACCAAGGTTGTCCCCTATCCCCTACCCATTTTGGCATATGCATCGACAAGTTAAAGGGTTGTTTAAAAGAAGTATGTTGTGTTGACACAACTTTATTTAGAATAATATTCATCCTTCTTCTTTATGTTGATGATATTTTTCTTAAGATGAGGTGTTTTCGTGATCTCAACAAGTAACTAAGACTTCTCAAAAATTTATACTCTAGTATAGGTATGGTCGTTAATATTGACAAAAAATGTTATGATTATCAAATCCAAAAATATCACTTACGCTAATTTTTTGTGTGACACAATTTGGAGGAAGTGACTTCATACAAATATATTGGAATAAAGCTTCATCACAAGCTTAACTAGAACTATAGCATTGAGAAAAAGGATAAATGGAGGGTGGAAATTTTATTTCAACCTTGAAAGCAGTTGTAAATCAAGGGATGGATTTAGTTTTGGCGTAAAAAAAAACTCTTCCTTAAGAATCTCGACAATCTGGATATCCTATATCGTTGTGAAGTTTGGGGCTGCAACATCTCTACAGAAACGTGGAGAAAGATCAAGAAAATCTAGAAGCATATTATAACTTATAATCTTAAAATTAAAGGTAATACATTATATATCATATCTTCCCCATAGAAGGGAGTCTTCCCCATTGAGAGCATGGCTATGACTAGGTACCTAATGTACAAGAACAAGATCATAGCCATGGTCATGACAAAGGTCATGATCATCATAACCCTACCATCATTAATAAAAATGAATTCATAACTTTTTATAGTATTAATTTTAAAAGATGTTAATAAATGTTTATGTTATATATATATATGAAATTCTTCATCATTATGATCATCATCTTAGAAAAACAAAATTAAGCCATTAAATTTATTTATTTATTTTATTAAAAAACAATATATAGAATCAACACATTTTAATAAATAAGTACAGAAAGTGTATTCCATATAAGAGATATAAACATCCACATGAATACAAATGAGGAAGTCATCATGGGAATATAAGAGAGGAAGGAACCTGATCATCGCTGGTGGTCATTATCGCTATCACCATCATCATCATTACCATTATCATGAATAAAAACCATTCATATCTTTATAAAATTAATTTTAAAAATATCTAATAAATTGTTATGTTATATAATTAAATTCATCTTCACCGCTTAAATATTTTTATATATTAAATTTATTATCTTCTATATCATTTTATAAAAATATTCAATAATTTTTTGATCATATATATATTATTATTTCATAAATAATAATTATTTTTCTTTTTTTCTTTATCATTTTTTATGTTTTATATACTACATCATCATTGCATCATATTTTTCAATAGGAAAAAAACAACAACATGGTTCTTGCTATTCCAAGGAATTAAAGAAAACATATGTCTTACAATCTCATATATCATCTTCCAGAACTGAAGATGTCTATCATGAGTATCATGCCATATAATCATAGTGTCAAAGTTTCATGTCCCTTCCCTAGTGGCCTTGGTCAAGACTTGGATCCTCCCATCCCTAGGGGGTCTAGGAAAAATAATTAAAAGAAGAATAATTAATAGGGGTAAATTTTGGCACAAGGACTATAATAATTATTAAATTTTAATATTTTGAGTTTTAAATTATCTTTTATAATAAATTCCTTATCATTATTAATTAAAATTTTGGAAAGCATTTGATGATGACATGGCTAGGACGGCGCATAAGGTCAAGGTGGACCTCACCTACCCAAGTGGAGAAGATAGAAATATCAAAGAGTCAGCTAAAAGCAAGGTGGTAGCATAAGAAAGTGGAAACTGGAAAAAGCAAGGAAAAAAACAGGCAAAAGCACAAAGCAATAAAGTTTAAAAGAAGGAAAGTGCAGAAAGAAACCAGTTTGGAAAAGCAGACAACATTTAGAAAAGCTAAGTAGGGCACACTTGCTAATTCCAGTGAAAAGACACAAAGTAGGCAAGTTTTGCAAAGAAATATAATTGCTAATTCTCTCAAGGAATGCGCCCTTCATCTCTCACACGTGTGGATGAACTGTTGATGAATCTACCTCAGCTATAAAATGAAGCTAGGGTGCACTACTCACATATTTTGGTTAATTCATTTTTGTCTTGAGAGCTCTTGCTACTCAAAGTTTAGAGATGTGCCTCTACCATTGATTGGGAGATGAACCCCAATGTCTTTCATGTCCAGTTTGTCCATGATCAGATACAAAGCCATGGAATGTTGATCTACAAGTCTACAACATCCCAATATTGAAGAATATTAAGCTTCTAGAGATTGATCATCAGTCAGAGTGCTATTGGAGAGAGTATTGGAAGAATTCATCAGAAAGAGGTGTTCCATTCTAGTGAAGGAACCTAGTTCAGTTCAGAAGGTCCAGTGCGCCCATTGTCTATAGCCAAAAGCTCTATATTCGTCCTCCTATCAGATCCAGTGCAGAATTCTATCTCCTTCTAATGTTCTCAAGCTTATTCTCTCAATATTGTAAGATTCTCTAGCATTGGAGATTCACTGAAGGATTGAATGTAATAATCTCTCTATTCTCTGCTCAAGACCTATGATTTCGACCTTCTTTTTTTCAATTAATTAATATCAGAACCCTTATATACTTTAGAAGTGAAGTTGTAATCCTCTAAGGCCATTTGGAACAATCTTTTCAAAGACTAGCTCATTATGCACTTTTATTTAACTAGTCTTACCATTTATGAAATTCACAAATAAGCATGAGTCATTTTTATGATATAAGGGTCATTTGAGGATCCTGAGACACTAATGAAGCTATCTCAACCCTTTTCCTGAGGATTCTAATATTCCTAAGCCTGTTTGGAAGAGCTTGGAAATCCACTAGTTGAGCAGTCCTAATTAGCGCCCTTGACTCTTTTGCTCCCAAACACCCCTAGATCCTCCCAAATTCTTGGAATATTTTGACCACTTCCTGATTAGAGTGATAAGGAATGATATCCACCATTCAGTTTCATTCAGGTGTAAACACTGAGTTTAGTTTTCATATGTTGGTGTGCCCAGGAAGCATTGGAGTAGACTTCAGCCTGACTGATGTTCGAAACATAAATGGCCCCAGTAATTTGTGCATAGGACTCAAAGTTGGTCTTGTTCTTGACATGTTTTGTTGCTGCACACATCCCCATACATATGGAAAAACATTAATATCCCAAATCCTTAATCCTGGAGTCATTTAATTGTGCCTTTGACCAGTTCTTTTCTAACTAGTTTTGTAACTAGTTTTTTGCTTGTCAAAGTTGTGTTGTAAAGTTGTAATTTTTGCATAATAAAAACTCCAAATCAGTCTAGGTATATTATAGTGGTATCAGATCATGGTCCTTTGAAACTACTCTTGAAAAATTATGATGAGTCATAAGGTAGTTCCATTCCCCAAAGGAAAGAACCCTAAAGAACCTCCTGCTGAAGAAGAGGTAGAATCTAATGGAGGAAAAATGCAAGGAGGAAGAGATATGTCTGACTTAGATGAGAAGGAAGAGTTCAAAATCTTTTTTCAAAGTATGTTAAAAGGGCTGCATGACATATCTCAGAACATCATTCAACCTGGGCAAGACACCAGCGAATTCTTGGCTAAGCAACTAGGACATAAAGATGGAGAAGGGAGCAGCAGTGGCTCTCAAAATGAAGAAAGGAAGGTCCCTGGTGGATCTATCTTTCCTAATACTGGGCCCCATAATAGGCCTAATGAGTTCAAATAGGAATTCAAGGATCAGTCTTGACAGACCATGCCTAATTTCCTTGAGGAACACAAGGAGGATCATGAAGTACTGATTGAATCAATGGCTTCCTGGGAGGAGCAATATGTAGAATACCAAACCTTGAGTGAAGAATGAAGAAGGGAATTTCCTTTCAAGGATTTAGGTGAAGAACAGTATAAAAATCATCCAAGAGGAGGTCATAGGCTTCCAACACACAATTATGAGCTGAGAAATGTCATTGGTAAGATCCAATTACCCTTCTTTGATGGATCCTCTAAGTGTACTGCAAGCTCCTGGGTGCAGAAGCTAGACACTTATTTTCAATTAAATCCCATGGATGAGAGGGATGCCATCAGAATGGCAGCTTTGCATTTTGAAGGAGAGGAAAATGACTGGTGGTTCCATGGCATGAGATCCTTGAGCCATGATCAAGTGACTTCCTATGAATATTTCACTAAGAGACTAGTGGATACGTTTGATAAAAGAGACCCTGAAATATCTTTCAGGGAGTTGGCACATGTGAAGCAAACTAGAACTCCTGAAGCTTACATCTCAGAGTTCCAAAATATTGCAGTGATGGTCAATGGAATCTCTGAGGTTCTCCTTATCCTCTTGTTCACGGAAGAATTAGCAGATCCATTGAGAGGGTTGGTAAAGGCATACCAACCAGCCACTTTACAAGAGGCAGTGAGCAGAACAAGGGATCTGCAAGATGCCATCCCAAAAATAAGGTATCCTCCAAAGGTTAATGTGCTTGAAAAATTTCAGAATCAAAGACCACCTTTCAGTAATGTGGTTTCCTCGAACAAGAAGGAATACTCATATAGAGATCGGGATGAGTTAAGAAGGAAAAAGCTTTGTTTTTCTTGTCAGGAACCTTGGGTTCTGGGCCACAAATGTGCTAAGGTGAAAGCACATTGCATTGAGGTATTTTCAGAAAGTGAGGAAGAAGAAGTGGAAGAAGAGGCACCAGTATATGATGGTTATGAAACAACAGTAGAAGAACAACCCCCGCATCCAGAAAGCAAAACTACAGTGTTAAGTGGAGTTCCCTGCTTCCATACCATGAGATTCAAAGGGGTTATGCGAGGACAAAAAGTATCAGTTTTGGTCAATGGGGGTGCCACCCACAATTTTATTGATGCAGCCATGGTAGAGAGGAGAAAGCTAGGAGAAAGCTACAAATAGAAAAATTTTGAGGTTTCATTGTCATCATTGTGGGCAACAACATTATGGAGTGTAACCGATGGATCCCAAAATTGCAAGTGACTCTTGGAGATCATGTTGTGACTAATAGATTTTATGTTGTCAATGTGGCTGATACTAATGTGGTATTGGGAGTGTAATGTTTGTACTCCATTGGGGAGCATTTAGTGAATTACCAACTACCTCAAATGAGCTTCAAAGATGTTGAAGGGAAGCAAGTAGTTTTGAAGGGTGTCAAGACCTTCCCAAAACAAGTGATTTCTGCAAATAGTATGAGGTCGGTATTGAGGCATGGTGATATTGAGTGGGATTTTGAATGTTTCATTACCATTCAAGATACTTCCATAGATGTAGCACACAATCCGGAGGACATCCAAAGGATACTACACAAACACAAGAAAGTGTTTGAATATATTCCACATGGCAGGCCTCCTGACAGAGGTACTGAACATTGGATTGAGCTGGACGCTAGCACACTTCTTATCAAAATCCATCCTTATAAGCACCCCAAAAGATTCAAGGATGATATTGAGAAGACCATCAAAGAGCTGCTTGAGATGGGATTCATAAGACCAAGCTCAAGTCCCTTTGCATCATCAGTGGTCCTAGTCAAAAAGAAGGATGGAACAATGTGCATGTGCATTGACTATAGGGCCTTGAACAAGAAGACCATCAAAAACAGATATCCTATCCAAAGGATTGATGAATTGGTGGATGAGATGCATGGAGCCAAATAATTTTCTAAGATTGTTCTCCGCTCTGGATACCACCAAATCGGGATGAAGGATATTGAAGACATCCAGAAAACTACTTTCCGGTGCCATTATGGGCATTTTGAGTTTCTTGTCATTTCTTTTGGCTTGACCAAGCACCGGCTACTTTCCAATCCTACATGAAGAAAATTTTCAGTAAAAAACTACGTAAGTATGTTCTTGTGTTATTTGATGATATTCTGATTTACAGTAGGACATGGGAAGAACGCTTGCATCACTTGGACAATGTCTTGACAATCCTGTTAGAACAATCTTTTTATGACAAATTGTCCTAGTGTGAGTTTGGATTGACCGAGATCCTCTATCTGGGTCATATCATTGGGAAAGAAGGATTCAAGGTGAATATGGATAATATCAAGGCCATACCTGAATGTCCAAGCCCAAATAACATCACTCCCTTAAGGGGATTCATTGGTTTCTGCACCTACTATCGGAAATTTGTGAAAGGATTTTCTAAGCTAACATCTCCTTTGACAGATCTCACTAAGAAGGGGGCCTTTTGTTGGTTAGAGGAGGCTGAAAAATATTTCAACAGAATGAAGGAAGTCATGAGCAGTTTCCATGTACTTGCACTTCCTGATTTCACTTAGCCCTTCATATTGGAATGTGATGCTTCGAGAGAAGGCATTGGAGCAGTTTTGATGCAGAATAAGCATCCCATTTCCTATGAGAGCAGAAATTTGTAGCCACATGAGAGGCATTATTCAATTTATGAAAAAGATATGTTGGCCATCATGCATGCCTTGGAAAAATTCAGACAGTACCTAGTAGGAGGAAAGTTCATAGTCAAGACTGATCACAACAGTTTGATACGTTTCTTGACCCAAAGAGAGTTGAATGATAGACAACAGAAATGGGTAAGTAAGGTTCAGTCTTATGAATTTGACACAGAATACAAAAAGGGTAAGATGAATGTGGTAGTTGATGCCCTCTCTAGGAAACCTGCTTTTTCTTTGCTGCAAGTCCCAACTGATTGGAAAGTCCAACTAGCTATGGAATACTCTAAGAACCAGTTTGCTTGTGAAGTTTTGGATAGGTTGATTCAGGGTGATGCATACCAAGTCCTCAATGATGTCATATATTACAAAGACATAATTTTTCTAGTGCTTGGATCAAAATTAAAATAAAATATTTTGGTGGTTTCCCACAATGCACCAGTAGCAGGCCACCCTGGATTCCTAAAAAATTACCGGAAGGTGAGAGAGGGTTTCACTTGGAAGGGCCTCAAAAATGATGTGTTAAGGCATGTAAGGGAGTGTACTGCATGCCAATAGAATAAAGTTGAGCATACTCATCCTGGAGGTCTCCTACAACCCCTACCAATTCCAAAACAGAAATGGGAAAGTGTGTCCATGGATTTCATCACAGGTTTTCCCAAAACCCAAGGTAAGGATAGCATCTTTGTAGTAGTTGATAGATTGACTAAATTTGCTCACTTTTTTGCTGTCACATCAACTATTACTGCCAGTCAAGTTGCTGCACCGTTTTTTAAAGAAGTATTCATATTGCATGGTCTACCCAAGACTATAATAAGTGACCGAGATAGCAAATTTACTAGTGCTTTCTGGAAAACTTTGTTTGAACTAGTTGGAACTAGTTTGAATCTTAGCATAAGCTATCACCCTCAGACGGATGGAAAAACTAAGAGGGTAAATCAATGGCTGGAGGGTTATCTCAAAAATTATGTTATCTAGTAGCAAAAATCATGGTCCAATTGGCTACATTTGGGGGAATTCTGTTATAACACAACATTCCATCTTTCCATTGGAATGACCCCATTCAAAGCTCTATATGGGTATGAATCCCCCACATTTGTAGATCTGATTTTTGGGGATTGTAGAGCAAAAAAATAAAAAGATTGGTTGTAATAAATCCAAGAGGTACTCAAGGCACTCAAAGAAAACTTGCAGGTTGCACGGAACCAACAGAAGGTGAATGCAGATAAGAATAGAACAGACCGAACCTTCTAATAAGGTGATTTGGTCTACTTGAGGTTGTAGCCATACATGCAATCCACTCTGAAAACAAAAGGGGTTGATAAATTGTTGCCAAGATTCTATGGGCCTTATAATATCACAAGGAAAATTAGTGAAGTTGCTTATGAATTAGATCTTCCCTCAGGGAGCAAGATACACAATGTTTTCCATGTGTCATGCTTGAAGAAAGTAGTTGGCCAACAAGTAAGTGTTTCAGAAGAATTGCCTCCTCTTGATGATGAAGGACACCTGGTCTTAGAACAAAAAATATTTTGCAAGTTAGAGAAAGGAAGTTGAGGAGCATAATCATTAAAGAATATTTAGTGCAGTGGAAGGGGTTGCCTAGTGGATATGAAACCTGGGAAGGTGAACAGATTCTGTAACATCCTAGATTGCAACTGCTTGAGGACAAGCAGTCTTGGGGAGGGAGGATTTTCATGTCCCTTCCCTAGTGGCCTTGGTCAATACTTGGATCCTCTCATCCCTAGGGGGTCTAGGAAAAAAATTAAAAGAAGAATAATTAATAGGGGTAAATTTTGGCACAAGGACTATAATAATTATTAAATTTTAATATTCTGAGTTTTAAATTATCTTTTATAATAAATTCCTTATCATTATTAATTAAAATTTTGGAAATCATTTGATGATGACATGGCTAGGAGGGCACATAAGGTCAAGGTGGACCTCACCTACCCAAGTGGAGAAGATAGAAACATCAAAGAGTAAGCTAAAAGCAAGGTGGCAGCATAAGAAAGTGGAAACTGGAAAAAGCAAGGAAAAAAACAAGCAAAAGCACAAAGAAGGAAAGTTTAAAAGAAGAAAAGTGCATAAAGTAGCCAATTTGGAAAAGCATGAAACATTAAGAAAAATCTAAGTAGGGCGCACTTGCTAATTCTAGTGAAAGGACACAAAGCAAGCAAGTTTTGCAAAGCAAGATAATTGCTAATTCTCTCAAGGAATTCACCCTTCCTCTCTCACATGTGTGGATGAATTGTTGATGAAGCTACCTTAGCTATAAAAGGAAGCTAGGGCACACCACTCACATCTTTTGGTTAATTCATTTTTGTCTTGAGAGATCTTGCTACTCAAAGTTGAGAGATGTGCCTCAACCATTGATTGGGAGATGAACCATGGAATGAGCTCTTTCATGTCCAATTTGTCCATGATCATATCCAGAGCCATGGAATGTTGATCTACATGTCTACATCGTCCCAGTATTGAATAATATTAAGCTTCTAGAGATTGATAATTAGTCAGAGTGCTATTGGAAAGAGTATTAGAAGAATTCATCAGAAAGAGGTGTTCCATTCCAGTGAAGGCACCCCATTCAGCTTAGAAGGTCTAGTGCTCCCATCATCTACAACCAACAGCTCTGAATTCATCCTCCTATTAGATCCAGTGCAGAATTCTATCTCCTTGTAATCTTCTCATGCTTATTCTCTCAATATTGTAAGATTCTCTAGCAATGGAGATTCATTAAGGATTGAATGTAATAATATCTCTATTCTCTGCTCAAGACCTCTGATTTTGACCTGATCTTTTTCAATTAATTAATATCAGAACCCTCATATACTTTAGAAGTGAAATTGTAAGCCTCTAAAGCCATTTGGAACAATATTTTCAAAGACTAGCTCATTATGCACTTTTATTTAACTAGTTTTACCATTTCTGCAATTCATGACTAAGCATGAGTCATTTTTCTGATCTAAGGGTCATTTGAGGATTCCGAGACACTAATGAATCTATCCCAACCCTTTTCCTGAGGATTCAAATATTCCTAATCATGTTTGGAAGAGCTTGGAAATCCACTAGGTGAGCAGTCCTAATTAGCGCCCTTGACTCTTTTGCTCCCAAACACCCCCATATCCTCCCAAATTCTTAGAATCTTCTTTTTCTCCTAATTAGCATGCTAAGGACTGATATCCACCATTCAGTTGCATTCAGGTGTAAACACTGAGTTTAGTTTGCATATGTTGGTGTGTCCAAGAAGCATTGGAGTAGACTTCAACCTGGATGATGTTCGAAACATAAATGGCTCCAGTACTTTGTGCATAGAACTCAAATTTGGCCCTGTTCTTGAAAAAAAATTCTGCTGCACACATCCCCATACATTATGTAGAACCTTAATATCCCAAATCCTTAATCCTGGAGTCATTTAATTGTGCCTTTGACCAATTCTTTTCTAACTAGTTTTCTCCTTGTCAAAGTTGTGTTGTAAAGTTGTAATTTTTGCATAATCTCAAATCCAAATCAGTCCAAGGATATTACACAAAGAAAGCTAAAACTTCAGCTGACTTCCTCTATTAAACCCAGGTTTTTCTAACACCACATATTCTCAACTAATAAGTCTAATTCCCAACTAGACTAAGCCAAAAAATTATTCAAAATTAATTCAGTTTATATGACAAAATCATATGAGCCTTCATAGATAAGCTCCTCCTCCATATATTCTTCAAAGAAAAGTGTACCTTCAGGACCATCAATGGTACTTTTTTATAATTCATCATCATTTGTATTGAAATCCTTGTAGATGTGCCTAATAGAAAAGTCCTTGAAGGAGGGAATAAGTAAGGAAATTCTATAACAGCACTGCTCCAAAGCAATTGCTTGTAATTTTGTCCATCCTTTTGCCCAATTTATAATAACCTATGAATCACTAAATACTTGTAAGGATACAATTCCATTCAACAATGCAAACTATAGTAGCCCCCATCGGGCCGATATTTTTTCCATAGTATTTGTTCCAATGCCACAACTCATCCATAACCTGTAATTATGGTCTATATTAATTCATGTGTACATCCCAACACCACAATTGCCATTTTGAGTAGCACCATCGAAGTTTCCAAAAGTCGAATGAAAGGAGATAATAGGAGCAATTTTCTTTCTTGGCTTCTTGCTTTTAATATATTTATAGTATTCTTTATACAAACCCAAAAATTTCAAGCTTTTGATATCAACATTGAGAATTTTATTTTCAAAAATAACAAGATTTCTAGATTTCCAAATTCCCCCAACATATAAATACTGGAAGAAGCTTGTGATTAAGAACATCACCAAACCAATTCTCTAGATTTTCTTCAATAAAACAAGTACCCCACACATGTTTGATCTGCAATTCTTCTAAAATGTTCTTCCATACTTGTTTGCTATAAGCACAATGAACCATAAGATGAAGAACAGTTTCACCTTCTCTTTTGCAAAGAACACAGAAGTTTGGACCTATCCAACCCCTTCTTATAGTATTATCCCACGTTAGAATACAATTTTCTAAACACAACCAGAAAGAAAAAAAAAAAACATTTAATCTTCAACGTGATATTCCACTTCCATATTTTTACATACCACCATTTGCATTCACCCTTAAAATTATGTTGAGATATAGCATTCTAGGCATATTTTCCAGTCATTGAACTAGAATATTTATTCCATGTCCATACTGCCATGTCCTCCACCTCTTTCAATCTGATCCTTTCTCTGATTAAGGAAAATATGTATGGATTCCATTCATTTTCCCATTGACCTTGTAAACCCAAATCTTCTTCACTCATCCAGTAGCAATTTGAATACCTCATCCAAGTAGGTATTTTAATATGATCTAGAGTACATAATCCAAATTTTGCAATATAATCCAAAAGAGGAGTGGAGTGTAGGTATCCTCCCCACTAATGAAGGGATCAAATCCAATAAGAATCTGATTTCCATTACCTATTTTCCAAGATTACCAATGTATAAGCCAAGGAAAAGCCCGAATAAACCCACTCCAGAAGTTAGAAACCCCTTTTGTAGTTTTATTGGGATTCCTAAGCTAATGAAGCATTGAATTACCTTTTAAGTATTTTCCTTTGAGCACATCATTCCAAAGACCCATGCTAAATATACCACACCAAAAACTCTTAAGCTTAAAGCATGGTTGAACCAATATAAATTTTTAATATCCCAACCTGCCATAGTCTTGGGTAGATATAACATGTCCCATCTCACCAAGTGCATTTTTTCTCCCTTACCAGAACCAAACCAAAGGAAATTAAATATTTTCTACCTGATCATTTTCAATGTTGTATAAGGAATTTTTGCAAGAGACATCCAAAAATCAGGTATACTTACAAGAACTGAACGAACCAGAGTAAGTCTCCCCCCTAAATATTAAAATATGAAACGCCAATTTCCAATTATCTTTTCCACTTTTTTGACAAGCCACATCCAATCTGCAATCTTAGTGAGGTTTGGCTTCAAATAACAGCGAAGATATTTAAAACCACCTTCAATATCCTTCGTTTTGTATGGAAAGAGGGCAGAGATATATGTGCAAAAGTATAATCATTTATAGCATTTTTTAGGAAGTAGGATTTATTTGAGCTCACCTCCATTCCAGTTGTTGCACAAAACAAGGATAAAATAAAATTATTATATATTTCAATTTTAAAAAACTTTTAATATTTTTTATATTATATGCGTTAAATTAATTATATTATTATACCACTGTGTGGAATAAAATTTAAATACTTTTAATTTTTTCTTCAATATTTTTAATTTAATTTAATTTTTAAAGTCAATTCCCTCTAGCTCACTCGGTTAAGGTGTGGGTCTCGTCTAATTAGGGATGACTTAGTTGGGAAGCAATACCCAAAATCTAGCCAAGTTGAGGCTGGTGTGGTCCAGGTTGGGTGTGATCCCCAAGTGATTTTGATGGCTTAGATGCCCTTGCGTCATGGACAAGCCACTCCTACAAGTTAGGGAGATTCGAGCAAACAAAAACAAAAAATTGTATTTTTAAAAACTTTAAATAATTCAAAGCAATTCATGACAAGTAAATGCCATATAAGAAATATAAATTATATTTAAGGAGGTTATCATAAGAATAGATTTTCCATACATACACATAAAGGATGAGACCGATAGGCTAATATGGGCACAGAATACAACAGAGGGAATTTATGCAGCGAAACAGGTTTATGACTTATTAATGGAACATGAGGAGAGTTGGTGGTGGAGTCCAATATGGAAGGTAAAAGTTCCTAAAAAACGAAGTTGTTTATGTGGCTCACTCCGCAGACTAAGATTCTCACTTGGGAAAACATACAAAAGAAACATTACTGGGGACCAAGTATCTTCTATCATTGTAGGCAGTCAGGTGAGGAGGTAACCCATCTTTTCAATAAGTTCCCCTATGAAATACAAGTTTGGAATAATGTAGGAAAATGGATTGGAGTAAATGGTATATGGGTTGGGGACACTATGGAAGAAGGATTTCACAATTGGTTCTAGAAACGAGATCCAAAAGCTTATCGTGTTGCATCTTACCTAACTGTGTGGAGCATCTAGGTGGCATGAAATGCTCATATTTTTGAAGGGAAAACCATTCCTACATTCTAGTTACCTGGAAACATCTACACACTGGCTCAGGTATACAAAGCACAAATCAAATAAAACAAGAGAGACCTATTGGAGTATTAGACATAGATCGGTCGAAGCCATGGGAATTTTTCGACGACGCATATTAGTGGGAGGAGCACAAAGGAGGACTTGGAGGTATTATATTTTTTTGAGTGAATTGTTACATACAAATGATGGAAAACATGGGAGAAGGAAGCAACAACCAGGTGGAACTACTTGCTCTTCGAGTGGTTATGCGAGTAGCTCATCAGTGACGTATAAGACATCTATAGGTATATGGGGATTCACAACTGGATATCAAATGAATGAATTGGGGCTAAAAAATTGGAGATATGAGTTTTTAGAACTAAGTGCTTGCATTAAAAAATGCTATCAAGCTATTTGAGATGATATCCTTCAAGCACATATACAGAGAACTAAACCAGAATGTGGATCAGTGATCCAAGAATGGACTGACTAGACAGCCAAGCAAACTATATCTACAAGAATTTGATGGCGGTTCATTGGTTTAAACAAGCTGTGAAATATGATTAAAATAGAGTTTTAGCTATCTTCATAATAAGGTGACGAAATGAGACAACTAATTTCTGAATGCACAAATGACTTTGGAAGCATAGTTCGTGTATTAAAAGGCTCAATTTTGGATGCAGAGGCAATTCTTGATGTGGATCAGTGATCCAAGAATGGACTGACTAGACAACCAAGCAAACTATATGTACAAGAATTTGATGGCGGTTCATTGGTTTAAACAAGCTGTGAAATATGATTAAAATAGATTTTTAGCTATCTTCACAATAAGGTGACGAAATAAGACAACTAATTTCTGGATGCACAAATGACTTTGAAAACGTAATTTGTGTATTAAAAGGCACAGTTTTGGATGCAAAGGCAATTCTTGTATACACAATTTTGGATGCACAAATTTTATAGGATGATACATTAGATGCTTAGTATTCTAAATGCTCTAGAATGATATAATTTTACCTTTTGTATAATGAACAATGAAAGAAATTTATAGAGAACACTACATTTATATAATAATATAATTCTAGTTTTTTATGATAAACCATAAAAAAATATTTATAAAAAACAATACATTACAATGCTTATATGAAAAATATCCTTTTCATAAAATTATATTTAATAGCAACAACAAACAATATGTGAACCTTCCACATGATTAAAAAAATGTTTTGACTTTCCAAAATAATATACCAGCATAGATCCATTCTAAATACGAATCTATGCTGGTATATTATTTTTATTTTTATTTTTGGTACTTCGTTACACATCTTCCCATGATCCCTTGAGAAAGCTTATAAGAAATACTGGCGTTTGTGTAAGCTCTATTGATAAGAGAAATCAAAACGTCTTCTGAGAGCAGAATATAAAGAAAACAAAGAAAGGATGCCTAATTGCAACTGAAGGCATTTGTTTTTTTTTATATTCTGCTCTCAGAATGCGTCTGAATCTCGCTTAAAATTTATAAGCCTGTATAACAAAATTCTTGATCCCAACTATAATCTGGTAGGGGGCATTCTTCCCTGCGAGGATGGATTTTTCATTCAATCTCCTTGTTATGATTTTGTATGGACTGCGAACTCCTCCTCCTCTGTCATCAGCGGTATGGTCAAAAATATTATGGCAAACAATCCCGGAAGAGCCATTCCTCCCTCCAAGATATAATACAAATTCAAGAAAATGGATCTCATTACAACAAAATGTAGGTAATTTGTTAACATATATATAATTTTCTTTCCAAAACTGAGGACTTATGAGATTTGATCTTTGAACCTCTGCTCGGAAAGATTCAATGGTGCTTTCACTTGGTGCAGGTTAAAGAATTTGCAACTCCAGCGGACGTGGACGCATGGCTGGCGGCCAATCCACTGCGATGCACAGGAGCTATTCATTTTTTTTCTGGGGAGTTCGAATTCTTCGGTGCAGAGGTTAGGGTATGGAATCCAAACCAATTCTACCAGTAGGCGGAAGCGAGGGTATTTCGAAGATCACACTTTAAAATTCCAGATCCCTCTTCAAGTCGCTGCAGAACGGGAAATCGCTCGGTATTTATTGGGAGGTAAGTCTTCAATTCTTCTCCTCCTTGAATTTTTGTATCACGCAATTTGTTTCCTTAAAGTGGTTTGATTCTCTACCAGAGTAAACGAATTTTAATTTAAACTAGCAAACCCCAAAGCGGGGAAAATAAACGCTGAGAAGAACTTCATATGTTGTAAAATCAGAAAGAAACCCCGATAAGAATTTCATATGTTGTAAAATCAGAAAAATTTGTCTGTATGTAGACAATATAATTTTAAGTGTTTAAAATAAAGTTTAGTTAGTTTATGGTAGGATTGGTAGTCGATAAAATTGAAAGGAAAACTCTATTGCAAGTACTAATAAGCAATAAATATATAACCATGTAATCAATGGCAAGTAAAATGTTTTGTACATTAATACAAAAAGGTATACATGTGTGAGTAAAACAATACAAGGCTAGGTAGTGATCAAGTTTGACTCTAAATATATTGGAAATCAATATCGGTAGTTTCATTTGGTAGAGGGAGTGCAAGGATTGGAGATCGCAATTTTAAGTGTGAAAGGGATAGAGAATGAAGGTATGCCTCTTGTTTTTTTCGAAGTGAGACATATGAAGTGTCTTTCGTCTTTGCATAGTGTTTGAAGGAGAACGATGATGTAATTTAGATTCCTTCTAACCTTGTAGTATGTGCAATTGCTCTGAGGGTTAATCATTGACCTTCATTGTTACCATTGTCAATGGTTGACCTTGTTAATGTCAATCCTTTGGATTTATGGATAGTCAATGCCCAAGCCATATTGAAGGGGATTTGTGGTTGTTTCCCAAGAGCATGACCTACAATAATTAATCTCGGAAATAAATGAATGACATAGACATAAACATAATAGCAAAGTTTAAACTTTTGTTACAAAGGAATTAATTCAAGCTTCATCTTCTTTGAGGTATTCTCCAAGTGACAAAATGACATGCGAAATGGCAAAAACTATTTTAAAAAGAAATCCTGGGTAAATGACAACAGTAATTGTATGGATATTCTACAAGAAAACTTGAGTGCAACGAATGTCAACATTCTTTAGTATAAATGGAGAGTTTTTCATAAGCATATGTTGATCAATTAGTCTTTGTAAAGGCAAACTCATTATGTATTACATATGATTGGTGCAGTAACCACACATGTATATGTTTGAAACTTTAAGAGACGAAGGTCCTACTCCTACCTATGAGTGCTTTACTCATTTCATGGCCTTTCAACCAAACATGTGTTGTAGATGATCATTTTGTATTCTAGTGTGAGATATATATTTAATTAATGTTGGAAATGTTCTCATTTACATTATTACAAAGTCCCCCTTTCACATGCCTAACATATGTGTCTTGGAATTGTTTTTATGACATAAAATAGCTCTCTAAACAAAATTAATATCTTATATTGGTTGATAGAAGTAGTCCACAAAAGCATATAAGGCTCATTTACCACGATCCCTATGCAAATGGGGGCAATATCCAGAGAGTGGTGCTCCCTACTAACATCATGGTGTATTGGTTGCAATGTGAGTATGTTTGTTTTAAAAAAAATGCCCTTTATTAACTTTCCACTTATTATCCTAAAAAATGCTCATGACATACATAGAATGGAAGAATGTAAAATGCTCATGACATACATAGAATGGAAGAATGTAAAATGCTCATGACATACATTATATCAATAAGTTCATACATGTTACCCGGAAGATAGCATGCTCATAAGTAAAGGGAAGAAGTAGGCACAACTTTGTACCGCCCTGGAATGGCTTGTATTCAGTTAGTGGTGTATTTTACTGGCACGATGGCACAGGGCAAGGGAACGGTACAAGCACACATCTCTACAGCAATAGCACACAGTACAACACTTGAGATGAGAGGAGAGGAGGTCAAGCAGACACATCATGTTACCTTTCAATTATGTAAATCCAGGAAACAAAGTCAGTTCAAGCCGTTGTTCCAGACGTTCAGTTAAGGCCAGATGTAGTCAGTCTATTTATGTGAAAAGCCAGAAAACATACCGAGTGAGGTAGGTGGGTCTACAACCTTAACACTACATGCATTACCTCGTGCAATTTACCACTGGGATGATTCCAACCAATGGATGGCATGATAGGAGGGAATTACAACATAGCATACCCATTACGTTAAAGCCTGTCAACCTCTTTATTTAATCTCATCCCTCCCATCCTATTACCTTAGCTTTTGAATGAAATAGACTTTGAAACTCTGCCTAAGACCTCACCCTTGGAAACTTAAACTATGCATCAGACTTACTCCCGCTGAGATAATATATACAACAAAGGCTAGCATTTAGATGCAAGGGGACACATTATCATTGGGGATGCTAAAATGAAAGTCGATATCAAATACCCGCATAAAAATCCTTTCCAGTGTAGTCTTTTCCAATAACAATTGCGATTGTACCATAAAATCCAAGGAGGTAATAACTAATTCAAGCAAGAAAGAAACTAAGGCAGTTGAAGGGAAATGAAAAACAAAGATTTTGAGAGAAATATGATGAATCTGCTTATGATGGAAATTATTCTCATTTAAATGCCATGGCCTCAACGTTGTCTTCATATGTTGGATACCCAAGACACTCAAAACAAACACATGGAGGAGACGCCAGTGTTCTAAGACATCCTCTATCTTATATATAGCATGATCGAAACATGAAAATGTTCCAATAACTTCTACTGTTGAAAGTTCTTCCATCTCATTTTTAAAAGTTGACAGAAGTGTGTGTCATGAATTTCATTCATTTTTGGATTGTAGGGATCGATTGTTGTATACAATGGTGGCCAGTTGCAAGGGAAAGAACCAATGGAAGCTGCGTCAGATGGTGTTGGGACATCCTCAACCACGGGGGCTTCACTAGAAGGCAATATAATACCACGTTCATTCGTATTGCGGTATTAAATATTCATGAAAACCTAAAAATTATATTGCTTATATATTAAGGGGAAAGGGGTTTTTTTTTTATTTAATGTAACAATACAAAAATACTTTGGGGTCTTTTTTACATGGGCGGGCTGACAAATATCCGCCAAATGGAGATGGCGGGATCACGACCGGATGAGAAATCGGATTGAGGCAAGGCTCAAGCTTACCAGTACGCAGGGAAATCGCGTCCTGAGGCATGCTTGAGGCCAGGGGGTTTCGTGGTGAATTGGGTTTCCAGTCGATCATAGTCGAGAGACAGTGGCCATTGACAACCAATTGTTACCAATATCACTCGGCCAGTTGTTTCCAATAGCCTTGGGAGGCTCTAAGCCTCCAGGGCTTGTTATAGGTCTTCGATAAGCCTTGGGGGCTTGAATACCCAACAACTCGTGCCTATTACAGGCCTTGGGAGGTTTAGTCAGCCTCCTAGAGCTTATTACAGGCCCTGGGGGCTTGGATACCTAGCCCACAACAAGCTTAGTCAGCGATTAGGGAACTGTAACATGCAATCTAAATGTTGTACTATGTGCATTGGCTCTAGTGACATACAAGAATTGATCTCCTATCTCTTCATTAGACCATTAGATGTTGCAAATCATAATGATATGTGGTTGAGTAATTGCATTGTGGGTGAAGTAATGTGCATCCACAATATACATCGAAAGAAGCAAGGTGCATTGTAGAATGCATGTGGGGTCATAAGAGGGGTATCATATCAATATTCTAGGTAGAATTATAAAGGGGTATAAAAAATGTTAATGAAAAAATTGATACATACAATATCTAGTGAAAATAGGGGTTTTTTAAATTGGGAAGGCATATTGGGAGGGGGTTAAAAAATGATTTTGGGTATTGTTTCATATGCCACGAACGAACGTGCTATGATAGTTGTTTATTGAGTGAAGCCCCCGTGTCCTCAACGAGGTCTAGGAATCCATCGTTTACTTTATTGGCTGCTAATTTGCATTCTAATAGAGACAACAAGCCCTCTCCGGAGGACTCAGAAGGTTTGATTTTAGGATTTAAAGTATTGATGTATGGTAGTTGTTAATTGGAAGTATATAAAATGTTTTCAGAGATAGGTGAGAGATTATCATAGATTGATATTATATTGTTTGAGTTGTGTCAGATGAAAACAATGGAGTCCGGGAAATTCATGTAACGACGGAACAGTCGAGAGCAGATTCGAGCAGCAATGAGATGAGAAGACCTATGCGTCGTCTACATCACAGCTGGTCTGATACATCCATGGTGTTGTTTGTATCAAGCGACAGCGAAAGTATAAGCTTGAGCAAAGAATTTGATAACGTTCTTACGACGACCATGAATAATTATGTGATGCCCAGGTTTCAATAATGGATCATCATCATTCTCATCATCAGATCCCGGTTTCGATCTTGCCCCTGCCTATCCATGATATATCCAGGCTGCAGCAACACCAAATTTATCACAACCCCACCACCATTGTTCATGAGACTGGCACTGGAAATAACATATACAGTCCTAACAATAATTCCCATCTTACCCAGAATGGGAATGGCGATGATGCGAAGCCTTTGGTGGTCGAGAAGCCCAAGAAGTCGGAGAGTGTTGAGAAGATTGTGAGATACAGATAATGCCAGAAGAATCATGCGGCCAACATTGGAAGCCATGCATTGGATGGATGTGGGGAATTCATGGCCAGAGGGTTAGAAGGCACAACGAATGCTCTCAAATGCCATGCCTGCGGTTGCCATCATAACTTCCACAGGCGAGAAATTGAAGGCAAGGGAGGGTCGAGAAACTCGTCCTTGCAGGATGGGTGGTATCCTGACAGTTTGGCTGGACCGGCGGCAACGGAGGTGCTAGTGTTCCATTTTTCTCCTCCCCATCTCCACCGCCCACTGGTGCGCACGCATCGGGTCCTCAGGTGCTGATGGCCTTGAGTTCCACCTGCACGCTCGACGACCTGGACCAACACTGAGAGATAGGTGGCGGCTCCTCATTTGCCGTCGACAGACGACGAAGGCCTGAGAGGAGCCGACCCCTTAAAATACGCCTTCGACCTAAAAATAAAATGAAATTGATCTTTGAGATTGAATTTCACAACAAAATTGAAGTTTTTATTTTAAAATTTCCCAAATATAGCGACTAGAATTACAAAGTATTCACAATTTTCATTTTTTTTAATTTGTGAAATATAACGATAAAGGCGACCAGAATTACAAAGTATTCACAAATTACATTTTGTTTTTTATAAATTTGTGAAATATAGTGATAAAGAGGACAGATCGTAGTGCGATAACCAATACGCAAATCTATACTATAGATTTAGTGAGATAACCAAACAAGAAATATTTACAGCACATTCAAAAGAAAGCAATAGTATGCAGATTGAATACCTATATGTATTTCAATTTGTAATTTTTTTAGTTGGTTAAGCGGAACAATTATTTTATGGTTAAGTTGGAGCGATCCTTAGACACCAACCTTCAATTTGACTGTATTTTATGATGTATCCTCTCATCTAAGTCATCTCTAAGAGAAATTAAACTAAGTCATATTGCAGAGGAGATCTACACCTTAACCATATAACCTAATAAGAATTCACACCAATTCACAATTGTTTAAAAACAACATAACCTTTTATTAAAATAGTATGGAAATTTTACTTTTTCGAGAAGTAAAAAATCTAAATTTAGGTTAATTTGATATAGTTGTAAATAGTTTAATAATTTTTGGAGATCTAAATGGATTGAAAGACCTTTAAAATATTGAAAACATGGAAGAATCGTCTCTATTATTTTGATTCATGGAAATATTAATATTTGTTTTCAAATTTATTAATTAAAATTTGATTGAAATAAATAAATTCAAAATTTTTTAAATAAAGAATATTTTTCTTTATTTTAAAACATTTTAAAATTTATAATTTTAAAAATAATGACACCCAATCAAAGAATGTACATGGGTTCTACTCGTATAGAATTTCAAGTAGAGACAATCGAGATTGATGCCCCTGACTGTGCGAGCTTGCTGCAAGCGAGTCCCCCTCTGCGGCTAGGGCTCAGCCCACAAGCTCCACGATCCTTCCTATTGCGTTCCAGCCTTCCGATTCCTGCTGCCCCCTCCTGGGATTAGGGCTCGACCCTCGAGCTCCACCCTCAATGGCCTTGGGAGGAAACTCAGGCCCTCCCCTCCCTTCTGATCTTCCCGATTTTTTGTATCTCATTGCAGCTCAAGGGAAAAAGACTCTCACCACTTCTCAACAGAATTTCGTGAAAAAAATCGACAAGATACCCACCGTTGCACTGTCGGTAGAGAAACCCTACAAGGAAACTCTTAATCTGTCGGAACAAGCACTGATTGGCCAGTTCACAGGTCTATGGCCTTCTTTGAAAACCACTGAAATATGGGTGCAGAAAAATTGGAGACCTCTGATCTTAGAAGAAGTAAAATCTTACTTTCTGGAAAAAAGCTTCTTTGCATTCGTCTTTGAAAGCAAATAAGATCGTGAGTTAATCTTCAGGAATAGACCATACTGCATGGGGCCACAAGGGATTTATATGAACAAATGGAATCCAGATTTTGACCCATCCCAAGATATCCCATCTGCAATCTCGGTTTGGGTGAGACTTCCGCATCTACCCTCCATTGCTATAACTAAGAATCACTAGAATCCATCGGAAACACCCTCGGAAAATACATAGACAAAGCAGATCGAAAAGACCAATTTTCATGTGTAAGAATCTGCGTTGAACTAGATCTGGAACATGGATTCCCAAAAGCGATAAATCTCACAGTGGCAGACTGGTCTCACATCCAGGAACTAGATTACGAACAAATTCCATTTAAATGCAGGTATTTCCATGAATATGGGCATTTCGCTCAATCATGCAAGAATAAGCCCTCAGATCCGGAGCCAGGAGGGAAACCGGAACAATGGACAACTACTCAAAAAAATGCCAAATCAGGACCAAAAACTCTACCAAAAGGTCAAAGCTCAAGGAAAGCAGACCACCAGCATCAAAATACTCTGGTTACTAACAATAGGAATACTTTCAAAGCTATTGAAATACGAGAAATCCAGGAAATCCCCAAAGCCCCAGAAGAAGGAGAAATCCTTGAACAACAAGAATATCAGGAAGCACCCCAAATCCAAGAAGATCTAAAAGACCTCCAACCCCAGAACACCCCAAGCCCCAAAATACGTAACTCGAATAAAGGCACACTTTCACCTTCCTATGCAGAAATTACAAAATCCAAACCAACGGTCTCCCCTGCATCTTCGGAAGAAATTACTGACAGATCATCCAAAAATCTAGGACGAAAAACGAGCAAAAACCTAAGGGAAGAAGAAGCTGGACACAAGAAAATACAAGGATCTCAAGCAACAACAGACATGTCCTTTAGCAAGAATACTAGAGCTAGAATAGCAGGAAAGAAAATGGGAGACTTAGTAGGGGGAGGGCCCTCCTCTACCCAAAATAGTAGATAATGGAGCTAGTCTCTTGGAATTGCATAGGATTGGGAAGTCCCAACAAACTAGAAGCAGTTGAATATCTCCAAAAAATTGGCATGCCAGACATCTTCATGCTTAAAGAGACCAAACTCGATGAAAAGGCCGTCCTAGCCATTGGAAAGGAAAAATGGAAGAACAATGCAGGTATAGTTGTCAACGCCGGAGGGGCCTCCGATGGCCTCGCAACCCTATGGTCTTCAAACAAATTTAGACTGCATAGATCCTTCTCCACTCAACATTGGATCTACAGATAGCTCACTCATGCCCAAAGCAACAATCAAATCGCACTCTTCAATCTGTATGTTCCTAACCTATACTCCGAAAAAAAAGATTGTTGGAAACTCCTGGAATATTTTCTGGACGCATATAAACCACAAAATCTTATTCTAGCTAGCGACATGAACATAACTCTCTCCACAACTAAAAAAAAGGGAGGTCTCATTGGAAAGGATATATTCAGATCTTAGGTAGAAACCCTTATTCAGATATGGGATCTACTTGACATCAAACCCAAGAAAGGAAAATTTACCTAGTCAAACAAGCGACTAGGAAAAGGAAACATAATTATGGCCCGGTTAGACAGATTTCTCGTCCAGAGCATCCTTTTGACCGATGGACAGACAATCATCTCAAAATTTATGGCAAATTTGGCCTCGGATCACAAGCCTATCCAAATCCAAATTCAAGAAAATGAATATCTCGGTCCGATCCCCTTCATATTCAGTCCCCAATGGCTAGATTACACAAGTTTTTGGGACACACTGGACAAATCCTGGAGAACCCCCATCTTAGGTTCACCAAGATTTTTTTGGGAGTGGAAGCTCATTATAACCAAAAAGGGCTTAAAGAAATGGGCCAAAACTAATTGCCCCTCACTCTCTAACTTCAGAAAGAAAGCTGTAGATGAATTGGAATCCATCCAAAATTCATTGGACAAACATCCAACCAATAACACCACGCTCCAGGAAGAGGTCAAGCATCAGATTAAGGCCTACCAAGCCTTTCGTAAAGAAGAGGAATTTTGGAGATTGAAATATCGAAGCACATGGCTCAAATCTGGCGATAGGAATACCTCCTACTTCCACAAACAAACCAAATCTAGGAACTCTATTAACTACATCTCAGAAATCAAAACGGATAATGGTTCGACTATCAAAGGACAAGGAAATATCAAAATCGCAGCACACAACTATTTCTCAAATCTCTACACGGAGGACGACAATACTGGAGAGGAAGGAGAGCAAACTCTCCTTGAGCACATCCCAAAGAGCATTACGCTTGAAGACAACGCCGATCTTCTCAAGCCATTCTCTGAGAAGGATGTCATCAATGCTATATGGTCTTTTGATCCTAACAAAGCCCCAGGACCAGACGGATACTCAATACACTTCTACAAAGCCTGCTGGAAGTATATTAAAAAATATTATATGAGAATGATCAGGAATTTCCATTCAAAAGAAAAGATCGGAGGTTGCACCAACTCCACATTCCTGGCTCTTATTCCAAAAGAGACAAATCCCAATTCCTTTGGCAAATTTCGACCAATTTCATTATGTAACTCATCATACAAGATAATATCCAAGATCCTAGCAAACAGAATGAAGCCTCTACTCAATAAAATCATCTCAGACAATCAAGGAGGCTTCTTGGAAGGGAGACAAATCCTCAACAACGTCATTCTCATTCTGGAATCTATCCACTCCAGCAAGATTCACAAGGAAAAAGGTATGTTGGTCAAACTCGATATGGCCAATGCATTCGATTGTGTCAAGCATTCATTCCTCTTTAAAGTCATGGAAAAATTTGGATTTGGGGAAACCTTCATAAGCTAGATCTCAGCTTGCATAAGAGGTCCCTGGATCGCCCCTTTAGTAAATGGCCTCCCACTAATTTTTTCCAAGCCACACGTGAAATCCGACAAGGATGTCCCTTGTCCACCTTTTTGTACATCCTTTTGGCAGACTCACTCAGTCGAAATCTGAAATCGGACCTAAACACAGGCTCCCTACTGGGTCTCAATTTAGCCTCTGACTCCATGCCTCTCAACCACACACTCTTTGTCGATGACTCCCTCTTATTGGGAGGAGGTTCCTCCATTATTACTCGAAAATTCAAACAAAATTTGACATGTTATTGCAATTCCTCAGGAGGCAATATCAACATCCACAAGAGCGCAGTCTATGTATGGAATCTGAACAATGCTTCTGTAGCCAACATTGAAAAAATCCTTGGAATCAAAGTTCACAAACATTGGGACAAATTCATATATTTGGGCATCCCAATTACACAAGGACATTCAAAATCTAGAATTTGGGAAGAAAAGATAAGCAAAATCAAATCCAAAATAAGAATACGGGAAGGACATTGGCTCCACAAAGCTGGAAAGATGATCTTAGTAAAACTTGTCTTATCAGCTCTACCAATATATCAATCTTCTCTCCTTTTGGCGTCTAAAGGAGTGTCAGATCATATCAGTAAAATTATGAGATAATTCCTCTGGACGGGAGGGAAAAACAATGAGAACAAAATTCATTTAGTGAATTGGAGCATTATAAAACAACCAAAGCATTTGAGTGGTCTCCAAATTTGCGATCCTCTCTAGGAAAACATGGCAATGGGAGGCAAAATACTTTGGAAAATTATGCACAACAGACAACATCGTTTCAGTCAATTGTTAAGATAGAAATATTTAAATTGGCAATAATCTAAGGTGTCTTGACAGCAAGCCCACCTCCAAAGGATCCTCGATTTGGTCCTTATGCAAAGCCACATAGAAATCTTCTCTCAAGAACTCTACTGGGTTCCTGGAAATGGAAGAAAAATAAACATTTTTATTGATAAAATAATGGGAAACAGACCGCTACATAATATTCATGAGCTCCACGATATAGCTCAATGGCTTGCTCATCAAGGAATCATAACATTGAACGATTTCAGCTCCTGGGACACCTCCAGCACATGGCAGAGATGGACAAATTTATCAATCCCATCCAATCTTGAATCTTCCAGAATCCTCCTCATAAAAAAATTGAATGGCTGCGCTCCAACTCATCTCCATGATAAAGATGAACGTGGTTGGGATCCAAAAGGAAATTACACTACAGTCCTAGGCTTCAATGCTCTCCAAAATCATGAAGTCTCAAGAAAAAGCTTATGGAAATTAGTTTGGAATCCATTTGGACTCCCCAAGATAAATTTCTTCATTTGGACTCTTGCTCACTGGAAGGTTCTTACCGGAGACAACCGAAACAAAAGAGGAATCATTGGGCCACATTGGTACCCTCTATGGCGTAGGAATTCTAAAACTTTAGATAATTTATTCCAAGATTTCCATTTTTCAAAAGATGTTTGGAACCACATGCTCCATCAACTTAATATAACCATGCCGACGTTCAACACCACCACTTGCCTATTCAAGGACTGGAAATCCATCTAGCCCCTCCCCCTCTCCAAAAAAAAACTCTGGCTCCAAATTTGGATAACGCTTCCCAAATTTACTTGCTGGAAAATATGGATTTCCAGGAACAAAGCCATTTTCCATGACACCTACTACACCCCGTTGCAAGTCGCTGGACAATCCAAAGGTTTTCTTATAGAATGCTTGAATTCCTCCAAGCTCAAAACGGACACAAATATCAACACAAATGAATTAAATCGGATTGGAACCATTTCCCCAAGCCCCCCAAAAAATATAAACCCTCGATTTTGATACTTACCGCCATGGCAAATCATACTTTCCAATTCTGACTTTCAAGATTGGAGAAATAAGCAGTCTATGGACAGTCTACATTTTGATGGTGCATCCAAAAGAAACCCTGGAGTGGCAGGAGCAGGGGGGGTTTTGTTGTCTACTGGAGGAATGCCTAGAATAAGATACAAATGGGGATTAGGAACTTGCTCAAACAACTTAGCAGATGCCTTAACTTAGCTAAAAGGTTGCCAGATCGCCAAAGAACAAAGAATTGAAAAGCTACAGGTGTTTGGGGACTCTCTTGTAATTATCAAAGCCTTCAATTCGAATACAGACTTCAACAACTTGGCACTAAAACGGATTGTTCATCAAATTCAGCAAATTGCAAACTCATTCAATCAATTCAGAGCATTCCATACTGCGATAAATTTAAACTACGAAGCAGACTCGGAAGCAAAAGTTGGAACTAGCCTTGAATCTGGGAAAATCGAATTCTCCAATAAAGAAATGGGTTATCATCATATCCCTTGAGCATTTCATACTTGCATACTATGAGCAATTTAAGAAGCGATTGACTTCTGAACATTTGGCACCGAGCATGAGATATTGTCATCACGTAGAGAGACACTGAGCCATTATGCAACCACTCCATGGAATTCAACCAATTTCAATGTTTAAAGAAAATGAAATTGCAATTGTCAAACGACTTCAATGGTTAGAGAGAAAATGCAGCCAATTTATAGATCAAATCGCAGAGCTATTATGCAATTTGGTCATCAAAATCGATGGAAGATCATGCTCAACAACCTGGTTTACAACAATCAATTTCAAATAAAGAAAGAATTTCAATTCATAGAGCAAAACTCTATTGAATTTTCTGAACATTGTACTTAGCCGGATTTAGCCTCAACCACGGCTCAAGATTTATTTATTTATTCTTTATTAATATAATTATTTGTTTCAATTAAAATAAAAATAAAAATAAAAATATATTTATTTATTATAAAAAATAAAGTCTATTGCCCTTTTATATATATATATAATAGAAAGTCAAAATAATATTTATTGCTAAGGCTCTTTTATATCTTAGAGTGTAACCAGGTAAGTATTAAAAAGCCAAATCTAGGCACACGTGTAATTGATCTCAATTTCAAATGGAACTTGGAATATGAGTTAGTAATTTTAATTATTTTCTTATTAGAGTACATGATTATATTTATTTTCACTTTATCTCTAGATAAAGTTGTTGTAGTAAATTTGAATTTGATTTTTAAAATGAGGAAAATACAAATCTGGACCGTGTCGAAATGCTCCTTGGGCGTTCGTTGGTGGGTCGCCTGGAGTTTACGTCTGGCTCCAAGGCGGAGATTTTGGATTGGGTTCAAAGCAATTGGACCCCACTTTTGGATTATGTTCATCCTACCTGAGCATGGGAAAACGGGTATTGTTCTTGGTCGAAAGTGGGCTTTTAAAGATGGTTCGATCTTCCTTAAGTGCTGGCATATTACTTTTGATCCACTGCGGGAACAACAGACAAGGAGGCATCTATGGATGTTGCTTCCGGGGTTACCCATTGCCATTTGGACTAAAAATATACTCATTGGGTTGGCACATTCGTTCGCACAGACAAGCGCTCTTTGCACGAGGTCGACAAACTGGTGGATAGGGTCATGGTCGAACTCGACCTTGGAAAAGGCCTACCGACTGAAGTTGAGATTATTTGGGGTCAGATTAAATTTGTGCAAAAATTGGATTATTACCGGATGCCTTTCAGATGCTTCAAGTGTAGGGAGACTGGCCACGTTCTAGCGTGATTCCCCTCATTACTTGTGCAGAAGTCTGGGGGTAATGATTCTGCGATGAAGGACTAGTCTCCTATGGCTGAGCGGTGCCTTTCGACGGATATCCATACACCTATTTTGCAATCTCCGGGTAAGTTTTTAAACACTTCACATACCCCATATAAAGATGTTACTAGTGAAGAATTAAATTTCATTATTAATGAGGAAAAATCCCTTGATAGGCGTATTTATGAGGGCAGGGTTAAATTATGTCTGGATTATGCTTTTGATTCTTCTGGGGTTTTCTTGTCCACATGGGGTCGAGGTGGACTCCTGTGAAATTTGTCGTAACCCTACAAACATTGTTGACGACCCTTCCTTTGACATGGTTGTGGTTTCCTCAGACACATGCCCTGGTTATGATTCGAGACCTCCTCCTAGCGCTGACCCTGTTACTACTTTTCCGGGCCCGAATATTACTTTTCCCTGTACTGATTCGACCCCTGCTTCTATTGATGCTCCTACCGTTTCTTTGACCGGTTCGGCCCTTATACATTGTGATCGAGCATTGAATCCTATTGTAAATGCCCCGGCCTTTACTATCAACGACTCTCCTGTTATAAGCCCTGTTGTGGCTCATATTGAAGATGGGTCTCATACCTCACCTAACACTATGGACCCGCCGGCATATAATGTGAGTTCAGTGGTTTCTTCGGTTGGGATCTTGGATGACTCAGACCCTTGGACCCCCCTGACTATCTATTTAAAAACCCTTCTAACAAACCCCACATTCAACCTATCTCAACCAATAGGTTCTGTAATGTCACGATTCGGAAATCTAGAAAGAAACCAGTGGTTGGTGAAGGGGCTGTTGGGGATACCTTCATACCTCTATCTGACAGGCTTGATAAGAGTGAGGTGGTGAGGGAGCAGGATTTATCTGCTAGTATTGTTGAGGCACTTAGAGCAGGATTGCCTCAAGAGGAGGTTCCTTAATGTCCCTACTCTCACTTAATATTAGGGGTATGGGTAAGGCTACTCGGGCTAGGGCCTTCACTCATCTCATAAATGATACTAGCCCCTCTTTGATTTTACTCCAAGAGACCATGTGCCCTGAACTAGTGACGATTAAGAAGCTGTCTCTTATTCTTTCGGGTTGGGAATTTGCTGCGACTGATGCTCGAGGTATGTCGGGTGGTTTATTGGTGGGGTGGAACCCTAAACATAATGATTTTCGGGCCTTCAAATATCGGTGGGGCATACTTCTGGAGGGTGTCTTTACTGTTACTAATCAATCTTTATCAGTATTGAACCTATATGGGCCTTACCAGGATCGGATTTCTTACTGGTCTACACTTTGCAATTCTAGAATTCTAAATAAACCTTATCTTATCATTGTTGGAGACATGAACTTCACCAGGGGTGCAGGGGAAATTTGGGGAACACATGCTCTTATGGATGATTTAGTAGGTTATTTAAACTCTCTACTGGATACTTATGACTTGGTGGATGTTGTTCCAGGTACACTCATGCCAACTTGGACCAATGGCTGATATGGCAGTGAGGGTATACACAAAATACTGGACCTCTTTTTAGTCAAAGCTGATATCATAAATTTGTGGGGTAGACACAAGTCTTGGGTTGGAGCTTCAAAGTTTTCTGACCATTGGCCTATATACTTACAGTTTGATGACACTATTTGCAAGATTAAATATCCCTTCAAATTTAATTGTACATGGCTGAACAATGAATATTTTTGTATGACAGTTAGAGACTTATGGGTTAATGATGAAAGGGATCCTGACTTAAATCCTATGGACTCCTTTGTGGAGAGACTCCGAAGACTAAAAGGTATGGTATCGCAATGGATCAAATGCAAACAAAAAGCAGATCGGTGTATCTTTAAGGAATTGGAATTATAGCTCCAGGAGCTGTCACAATTAAACTTTAGGGTGGATTGTGATGCAGAGATTGGTAAGAAAATCAAAGAATATGAAAAAAAAAGGATGAACTACTTTTGCAGGAAGAATTGGAGTGGAGACTCAAAAGCAAGGTGATATGGATTGAAGTGGGGGACAGGAATTCGAAATTCTTTCATGCATTTGCCACACATAGAAAGAATACCAACAATATTTGGGAACTGAATTATTCTACATGGAACACTATCAGAGGCTTGGATGAACTTCTAATTGCTGCTAAAACTCATTTCAATGGGACTTACTGTGCGGATGGAAATATCAGTCTTATTAATCAGGTTAGGGTGGCCAGACATTATCATGTTATGGTAGATGAGTATAATGTTGCAGATTTATGTAAGGATTTCACTCTACAGGAGATTGAGATGGTTTTGAAAGGGTTTGCCAAAGACAAAAGTCTTGGCCCAGATGGGTGGACAGTTGAGATTTTTCTGGAGTTTTTTTATGTTATGGGACAAGACATTCTGGGAATGGTGGAATTCTCAAGGGTTGAGGGCTATATTACAAATAACCTAAATTCTACTCTCTTAACACTAATCCCTAAGGTTGGAAAGCCAAGCATGTTTGGTGATTTCAGACCCATAGCTCTATGTAATTTGGCATACAAAATAATCTCAAAGATTATAGCTCTCAGGATCAAACCTATATTGTCTTTGCACATTTCCGGGGAGTAGTTTGGGCTTTTATAGGATCGACAGATATTAGATTCCATTGGCATTACTCAGGAGGTTATTCACATGGTGAAATCCAGGAAGATGGCTGCATTACTACTGAAAATTTATTTGGAGAAGGCATATGACAGAATTGATTGGGACTTCCTACGTTTGATTCTTATTCAAATTGGCATCCCACCACTCTTTCAGCGTTGGATTATGGCATGTGTCTCAACGGCTAACATCTCGATACTGGTCAATGGGGCACCCTCAGAATTCTTCAAAATCTATAGAGGTGTGCGACAGGGATGTCCCTTGTTGCCATTAATTTTTCTGTTGATCATTGAGGGTCTTAGCAGGCTGACTGGGGCAGCTAAAAATTCTCGTATCATCAAAGGCATTACTTTTACTGAAGGCTTGTCACATACACATTCCCTATTTGTTGATGATGTACTCCTTGCTGGATTGGACTCTGTAGTGGAATGGAAAAATTATCATTCCATCATCAACGCGTTTTGTGATGCATCAGGTATGTTAGTTAATCACAGGAAATCCAATATTTATCATTTTGGAATTGATGCACAAAAATTGGGTACTTATAATTGTATGTTGCCTTATCAATTCTACAATCTGAAGGCTGGTTTTAAATATCTCGGTTATTTTCTTAAACCCTGCACATAGAGAAGGAATGACTGGTTGTGGCTGGTTGAGAAGGTGGAAAAAAAGATTAACCATTGGACTTACAGACTCTTGTTTGTTGGGGGAAGACTTACACTGATAAAATCTGTTCTTACAGGTATACCTGTATACTGGTTCTCACTAATGCAGATCCCTTGTTCTATTATTAACTGCATTTGGAAGTTATTTTTTAGTTTTCTATGGTCCGAGGGAACGACAAACAACAGCATGGTTATGGTTGGTTGGGAACAAATTGCCCGCCCTGAATGTGGGGGTGGATGGGGCATTAAGAACCTGCCACTATTCAATTGTGCTCTCAGGATGAAAAGTTTATGGCGTGGGATTTTTGGCCCTACATTGTGGACTGAAGTGATCAAGGAAAAATACATCAAGATGGATGTATATAAATGGATTCGGTGTCCATTTAAAAAGCAAAGGGGAGTATCACCGATTTGGGCTGGGTTTATAAAAGTTTATAATTTGATGGCCAATTATTTGTCCTGGAAGGTAGGAAATGGCAATAATATATTAGTGGGGATTGATCCAATTTTGGGCATGGAAGAAGATTACACTCTATCTGAGGAAACCATCAAAACCTTGCATCAGTTTGATTATGCAACACTCAGCAAGATCAAAAGAGTTAATTATAGATCCTTTCAATCTTATTGGCTAAATGCTATGGAGTTGGGACTGGAAGGAAATGAGGCTACTGAATGGAAACACTACATTGGAAAACTCAATTCCATAGGTTGCAGACTTATAGCTGAAAATGATTGTATTATCTGGACAAAAAATAAGGCAACTGACAAGATAACTGCAAAATTGGCTTATCAAACAATTATCACCCACAAGGGTATGTACCCTACAAACTGGTGGTATAAGGCTATTTGGAAGTGGAAAATACCCATGAAGGTTCAATGTTTTATGTGGCATGCCTTAATGGGTAGTTTGAAGACATGGGATAATCTGGCCAAGAGGGGGTGGGTTGGCCCTGGTATTTGTTATATATGCATAAACAACACTGAATCTTCCCAACATATTTTGGTGGAGTGTGAGTTTACTAGAACTCTATGGCACTTGATCATTTCACATCTTCAGTTGGAACAGATTTGGGAGATGGGAAATTTTTTGGACAATGTATATAAGTGGTAGAAGTTGTGTAGAAGCATTACACATCTTCCTGCACTGATTTCCTGGCAGATCTGGTGGGTTAGAAATAGGGCATTGATTGAAGATGAGCGGCCCAAAATACACTCCTCTTTCTACAAGTCACTGCTATTATTAAGGATTTCAATCTTAACCATAGTATGAGAAATATTAGAGTTCTTGGTTCTTTCTCCTTTACTTGTCATAAACCGGTGGGTTTTTTTGATGGGTCGGCCATAGATGGCTCATGTGTTATTCGTGGGGTGATATATATCAACAATGATCATTACTTTACACTTATGTTGGACGTTGGAAACGGCTCAAACACCAAGGCTGAATTACTTGGGCTTTGGTGTGTTATTATTGTGGCTGCTATCATGGGCCTACAAGAGTTGATTGTATTTGACGATTCCAGGGTGACTATTAAGTGGGAACTTAAAGAATATCAATTAAATGTCATCTCTTTACAACATTGGTGTAGCAGAATTCTAGAAAAAATCAAGCACTACAAAGACATCACTTTTAAACATGTCTACCGACAACACAACATAATTGCAGATGAACTTTCGAAGAAAGTGCATGGAGAAGCTGAAGGTGTTGTCATTTGGGAAGAATTCTTGGAAAAACAAAGCTGTGATAGGGGGATGGTCAATCTGTTTGACCTCTATTAATTGTGCAGGACTACAACTTTTTCATGGGTATTGTTGTTTTTTATTGAAAATTTTTGTAGTTTTTGGATGAACAATGTAACTAAACTCAGGCTAAAGTTTACACATAAGTCTGCTTGCAGAATTATGAATATTGTACTATTTGATTCGCCTTAATCAATATCAGTAATACAACTTTTTTCCACTGAAGAAAAATAAAAAAATAAAAATAAAAAATAAAATAAAATAAATAAATTATTTTTCATCAAATATTTTTTATTATTTTTATAATTATTTTATCAATCAAACTTTTATAATAAATTTGATGACATTTAAATATTTTAAAAAATAAATTTGATAATATCTAAACATTTAAAAAATAAACCTTGAAATATTACAAATAATAAAGCATTAATAATCAAATTTTTATAATAAATTTGATGACATTTAAATATTTTAAAAAATAAATTTGATAATATCTAAACATTTAAAAAATAAACTTTGAAATATTACAAATAATAAAGCATTAATAATAAAAGGGAAAAGTAATATATAAATGAATATTAATATTAATGATTTACATGCTAAAATAATGTACAAAGGAATCTTGCTAATATTCAATATCAAATAAATAAAGATTTGGATCAAAGCCTTGTTGTTGGATGAAGTAAAGATGTTTTATAAAATGTGATTAATTATAACATGTTATATTAATTATATTGGTTTGGAAGACCAAGAAACATTAAATATTATATTAATTAAGTTAATTAAGGGAGGATATGTAATATATATTTTAATAAATAAAAAACCAAAGAGTATATGTTTATGCGTATGACTAATAAATGTTTGTAGGGGTCATGAAGGGGAAATCAAAATGTGGGATTTGAGCTTTGCAACTAGTTTTTTTTCTTCATGAGTTAAGGTTTGTAGTTTAAAAGGAAACTCAACAATTCCTAGGATTGGCATATAGCTTATAGCTTAGTGACTGGGTTGGGGTATAATTGGATGAGTGTCATACTATTTTTTTGTTTCAAGAGCTTTCATTCTACCCAACATTCATTGTATAATTTTTTGCACCAATAGATGTGTAACCTACTTAGAACTTAACATTTTATGTTGTGGAAAAATGTTATTTTAAAATTTATTGTAAAGTTTTATGTTGTTAACCAAAGATGGTCAAAGATGACTATAATTGAATATTTTTATTATTTAATAAATAAAAAGGAGAGACACATATCCAAAGGGGTTGTTGAAGAGTGTTCACTAACCCACTAGGAGGAATGACACGTGTAGAATGCAAAAGCTACTGATGTCAGAAACAACATTTACTTTCCAGTTGATGCAGGAAGCATCCTCCCTCAAAAAGTGGTCATGTTCCCAAAAAACAGGGAAAAACTGAGCAGGTGGCTCATTAATTACAAAACTGACCCAAAGACCTAGGCAAGCAATATAACCATCGAATGAGCAAGAGGCTCACTACACTAGATTTTGTGGATTTGCTGTATATTGAAAGGTTAAGCACACAAAAGATTCAATGAGTGGAGAGCTGAAGTAAAGTTGTGGTTAAGTGACTGAAACAAACAAAAGTTACAGCATAGAGTATTCTATACTTTGTCTTCGTCCTAGTGGTTCGGTGAACAGGCTCGGGGGTTCCAAGCAAGTAATTCGGCTATGCTGGAATCAGGTTGGGAGGAACAGTGACCTTTGGAGTGTGTTGTCGCCTATTTTCCAGGTTCCTCACTATTATATTTTCTTACAGATAAATGTTAAAATTGTAGTTGATAGTTAACATACTGCTATGGTTTATATGATGTTAGTATTTAGATTAGAATTTTATTAATTATCAAGAATAAATGTTAAATGTATGTTAGTAGGTCATCATTGTTTTCAGTAAAATTATATAGTATATGCAATAGATCTCTTAGACAGTTTAGACACAGAAAAATGAGTAACAGTAAGTAGAGCCAAGAGGCTGAATACATCCCTAGTATATAAACAGACCCAAAATTCTATTTTCTTTATCTTAGAATAAGATCATCTATATGGCATATAGGGTTAGGTTAGTCTTTGAAATCAGAACACCCACAGATAGTTGTTTAAAATATATGTGTGTGTGTATGTGTGTGTGTGTGTGAATAGTAAATTATCATTGTTTTCCAATGAATTACATTTTGAATGCAGAGTATCTCTCTTAATCACATTTTAACTAACAAGTATAATTTCATACCATATCGGCATATTAGTTATATAAATATACAATTAACATAGAATTTGAATAATCACTATTGAAGTACAAAACACCTTCCAAATAGTATACAGCTATACCAAATGTGAAATACTTTTTACAAAGAACATAGAAATCATAAACAAAAATTCAACCACAGATTTGGATCAAATCCTATAGAGGGGCGAGGCTCACCCAAACTAGAAAGACTAGGTCACGTTACATCACAAACCAAGCACCTCGGTGCTTACTATTTTTTCAATAAATAAATAAATTCCATCTGTGGATAGGTAAACAAAGATCGCATTCAACCTAAGCGAAATAAAAACAGAGTTTAAACATTTTAGGAGAAATTCTGGAAAATACAAATAGTACAGGATGGGATCGAATCCCTTAACCAACATAACCTTTCCAGCTTAATCAAACATACTTAGAAATAAGTTGTGATGGCATCAGTCAATCGTTCAAAACTCTTGGGTTCCTCATATTCCAAACAAAGTATATATATATTTTTATTTTACATTAAGGCTTTGCCCAAAAATAATAAAGGAATCCTCAATACTTCTAAAACAACAGAACTTCAATTAAAATCATTGTAAATAGAAGTAGGGTCAGAACTTTGTTTTACATTTAAAAATATATTATATTCATCATAATATTGGGCGAAACCCCAACTAAGGGCATGTAGCCCAGGAACATTTACAATACAACAATGCTATATAGTTCGCCATTATGGCTTCCAAAACAAACAAAACTAACCATAAAAGGACCAACGCTGGCAGCGAACAATAACTTAACTTTTTACATTTTTAAATGGGCCAACTCACCTCATCTTTGTTTGGTACATTATAACATAACCATACCCACAACAATACTGGTAACGCTTGAAGAGGGATGTTCCAGTGAGGCTTGAGGCTTACCGAGGCTACTCCAAAACCCTGGAGCCTTCCACCATTTTTTTACTGCCTAGCTTTTAATCCATGACTAGAGAACTCCAAGGTAGCACAAAACCCCTCTTGACAACATACACAAAATACATTGCATTAGTAAGTATTCCATTTGGGAAAATAAATGAAGTGCTTCGAAATTTTAAATAAGAGATGGTGTAGAGTGTATTACCTCGGCGTAGACTGGTTTGTCATGGAGCTTTCTCCATAACCACGGCGTTCAAGGAGCTATCCTCTGCGTGGACTGGTTTACCGTGGAGTCTTCTCCATAACCCTGACGGCCGAGAGCCAAGCTCTCCTCCAAGTACAAATGAACGAAGGAACGATGCAACTCTGGAACATTCTCATAACCACGACAAACAACTAACCTCTGTGCAGAGTTTTCTCCACAGCCATGGCGGCCGAGAGCTCGGCTCTCTTCCACAAAGCAAATGAACAAAAGAATTTCGTTACAACCCCTTTCGAAATGAGGGTTTAGGGATTATGCCAGCGTGGATCTCCACCAAAGGGCCTTCACGTGGCCTCTATAAAACTTGCAGCTGCTATCCACTACCTTTTAAATTCTTACCTCCCTTTTCTATAGTCACATGCACATGTTTTTAAACTTGGATTAATGCCATCAAGTTGCTAGTTAGGATACCCACTTATCCTATAGTTGGTAGTCCATGTAACATTTTTATGATGCATTTAAAACTCATAACTAGGTACCCTCTTTACCTTAGCAAATCATTTAATCTCCAACCCAATATTTTTGGTAGTTAGGATCCTTACCTGGAACAAGTACAGGTATATCAACATGCGTTAGCTTTTACAAAAGCTAAGTAAGCCCGGTCATCACTGAACATATCCTTCAAACAAAAGAACATAAATAAGCATTACAACATCAAAACTACGAAACTGATATACAATGGTATTAGGAAGTATGAATTTAATATCCGTCAAATAAACATTGATTTTAACACAATGAGAAATCCACTAATAACAAGTAAGTACAAAGTGTGTACTCCATCAACTAACACAATAAAGAAGTAAATCCTAGGAAAACACTAGATCATATTTAGTAGTTATACCATATACAATTTTTTTTTTATTGTTGGATTTTTAGAGTTGTTACAAGATGATGGCTTTTTTTAATTTGTTTCATGTAGGATTTTGTTCAGCATTTTGAGTCCTATTCCTCGATGTTCTTGTTGATGATGGCATGAATAGGGAATAATTGCTTAGTGTCTCTATGACTTAGTGCCTCTTGTCGGAGTTTTTGTTGCTTGATGTATTATCCATCATATCTTTCACATCCATTTGAAGTTCAATGCTACAAAGGTTATGGTACATGTGCGAAAATGAGGAGGTTAATGTAGAGGTGAAATTGTCTGCTACCTTGGAGACCATGCCATTGATCCTCCAATTGGAGATGGATGATGTGGGTGTGGTGTTTAAGTGAGCAATAGATGTTGGAACAATTTTTATTGAAGAGATTTTATAGTCGTCCTAGGGTCAATGCTACAAGAAGGTGAATGAAGAGATTCAATGATGGTGGATGAGGCTTGGAGTCCTTGGTTACTTAATGTTTGTGATGGGTGGTGTGAAAAGGGAATTGCTCGATTTGGAAGTGTCTCTTATTTCAACCTTGAAAGAAGTTGTAAATCAAGGGATGGATTTAGTTTTGGCGTGAAAAAAAAAATCTTCCTTAAGACTCTCGTCAATCTGGCTATCCTATATCGTTGTGAAGTTTGGGGCTGCAACATCTCTAGACAATCATGGAGAAAGATCAAGCAAATCTAGAAGCGTATTATAACTTATAATATTAAATTTAAAGGTAATACATCATATATCCTATCCTCCTCATAGAAGGGAGTCTTCCCCATTGAGAGCATGGCTATGAATAGGTACCTAATGTACAAGAACAAGATCATAGTCATGGTCATGACAGGGGTCATGATCATCATAACCCTACCATCATCAATAAAAATGAATTCATACCTTTTTATAATATTAATTTTAAAAGATGTTAATAAAGGTTTATGTTATATATATATGAAATTCTTCATCATTATGATCATCATCTAAAAAAAAAAATTAAGCCATTAAATTTATTTATTTATTTGATTAAAAAACAATATATAGAATCAACGCATTTTAATAAATAAGTACGACAAGTGTATTCCATAAAAGAGATATAAACATCCACATGAATAATACAAGTGAGGAAGTCGTCATGGGAATATAAGAGATGAAGGCACCTGATCATCGTTGGTGGTCATTATCGCCATCACCATCATCATCATTGTCATTATCATCAATAAAACCAATTCATATCTTTATAAAATTAATTTAAAAAATATCTAATAAATTGTTGTTATATAATTAAATTCATCTTCACCGCTTAAATTTTTTGTATATATTAAATTTATTATCTTCTATATCATTTTATAAAAATATTCAATAATTTTTTAGTCATATATATTAAATTATTATTTCATAAATAATAATTCTTTTTCTTTTTTTCTTTATCATTGTTTATGTTTTATACACTACATCATCATTGCATCATCTTTTTCAATAGGAAAAAAACAACAACATGGTTCTTGCTATTCCAAGGAATTAAAGAAAACATATGTCTTACAATCTCATATATCATCTTCCAGAACTGAAGATGTCTATCATGAGTATCATACAATATAATCATAGTGCCAAAGAAAGCTAAAACTTTAGCTGACTTCCTCTATTAAAACCAGTTTTTGCTAACCCCACATATTCTCAACTAATAAGTCTAATTCCCAACTAGACTAAGCCAAAAAACTATTCAAAAATACCCAATTATATAGTCATTCACTTAATTCACTTTATATGACAAAATCATATGAGCCTTCATAGATAAGCTACCTCTCCAGATTTTCTTCAAAGAAAAGTGTACCTTCAAGACCATCAATGGTACCTTTTGATAATTCATCAGCATTTGTATTGAAATCCCTGTAGATGTGCCTAATAGAAAATTCCTTGAAGGAGGGAATAAGTAAGGAAATTCTATAAAACCACTACTGCAAAGCAAGTGCTTGTAATTTTGTCCATCCTTTTTCCCAATTTATAATAACCTATGAATCACCAAATACTTGTAAGGATACAATTCCATTCAACAATGCAAACTGTAGTAGCCCCCATTGGGCCAAGTGTTTTTTCATAGTATTTGTGCCAATGCCACAACTCATCCATAACATGTAATTATGGTCTATATTAATTCTTGTTTACATCCCAACACCACAATTGCCATTTTGAGTAGCACCGTCGAAGTTTCCAACAGTCGAATGAAAGGAGATAATAGGAGCAATTTTATTTCTTGGCTTCTTGCTTTTAATATATTTATAGTATTCTTTATACTGACCCAAAAATTTCAAGCTTTTGATATCAACATTGGGAATTTTATTTTAAAAAATAACAAGATTTCTAGATTTCCAAATCCCCCAACATATAAATACTGGAAGAAGCTTGTGATTAAGAACATTACCAAACCAATTCTCTAGATTTTCCTCAATAAAACAAGAACCCCACAATTTTCTAAACACAACCAGAAAAAAACATTTATTCTTCAATGGGATATTCCACTTCCATATTTTTACATACCACCATTTGCATTCACCCTTAAAATTTTGTTGAGATATAGCATTATAGGCATATTTTCTAGTCATTGAACCATAATATTTATTCCATGCCCATACTGCCATGTCCTCCACCTCTTCAATCTAATCCTTGCTCTGATTAAGGAAAATATGTATGGATTCCATTCATTTTCCCATTGACCATGTAAACCCAAATATTCTTCACTCACCCAGTAGCAATTTGAAGACCTCATCCAAGTAGGTATTTTAATATGATCTAGAGTACATAATCCAAATTCTGCAATATAATCCAAAAGAGGAGTGGAGAGCCTGTAGGTATCCTCCCCACCAATCAAGGGATCAAATCCAATAAGAATATAATTTCCATTACCTTTTTTCCAAGATTACCAATGTATAAGCCAAGGAAAAGCCCGAATAAACCCACTGCAGAAGTTAGAAACCCCTTTTGTAGTTTTATTGGGATTCCTAGTCTAATGAACCATTGAATTACCTTTTAAGTATTTTTCTCTGAGCACATCATTCCAGAGACCTGTGCTAAATATACCACGCCAAAATCTCTTAAGCATAAAGCATGGTTGGACCAATATAAATTTTTAATATCCCAACCTCCCATAGTCTTGGGTAGATATAACATGTCCCATCTCACCAAGTGCATTTTTTCTCCCTTACCAGAACCAAACCAAAGGAAATTAAATATTTTCTACCTGATCATTTTCAATGTTGTATAATGCATTTTTGCAAGAGACATCCAAAAATCAAGTGATACTTACAAGAACTGAACGAACTAGAGTAAGTCTCCCCCCTAAAGATTAAAATATGAAACACCAATTTCCAATTATATTTTCCTCTTTTCTGACAAGCCACATCCAATCCGCAATCTTATTGAGGTTTGGCTTCAAATAACAGCCAAGATATTTAAAACCACCTTCAATATCCTTCGTTTTGTATGGAAAGAGAGCAGAGATATATGTGCAAAAGTATCATCATTTATAGCATTTTTTAGGAAGAAGGATTTATTTGAGCTCACCTCCATTCCAGTTGTTGCACAAAACAAGGATAAAATAAAATTATTATATATTTCAATTTTAAAAAACTTTTAATATTTTTTATATTATATATATTAAATTAATTATATTACGATAAAGAGTGTGTGGAATAAAATTTAAATACTTTTAATTTTTTCTTCAATATTTGTAATTAAGTTTAATTTTTAAAGTCAATTCCCGCTAGCTCACTCAGTTAAGGCGTGGGTTTCGTCTACAAGGCGACTTGAGTTCAATTCCCCTTAGGGGTGACTTAGTTGGGAGGTGACACCCAAAATCTAGCCAAGTTGAGGCTGGATGAGACCAATAGGCTAATATGGACACAGAATACGACAGAGGGAATTTATGCAGCTAAACAGGTTTATGACTTATTAATGGAACATGAGGAGAGTTGGTGGTGGAGTCCAATCTGGAAGGTAAACGTTCCTAAAAAACGAAGTTGTTTATGTGGCTCACTCCATAGACTAAGATTCCCACCTGGGAAAACATACAAAAGAAACATTATTGGGGACCAAGTATCTTCTATCATTGTAGGCAGTTAGGTGAGGAGGTAACCCCTCTTTTCAATAAGTTCCCCTATGCAATACAAGTCTGGAATAATGTAGAAAAATGGATTGGAGTAAATGTTATATGGGTTGGGGACACTATGGAAGAAGGATTTCACAATTGGTTCTAGAAACGAGATCTGAAAGCTTATCGTGTTGCATCTTACCTAACTGTGTGGAGCATCTAGGTGGCGTGAAATGATCATATTTTTTAAGGGAAAACCATTCCTACATTCTAGTTATCTGGAAACATCTACACACTGGATCAGGTATACAAAGCACAAATCAAATAAAACAAGAGAGACCTATTGGAGTATTAGACATAGATCGGTCGAAGCCATGGGCATTTTTCGACGGTGCATATCAGTGGGAGGAGCACAAAGGAGGACTTGGAGGTATTATATGTTTTTTGAGTGAATTGTTGCATACAAATTATGGAAAACATGGGAGAAGGAAGCAACAACCAGGTGGAACTACTTGCTCTTCAAGCGGTTATGTGAGTGGCTCATCAGTGACGTATAAGGCATCTATAGGTATATCGGGATTCACAACTGGATATCAAATGAATGAATCGGGCTAGAAAATTGGAGATATGCGTTTTTATAACTAAGTGCTTGCATTAAAAAATTTTATCAATCTATTTGAGATGATATCCTTCAAGCACATATACAGAGAACTAAACCAGAATGCGGATCAATGATCCAAGAATGGATTGACTAGAAAGCCAAGCAAACTGCATCTACAAGAATTTGATGGCGGTTCATTGGTTTAAACAAGTTGTGAAATATGATTAAAATAGATTTTTAGCTATCTTCATAATAAGGTGACGAAATGAGACAACTCATTTCTGGATGCACAAATGACTTTGAAAGCGTAGTTCGTGTATTAAAAGGCACAGTTTTGGATGCAAGGGCAATTCTTGTATGCACAGTTTTGGATGCACAAGCTTTATAGGATGATACATTAGATGCTTAGTATTCTAAATGTTGTAGAATGATATAATTTTACCTTTTGTATAATGAACAATGGAAGAAATTTGTAGAGAACACTACATTTGTAGAATGATATAATTCTAGTTTGTGTATGATAAACAATGAAAAATATTTGTAAAGAACAATACATTTGTACAAGTACAGTGTTCATATGAAGAATGTCATTTTCATTTTAACATGAATAGAAAACAATAATTTTCAATAATATTATAATGATAAAGATGTGTATTTATTTTTAAATATTTGAGGTTGTATTGTTGAATAAAATTAAAATTATATTGTAACATCTAACTACACAACCTCGTCAAATACAAATAAGTGGAGACAAATTCAAAACTTCACTTTCACTCTCTTTCATGTAATATTTACTAGTAACAACAAATAATTGCGTGAATCTTCGATCATGATTAAAAAATGGTTTGACTTTTCAAAATAATATACTAGCATAAATTTATCTTAAATGCGGATCTATCAAGTAGCGTGAGACATCCAATTTCTTGAGGTGTTATTTTTTATTAACTTTTTATTTGGTTTTAAATTTTTATTTTATGAATGGATATGGATTTTTTAAATTATTTTCTATTTGGTTTTCATTTTTTATTTTATGAATGAACATAATTTTTTAATTATTTTTTATTTTTAATACATCCTTACATAACTTTACACATCCCAATAAAAAAACTTAACATTAGTATAAGCTCGACTGATGAGAGAAATCAAAACGCCTTAAGATGATATCAGAATAAGCAGAATAGCTATCAGAAGCAGAATATAAAGAAAACAAAAAAAAAGGATCCCGTCAGGTGCAAGACCATAGAGGGTTTGTTCCGCCATGAGAGAACAACAAACCCTCTATGGTCTTGCAACTTCCTTCTCTCAACCCTCTATGGTCTTGCAACTTACCCTCTATGGTCTTGCAACTTCCTTCTCTCATGGCGGAACAAACCCTCTATGGTCTTGCAACTGACGGGATCCTGTTTTTTTGTTTTCTTTATAATATTCTGCTCTCAGAATGCGTTTGAGTCTCGCTTAAAATTTATAAGCTCGTATAGCAAAATTCTTGATCCCGACTATAATCTGGTAGGGGGCATTCTTCCCTGCGAGGTTGGATTTTTTATTCAATCTCCTTGTTATGATTTTGTATGGTGTGCGAACTCCTCCTCCTCTGGCATCAGCGGTATCGTCAAAAATATTATGGCAAACAATCCCGGAAGAGCCATTCCTCCCTCCAAGGTATAATAACAATTCAAGAAAATTGATCTCATTACAACAGAAAGTAGGTAATTTGATCTTTGAACCTCTGCTCGGAAAGATTCAATGGTGCTTTCACTTGGTGCAGGTTAAAGAATTTGCAACTCCAGCGGACGTGGACGAATGGCTGGCGGCCAATCCACTGCGATGCACAGGAGCTATTCATTTTTTTCTGTTGAGTTCGAATTCTTCGGTGCAGACGTTAGGGTATGGAATCCAAACCAATTCTACCAGTGGGAAGAAGCGGGGGCGTTACGAAGATCACACTTTGAAATTCCAGATACCTCTTCAAGTCGCTGCAGAATGGTAAATAGCTTGGTTTTTAGTTCTTATTGGGAGGTAAGTTTTCAATTTTTCTCTTCCTTGAATTTTTGTATCATGGAATTTGTTTCATACCATCTACGATATGTGAGAAAATTTGTTGAAATTTCCAATATACATGTGTTAGCTTTCCTTAACCAATACACAAATCTATACTGCAGATTTTATGAGATAATCAAACAAGAAATATTTACAATACATTCAAAAGAAAACAATAATAGGCAGAGTGAATACCTATATGTATTTCACTTTGTAATTTTTTTAATTGGTGAGAAGGAACAATGTTTTTATGGCACCAACCTTCAGTTTAACTGTATTTCATGATGTTTCCTCTTATCTAAGTCATCTCTGAGAGAAATTAAACTCAAGTCATCTTACAAAAGAGATCTACACCTTAACCATATAACTTAAAAGAATTGATATCAATTTACAAATTTTTAAAAACAGCATAACCTTTTATTAAAATAGTACAAAAATTTTACTTTTTCAAAAATAAAAAATCCAAATTTAAATTAATTTGATATAGTTGTAAATAATTTAATTATTTTTAGAGATCTAAATGAATTGAAAGACCTTTAAAATCTTGAAAAGATATGGAAGAATTGTCTCTATTATTTTGATTCATGGAAGTATTAATATTTTTTTTCAAATTTATTAATTGAAATTTTATTAAAATAAACAAATTCAAAATATTTTAAATAAAGAATATTTTGCTTTATTTTAAAACATTTAAAAACTTATTTATAATTTTAAAAATAATAATTCATTTATTTAATATTTATTTATTATAAAAATAAAATGTATTACCTTAAACATATATATTTTTATAGAAAGTCAAAATAAGATTTTATTTATAATTTTAAAAATAATAATTCATTTATTTAATATTTATTTATTATAAAAAATAAAATGTATTACCTTAAACATATATATTTTTTAGAAAGTCAAAATAAGATTTATTAGTAAGGCTCTTTTGTATCTTAGAGTGTAACCATGTAAGTATTAAAAAGCCAAATGATCTCAATTTCAAATGGAACTATTTGAACTTGGAATATGTATTTATTAATTTTAATTATTTTCTTGTTAGAGTATATGATTATATTTATTTTCACTTTATTTATAAAGTTATTGTCATGGTGTGAAGAAAATTTAGCTATTAAGAAAAAATTAAGATACTATAAGGAGGTCATTAACTTTAATTTAGAAGATTTGAGAATTCTCTCTCGAGTACCTAGTTCAAAGAAGAAAATGAATATAGCCAAGATTAGAACGAACTCGCATGAGCTTCATAGCGAAACAGGTGTTGATCTATTCCCAAAACGTCATGGGAGGAAAAGGTTTGCCATATTTATGAGTCTATGAGCGTGTCCATCTTACATCCACATTAAATATGAGTTTCATAGTATTTGGTACAATACAATCATTTCTAGTGCCCTGCTTACACTCACATTATATATGAATTTCATAGTATTTGTTACAATACAAACCTTTCTAACCTAGTGACTTGCCAAAACTATAGTGATCTTGGAAAGCTTATTTCTAAGCTTTTTGAGCATAAGAACAGTTTAAAGGAAATCAAGTAATAACTTTCTTACGGTCCACCAAAGTTGGTCTCAATAGACTTTAATCATCATCATTATCATCATCATCAAATTTAAATTTAATTTTTAAAATGTATAAAATTAAAAATAAAATTATAATAATTTTAGTTATTTTCATCAAATATATTTTAAACAATTTTAGTTATTTTTATAATTATTTTATTAATCAAATTTTTATCATAAATTTGATGACATTTAAATATTTTAAAAAATAAATTTGATAATATCTAAACATTAAAAAAATAAACTTTGAAGTATTACAAATAATAAAACATTAATAAAAAGGGGAAAAGTAATATATAAATGAATATTAATATTAATGATTTACATGTTAAAAAAAATTGCTAAGTTCATGCATATTACAAAGGAATCTTGTTAATATTCAATATCAAATAAATAAAGATGTGGATCAAAGCCTTGCTGGATGAATAAAGATGTTTTATAAAATGTGATTAATTATAACATGCTATATCAATTATATTTGTTTGGAAGACAAAGCAACATTAAATACTATATTAATTATATTAATTAGGGGAGGACATATAATAATAGTAATAATTAAAATATCATTTTTTTAAGCAAAAGAAAAGAACTTTTATTCTATTAATAAAGTGGTAGAATTACAACTTTCAACATTACAACTATCCTAGTGCTAACAGAGCCACCACAGAGTATCAAACATATTCATTACATCCATCTTGATGTTAACAAAGCCACCACAAAATAGTAGACAGACCCAGAACCCCAGGCCCAAAGCCAAAGCTGCACAGACCATAGCAGAGTCACCAAGGCCATAACGCGAACAAAAAGGGACGCAAGCTGAACCCGAGAGTTAAAACAACAGAAACCATAAGACCCAAAACCAAAGAACCATAACAGAGGCCACAATAACACAAAAAAATGGACGGTAATCCAACCTTCACCTTGTTGATAATCATAAAGCCGATAGTCGTCTCACCGAAAGAACCAGACAAAGCATTAGCTAGACGGACCAGCCTCATCTTCAATGATAACCACTAGGGGTGCCTCCACAAACTCCTTATCTTCTATAATAATCTCACGTGGATTTTCCACTTTCTTAGACCGAGCCGGAAATGAGATACCCACGTCTCCAACCAGAGTATCTAATTTCATGTGAATCCATTTGCAGCTCTCTGAAGTATCCTGACACAGGTCTTCCAATTTTTTAAGGCACAAAGAACCAGACAGAGCATCCCCCCTAGTTTCCGAGCACTGTGCAATTAGAGCCTTTGTCACCCACAAGGTGACGACAGCCCGATTATACAGGGCCATCCACCCCATTGTGTTTCCCGGGTCATGAATCCAATTGGCCATAGCAACTGCCTCCTCAGGTAGTTCCGCCTCCCCCACAAGGTGCCAAAGGTCCGTTTCAATTTCCTCTATCTCCTACTGTACACCCGGCTGGAAGAAACGTCGAAAAAATACCGTCGTCGCAACAGTGTTCCACTGTTCACGGTTAGGTCCAGTCTGCAAAGGAGCACCCCCTCCCACATTACTATGCTCCCCATGAACACGATGACCTATCCTCATATTTCTACCTCTCGGCAGCATAGTTCTCACCCCCTTGCACTCACTCAACAACCCTAAAGAGGAATTATAATAGCTCAACCCAACACAGATGGGATCCGGGCGATAAACTCTGTGACTGTAACCATTCCTCACCTCCGAATTTAAAAGAGAGCTGCCTCCTACCTTCATGACCTTCCTCATCATGTCCCAGCCTCTGTAATGATGAATCCTGTCCTGATCCTTCGTCACCACCATCCTCTACTGATCTTGATAGTCCCTTCGGATCGTGCGAAACCGATCTCCCATGTCTATCTCACACTTCAAATCCCTTAACTTAAAATCCCCAAGCAAAATGAATACCCCAGAACACCATACAACTTTCCTTATAAGCGTCTTACCATAACACCATCTGTCCGGACAATCAAAGACGAATACCATCAGTTTCGTTAATATCGATAGAAGGACAAGTTCTATCGTTAGCATTTGACAACGTTTTATCACGGTCACACTCGGCGATCTTAATATAATTAAGACGACACGTATCTACTGGTAATTCCAAAGCATCCCCATCCCATCACTCATTACATTTACTGGCACCCTAGTTTGCAAGCGCATCAGCCAAACAGTTGGCACTCCTCCTGACATACTGGAAAACGATTGCGTTGAACGAGGTGATGAGGTTGCCCAGACAGGTAAGACGCCATGCCAGATGCCACGAAGTTTCCAGTTTGGCAGCCTGGGTACCATTAATAAGTTTGGTAGCTATCTGTATCAGCATGTTAGAGTCACCTTCCACTATAATACTGCTAATGCCACGACGAGCCACGATGCTCAATCCTTGTAACAATGCTTCACACTCCGCAACATTATTAGTTTCACGCCCAAGATGACCATAGTAGCTCAACAAAACCATTCCCTGATCATTTCGCACAGCTCCACCATACACTGCCATTTCGGGGTTTCCTTTAGAAGCTCCATCAAAGTTCAGCTTTAGCCACCCCTGTTGAGGTGGTGACCACATAGTCGGACTGTTCTGTTTCCTGTTGTTGATAGTGTTGCGCCCGATGAACTGTGGAAGCACCATGATACCCCAGGTATGGAGAATTTGTAATTCCTTGTTCGGGATGCTCAAATCTTGTTCAGTCCACAAGGATAATTTCAACGTTTCCGTAATCCCATGCTATATATGCCCCCAGACGATCTTCCATGGGGTTTGTTTTCCCTGGAACATGCGTTTATTGCGTTCCTTCCACACCTCCCAAAGGAGAAAACCAGGAAAGAGTTGCCATATACGGTTCAGGATTCTCCCATGGAAAGGATCCCCTCTCCAATGTCTCACCATTTGCTGCAGTATGGTCCTAATCCGCTCAAATCTTTGGAAAATCCTGGCTCCTTCATCCCACAGAGCAGCAGTAAAATGACACTCATCTGGAAGGTGCGTTGTAGTTTCACTGTGTTGGCCACAAAGGACACAGATGGATGGACCTTCAAATCCACGATTCACAATGGTATCCCAGGTTAAGATCCTACCTCTTAGCATCAGCCAAAGGAAGAGGGTAATCTTAGGCCATAATTTGGCCTCCCATAAGTCTTTCCACGTATGATCTCCCACAGTACTTCCAGATCTAGTTTGAAGGTTATAAGCTTCTTTCATTGAGAACATACCTTTAGGACTGTAACCCCAACAAAGAATATCCCTCCCCCCTGAGTTTTTGTCTGCCTGTTGCTAACTATTCCATGAACCTGCTTGCCTATATCTTCCCCATAGGAGATAACAATCATTATCATTATTTATAAATATATAAAGTAATAAATAAATAACCAAAGAGTATGTTTATGAAGAGTTCTTGAAGTTGAAATCAAAAAATAAGTTTTGAGTTTTGTAATTAGTTTTTTTTTCATGAGTTAAGGTTTGCAATTTAAAAAGAAACTCAACCCATTCATAAGATTAGCTATATTAATTTATTAATTTGGATAGAACATATAATAATAATAATTTATAAATATATATAATAATAAATAAATAACCAAAAAGTATATGTTTATGCTTATGCTTATGACTAATAAATGTTTGTAAAGTATATGAAGGTGAAATCAAAAAGTGGGCTTTGACCTTTGCAACTAGTTTTTATTTTTCATGGTGTAAGGTTTATAGTTTAAAAGGAAACTCAACAATTCGTAGGATTGGCATATAGCTTAGTGATTGGCTTGGGGTGTAAGTGGATGGGTGCCATACTATTTCTTTTTGTCTCAACAGCTTCCACTTTACCCAACATTGTTTTTGCACTAATAGATGATGGCTTTTTTTATTTGTTTCATGTTCAGCATTTGGATTCCTCGATTCCTTTATGTTCTTGGTGATGATGGCATTAAAAGGGAACAAGTACTTAGTGTCTCTATGACTTGGTGCCTTTTGTTGTTGGGGTTTTTGTTGTTTGACGTGTTATCCTTCATATCCTTTACATCCATTTGAAGTTTAGTGTTACAAAGGTTATGGTACATGTGCGACAATGAGGAGGTTAATGCAGAGGTGAAATTGTCTACTACCTTGGAGGCCATGCCATTGATCCTGCCATTGGAGATGAACGATGTGGGTGTGGTGTTTAAGTGAGAAGTAGATGTTAGAGCAATTTTTATTGAAGAGATTTTAGAGTGGTCCTAGGGTCAATGTTACAAGAAGGTGAATGAAGAGATTCAATGATGGTGGATGAGGCTTGGAGTCCTTGGTTAATCAATGTTTATGATGGGTGGTGTGAAAAGGGAATTGCTCGATTTGGAAGTGTCTATCAAATAAATGAATCAAGCTAAAAAATTGGAGATATAAATCTTTAGAACTTGGTGCTTGAATTAAAAAATGCTATCAAGCTATTTGAGATGATATCTTTCAAACACATATCAAAGAACTAAACCAGAATGTGGACCAGTGGTCCAAGAATGGATGGACTAGATAGCCAAGCAAATTGTATCTATAGGAATTTGATTGTTGTTGAAACAAGCCGTGAAATATGATTAAAATATATTTTTAACTATCTTCATAATAAGGTGACAAAATGAGATAACTAATTACTGGATGCACAAATGATTTTGGAAGCACATTTTTGGATGCAAAGGCAGTTTTTGTATGCACACTTTTGGATGTACAAACTTTATAGGATGATACATTTAGAGAACACTACATTTGTAGAATGATATAATTTTAGTTTTTGTAAGATGAAGAATTAGAAATATTTGTAAAGAACAATATATTTGAGTGCTATGTACATATGAAGAATATCCTTTTCATTCTAACATGAATAGAAAAAATTGATTTCCAATAATATTATATTGATAAGGATTTGTTCAATTCTTCTAAGTGACATAATGTTTGTGTTAAGCCTCTATTATAATGATTGTATTTCTGACCACACCTTGATTCTCTACCTAATAGGTGTTGACATTGTTGACATTCTCCTAGTGAACTAATTACAAAGGTGAACCACCATTTGAAAAATATATATATATTTATTTTTAAATATTTGAAGTTATATTGTACAACACAACCTCATGCCATACAAACCTCATGCCATACAAATACGTGGAGACAAATTCAAACTCACTTTCATTCTCTTTCATATAATATTCACTAACAACAACAAACAATTGTGTGAACCTTCCACCATGATTAAAAAATGTTTTGACTTTCCAAAATAATATATAACAATTGTGTGAACCTCCATCATGATTAAAAATTGAAGTTGAAATTGTTTTAGATTCGCAGTGTCTAAACTATTTTTCCTTTTCTTAGGAATCCTATAAGAAATCCTAGGAATTTGTAGTATATTCTGTTTCGTTTTCGGGATCGGTGTAAGCTCGGCTGATAAGAGAAATTATGGAGAATGATAATAAAGAGCTGAGAAAGGGATTTAAGCTTTTCTGCCAGCAATTCCGCGCTCTCATGATGAAGAACTTCCTTCTCTCATGGCGGAACAAACCCTCGATGGTCTTGCAACTGACGGCATCCTTTTTTTTCGTTTTCTTTATATTCTGCTCCGAGAAGGCGTTTGAATCTCGCTTAAAATTTATAAGCCCGTATAACAAAATTCTTGATCCCGACTATAATCTGGTAGGCGGCATTCTTCCCTGCGAGGATGGATTTTTCATTCAATCTCCTTGTTATGATTTTGTATGGACTGCGAACTCCTCCTCCTCTGTCATCAGCGGTATCGTCAAAAATATTATGGCAAACAATCCCGGAAGAGCCATTCCTCCCTCCAAGGTATAATAAAAATTCAAGAAAATGGATCTCATTACAACAGAATGTAGATAATTTGTTTATATATATTTAATTTTCTTTTCAAAACTGAGGACTTGTGAGATTTGATCTTTTTGTTTATATGTATTTAATTTTCTTTTCAAAACTGAGGACTTATGAGATTTGATCTTTGAACCTCTGCTCGGAAAGATTCAATGTGCTTTCACTTGGTGCAGGTTAAAGAATTTGCAACTCCAGCGGACGTGGACGCATGGCTGGCGGCCAATCCATTGCGATGCACAGGAGCTATCCATTTTTTTCTGAGTTCTAATTCTTCGGTGCAGAAGTTAGGGTATGGAATCCAAACCAATTCTACCAGTGGGAAGAAGCGGGGGCGTTACGAAGATCACACTTTGAAATTCCAGATACCTCTTCAAGTCGCTGCAGAACGTGAAATCGCTCGGTATTTATTGGGAGGTAAGTCTTCAATTCTTCTCCTCCTCGAATTTTTTTTGTATCACGGAATTTGTTTCCTTAAAGTGGTTTGATTCTCTGCCAGGGTAAACTAATTTTAATTTAAAAAATAAAATGAAATTGATCTTTGAGCTTGAATTTCACAACAAAATTGAAGTTTTTATTTCCAAATTCCCCAAATAAAGTCAGGATAATACTTTTTTTTTATAAATTTATGAAATATGAGAGGTCTTGACCATACCAGACTTTAAATTTAGTTGGATTTTATAATGGTATTTTCTAACTAACTCAGCTCTAAGAAAAATTGAACTCAGCTAGCTTTATAAACGATACCCACACTTTTAAAATATGAGTTAACAAAAATTAACACCAATTTGTAAATTTTTAAAAGAAATATAACTTTTAATTAAAATACTATGAAAATTTCACTTTTTCATGTTTCAAACTCGTGTGATTGGTTGCTGGATTGGCATTCCGGATAACCCACACTTTGTCAATTTCTATCAATTTCACTTTTGTAATCTAAATTTAGATTAATTTAATAGAATTGCATAGCTTTTAATAATTTTTGGAGATTTGAATATATTGAAAGACCTTTAAAATCTTGAAAATATGGAAGAATTCTCTTTATTATTTTATTATTCTGATTTATATAAGTATGAATGTTTTTTCAATTTTTTTTATTGAAATAAATTATTTTAAATAAAGAATATTTTATTTTAGGTGTAGTTTAAATATTTTAGGTGTTAGTCTTAAGGGTTAGTTTAATTGGTAAGATGAGGGTCATATACGTGTGTGATTATAAATTTTTAGAAAATCTTAAAATCACATATATTAGCTATGAAAATTGCATAATTTGGGTGTAATGGATTAGTTAAGGAAAATACAATTTAAATACGTAGAAATTTGGATTTTACAAAAAAAAAAAAAAAAATTAGATGTCATGGGGTAGTTGAGAGAAATACAATTTAAACACATAGAAATTTGGATTTTACAAAAAAAAATCACCTAATTCCAATCAAAACCAACAGCAAAATCGAAAATTTACAATAAATAAACTACTCCTTTTACTTTATTTTAAAACATTTTAAAAAATTAATTTATAATTTTAAAAATAATAATTTATTTATTTAATATATTTTTATAAAAAAATTATAACCTTTAAACTCTTCCACATATAATTAAATAAATATTAAAAAGAAAATAAGATTTAATGCGTATGCTCTTTTATATCTTAGAATGTAACTAGGTAAGTATTAGAAAGTCAAATCTATTGCTTAGGCTATTTTATATGGTGTAACTATGTAAATATTAGAAAGCCAAATCTAGGCAAAGTGTACTTGATTTCAATTTCAAGCACAAGTGTAATTGATCTCAATTTCACATGATATTCACATGGAATGAAATTTGGGATACATGGGTTTAGTAATTCTAATTATTTTATTATTAGAATATATGATTATATTTACTTTCATTTTATCTATAAAGTTGTTGTGTGGTAAATTTAAATTATTTTTTTTATAGTAAATAGAATTAAAAATAAAATTATAATGATTGAAGTTATTTGTGAGAACTATATTTGATTAAATATATTTAAAAAAAATATTATTTTGATTTTTTATATTTGTTTATTAATCAAGTGTTTCAAAATGGTGGTATCAGAAACTATGGAAGTGGTAGCTGCCACTAAAAATTAAATGTTTTGTGTGGTTTGCTTTGGAAAATTGCTTGAAGACATTCGACAATCTCATAAGAAGGGGTATGATCTTTCTAAATTGGTGTGTTTTCTGTAAAGAGCACGAAGAATCTGTGGAACACATTTTAGTTTATTTCCCATTCACAAAATTGTTGTGGTCCACTATCTGCAGTTTTCTTAAAATTCCCGATCTGTGGGATTGTCTTCCTCTTGATCAAAATTTCTACTACGGGCAAAGGAAGGTTCATGATCACAATACTCTTCCTGTTGTTATATCTTGGGGTATATGGAAAGTGAGGAATGTTATTATATTTGAAGATAAAAAAACTAAATCTTGATTAATGTAGTAGATGGATTGTAGGCTTTTACAATGATGTCTCTCACAAGAAGACTAGCTCAAAAATGATAAGACAATTGCAAAATTACTCTGAAGGCATGGTTGCAACCGGTTTTTTTGATGGTGTTGCACAGGTTGGGTTTTGTGTTGTAGGGGTTTTTCTCAAGTTGAATCCGGAACATACATTCAAGTTCAAATTGAATTGTGGACAGGGATCAAATACCAAGGTTGAACTCATATCCCTATAGTGTTTTTGCAAGGTTGTTTCTGTCTTTGGGGTCGATTCCTTGAATATATATGGTGATTCACAAGTCATTATCCAATGGGCCAAAGGTAAATACAATTTGCAGGTTCTGGCATTGAATAATTGGTTTGATCGGACAAAATCTCTTCTTTCAAGTTTTTCCTCTTTGGAGCTGAAGCATATCTATAGGGAGGAAAATTATGAGGCTAATTGTTTATCCAAAGATGCCTTAATGGAGAAGGAGGGACTTTTAATATGGATGGAATTTGAGAATTCCTCTTTGATAGAGCAGGGACATATCAACATTTTCTAGATATGAGTCCCTCATGTTTAGAATGTTCTGTTTATGTTATCTTTTTATATTTTGTATTTGGGGTATTTTTTGGGACTTGTATGTGGAGGCTTGTACAACCTATGTTATTTTTAGGACTCTTATATGATTTAGCTATATAAGGTGATGATCGATGATGTCTACAAGATCTTTGATGATCTGCTTTGATGAAGTACTTTTTTATTCAAATTTTTTTAATAACAAAAGTATGATTTTTTTATTTTTTTATATTGAAAAGAAGAAAAACATTAATAACATCTAAACATTTAAAAAAAAAATTAAAGTTTTACAAATAATAAAGCATTAATAATGAAATGAATAAAGTACTCTATATATTAAAAAAATAAATTTTGAATTATTACCAATAATAAAGCATTAATAATAGAATGAAGAAAGTACTTTATATATGAGTATTAATATTAATGATTTACATTAAATAATTAAGTTTAAAAAATTGAAAGCTATGTCTATACGTACAAAGGAATCTTGTTAACATTCAATATCAAATAAAAATTTGGATCAAAACCTTGTTAAAAAATGTGATCAATAGCCTATCATATTAACTATATTTATTTGGAAGACAAAAAATATGTAATGTGAATAAACTACATTACAATAATAAACTATAAAATATATAGTAATAAATAAATAACCAAAGAGCATTTGATATAGTAATAAATAAATAATCAAAGAGTATATGTTCATGTGTATGATCATACAATAATAAACTATGAAATATATAGTAATAAATAAATAACCAAAGAGCATTTGATATAGTAATAAATAAATAACCAAAGAGCATATGTTCATGTTTATGATCCCTAAATGTGTTTAGGGAAATCAAAAAGTGGGCTTTGAGCTTTGTAACTAGTTTTTTTTTTATGAGTTAAGGTTTGTAGTTCAAAAGGAAACTTGCTTTGGGATTGGCATATCTAGCTTAGTGATTGGCTTGGGGTATAAGTGGACTCTTGCTTAGGGTATAAGTGGATGGGTACTATACTATTTTTTTGGTCTAAGAGTTTTTAGTTTACCCAACATTTTTTTTTGCACTCATAGATAATTGTTTTTTTCTATTTGTTTCATGAAGGTTTTTGTTCAGCATTTGGAGTCCTCGATTGCTCAATGTTCTCGGTGATGATGGCATGAAAGGGGAATAAATGTTTGGTGTCTCTATGACTTAGTGCCTCTTGTTGGAGTTTTTTTTGTTTTATGTATTCCCCCATATCTTTCATATCCATTTGAAGTTCAATGCTACAAAGTTTATGGTACATGTGTGACAATGAGGAGGTTAATGTAGAGGTAAAATTGTCAGCTACCTTGGAGGCCATGTCATTGATCCTCCAATTGGAGATGGATGATGTGGGTATGGTGTTTAAGTGAGCAGTAAATGTTGGAGCAATTGTTATTGAAAATATTTTAGAGTGGTCCTAGGGTCAATGCTACAAGAAGGTAAATGAAGAGATTCAACAATGGTGGATGAGGCATGGAGTACTTGGTTACTCAATGTTTGTGATGGGTGGTGTGAAAACAGAGTTGCTCGATTGGGAAGTGTCTCTATTGACTTGATGGATGGCATATGAGGGTTTTTCTTACATGGCACCTATTATACCCAAGCAGAAAGTTGGGGATTTTCAGTCTTTGGTATCTTCCCTTTGACCCTATCCTCAAATCGTTTTAGGGCTAAGGTTTTATTTTTCTATATTTGAATTTAGTATTATGGCATTGGATAGAACAATGGTGCTTGACCTTATGTTAGTACTCAATTCTTTTCTAATGCATTATTTTTTATTTATAGAACCTAAGTATCTCATCAAATAGGTAGGTTGTGGTTCATAATTTAGATTAATTTTCTCTCCTAAATATAAAATCTATGGTCTTGAAATTACATATAACGTACAAATTTATCAATTATATAATTATTAATTTTATTTTCGAATTAATAAGTGAAAACTTACTTTAAATTAAATAGTAAATGATATGAGATTTCATAATCCTCTTCAATCTATTTCAAACTAATATTAAATACTTTAGTGTTCTTAAAATTTAAATATATATTATAAGCACTTTTTTTTAAAAATTCTATTTCATTCAATCATATTCATATATATATATGAACATGCTTGTATGAAATAGAATTGTATTATGTATATAACATAAAATTTATATATCATAAAATTTATATATCATAAAATATATATATATATATATATATGAGAGAGAGAAAGAGAAAGAGAAAAAGAATATGTTTATCTAAAATGGAGTTTTGTTTTGTATATAACATAAAGTATATATATATATATATGGGATATGCAAAGTGTCATTAAACTCTTCAAACTCTTCATTTTGCAATTGGCATTTATCTTTTACAACTAGAGCAATAATAAGTCTCTCATGTTGGTATGGAATAATATTTAATGTGGTGTTTACTATATATATATATATAACTTGGAGTGAGTGATTATATATATAATGATAGGCATGCTTCTCTTTTATATGGGGTTGTTAAATGTGGTTATTTAAAATTGATGTAGTTTACAAGCAAATTATTGTGATGGCATTAGCAAGGTATCAATAAACCCTATCCTTGGCTTAAGTGTATTGGGTAGGTCAAGTTTATTTTCAAGTTTAATCTCTTAAGGAAACCCAGGGGATATTTCCTTATATTAGTGGATGGAATCCTTAGTAAACTCATTAACATATTCAAACTAGACACTCGCTCATATAGAAATAGTCAACACCCAACAACATTATTAAAAATTAATTGAGTCCCCATTGGCAACAATCAATTGAGAGGATCTCAAACTCAATGGACTAACTTGAGTAGTTGAGTGCTTTGAGTTTCATGCAACTCATTTAGAAGGTGAAGAACTTCCCAAATGTTTTTCATTTATATCTATAAGGTCACATCCAAGCCAGACATGTATGATACCCCTTGTTTGTGGGACAAGGGACCCTTCTCTATGTAGAAATGTAAATGGTAAAGTCTATAGAGGTGTACATTTCCTACCCTCCTCTGGATTTGAACTTAGGAAATAATCTTTGAGACCCCCTTGTTTATCGGACAAGGGACCCCCTCCGTGCAATGATGTAACTGCTAAGAGGTGTACATACCCTACCCCCTCCAGATTTGAACCTATGACCTCCTAGGAGGAAATCATCTATTTTTAAGGTCATGGCGAAGGCAAACACCAAATTGGTATATGAAGCCAGCCCCCTCCAACTATACAAATATGTACATACCCTATCTCCTCATGTGACTTACTAATAAAAAACACATTTACTTCCTTGAAATATTTCTATATAATAATCTCATTATACATATTATAAAAGTTATATGGTTTAAGTATCATTTACATATATATGAACTTGAACTTCTAATAAGAAACACATATATATATGAAAATGTTTTGTTTTTTTTACAGTAACAGTTATAAGCATTATATTAAAAAAACAAGGGTTACATCAAGATGGGGAGACTGTACCCACAAAAGCGAGGGAAGTAGGCACCTCAAACCAGTCTTCAAGAGTTCAAAACTAGTAGAAATTCAAGGATAGCAGAACTAAACAGATACATACTACATACTGTTATATCAATCGCTACAATAATAAACAAAAAGACTTGCGAAGTGACCCATGCTCAGTTGATTTCAGGGTGGTGAGACTTCTTCATGCTTCCTGCTTCCATGTCCTCCTTATCATTCATCCCCGTGATCGCAGATGGACTGTTTTCCTTGCTGGTGCGAATACAGTCCACCTTTGCTTCCACAATTCTCAGGCAACTATGCATAGAGTCCATCTTTCCCACCATTTTTTCAAAGTACTCCGTCATTTTGTTGCTGTTGCTTCTAACTTCCGAGTTCGTGGTTTGGGTGAAGGTGGTCATGTGGGAGAGCGCCCTCTTAAGCTCCTTGTTTTCCCCTCTTAACCAATTGACTTGGGATTCGATGTCTTGAAGATACGAGAGCACCCCTGGGGAGGGGCTTTCCCTTCCAACCGGGGAGTCCAAGTTCACAATCCCCAAACTATCTCCCACCACCTTCCATACTTTTCCAGTCTCGCCTGGACTGCTTCGTAGAGTGTCACTCTGCATCGAACCATCTTGCAATGAACCATGACACTACATACCTCCAGGATTCTGATTAATACCGACCTCAATGGGACGCCAATTTCGATCGCCATCAAACAAAAAACCAGTTTGAACCGGAGTTGTTGGATGCCCTCGCAGACCCACGTCCTGCTGAGGCCAAATTTGGTCGTTTTCATCGTTGGAGCAACGGCAGACGTGCTTCATCGAAAATCTAGAGGGGTTGAGAGCTTCCTTCTCACTATTCCCGTTACCCTGCATTACGTCAATGGCAGAGAGATAACGCTTCATACCAATACCTCCATTGTTGACCTGGATATTGGCCTTACAACGCCTGCACTTCAACCCCGGAGGGAAAAACCCCGAGTTGTTACCATTGCTGCCACATTCCAAGCTGAACCAGAATGTTTCACAATGCCAGAAGAAGCGGAGTAGGAATGGAATGTTTAGACCGCCACCCTATTGATTCATATAGCCGCGACCTCCCCTGTTTCCTGTTCGCATTAAACTCCCGCATGCGAGACAGGTGTGATCGATCTGAAAGCGCTGTCGATTGAGCCTAGGGAGCTTGAGTGAGGATCTAGAGCAGATTTCGATGATGATCAAGATTGAAGTGGCCCAACGAATTACGGAGCCCATTAATGGCCTGGGGATTCGAAATGTTCTAGAGCACCCAAACATTAGAAATATGATTGCCATTGCAAATGAGGTTCCCACAATTTAACTTGGCTCCAATGTTAGCCAAGGTGTCAGCTGCTTGGTTGTTGTGTCTCAAAATGTGAAAGAGGGAGATGGAGGCAATGTCCTTCGCCAAGTTGAGGAAGTGAATGTGAAATTTAGAAGAGGGGGGGTGATACTTCTTGATGAGAGCCCGAGCTTCTTTGATTACCATCAAGGAGTCTCCGATCACCAACACATTCTGGATATTGTTTTCCTTAACGATATTCATGCCTTTAATCAAGGCAAGCCACTCCGCCTCGTTATTCGTATGCCTACCGAGACCCCAAGCATAATCTGTCTTTTTGTTTCCTTCGGGGTCCAGGAGGACCCCCCACACCTCCCAACCCTTCATATATATATATATATATATATGAAAATGTTATTGACATGTATAAATTCCTCAATACTTTTATATAATAACACTTTTATATAATAACTTCATTGTACATATTATAAAGGTTATATGGTTTAAGTATTATTTGCATGAGGACTTTCGAGGTTATAAGAGTTACTAGCATTGAACCATAAAAGTTAGAGGTGTACAGTGATTGTTATTAACATACAGACCGTGGGGGGTATTAACATTTAAAAGTTAGAGGTGTACAGTGATTGTTATTAACATACAGACCGTGGGGGTTATTAACATTCGGGTCATAAAGAAAGATTTTGATCGCAGGAAATTATGAGTAAACAGTTGTAGGGCATTGATTGATTGATTTGTTTGTCAACAGTTATAGGGTTTTCATTGATTGATTGATTGATTTGTTTGAGAGCCAGCCGGATGGCAATCTCTCCCCTTCAACAGTAGGAGTGGATACCATTCACCACGTCTTACTGTGGAATATATAAGAAGCGTTAGCTGGGTCTATTTCGAACTAAAATTTATTTTTTTTGTTAGTATTTTTTAAATTTGCAGACTCTTTTTATTTAACAAGGTTTGGTGGTTCAATTACATTTAAGCATCGGGGAGAAAGTATGGCAAACACTATCCATCCACCTGGCTGCAGACTTTGTCAACGAATTAATTAACATTAATCAATCTCATGGAACAACGTGCTGCATAAGCATTAATAAATCTTATGAAACAGCGTGCTGCATTGCATGACATGAAAATATCTTATGAAACAACGTGCTGCATTGCATGTCATGAAATGGATGGCAGTGGCGGCAATGATTATGTGACAATATCATCTCTCATACTGGATTTGGGTTATAGAACACCTTCATAATATTGTCATTGTAATTATTTCTTTAAAAGGTATTTCGATCCTGATTGTTAGCATTTGAGTATTTTTTTGTTTTGTATCGAAAATTGGGGATATTGCTCACTGTGATGCATATGCACATAGTGTTTGGGCAGTTTTGTTTTGAGGAGACTCTTATGGAGATTTTGGAAACAACCACCCTCTCACGCTAATTCCAAAGAGATAAACATATACACTTTAGTAATCATCCATAAAAAAAACATCTCCCATCTTAGATTCTTCAAATAACACAGACTATCCATGGAATGCACAAAACATAAATACTCCATCCACACACTTTAGCCGTTATCCCAAAGTTCCTCGCTCGCCAGCGTCGAGTAGTTGCTTCTCTGTTGTTGCATGAAGGATTTCGTTGTCAATGCCCTTGTAATCCGGGGCCTCCCCTCTCCTATGCGAAAACGCAAAACCAGAGACAGCGATACTTTTCGGCCAACAACGTTCTGTACAGCTTAAAACGCATAGTATGTTTTATCGCCTTGGTACGATATACATTTAAGTCATCTATGTCCAACTGAAGATGTCCTAATATTCCTTACAAAGATGTATGAATCTTTTTCTCTCTTTATCAGTACACTAAGCTCCCCACATGGATCAAATTCGGTTTTCGTTCACTCCCAATATTGATAGGAAAAGTGTCTTGGGTTTTTCAGCCTGTAGGTTCATTAAAACTATATTTTCTCTTTAAAGGATCTCCTAATTGAGTGAAAAACACGTCAAGTTCCAGTAATCATCTTGGTATTTTATTGTCTCTCAGTTGGAGCACATTCATACGTGTCTAGTTCCAGTGATCATCTTAGCATTTTAGTCTTTCAATGGGAGCACATCAATATGGTCTTCCCTTAATTCATCTAGTCAATCGCTCTTGATATAATTTACCTATCAAATTTCCTCTTCTTGGGAATGCAGCTTCGAACCACAGTAATATTTAATTAAGTTGAAGAAAAATGTAGGCAACTAATTACAATTAACTTGGGAATTGCAACAAATACCAAGCTTGACATAATGTTGCAATAACTAATTGCAACATTTATCAATTAGATTGGATGTTTTTCAATTTGATAATGGCATAAAGGAGTTGTGGGATTGGTCTTGCCTTAATGCCCGCCACCCATAGATTAATTAGGTTGGGCAAAAAAATATTTAGAATGCGTTTCACACACTTACTTCCTTTGTTACATAAGTCAAAGCAAGGTCCTCATTCATGCAAGGTGAAGCAATTTGGGTTAAGGACTTCCATGGGGCAAGGACAATGGAGATAGTGTAACACTTAGCTAATGACCTTTTAATTTTTATGTATATTGTATCCTAACTACTTCATTAAGTAGTCCATTAGGTCAATAGTTTGGGAAAGCCTATTTTCTTCCCTCAATGATATGCCTTATGTCAAGTGTACACTAGGTACTTTAGTTACTCGACTAAAGGAACGAAGTCGCTCACCCATCCTTTAGGTGAGTAAGGGTTAACACTAGAAACCATATGGGTTATAGGGGTATTAGCACATCAAAGGATCTTCACTCAATGAAAGTATGCCATAGCACCTTCATCCATGGAATATTAAAGAATACCCCTAATTTCACTAGATATTGATAAATACCTACCAAATCCCTTTTGTTGAGCCCCCCTCCCAATACATATTTCCAATTTAAAAAGGCCTATTTTTATGAGATAAACTCTTTAATTTTAATAGATGCCATTTTTATAACCCCCCATACCCTACTCCCCACCCCCCAATACCTACAATATATTGACTTTATTTTTCACAATTAAAAACCCCCCTTTATGAATGAATGTTATAAGATATTGGTCAACAAGGTGAATCCCCTATGTAGCACATGGACCACATGGATTATTAGCATGCGATCCATAATGGTTATTAACACTAACATCATAAGGATTATGGGGGCTATAGTCTTTATTAGCACGCAAACTTATAACATATTTTAACACATGAACAATAAGGGTTATAAAGTTTCTTTCCCGAGGAGACCATATGGGTTAAATGGATTCTAGGAGTCATTGACTCATTGGCACATGGAATATATGGGTTGTAAGAGTTACTAGCATGAGGACCATACGGGTTATTAGCATAGAGTTTATAGCTGTTATAAGTGTTATTGTGATAGGGGCCATAAGGTTATTAATACATAAACAATTTGTTACAGGGGTTATTAACATGAGGACCATGAGGGTTCTAATGATTATAAGTACATGAACCATATGTCTTATTAGCACATGGATGATATGTTTAGGAGTTATAAGGGTTATTCGCACAAAGGCTATATAGTTACAATCATTATAGAGTTTATTAACAACAAGACCACAAGGGTTATTAATACAGATAACATAGATGTTATTAACATAGGGACCATATGAGCTATATAGTTTAGACAAATTATAAGCATTGGATCCATAAGTAATACATGGACAAATTATAAGCATTCGGCCCATAAGGGTTAGTTTAGATAAATTGTAAGTATTGGGTTCATATGGGTTATGGGGACTATAAGGGTTATTAGTACTAGGACCATGGTGATTAAAAATCTTATCATCTTGGGGATCATTGCAATTATAGGGGTTATTAGTGTGAAAAACATAGGGTTTACTAAATATAGGGATCATGAGGGTTATAAGGGATATAAGGTTATTAACATGGAGGGTATTAGAATGGATATATAAGGGTTATAAGGGATTAAATTAGCATAATGACCATAGGAGCTTAATAGATTACAATAGTTATAGAGGTTACTAGCATAATGACCACATGGTTTATTAGTACATGGAGTATGGGGTCTATTAACATTGAGACCTTACAATTTATATAGATTAGATTGTTCTTGTGATGAGAACCATAAGGGTTACTAACAAGGGGACCATAGGGGTTATAGGAATTATTATTATGAAGGTCATCGAGGTCGTAAGGGTGATAAAGATTATTAGCACATGGGCCATAAGAATTATTAGCATGAGAACCATAGGGATTATAGGCATTATCAACACATGAACCATAAGATTTATATTGGTTATTAGCATGAGATTTATAGATATTATAGGGGTTATGGGTTTTATTATCACAATGACCATAAGGATTATTAACAAGGGGATCATACAAGTTATTAACAAAGGCATCATATATGTTATAAGGTCGTTAGAACATGTACCATGGGAGTTATATAGGGGGTATTAACACAAGGACAATAGATGTTGTAAGAGTTATTAGCACAAGGACCATATAGTTGATAGAGATTGTCAATACAAGGACCATATGAGCCATTAACACAGAGAGCAGAAGTTTTGCAATGGTTATTAACATAAGGATCGTAAGAGTTATGGGGACTATTAACACAAGGATCATAATGGTTATAAGGATTGTTAGCATGATGAGCATAGGGTTTATAGGGTTAATGCAGCATGAGGACTAAGATGGTTCTTAACATTGGAGCCATGTGGGTTACAATTATTATTAACATGAGGACCATAGGGAGAGGATCATAGGACATTGGCATTAGGGGTTACTAGTATGAGATCACATGGGTTATTAGCACAAGGACAATATGAGTTATTAATACACTTGGCATAGTTGTTATAGGGGTTATTAATATGGGGACCATATGGGTTATAAAGGGTACTAGGTCCATATTTGTTATTAGTACATAAACCATAGGGGTTATAAAGGGTATGGGGTTCATATTTGTTATTAGTACATGAACCATAGAGGTTATTTAGGTTATTAACACGGAGACCACATGAGTTATTAGAATAGGTACCTTGTGGGTTATTAATGCTTGGCTCATAAGGGTTATTAGCACATAGACCATAATGTTTATACATGTCACAGGGATGATAAGCTTTTGGGCGATAGAGAACCATTAGGGTTATTATCACAATGACCATAAGGGTTATTATCATGGGGGGGGCATAAGCATTGTATGAGTCACAAGGATTGTTACCATAAAAACCATTATGAATAAAATGGTTATTATTAGAGGGACTATTTAATGATTATTAATGCGAGGAACACATGGTTTATAGGAATTAGAGGGGTTATTAGCATTGATACGTTAAGGGTTAACAACACAATGATCGTGGAGATTACAGGGGTTACTATCAAAAGGATTATAGGGTTTATAGAGGTTATTGGCATGAGTACCATGAGGGTTACATGGGTTAAACATTGTATTGCATGATGATCATTAAGGATTATTAGCATGGGAATCATAAGGGTTATTAGCATAATACCGATAGGGTTTAAAGTTGTTATTAATGCAAGAACCACATGGATTATATGAGTTATGAGCATGATTAGCATGGGAACCATAGGGATTATTAACACAAGGATCACATGAGTTAAATAGGTTATACTTCTATGAGCATGGAGGCCATAAAGGTGAAAGGTGTTATTAGCATGGGGATTGTATGGGTTATATGGGTTAAATAATTTATTAGCATCGGGACCATAAAAGTTATTAGGTTTATAGCAAGTTTATAGTTAGCTAGGCCATACATATCAAAGGGGTTATTAGCATGAGCTAATAAGGATTTTGAATAGGAACCACAAGGTTTATAGTGGTTATTAGCACATGGACCATAAAAGTTGTAAGGAGGCCACAGGGGTGATAATGATTATTCACATGATGACCATAGTGTTTTATTGCATTGAATAAACAATGTATAATGGCTATAGGGATTTTAATTAATGGGGTCATAGGGATAATAAGGGTTATTAGCATGTGCACTATATGATTTTGAGCAAGGATGATAATGATATTAAGAGTTATCAACATGGGGACCATAATATCTTTAATGCAAATAACATAGTTGTTATAAAGGTTATTAGCACGAGCATCATAATGTTTATATGGGTTATACGGGTGTTTAGCACAATGACCAATGATAATGTGTTTTTTGCATGGAGATCATTGGGGTTATAATAGTTATTTGCATGAGAAAACAAGTTTTATAGGAATTATTAGCATGGAGGACTATAGGGGTTATTAATGCATGGTCCATAGGAGTTATCAATACGTGTACCATAGAAGTATCATAGGGGTATTTAGCATTAGGATTATAAGGGTTATACAGGTTATATAGGTTACAACCATTGTAGATTAAATGAGTTATTAGGGTTGTTAGCATAGGGTGTGGGTTATTAGTGTGGGAACATGGGACATAAGAAACATAGAGGTTATTTGCTTAGGGACCATACATGATATATGACTCAAAGGGGTTAATAACATGGGGATCTTAGAAGTTGTTCACATAAGGAACTTGAGGTTTAGTAACATAGACAAGATGGGGCTTATAGGATGTGTTAACATGAGGATCTTATGGGTTATACATATTATTAGCACGTGGACTACATGGGCTATTAGCATAGGGATATTAAGGTTATAAGTTTTATTTGCACAAGGATCATGGAAGTTATAAGGGTTATTAACATATGGATAGTATGGGTTATTAGCAAGGGGACCATTGGGTGATAAGGATGAGAACCATCAGGGTGAAATCGGTTGTTACCATGGGGACAATAAGGATGAAATTGGTTGTTACTGTGGGGACCATGGGGATTATATGTGTTATATGATTTGTTTGTAGGAGGACCATATGGCTTATTAACAAGGGAACACAAGTGTTAGAGAGGTTATTAATACATGAACCATATGAGTTATAAGGGTTATTAGCATAGGGACTAAGGGTCATAAGGCTCATTATCATATAGATCATAGATGTTATATGGGTTATTAATGTAGAGTTGCAAAGTTTATTAGCATAGGCCTCGTAGGGTTTATAAGGGTTACTAAGACAAGTACCATAGGAGTTACGAACATAAAGAACCAAGGCTTTATAGTTGTTATAGGTTTTTTTTATCATTGGGACCACAAGGGTTTATAGGGGTTATTATCCAATGGGTCATATGGGTTATAATAGTAATAGAGGTTATTAACGCATCAACATTAAGATTATATGTGATACTAACACATGTACTATAATGGGTATTAATAGAGGGGCCATATGGGTTATAGGGGTTATTAGCATGAGGACTATATGGGTTATAAAAATATGGATGATGGGGTTCATTGGAATTGGGCGGTTATTAGCATATGGACCATAAGGGTTATAGGGGCTATAGTAATTATATCCACGAGAACTAAGTGGGTCATTGATATCCATACCAAAACAATTACAAGGCTATAAGGGTTATTATAATGATGACCATAAGGGTTAAAAATATTTCTAGAAGTTATTATCATGAGGACCATAAGGGTCATTAACACAAGGATCATAATGGTTATAATGGTTATAGGGAATATTAACACAAAGACTATAGAGGTGTAAGGGTTATAAGGGCTATTAGCACATCAACCATAGGGTTTATTAGCACAAGGACCATAGGGTGCCTTATAGGGGTTATTAACACAAGAACCATAGGGGTTATAAACATTATTGGGACATGAACTGTAGGGGTTGTTAGCATGACCGTAAGGTTATAGGGCTACGAATATATAAAACATAGGGGTGATATAGGTTATATTAGTTATAAGCAAGGGATCAACCAATGTTAGTAAGTCATAAATGATGGGGAGTATAAGGTTTATTACTACAAAAACCGTAGGGGTTATATGGATTGTAAGGGTTGTTGGCATGGGGGATTAAACATTATTGGCACATGGATTGTAGGGGTCATTAGCCTAGAACCATAGATATTATTAGTATGAAGACCATATAGGACCTTATAATGTTTATAGGGGTTATTAGCATAAGAATCGTATGGGTTATTAGCATAGGGATAATATTAATGAGGGGAAAATATGAGTTATATAGCTTACTCGCACATGGATCATATGGATTATTAACACAAACCATAAGGGCTATAAAGGTTATTGATCTTATTTCGAGATAACCATAAGGGTTATATGGGTTGCAAGGGTTACTAACATGATGACCATTGGGGTTATACTGGTTGTAGCAATTATTAACACATGGCTCATAGGGTTTATAGGATTTATAGATGATATTAACAAATGAATTGATTGGGGTTATAGGCATGATTAACATGGTTAACAGAGTGTGTCTTGCAGAGGCTAAATGAGTTATTAGCAAAAATACCATATGGGTTATAGGGGATATTAGCATGTAGAACATAGTGGTTATAGTTGGTATTTTCATGAGGAACATGTTGATTATTACTATCTTGGATCCACCTTAACCTAGATATATCAAGCACAGTGAGGGATCAAATCCTTTGAAGTGCAAATGTTTTAATCATTTAAAATGGATCTACGATGGTTATAGCCTAAAGAACCAAGAGATCAAGAACTCAAAACTTATGGAGATATAGATATATAGAAATAAATGTTTTTATTCTTGTACAGATAATATCTATTTTTATATAATATTATTTGTATATATGTGTAAATTCGTCCCTCTTTCTTTTTATATATCTATATAACATCTTTTATATATGTAAATTTCATATATATATATAATTTTATTAGTATTTGTATCTAGATTTGATCAACATATGATATTATTACTCTTATTTGTTATAAGTATCATAATCTTATTTTCAAGGCCAACATATGGTGACGTCAATGTTGCCCACGTGACAACATCTCTCCGTGTTGGGTTATAGAAGCACCTTTCAATGCAATCATAGGGGTTATATGGCACCTAGTATAGGATTTATAAGGTTATTAACACATATTAAACCATAGGAGGCATTAACACATAGAACATATATGTTATTAACACATGGACCACAAGGGTTATAAGGGCTATCATGATTATTGACATGATGACCATAAAGGTTTTAATGGTTGTGGGGGTTATTAGTACGAGGACCGTATGGGTTATGGGTACAAGACCCATAACAGTTATAGAGGTTATATAGGTTATTATTACAATATTTCATTAAAATTGGAAGAAAAAATATTCAAAGGACATCATCAAAATTGAGTTTTGTGGTTATTTTGAAATTCTAGATCCATCATTTAATTCCAAATTTAATTAAATATGTGTCATGGACCATAGAGCCTATAGGGGTTATTAGTATAGGAACCATATGACTTATAAGGATTATAAGGACTATTACAATCGTGACCATAGGGCTTATAAGGATTATAAGGAACTTAAGTATGGTGGACATGGGGCTTATAGAGGTTGTATGGGTTATTGATAACGGGACCATATGAGTAACAGGGGTTAATATGAGCACATGAACCATAGGGAACCTTATAAGGGTTATTAAAACATGGACCATAATCATTATATGGGTTATATGGGGTTTATTAGCACGAGAACCATACACATAGTAGGGCTTATAAAGATTAATACCAGATGGACCATATTGGTTATATGGGTTATAAGGATTATTAACATGGGAACCATAAGGGTTATTAGTAAAGGATCGTAAGGGTGATAAATGTGTATATCATAATAACACACAAATTATAGGGGTTATGATAGTTATGGGGGTTATTAGCACATTGACCATAGGGAATAGAAGGGTTGTGGGAGTTATCAACATGGAGACCATATTTTTTATTAACATAATGACCATAGCGGTTATAAGAGTTATAGGGGATACCAATAGATGGATAATAGACATTGTAGGAGTTACTACCAATAGGAAAACATGAGTTATAGGGTTTAATAGCATGGAGCCTCTAACAATTGTTAGCACATAACCATATAGAGGTCAATAGCATAAAACCTATAATGGTTGTTACACGGTTGTTAGCATATGGCCATATAGGGATTAAAAGCATGGAGCTTATAGTGTTGCTAGGATAGGACCATAGGGGTTATTGGGACATGGATCATATGGCCTATAATGTTACAAGGTTTATTATCACATGGACAATAAAGTTGATTAACATAAGAAACAAAAAGGTTATATGGATTTTATTGTTTATTAGCATGAGTAACATATGCACTATAGGGCTTATTATCATGGAGACCATACAAGTTTGTAACATAGGGACCATGAAAATTATAGGGGTTATCAACACATGGACTCTAATGGTTATATGAGTTATGGGGTTTATTAGTATGAGGAGAATAAATATTATGGACATGAGAATCACAGGGTTTATTAACAAGGTGGGTTGTAAGGGATATAGGGTTCCTAGCATGTAGACCATGGGTTTTATTAGTATGGGGATCATAGCGGTTATATAGTCTATGGGGGTTATTAACATAGGGATCATATGGCTTACTAGCATTGGGACTATGAGGTTGATAGGGGTTACTAACATAGGCATGAGCATAAAGGTTATAAAGGTTATTAACATTGGCCATATGGATTATAGAGGTTATAAACATAAGGACCATATGGATTATAGGGTAACTAACACACGAAGCATAGGGATAAAAGTGATTATTAACACATAAGTTGGAGTGTTTATAGGGTTGTTATTACTTGGACAATAGGTGTATGTAGGGTTTATAATGGTTATTAGAACATGGGTTATAGGGGTTATTAGCATGTGACCATTAGATTTATAGGGTCTTTTTCTTGACTACATAGATATGATAGGGGTTATGAGGGTTATTAAATCCACCACCATAGGTGTTTTGTGGGTTATCGGCACATGAAACATATTGGTTATAAAGGATATCAACATGGGGACCATAAGAGTTAAATAGGTTACTAACATAAGAATCATAGGAGTTATAATTTTTATTCACACAAGTCCATATGGGTTATTTTCCAAAGGACCATAAGACACCTATCAAAGTGAGAACAATATGGATTATTATTATGTGGACCATAGGGTTTATAAGAGTTATATGGATTAATACCGCTTGGACCATGGAGGTTATATAGTTATTAGCATGGGATCCATAGGGATTATATGGTTTATTAACATGAGCACTATTGTGTTCAATATTGTTACATGAATCATAAGGATTATTAGCACAAGTATCATAAGGGTCATAGGGGTTATTAACACAATGACCATAGGGGTTATAAGGGTTGTAGGGTTATTAAGGACCATAGCGGTAAGAATGGGGACTATATGGGTTATATGGGTTATTAGCATGGTTATCATCAAGGCATTATGTGATATATAGGGGCTATTAGAGTGATAACCATAGGGATTATTAGGATGGGTACTATAGGGTTTATTAGAATGAATACCATGGGTTTTTCATAGGGATCATTAGAAAAGGAACTATATAGGTTATTGACATAAGGAACAAATGGTTTATAGGGGTTATTTGCATAAGAACCATAGGGTTTACAGAGGCTATTTGCATAAGGGCTACACAAATTATCAATATAAGGACCATAGGAGTTACATGGGTTATAAAAGCTTTTTAGCATGTGGACCATATGTATTATTAGCACAAGGACCATAATAGATTAAGCAAGTCCACAAGAGTTATTAACATAAAAAAATTAATATCTAAAGGGTTATATTACCATAGAGATCATAATATTAGCATGAGGACCATTTGGGTTATGTGTTATCTAAGGGCTATTAGTAAGAGAACCATAGGGGTTATTAATATGGGAACCATATGATTTATCAGCACGAGTACCATGGGTTTTATAGCAATCATAGAGTTATTAACATAAGTACCATTAGGATATTAACATAAGGACCATATGGTATACAAGGATTTTTTGTATCAGGACCATAAAGTTACATAGGTTATTTGCATGAGGACCATACAAATAATCAACATAAGGACCATAGGGGTTACATGGGTCATAAGGGGGTTTTAACACATGGACCCTAGGGATTATTAGCATGGGGAGCATAAGGGATAAAGTGTCTTATCGATTTTTCGCATTTGCATGTATATTATTCCCCATAGTAAGTGCATTTCCCCTATTATAGGAATGACCCTGACCTAGAATATGAACCATAGAAAAATATACCCAGTAAACTACCTATCAACCAAATAAGGATCCTTTCAGTGATAATAACCATTTCCCCTACTCCCTTTCACATTTTCTTGAGTGGTCACACTACTGTGAAGCCATAAGGGTTATTGACATGCCTCCATAAGGGGATATAAGGGTTATTAGCAAAGAGATTTGTAATTTACATGGATATTCACTAGAACAGTTCCTCAAAATAGATCATATAGGTTTTATGTAAATATTTATTATATAGTGTTTACTAAAGATTAAAATTTAATATACAAGCTTAGAGCTCAAAATATTGAATGAAAATAAAAGATGCTAAAACAAATACCACACCATCCAAAACATCATCATCCATAAATACCACAGGTCAAGAACACTGAAATAAAATAAGCTAAAACAAATACCACACCATCCATGCCATCTTTAATATATGCATGACTATGTAATGCTATATTTTTTAGTCGAATAAAAAATATACAACATAAAATTCATCTCATGACAAAACATAGGAAAGTTAAATGGTGCATATTTTTTAAACTAAGCAATTGTCTTTGATGGAAGGTGGGAGGAGCCTGTGTTATGACCAAGTTGGGAGCAGAATGGTAGGAGTTTATCAATATCGATCCAATTTTATTCTTAACTCATTATGTATCTCTTACCTAAGAGAATGTCCAAATATTGTCTCCATTCCAACCAAAGAAAAGAGAGAGCTTAATTTGAAAAAAAGAAGTTATATACTATATCGTGAGCAAGTTTTTTGAATTGGGATTTTACATTTCGCTCTGTTGTTGTTGTTAACATCTCATAATGAATGAATGAGACAAGCAAGATCAATGGATGGCATCAAATCAAATCAGTTGTGGGTATGGTAGCATCAACCCAATCAGACACGCCATATTTAGACCAATAGTCTACTTCCCTTGCCTTCATTATTGGGATTGTGTCTTATAACTACCCTACCCATGTTATCGAGTTAAGGTGTAAGTGTAGGATTGATCCATAGTAAATGAAGGTACATAATACATGTAGGAAACTGAACATATATAAGGGTTGGATTGAGTCACATGGATCCAAAAACAGTACAAGAAGATTTAAACCCAGTGAGATACGCCCATTAAAATAAGTGAAGTATAAGCAAGCAATGGGTGGGCATTGGCTTTCTTCTTCAACTACAACAACAACATAAACCACAAGCACAATCATGTAACTGGAAAGGAGGATAGTTGTGGGTTAGGGGGAGCCCAAGTGCAAGTGCTAATGTGAATTTAGAAACTTGTGGAGAATCCATGGAACTCTATGGAAAATTCTTGATCTTTCATGTGTCATAGAATTAATTAGTCTTCAAGTATGAGAACACTAGATTGTGTTGAAATACTAAAACGAGAGGGTGCTTAACTAAATATGATAAGCTCATCTCTGAAAATCTATACAAATAATTGAGCATAATGATTGAAACAAGTACAAGAGTATTTAGCCACTATTTAGCTTAATGAGAGGATACACCCTAGGCTGCATCAAATATGATATCCTAAGGCAAGCAACCACATCAATTTCATTTGCAACTGGCAAGATTGTTGATTCAAGTGATGTTGGAGGTGCAAGCAAGTATCTTGAATTAAAGTAGTTAAGTTGCATAAAATAAACATTGGAAGCAAAGTTTTAAAGCAAGTTATGAACTAAAATAACAACCAAAAAGATATTATTGGAATGAGGGGACTTGCTAAGGTTTTCTCAAGAATCTAAATTTCAAGGAAAATAAGCTATAGAGTTGTGCTATACTTGTTTGTATATATGTGTTTTTCAACTTTCAATCTTTGTGCATATTCTTTTTTCTAGGAAAAATCTAGTGGGAGAATCTCAAGAATTATTTCCCATATTCATAGATAGCGTTTTTAATAACTTTATTAGAGAACTAGACATCAATTGACACAAAACTAATCAATTCTTCAAAAAATTATTAGTCTAACATGTATAATAAATACAAAGTATTATCTATATGTTTTAGTCTAACACATTGTGCATATGTTTTCACATCCATTGTCTTTGTACTAGATGCTTAAGATGGTTTGTGTGGATTTTCTAACAAACTGTGAATTGAGGAAGTGAAAAAATAGATTATTTTTTTATTTACATCTATGTTGTGAGATGAAAATGGTTTATAATATAACTTGTGTTAACATCTTTGTTACTCCAAAAGTTGGAATTAGGATGCAAATTTTTGAATTAATATAATAGTCTTCTTTTTCACTTAGGTCATTGGTGGTTTAGGAATTATACCTTTTAAATCATAGAACTTGTGGTTATTATTTATGTGATATTACAAATATCTTAATATAATCTAGTATGCTAGAATTTTGTATAATTTTAATACTCATCTCTTTCCTCTTTTCTTCTATTTAGGTCTTCACTTCTAAGTTACTTTGGTCACTTTGACATAATCATAGAGTTTATTTCTTTCTTTTATCTTTAGATTTTTTATTTGATAGGATCTTTTCTATTTTTTTCTCCATAGAAAAAATATTGTGTTTCCTTTGTATTAAAGTGAGCACTTTTTACATGACCGATAGCAGGCTTCATCTATAACTATAGTTTCGAGCATTATGCTTCTATATTTCCCAAAATGATATATGTTCTAATCCTTTAAAAGGATTCTATAAATAAGTTCTACAAAAAATCATTCTTATGATATATCATGATCATCATCCATATAGGTCTCATGAACTACAGTGTTTATATTTATCATTGATCCTAATTGTAGTCTAATAATCAAAATGGAAAAGGTCATGGGTCGTCTTCAGTAATAGTGTCATTATCACTTTCCCATAAATCTACCATATTCCATTACCGAATTGAAGCCCATTTTTTTATAATTGATCTGCCATATGATTCATTTCTCTATACACATGCTGGAAAGAGATATATTGGAAATGTCTCACCAATCTATCAACCTCCTCAAAAATAGTTGCTAATAAGATGTTCTTTGGTTTCCATTTGTGTTTCAGCTAGCTGATTACTAAGGAGGAGTCACCACATACCTAAAGGCTACGAATATCCATAGAAATGGCTAGCTATAAGGATTATTTAATAGCCATAAGCTTTGCTCGGTTGTTGGAGCTTGGGTCGGTGGAGGCTGCAAATTTTGTCCATCTACAATCATTTATGAAAATAATACCTCCCGCTCTTCCTCCAAGAGGATCCCCTGAGCTTCCCCATAAAAAAAACACCATGAATGAGATTTGTCCACCTCTTCGTCAAAGATAATCCAAAAAATTCTATATGTAAAAGGATCTTTTCTATTATTTTAACTATATCTTATTTTTTGAAAGTAAATTGAAAAGATTTTTTTAAACCTTAGTGAATGACATCTCTAATAAATATTTGAATGGACGCTTCTAAATATATTTAGTGGATGACATCTTTTTTAAACCTTTAAAGGATGCTTCTAAATATCATTGCATGATATTCTTAATAAAATAAACATAAACGTGTGCATTTAATTGAAGAAAAAATGGTTAGGAATAAATCACAATCTCCAAATGTATATAGAAGTAGGTCAATTTGTCAATTGGATTTATCTTTTGTGATTGTGACATTGAATGTTGTCCTCCCACCTAAATATATTAATATAATTACTTTCAACCCTATTATTGACTAATGTGTATTCATTGATTAATTGGGATTTCAGCCTTAGATAAATGTTTGTATTCGCCATATATAATTTAATTTTAGAAGTATTCTACTTAACGAATTAAATTAAATGGAATAATTATGCCAAAGACGTTATTTTTTAAGACGTTATTTAAAGGGCCGATTCCTCAAGCCACTTCGTCGTCTGTCGACTGTTAATGAGGAGCCGCCCCCTGTAAATTTGTACTTTTTCGGAAAAACTGGGTGTGAGCCATTGTAACGCTGACTATTATACCCAGTTCACCAGAACGTAATGGTCTTCAATGAAATTCCCCGTAGTCGCTGAAAAGCCATGCTCTGCACATCGATTTTATGTGATATTAAACGGCTTCTGTGGTCTCGACAAACCAGCCAACGTTATGGAGGAAATTTCAAAACCCCAATCAGGTATTCAATACCCCAATGACAATGGGATGCACAAAGCTATAGCCGGTCAACAGTCTGTCAGCTACACCTACCAAGTCCCGGAGATAAACGAATTTGTAGTGGGTTTGAATAATCCTGTCAATGCTGTCAAAAAAATTCTATTTCGGATTGGTGTATATGTTACCAGGTATTTTGTTACTGATCGGATTGGGTAAACTCTTATAGTTGGTTTCAGGTAAACCGCATCTGGATCCTGGACTAAGGGCTCTGGAACTTGGTCTTCACCAGGCGGATATGCTTATACTGGGTAAACAATCTCCACTGGATCCGCTGCTCAAACTCACTCTTTATGGCATACTATCCAAACGAAGAAAAAGGACCGGATTCCTTCGGAATGCTTGCTAACGTGAACTTGTTCAACTTAATCCTCGTTTGCCACATTTTATTGAAGTATTTATTTTTAACTTAATCCGTGAAAAAAAGTTAGAATAGGAATATTTATTTTTAACTAAACTGTCGAATATTGAAGTGCCTCAACTCAATAATGGACAAATTACATGTATATTTTAGATTTCTATCTCAATATAAGAATATAAGAATATTTTTATGAAAAAATAAATTTACTCTGTCACTACTAAAAAAATTGATGTGAGACAATTAAAAATAAAGTATCATACACACACATACTTATAAACGTTTTAATGGAATAACTTAAACTCTAAAGATAAGTTATTCACATATTTTCTTTTATAAATAGTGGTATTAATAAATTTCCAATGCTTGACATGAATATCAAATTATAACTTGTTGCTCAATGTCACATATACTAATCCCTAATCCCATTTATTGAACTCAAAAAGATGATCAAAACAAAATTTCAATGGGTTTTTTATTCATCTCAGCTTTTCCAATTCCTTATAGGCATCTTTCCTCTTTCTAATTTTTATTAAGTCCTCACCATGTGTCAAAACAGGTTCTGATCACTAACATTCCTATCTTATTATTCAAAATATTTTTTCTTGAAACTTCGAATTTTTTTCCTCTACAACACTTAGAAACCATTGCTTAGAAGATTCGAGCAAATCTCTATAAATGGATGTTATATTTATAACAATGCCCACATAACCAGATATGCAATTTACTAAAACATGGAAGAAGAGAACTGTCCCTACAATTGTCTGTGTCTGGCTGCGATTTACTTCAATTCTAGCCAAAACTTCTATGCCTTTCTTGAATTCTCTCGAATGAACTGTTATTATATAAGCCCTTTCATTCCTTCGCTAAAGACACGGGCCTTACAAAACATGACATTTTGTCAAACTGGGAGAGCATACACAATACTTACTATGCATGGAATGTTGATCGCATCCTTGCACCCACTCCCAATGAAACAACATCTGGAGATGAGTATACCAATCATAACTTACATCCCAACATGGAGATGAATGAATAACAAGTTTTGTCAAGATTAGTTCCTACAGGAAATAGCCACATTAATGAGCTTGACATGATTGGCCTCCGATATTTTGCCATCAACCATACATGGAATCCTCTAGAAGTATCACCAAATACATTGGATACTGCACTAAACTACTTCGACTACAACCAAAGGAGTGGGGAAGTAATACAAGATAACACTACTTTGCCTGCTTCCACAAATACATTATCTCACACTCAACAACTTGCATTTGACATAATCCTACAAAATTCACAAGTACAAGGACCTAAAGAACCATTGAGGATGATCATCTAAGGAACTACAGGAACAAGTAAACCTACCTTATAAGAACCATAAAAAGGCACTATCTTCTCAAGCAACCTATGGCCATAGTCCACTACTGGTCCTTGCCCCTCCTAGAGTTGCAACATTTAATATACATGCAACCACTATACATGCAGGGCTTTGAATTCCTATAAAGGACATGACATATTTACATGGACAGGCCCTATCATTGTTCCAAGAAGAAATGAAGCATGTTCAATATATTCTCATTGATAAGATGAGCTTCATAAGGCCTAAATTATTCGTGCAGATTGAAAATTTCCTACATGAGTGTTTTCCAAAAAAAACTCATTCAGATTGAGAGTTTCCTACATGAGTGTTTTCCAAAAAAAACTCATTCAGAAACCAGTCAATAATTATTGTTGGTTATTTGGGCCAACTCCCTCGTGTGATGGACAATGCGCAGGTTGTCTGGTTCGTTGGAATTTCTTGCGAACATAGCTTATAAGAACTCGAACCTGTCGGCCCAAAGTACAAATTTTCTAAATTAAAGCTCTATTCTAGGCAATTGACAGAGGCCGCGGGAGCAATTGACAGGGGGAGAGCTGCGATCTAAGCACTACTCATTGCCGAGTTGAGAAGGAGTACAACTCGAATACCCCATGCTAGGCGAGGTGGAAGTGGAGAAGTTGGAGTAGGATCTGTTGCTGGTAGGGATGCGGGTAATTCCTTAGAGAGAAGATTGTATGATACTTCTCTTACAAGTCTGGCTGCATCCAAGATGGGAAGCGAAAAGTCATTTTCCTTGGCAACGTACTTTAAACAGAAACCTTTTTCATCTCTGCAAAAAGTGAAGATATGAAAATTTGTAAAAATATATATTTAATAATATTTTATGTAGTTCTTAAACAGATCCATTGGGTTGGGAGTGTATGTATCTAGATGCAAATGAAACTACATAAAAAGTGGGCACTCTCTCCAATCAGGTGGGGACTCTACCTGCCACTCGTAAGATGTTCACCGAGCCCAAGTTAGTGATATGGTCCCATTGATACACAAATTCTGTGTATTGTGCCAATCTTATTGGATGAGAGAAAGATCTCATATTGCTTATATGGATAAGTTGCCAAGAGGAGGTAAGGAGTTCTTTTAGCATTAAAGATTTGCTATTAATACCAACTTCATAAACGCGTCTAATATAGCAGCAATGGTGATTAGGTTTGGATATGACAGTTCAGACAAATGACAGGCAGCACAGCAACTATATATAGACAAAGTAGCCCAAACTGGTAATTTAGTTTCTCGTCTTCCTCATTCAATTCGTTGGCCTCACTGTTAGAGTTTGCTTTATTCTGCTCAACCATCTTTAGTCATCAAGTCCGTTCATAATAATTTATCAGTAGCATTGGATCCGCCTTCTACAAACAGGAAGAAACATACCCTTTTTTATTCCGCCATGGTGGGCTTGCAACAGGGCTTCCATGTACTCTTTAATGGCTTCCAAACTATGATCCACCACTTGGGGAGGGAGGACAACCAAAGGATTCCCTTCCACCTTAACAAACTGCAACCTTTCCAAGCGCCCAATAGATTCAGGTAATGCACTTATTTGATTGTAACTGATGTTTAACTCTATGAGAGACGTCAGACCCTCGATTGATTCCAGGAGAGCCACAAGATAGTTAAAATTGCTGCTGAGATACAAGTATTCCAGACTCATCAGGTTCTCGAGATCTTCTGGAAGGCCTCCAAGCCTGTTCACGTGAACATCAAGAAAGCAGAGAGACATCATGTGGGAGGTGGAGTACGGAAGATGAGTGATCTTGTTCGAGTTAACACACAACTTCCGAAGGTTCCGCAGTTCGAACCCCAGCCCCTCCACTGTTTATATATGGCAGTGAGTGGAGAACAATGAACGTCAAGGTTTAACCTTCACAGCAATGTCACCCACTTCAACATTAGAAGGAATGTAAATTGCACCATCGTTCTCCTTTGAATGTTATGCAAAGATGAAAGACACTTCATATGTGTCACTTCCATAAAAGCAAGAGGCACACCTTCATTATGTGTCCCTTTCACACTTAAAATTTCAATCTCCAATCCCTGCAAAATGAAAATACCAATGTTGATATCCAATATATTTAGAGCCAAACTTGATCACTACCTAGCTCTTTATTGTTTTATTGACATATGTATACTTTTTAGTATGACAAATTAATGTACAATTCATTTACTTGCCATGGATTACATGGGTTTCTATTTATTGTTTATTAGTACTTCAACAACATTTTCCTTTCAATTTCATTAACTACTATCTCTACCATAGCTAAACTTGCTTTCAAACACATAAAATTATATTGTCTACATACACACAATTTTTTCTTATTTTACAACATATTGAAGTTCTTCTCCGCGTTTCATTTCACCTCGTGCTAGTTATTCAAATGGTTTGGTCAAAATCTGCCGTCTGGTTATCTTCTATTATATGGCAAGCTGGTTAATGTACTAGGTTGTTCTTTTACTCCCTGCTTAATGGTGCATATTATAAAACATGTTCATCATTGGCTACAGATTCCAACTTGAGCTGGACAATTGGATTGAAGGAATTTGCACAACCCGTTATTTTAACTTTCTCCGTTCTTGGATCTTCGGGGGCTACATTTTTTCTTGCAGCTGCAATGTTTGGTTTTGTGTTCCAACTGGGTTCTATAGTTGCTGAAAAGGAGCTACAACTTCGTCAGGTATGATTCATGTCAATGGTATTTTATTCTTTATAGAAGTTTTCCAACGCATTTAGGACATATTTCAGTAAGATTTGAAGCCTTGATTCAGCATTTGAATCGATAAAGGAAAACGTTTCTGTTTTTAATTTGAATATTGATTGCATTAACAACTTTGCAAGTTGGGAGAGGCATTGCTAGCTAAGTGTCTTTTGCAATCTGACAGGCAATGTCTATGATGGGACTTTAATGATTCAGCCTACTGGTTAACTTGGCTGACTTGGGACTTTTTCCACACACTTTTATCTGTGACTCTATTACTCCTCTTTGGAATGGTGTTTCAGTTCAACTTGTTCCTCCGAAACAGCTTCGCAATTGTGTTCTTTCTCTTCTTTCTCTTTCAGTTCAATCTGGTGAGTGCATGAACACCCAATCCAAATATTGTAAATGGATCCTATATTACTTTGACGTCTATCATAGAGGCATGAATAACAGATACTTGACATACATCATGCAAAAGGTTGGATTCTCCTTCATGCTGTCCACCTTCATGAGCAAATCTTCATCTGCCACCACTGTCGGATTCTTTGTGTACATAATTGGGTTCTTAACTCAGGTTTGTTTTTACCTATGGTTGTTTTTGCTTTATGTTCCTGTCTCATTTTTTTGTAGAATTTCCATAAAGCTAATATTTTGCACAACCGCGCATAATTCATATAAAACCAAACACTGATAAAAGTATCCTAGTTTTTGTGCAGCTTGTTACAACATCTGGATTTCCATATACAGATCAATATTCTAAGACTTCCCATATCCTCTGGTCCATATTCCCTCCAAATGTCTTTGCTCAAGGCCTAAACTTGCTGGGAGCTGCGACAGATACAGAACAAGGTCAAGGAATCAGCTGGTCTAGTAGATCAAAGTGCCCTTCAGCAGACTCTGGCTGTGTGATTACAATGGTTTGTTCAGCTGCTTTCATCTGTATTATCTCCATTTACCAATTTCTTTTTCTGGTCAAATGATATGTGCATTGTGCATTTGCATATTTTCAAGGTTCCGATTTATATTTAGATAATTTGTACTTACTAAACATTATAGTAGTTTACGATCTCTATGGTAGACAACTGAACCGCTAGGTGAATGGGTTAATGGTTGTCACCCATCTGGTTTTACTTAATTCAAAGACATGACATGAGGGATACACCCTGTTCCCAGGATGATATTTTCCAGTGGCTCACTGCAACATTCTTTCTGTGGTTTATTCTGGCCATCTACTTAGACAATGTGTTGCTAGATGTGAACGGTGTTGGAAAGTCTTGGTTTTACTTTTTGAAGACATCTTATTGGACTGGAAAAGCTAGCAGTCAAGTTGAAGGTAATCAGGAAATTTATTTGTTTTTCCCATCGTAGTGTCCATTTCACTGATGGTATTCTAGTGTGCAGAGCAAATGACACCTATCTCGGATGTGCTTCACTAAAGCATAATTGATTGCTGCAGGCAGTGGTTGTTGTAGCTGTAGAGGGTCTGCTGACTCTGTTCCACCATCAAATGGAAATAGTCCTGATGATGAAGATGTTGCCACAGAGGAATCATTAGTCAGACTGCATGTAACTGAGAATAAGATGGATCCAAATGTTGCTGTCCAAGTCCGTGGCCTTATCAAGACATTCCCTGGTATAAGAAGTATGGTTGGTTGCTGCAAATGCAGAAAAAGGCCTGCTCATCATGCTGTAAAGGTACATAACACACAAGCGAGGCATTAAATGTTTTGTGACTTATTCTCGACTTCCTTACATGACTGAGCTGCATAGAATTGAGCATTGATGGAAAAATACTTATGCCTATTCTGATTAGATTTTGTATTCTTCATCCTCTTTATCTGACCAAATTTTAGGGCTTGTGGATAAACATTGAGAAAGATAACCTATTCTGTCTCCTTGGACACAATGGAGCTGGGAAAACGACTACAATCAACTGCCTGACTGGAATTACTCCAATCACAACTGGTGACGGTAATTTGCTCTTACCAGATACTTTCCCCTGAGCTTTACTTTCATTTTATCACCATGGATTACACACCAAATTTTATTGAGTGTAGCTTGCAAAGGATATGGTCAGTCTCATCTGATCCGTGTCATAAATTATCATCAGAATGGTCTGGTCTGTTATCTTGCTCTGAAAATGCTTAATATTATTTCTTGGTGCATAATGACTATTTGAAGTTCTCATCATAAGAGTAAAAGTATTGCGCATTGAATCCTGTCTCTAGTCAGAAAGTTGAACATCATATTTTCCCATGCTTGCATTTGAGTTCCACTTATTGGTATGCCTGGCTTAAACATTCATCTGAGTCTTGTTGATGTATCGGTTGATCCATTACAGCACTGATCTATGGGCATTCTATCAAAAGCACAAGTGGAATGTCCGACATCCGAAGTCTAATTGGAGTCTGTCCTCAGGTACAGTCCTCTCTTAGTAACATCAAAGTAAATGAGATTCAGACTTACCTAAAGATCTTATATATTTGTATTGACCTTCATATATTTCTGCATAGTCACTACAATATGAAGTATTATAATTCCCATTAGTCTGCAGTTCGATATTCTGTGGGATGCTCTATCAGCTCAAGACCATTTATATCTATTTGCTAGCATCAAAGGCGTAACAAGATCTGCCATTCAATCTGTATGTTCTTACTGACTTTGGCTTTCTTGAAAATTATAGTTTCCTGCTTCCTATTCTTGCAATTGATTGCTTGTCACTGTGGCTCCAATGTTGAATCCTTTACAAATCACCATGCACATGATGCGGAAAATTTGGTTCTTAATATGCAGGATGCAAAAAACTTGTTATCACGAGTAGAGCTATTAGAAGCAGCTCATATCCGGGCCGACAACTACAGTGGAGGAATGAAGCGCCGCCTTAGTGTGGCAATAGCTCTTATAGGAGATCCTAAACTGGTTTTCTTTGATGAACCGGTATTTCCAATCATATTCCACTCTGTTTACATCTGTAAAACATTAGTTGAATTCTCTGAATTTGTTTCTTAACTAAACTATGGATTTTTTCCTAGACTTCTCATATGTGCAGATCTATAAAGCAATTGTGCACAATTTTTTATTCTATTGCAAATTAACAATCTTCTTGTATACTAGTTTTCTCTTGTATGTTTAGATTCCTTAATCATTAACTTGACAAGGGGCAATTGTAATCCAAGTTTTGCAAGTGATTGACACCTCGGTTCTGCAAACCCAGAGGACAATGCAGTTTTTGCACATGATGATTCCCAAGGAATTGACCAAGTGGTCACCAATTAACCATTAAAACAGATCAAACCTACTTCACCTTATAGCATGACATATGGTTACAAGAAACTTAATAAATTTGGTCTTTGCATAGGAAAAGAGTATATATTATACATGCATATCTTTCTCCATTTGACTATCAATCTTAGAGAAAGATAGAGTGCATATATTTTCTTCCAGTTCATCTTAGATGGAGACTAAAATATCTAGCACTGTCTGCATTTGTCCTGATACACTTGTCTACTCATTTTTAGCTGCCTCCTTGTCATATGATTAGCTACCATTTGACTATCAATCTTAGAGAAAGATAGAGTGCATTTTTAGCTGCCTCCTTGTCATATGATTTGCTATTTTAAGCAGAGCCGCATGTGAATAAATTTAACCATGCTTTTCATTCCCTATTGCATTTCATTTTACAATTCCAAGGAGGATTTTCTTCTTATTCTTGATTAACATTTAAAATTTAAATTGTTTTTAAGAGTAATGCTGTAAGGAAAATGTTTTTGAGCTATCTTGACCTGTAAAGTCTTTGGAATATAACTACTTGCTTCATCTGATTCTTGATTATGAAATGAGAAACCTATATTGTTCAACAAAAAAATAGAAAAGACTTTAACCTTCTTTTACCACAAAGATTTATTCTTTTTGTTTTGATTGATTGATATGTATATTTGTACAGAACACCACAAAGATTTATTCTTTGTGTTAATTTATTGATACATATATTTGTACAGACTACTGGCATGGACCCTGTTACACGGAGAAATATATGGAACATCATTCAGGATGCTAAGAAGGGTCGGGCCATAGTCTTGACAACGCATTCAATGGAAGAAGCCGATATATTGAGTGATCGAATAGGCATCATGGCCAGAGGGAAGCTACGATGCATTGGCACTTCAGTTCGGTTGAAATCCCGCTTTGGGTCTGGATTCGTTGTAAATGTAAGCGTGAAAAATGAAAGAATAGGAAATAATTTCTTGCAAGATGGGAGCGATTCCTTGCAAAGAGAAGGCAGTGGACATCGGAGTGAGCCAGTGAAACATTTCTTTAAAGAAGTAAGTACACGCATGCTCTAATTTGAACGTCCCTAAAACAATGGTTTCAAGACTTCCATCCCTATGCTAATTCAATAAATATTTGGTCAATTTTACTGGCAGCATTTGAATGTAGAACCAAAGCAAGAGAACAAAGCCTACGTAAAATTTATCATTCCTCGTGAAAAAGAGGAACAGCTGATGGTATATATTTCTAAATCATCCATACTACTATTTACTGTTTCTTTGCCTTCTATTCTATCATGTTGAAGTTATTTTTGTTTCGTCAATGTATATACTGAATTCCAGAAGTATTCAATTTTTTAATTTTAAAATCTTTTAATAACCTATTGAAATCTTCTGGTAATGCAAGTGATCAAGTAGTCGAGTAGGTATTTTGAAATCGACAAGAGACTAAGAAGAGTTCTATCTATTTCAGGATTTCTTTGCAAACCTGCAAGACAGAGAAGAAGAGCTGGGTATTTCAAACATTCAATTGAGTCTTTCGACTTTGCAGGAAGTATTTTTTAGCATTGCCAGGCAGGCAGAAGTTGAGACTGCAGCTGCTGAAGGTAGTTCTGCTACACTGAATTTACTTTCTGGAATATCAGTTCGGGATTGTCAACCATTCCAAATGTGCTTTTGTGTTTTAATTGTGAATAAATGGTCCTGAAAGTGTCCATCTCTCAATGGCGATGCCGACATAATCTGGCTAAACCACATAAGGCAACATCAAAGCTAAATGACAACAGGACAGATTAACAGAAAAAGTCCTAGACTGTAAACATGGATGGTCATGAAAGAACATACAGATGCAACAAGACCGAAAACCTGAGACACAAGGAACCTCTTTTACAATGCAGCTGATTGCCATGGTAGGTCACCAAGATCATAATGAACCCCGTGAACAAACACAAATCTAGAGCTGGGGAAAGCCACGAAGGGGTGGAAACCAAGACATATTTTCCACTGTTTCAGGTTTCAACTCTGCCATAGGGTCACAAGGGTTGAATTGCAATGCTTGGTTACACGAGCCATGGTGTAAAACTAGAACCACAGACAAAGGCACCCCTGCAGCAAAAATATCGTATTGTAAGGGTCCCAATAATTTTCTCTTAGCTGTCTCTGACTGTAGTAACAAACAGAGTCAGTAATATATCTGCCATGGCAGGCGTACCTGTAGACAATTCTATAGACAACCCATGGATTCCTTCCACTGAAACAAGCAGTACCCTCACAAAATCTCAAGCTCCCATCAGCATGACTACAGAATAATTCCATGCCAATGCAAACCTCCACCAACCAGTTACTAAGTCAATACCCTAGACCATGTTGTAGTGGATAGATCAGGTATTATCCTTGACAGGGTCTCTTCTGAGCATGGCCTTATGCCCCAAATCTTCAATATCTTGGAGGATTATTCCCTTGTTGTAAAGCCCCATTTGAGACCCTCACTCTATAGCTGAGATATGTGCATCCCTGTAAGCGTATACAAACCTCCATTATCCATTTACGAGTATACAATATTGGCCCTCTTTTTCTGGCTCAATGTTTTATATACTTTTGGGACTTGTAAAGGCAACCAATCAACCAATCTTCCATTGCAGGAAGTCACTCCTCTATCATGAAAAAGGAAAGGCTGTTAGGAGGATTTAGAACTCCTACGCATGAAACTCATAATGATCCATTATTAAGTGCGAATACTCGTTTCCCTCTTTGGTAGATCCATTTTCCTCATATAAGCACCTGAAATTTGGTATCAGTTTCAGTTTCCGGGATGGGTGTGAGATTCTGAAATGACATCTTCAAAATTTTGCAAAACAGAGAAATGGGATATATATAGAGACATTTCTTTAAAAAAACAATAATTTACAAAACAATAAACTATATTGACACAAGTATTTAAATTTAAAAAACAATAAAATATATTGATGTATTATTCAAACACCATGGAATTGATTTAAATATTAATGTCCACTAGTAGCCATTGGCACTTAAAATATCAAACATCAGTGAAAATTTGTATTTCTAAAGTATCTTTAAGTGAAATGTTGAAGAATTTAAGAGTACAGTGAGTGCTAAAGCAGTTATGAGAAATGAAAAATAAAGTGACATGAACATGAGTATGCCTTGCTACCTCTTATTGTATGAGGATTGTACATGTAATCTTCATTATATTATATGAATTTGCAGAGTATGCCTTGCTACCTCTTATTGTATGAGGATTGTACATGTAATCTTCATTATATTATATGAATTTGCAGAGTATGCCTTGCTACCTCTTATTGTGTGAGGATTGTACATGTAATCTTCATTATATTATATGAATTTGCAGGATGATAGTTTTTGGCTTGGCTTAAAGATGGTATTTCCATTTAATTGTTGGATTTTATTGCTTTGGTTGTACAAGATTTTATTTTTTTGGTGATTGATTTTCATATTCTTTTCTTCGTTCTCTGTTCATGGTTGTATATGGTTGTTGATAAATAGTATACTAGTTGATAGTTAATGATAATGCCTACATTTTGCTTCACTTGAGTTATCCTAACATTGTTCCTGGTATATCGCTACAGATGCATAATGGTTCTTGCTCTGCAAGGAGTTGGATATTAGTGATATCAGATGATATTATGATTCTTATTGGTCGAACACCCTAGTAGTCATTGATGAATTGATAATGACGTAACTAGATTTGAAAGGATTGTGTAATGGCTGGCTCACTAGCCAACTAGTGCTTTGATGTGCACATATTGAGGTGGTTTTCGTTTGTTATAGCCACATATTGGTCTCAACTACCATATGCAGCCACCCCTTTTTCTCATAAAGTATATGAACATTCAATGGAGCATTACCTAAACCCACACTATGGCACAAATGTTTCAGATTAGTATTATTTTATTTGAGTGGGCCGTCTTATGTTAAACTTAGAACTCTTATATTATGGGGGATAATCTGTATCATATTAAGGTAATTAAGGTAAGGTGATTGTCCCCTTTTTTAGTGTTATTTAATATTCATGGCTTAATGGGCCGTCTCTTTTACATATAGTGTGGATTTTAAAATATGTGGCAGTAGTGGTTAAATTTGAATTTGTTTTAGTTTTTCTAAAGGGTTTTAGGCTTTTCAAAATATTTTAGAGTCACATATATTAGCTATGGAAATTGCATAATCTGAGTGTTATTGGAGTATTTGAGGGTGTTGAATCCATTTATGCATTCAAAAACACAATTTAAACACTTGGATTTTACTAAAAAAAATTACCAAATTATAACCAAAAACCACTGAAAAGTCCAAAACGTAGAATAAATAGACTACTCCCAAAATAAATATCAATCTTGAAAAAGAAGGTCAGCCTTTTTCATTACCCGTCAATATCAATTGCAATTTGTAGGCCATGGACGAGTCACATCATACGTTTTATAACTTGTGTTGAGTTCACATCAAACTCCATAACGCAATTCACTCAGAAATTACAATGGTGAAGACTCTGCTTATTGTTTATTGTAGTATGTGAATGTAATCATGTTCTTTCATTAAATTGGAATAGTTCAATTCAACTCGATGGGAGTCTTGAGCCAAACATTAAATACCATATAGAATACTCAATAAATGTCTGCATGCATACAAAATACTTAATAAATGTCTACATGCAGCATGACGTGATTCATATGATGCAATACTTTGGAGTTTGGAGTATAGGTACTAGGTAGTAGCCTAGTAGGACTCTAGAGCCTAGACAATGTTTGAGCCAAACCTTATATGATAAAGATTCTCCATAAGTGTATGTCGAGAAGTTGCAGGAAGTTGGAACCTTGATGTAACTCTTTGGACCACTGACGCCATCACTGATAAACCTAATGGCCATCACTTTCCATGGAGCTATGTGCTAATTAATTTTAATTTCCCACCCATTGCTCCAACCTCTAAAGTTTAAAGATCACGATTCATGAAATTATATTTAAAGGTATGTCTCTCATACATTTTCTCTCCAGATTTGAATCATGACTCCAAAGATTCTGAGTCCTGACTCCAATCTCCAGATTAATTCATGAGCCAGTTCCTAACATGGCGTTGGTTGCTTCAACCATAGTAGCATAATTCAACCGTATTGGCATTTCCCGTACGGAAATTCGGAGCAATTCGAATTCATCGAACATTTGTTATAGATATAGATATGATACAAATATAGATTCTTACTAATGAAAAAGGGAGCTGTATAAGGGCTAACTAAAATGCCCCCGACTCGCCGGAATCCAGCAAAGGAATTCTTACCAAAATCACAATTTGGAGTGCTCAGATCGCAATTTCGACGATCTGGGTAGTTTTAAAATTGAGCAATTAGTCTAGAACCGGTCATCTCAATTGCTGAAACTACAAAAATGCGATAATAGCAATTTCCAGCAATAATTTTTACCGGTTTATATCCCAAAATCGCCGGAAAAGCGGGGCGTTTTGGTTGTTGTTTATCCTACGCGATGAAAAAGTAAATTTTAAAAACCAAATTTTAATTATTTAATAACTATAAAATATAAATAACATTCAATTTATTATTTTCTTATAAAAACTAATGGTTTTTAATGTACATTTATGCTACTTTGGTATTTTAACAGTATTGGATTTTTTTATTACGTATTTTTTCCGTATCTAATCGTATTCGTACTCAAATTATACTTCTATAACTTCAACTTCCAGTAGATTTATTCTTTTTAAAAAAATTAGGTATTTTTCTAAAAACTATTTTATTGTTTTTTCTATCTTAATTCTATTTTATATGAAAAAGGAAAATCACCAGTTCTCTGATTTTAAAAATATTAATAATTTTTGCAATATTAATCAGATTTTATATAACATGACATCAGTGTAAAGTTTATCTTTAAATTCCTGAAACATTGAATTGTGATTACCAATTTAGCATTGGCTTTGTTTTTCTGAATTAATGATTTATTATTAGCAATTTAGTATTGGCTTTCATAAACACTAAAACCCTCACTTGGAAATGGATCATAAACAACAACCCGATTAACAAGTCCAGAAGTGAGTGAATAAATAAATAAAATGAATACAAGAAAATCTGTCAACTATTTAAAAAAAAAAAACAAATTCAATGTGCTCGTATGTGCTTGGCTCTGTTATTTATTTTGTAGTGACAAAGCTCAAGGATAAAGTAGGAGGTGTTAGTCAAAAGTTTGGAACAATTGAATGCGGTTCATGATAAAGTAGGAGGTGTTAGTCAAAAGTTTGGAACAATTGAATGCGGTTCATTTTCAAAATTTAAGAGATAATTGAATTGTTAAGTCTTATGATATATTTTTCTTGTTCGTGATTATAATTTGTAAGGTTTGGCTCTTGTTAATAAGTGGGGTGGCTGGGGTGGTTGGTTGTGGCTGTTCTTATTTTGAATTGAAACTGCTACTTTGCCTTACATGCGCGCGTCAATTACTCTACCATTGTGAAAGAAAAAAAAAACTTGTAACTCTACCACTATGAAAGAAAAAAAACTTATAAAGTTTGTGTACTCACGAAATCACGAAATCCACATCAAGAAGAAATCTCATATATGATTCAGAATATCTATGCTAAAACAAGTCATTTTACTGCTCATATATGATTCAGAATATCTAAATTAGAGATCCTCCTTGTTATTCATTTTGAGTGGACTTAATATTTTCCTTTTTTGGGTGGACTTGATTTTTTCCTTATCGGGATTGTAAGGTCTGTCTATTCATTATATTCTCATTTGTTAAAAAATTAAAAATAACAATTTATATATTTATTTTTAATAAATAAATATAATAATTTAAACCTTCACTTTGTACTTTTTTTTTAAATTCTAAAGCATTGTAATTACACCCCTATGCTTTCATAAATATTTATATTACAGTGCAGATAGAGATTCGTAGAGGTCTTTATGTAATTGTTATAGTGAATACATGAATACAACATTTATCATAAAATATAAAAATAATTAAATATATATGATATAAATGCATAGATCTAGGCTTGTAACTTTAACTAGAACAATATTATTTTTTATTACTACAAGTTCTAAGTTTAAGAAGGACAATACTTTATTATCAACGACCAACATGCAATTTAATTTATTTGAGTATCATTTTTTTTATAATTATATGATTTCATCTCATGCAAAAGGTAACAAAGTATTATTAATGAAAAATATTTTAATTAATAAATTTTGAATAATTAATTAAATATAAAATATTTACAAAATATATATAAATATATTTATAGATTAAGAAAAAATTAATTAATTAAATATAAAATATATATAAATGTATTCATAGATCAATGTTTCATATAAATGACTATGAATAATAAATCTTTCATAATTGTTTATTTTAATATGAATTTGTTGTTTATATTCATTTTAAGATTAAATATATTGTTGTTTTTTATTGATATATTTATTTATTTTATTGTTTGTTTGTATTGATTAAATAGGTATAAAGATTGAAAAATATTTTGTATTGATTGTTTTAAGAAGGATAAAAATCAATTGTTAATTGTTGATGCATTTGGTATCCTGCAACATTGTAATCAACTATGTAATTTCCAAAATGAAGTTGATACTTATCCACCTGAAAATGATGGATATGATAGTGTAGAAATTGTTGAAGGGGAACCATCAAAGAAATGCAAAACATTCAAATCAAAATGGAAGACAAGATTTCCATGGGATTATGTAAAAGATTGTAATGGTAATGAAAGGATAAAATGTTCTTGGTGTGTTAAATTTAAGAGAGACACTCTATTTGCTAAAGAGAGAAGTACCACTCTTCAAGTTAGGGGTTTAAATGGCCATGCAAAATCAAAAGCTCATAAATTTTCCTTACAATTTTTTGAGGGAGAAACCAAACGGAATAATCTTCCGATTACCAAACATGTAGAACTAATGGTAGATGTTGAGAATGAGAGAATTATATCAGTGATTGAAAACATGTATTTTGTTTATATACAACATTTACCTTTAGAAATGTATAAGTCAATTTGTGACTTGAATAGGTATAAATGCACGTCACACATGCTTTTAATAGATGAATACTCTACATACACAAATACAACATATGTAAAATATTTTTTTCAAGCTACTAAGGACATATATTGAAAAAGGTTAAAAGATGAGATTTTACAAAGCCCCTTTTACTTAATTTTAGTTGATGAAAGCATTGATTGAACTATGGCACACCATTTGATTGTTTATATTACATATCTGACAAATGAAGGAAGAGATAAATATGTAACAAAATTCATATACTTGCTTCAAATAAAGGATGGAACATATCAAATCTCTTTTAGCGGAGATGGATCCATCTTTGATGAAGCTAGTAGGTTTTCGCCGTGAGGGGTATCCGTGATGGTTTATCTTCTAAGCTTCGTCGAAATGCTCCTTATTTGTTAGATATGCATTGCATAGCTCATAAAGAAGCATTAGCAGCAAATGACATTTCATAGATTATTTTCTAGAGTTGCAATATATTGACAAATTTGCAAACAAAGTTTATTCATGGCTTGGAAAATCTACTAAAATACATGGAGAACTGAAAGAGATAATGGAATCATTTCAAATCACTAAGTCATAGGTATTACAAATTCATCAAATTAGGTGGCTCTTTGCAGGCAAAGTCATGGAAAGATTTGTTAAACTCATGCCTACTTTGCTAAAAGATTGGGAGTTGGGGGAAAAAATGTATGAGTTGGCAACAATATTTCAAGTACAATTTTACATCCATTTACTTATAAACATACTCATTGAGTTAAATAAGTTGAATCAAAAGTTCCAATAGGATCATGTTGATATTACCTATGTTGACGCTACTTTAGATGTTTTTATTAACATTTTTCACAAACGGTTTTTGGGAGGCATATTTGGGGTAGGTGCAGTGAACATATCCTCTTTTTTAAGTAAAGCACAAGGAGGAACTCTTGAGTTTGCAGATAATACAAGTATGGTACATTTACATCCATTGAGGTTTGAAAGTTTGTCTAATCTGCAAAGATCGAGGACACTAGATGATTGTATTCTTTTGGGGAAATGTTTCGTTATGAAAGTGATTGAATCTCTAGATAGGAGGTTCACAAATTTACTTATATTTAATGCTACTAAGTTTTTCACTCCTCGGCATTATTATGAAGAAGTGAATGATAGAGACTCTCAAACAAAAAGATGGTTGCAATGTTTATGTAAGATATTGAATATTGGGGAGTCACCTATTGTGGATATTGCTAAACGTTTGGGTGAATGAATGAATTTATTTGTACTATTTATAAATCATACCCAAAAAGGCAGATGTTTGGAGCATGGGACCTATGTGGAGATGAACCTGAATGGTTTGAAGGCTTTCCTTATTTGATGCACTTATGGAAACCTATTCGTGTTATTCCAGCAAGTACAATAGTGTGTGAAAGAGTCTTCTCAAAATTAAACAGAATAAAAAATGGTGAAAGATCAAGACTGTTCATTGGAGACATTGGATATGTTAATGTTTCTCTCTTGTAGTGCACCTCATGCTTTAAATGAGGTAGATTGGAATGGCATTTATGATGTATGGAAACAAATGAAAACTAGAAAGCCTCTTCCATTTGGCTAAACTCATGTTTCAATGATGTAATCCCAAATATTTTTTAAGAATATCAAATGAATGGAAGGAAAATATGTTTTCTTATTATTTTTTAATGGAATTTGAAGGAAACATTTGTTTATTGATTAGGTTTTATTGAAATTTTACAATGTTTTGATGTAGCCACTATTTAATTTTTCAAAATTATAAATATTTGGAAGGACACTATTTTATTTTCACATTTTTTTAATGAAGGGATTACTTCATTTACACTTGTCAATTGAAGTGCAATTATTTTTATAACTTTTCATCCTTGAAGGGTTGGATGAATACATGCCCTTCCAAAAAGAATTAATAACAGGCCTTCAAGTTTGACCACTAGTGTCATTACGTCTAAACTATTATATGCAAAGGTCTATACCTATAAGATGGATTTCATATCGTGGGCCATGAATTTCACATATGTTGAGGTTGGTTGTATAATTTATTATATATGCTGATAGGCAATGTATCTTGCAATGAGTCAACATTGAGTCGTTATTAATCTGCTTTGACTCGTTATTAGTTTGCTTTGTATTGTGATGATGTTCTTATTTTAACCAAAGTTTACAACGTTCATGATTTTATGTGCTATGCTTATCTAAAGTTTTTTTTTGCATTTTTCACTTGCCCTCTTGTTTTGGTGATGGAGGCAGAATTCTTGGTGCTCGCATTGAGCATTAAATAAGCATTCAATTAACACCATTATCTCGACATATTCCACCATCATTCTCCATCATTTGTAGGCTGGAACTTCTAGGCTATATTTTGTTGTTTCTTGCATATATGTTGTGTGTTACATGTATCACTTAGCACAACCTTTGTCACTTGAAGAGTGAGATGCAATTGAAGGAAAACAATCTATAGTCAAAGACGAGACAATCAATAACATATTAGCATATTATCAAGAGAAAATGAAGTCTAGGAACTATTACCTTTTCCCTCCCTTGTGCAGGCGAGCTAAGCAATTCAAGACAAACATAGTTTTTTGCATATTCATGTAGTCGGCCTTTCCTTCTAAGAGAAAAAGGAAGAGGCCAACACAAGGACATATCCAAGCTACGTGCAAATGCTTTGAAATCTTTCTTTTCTGGAATCTTCAAATTTGCATAGATTTCATGTATTACATCTAGATCTAATTTCTGTAATCTATGTTTGTACTTCATAGATATGATATTAAAATAATTAGATCTATGCTATTATGTTACATTGCAGCCCGTAATATAGAGCTACATCTTCATTGATTTTAAAAACTTTGATGGAAAACCTACTCGGCTAATGGGGTCGGAGTGGTGGCTATAAGATCCACCATTATGTTATTGATGTTCAATATACTGGGCTCAAACACAAGCATTCCATTGTTGAAGTATAGAGTATAGTGCATGGTGGCTCTTAATTCAAGAGGCTACTGCACTTTCTTTGCACCATGTCACATACCTATATATTAGCATCCAAATATACATTTTTTCTATATTTTTCAAACAACAAAACCAAAGAACAAATAGAGCTTGAATTACTATAGATATTATTTGCATACAACTCAAATTTATTTGCACCATCCTTGAATATATATCTTCATCAAATTCACAACCAAGAAAGGGATGCATGCACGAACAAGAACTATTAATGCAAATAACTCATATTCCTGCCTATGCCCTTCTTACCTTTGCTTTTGATGCCAATGATGCCTTTGAATTGGGTGATGCTCTAGGTGAATGAATGAGCTCAACTAGATTTGGGGCCATTTCATTCTCCTCCCCTTATGGTGCCTCTACCCCTAACACTGATGGTGGTAAAACCCCTGCTACTTCTAGGCTAATTGGATTAAGATCAATTGAGTTTATTGGGTATGAATCAAATCAACAACAATTGTATAAATAGGTTATGGCTATCAATATAATAATAAAGGGTGTTGGATGAAGTGTTAGTGTACGCTATTATTCTTCAATCGACTAGGTATTAAGATTTAGTCCCCATATCTTCAAATGCTACTGCTTGTTATCAAGATTTAGTCCCCACCCAAAACGATCTGGATACTTAACCATGTATTTATGTAGAGGGCATCCTTAGATCGACGATAGAAAGTCCTCCATATGTACATTGTTTTGACCTCCATATGTACATTGTTTTGACCTCCAAATGGTACTTAATAATTAGAGGTTTGACGTCCAAATGGTACTTAATGATTAGAGGGTTCCTACATTGCAGCAAAGGAAGGTGAAGCTTCAACCTATAGATCAGTTTTTCGACCTGCACCATGTAAGAGGACGCATGCACCTATGGCGTCCAGAATGTGTTACACGGCATACACATTCTTGTTTCGAAATGTTAGGGAAATTATCTCAATAATGTTTGGTTCGCACACTAAACGTTACGGCACTAACATGTCTTTACATGCTAGTCTAAATTCATGGTGATGTTATGAAGGATTACACAACAATTGGTGGAAAAATAAGAGATCCACAATATCATTCAATTACATCGAAAAATAAAAATAAAAAATGAATGTTGATGTTTGAAAAGAAGTGGCGGCACATAAGAAGAGTGTACAAAAAATTAGTGTTTGTTTTGGGTTGTTGCCATTCAAGTGGTGGGTGTAGGTCACTTCTCAAGACTTGTTCGTCGTTGGCTCGGCGAGGAAATAAAAAGAAAAGGCGGGGGAACAAACAAACACACTTGGAGAGCACAGTACAATGGAGAGGAAGTTGTATGCTGTATTCAGGAAGGATGAATCACTCTTGAAAAAGAATATATTGATTCTCTTCCAATTAGTTGATTGGATAGTATTGCAGGTGCGAGGATTTACTTCACAGGCGAGACTAAATCAATATAATGTAATATGTGCACTGATTTGTTAGAATGTAATTAGTTTAGCACACCATCTTGGTTGCACACTGAAAGACTTGGTTGTAGGAAGTTTATAACAAAAGTGTTACTACTTGTAACTGATTCAGACTACTATATATAGGCTTCACTTTTAAACACAATTAACATTATATTGTAATCCTTATCATATTTCCAGGTTTGGATAAGGCTTACCTTGTATACATAGGCTCCTAACCCCTTTTGGGAAAAATGCCCTACTCTTAAGTTGTGTACAAATAGTAAATACACAACTTTCATTTGTAATTCATCATCTCGTGATCATTATTCAATTTCAATAGTGTTTTTGTCAAGGGTACTTATCAAGTGTATCAATCTCTTTTATGCATGGATTTATTTCTCTCTCTGGTGCACTAGTTCATGGGTTCACCTATCTCTAGGGTTGTGTTCTTCTCGGCCTATTTATCTTCAAGTTTTTTGCTTCCATAGTGATGGTTTATGTTTATTTTTATTGCAGAAATTAGGTTTTGTGTTGATTCTATTCAATTTTTAGCTATCTCTTATGATTCTCAACATGGTATCAGTGAGGGTGTAAACCTCACTTACTCAATAAAGCTATTGATCGAAATATTCATGGCCGATGGCATTGCCTAAAACTTGTGGAAGTAGTGTTTTTGGATCATCTCTTTTCAAGGTTTCTTAGATTTTTTCCTAGGTTTTAAACCCTTCTTCAAGGGCACACTTCAGTAGTTGATCAAAATATTTTTGGCTAGTGACATTAATTAAGGTTTCTTTGTGAATGTGGAACTCAGGGATTTTTGGATCATCTCTTTTTCTAGGGTTTCCTAAGGTTTAAACCCTTCTTCAAGGCTAGTGCATTAGTCTAGGGTTACTTAGGCTTTAAACTCTCTTTCAAGACTGACACAATTTCTTAGGGTTTCCCCAGTATTATACATTCCTTTAAGTCCATCACTCTCTTCCTTCATATGTTCTGCAACAATGTTAGATAGTTGAAACGGACTTCTCCACTATACTAGGGTGCACATAATCATCACGTACAATAGCAACTATGGTAGTAGTTTTGCTTGGGTTTTAGTTTACAACATAGTGTGAGGTGCTACCTCTCAAACCCCCACTTCTTGAGATAAAACTCAAGTAATACCTTGGAGGAACTAAGAGGGATGACAATGTCACCTCACAGACCCTCTCCTCACTTTAGGTCAGCTCTCCTTCGCCTCAGGGGGGGTTCCCTAGAATAGGATTGCTAAAAATTAGGCAATCAAGTTCAAGGTGAAACGAAGAGTTTTCTCTATCAAAACAATTTGATGAATTCTTAGGAAATAAGATGGATGAATCGACCAAAGACTAGTGTTGTTCCATTTGAAAATCAAGGCTCGTGGAAGGCTTATCCTACTAAGGAAATAAGGGAAAATGAGGCTGGAAAGTACAAGCTACAACTACGTTATCCTTGTTGTCCAAAACTACAAAAAATTGACTTGGGAGAACACTAGTGCAGATGAACTCTTGGAAGTTGTAAAGATTTTGTTTATTATGAATGGAATTTATGTGTACCTAGCCCATATTGGATAAATATGCATCCATAAACAAAATCCCAATAATAAACAACAATAGAAAAAAGGAATTATGTTAGCTTGTTTGCTACTTTACAAATATATGGCAAGGAATTTCAACAATTAAGAAATCAACATAAATATCTATAGGACATCCTTATCGACAAATCATTTCATCAATCCTCCAAAGGCATCTATTAGATACTCAAACAAGCTCTAAGGGGGTTTCTCCCCAAATCCACCATACAAATAAATGAGAGAGCTACTCTTTAAATAGAGTTAAGCTCCCTCTCTCATAAATAGACCAGTAATTGTTTTGCTAGATCCATTCGTTCTCCAAGGAATAACAATAAAATATCATCATCAAAAACTTCCTTATTAAAGATAGCAATGAGTAGTTGTGATCCACTTTCTTCTCCAAGAGGGATTGATAAAATATACTAGAAAAACAATACAATATTGCTCTCATTTAACTAAATCCATGAAACAAGTCAACAATAAATAAATAATGGAATGATTATGTCAAATAGAACATGGAAAATGATTGACCATGTCAACAAACTCCAACAACCTCTTAGATGCATGAAAATGTATACAAAGGTGCCATTACTAGCATTCAATAACATGAATGAATGACTCTAATCAAGAACCAACCCACTTGAAATGATGAGATGATGGCCCACAAATGTATCTCCAAGTCTCAACAAGGATTCAATAGTTAGTTATGTGGACCGATTTATCTCCATGAATAAAATGGAGATAAAATGCTCGGCTATATGAATAAAATGGCTCAGTGTAAGAAGATGACCACATAGCATAACCATATGTTAATGACAAATGTGAGGTCCCCATACATGCAATGGATCAAATATGACGCCCCCACCAAATCTTGTCTTCATGAATCCAATAAATCTTGCCATGCCTCAAACATATGTGCACCATAATACATGAGCCAAGCATGTGTGAATGAAAACCTTTACTATAATATCCAACTCGTTGGAATAATCTCCTCCATATATTTTCCTATCTTATGAGTGTAAGGTAGCACTATATAAAAAGGTTGATACTTCTCATAAGGAAAGGGGATGACCCAATTAACACAGGCTAAGATATATCCATGCATAAATATGTGTCAATGAGGTAGCACAATAGCACTCCAATATGCATGATATCACCCTCATCCTCACTAATTAAGAGTTTGTCATGGGAAATAAGCCATCGGAGAGCTAGATAACCATAGCGTAGTGTGACAATCATCCACACATGTGTATAAAATTGAATCTTTTACTTGGTAAGTGTTTTATGTCACCAATATCCAAATCCCTGGAGGATAGACCTATCATACATAAGCATAGGTATAGGACTCTCTAGGCATGATAAGCAATATACCAAGAAAAACATCATGATTCTAAGATAAGTCACATGAAGCAAAGTGTAAGTACCATCACCAAATATCCACTAGCATGCATATTCATCACCCAAAGATATGCAACCAAGAAGAGAGAACAAATGGATGAGCGATGACCATTGATCACACAAGGGAGAAATGAGTCTCATCCAATCTAAGGTACCCAAGTAACCAAGTGAAAGTACCATCGTGATGTAGTCCTGTATCCTGCAACTCTATTCAACGGGGCTTACAGGTTTCCACTTCCCATCTCCTGGATGCGGGTGGAAACATGGAGGGAAGGCCATGTGGTTTGGAGAACGTGGTTGGTGAGGAGGAAGGTCATAGGTCAGAATAAGTCAAACAAATGGGGGATGGAGGGGGCATTAAAGGAGGGTAAATGAGGATCACACGAAGAGATGGTTGAGGTCGAGGCGAGGACCGAACATCCTGACAAGAATTGTTATGACGGAAAGCAAATAAAGGTTAGGATGGGGAGGAAGGTACGGGGAATGAATTGCAGGAGCGTCATCTTTTTGGAAACTTAGGTTGGCACGGTGTGTGCAAGCCGTGTTTTAGAAGGGGAATTGAATCATGCATTAATAAACCTCGGGGAACATTGAAGAATGATGATAATGAAGAAAGAGGCCATGACATTCACCAGGTGGTATTTATGTTCATCAAACTGAGAGGAGTTATTCCTGCGAAGTGGAGTCCTCTGTCAGACATGCGGGTGGTGAGAAAATAAATAAAGGCTCTGTAAAACATGACCCGATACATAGAATGAGGAGTAAGCAAGGTGGGCGTGGTGGTAGGGAGCCACGACGGGTCGAGGAAGATACAGGGAAAGGAATGATGGATGGGGTTCCTACCCATATTGACGAGCTCATATCTGTGATGGATGATGAAGAGATGCAGGCTAGTATGGACGAGCAGGGCACGAAGGTGATCCTCATCCCCTACTGGGTCATGCGCAAACTTTCGGCTAATACTTTGTTGGAGCGGGAAAGTTTCGGCGAATTGGTAAATCAGGTTATGGGGAATATGGAAGGGGATATGTTAAGAAGCTGGATGGACTTGGAGAGCGTCATGGAACTTGCGAAGCCCCCATTCAGTCGTCCAAAGCAACCTTTAGACTCCTAGGAAGAAGCACCATCTCAAGCGGAGGACAATGCAATGGGGACGACAGCAGTAGCAATGGCAGACTCTCAAGCGGAGGATGAAGAGAATACTCGTGCGGCTTGGGATGGAAAAGGAAATATCCCAAACACAAGGGAGTGTGGAGAGATGGACGACGAGTAAGGAAGTTGGTTTGTTCTTTCTTCAAGTTTGTGTCTTTGTTTTTTAATGTCATATAAGCTTGGGACTTTGGGTAATGAAGATTTGATCTATTGTAATGGCTTTAAGCCAAGTTTATCAGTCTGGGGTGGTCATTTAGCCTTTTTGCTTGTAGGAAATTAGTAGTTGATCCTACATGGATACGGTTAGCTTTGATAAACAGTGACAAGTTGGTTTAGCGATCTACTCGGTAGACTTGGCACTTTTTTATATACTATGTATAGTTTTATCTCTAGTTAATGAAAGGTTCCCACTTTCCATTAGGTGCACATCTATGACCTTTTCTTAATTAAATAACAGAGAACAAAAATTCAACATGCAATAAAATCACTAAATTTGAACCAATAGAAATTTCAAAGCAGTAGTGTAATGCTTTCTTTATTTAAATTTATCAGCCCACATACAATGCAAACATTGAATGACAGTTTTATGTACTTTACTTACAACAGAAATTAACTTTCAATCCAAATTTAACCTTTTGTAACGATCTGAACTAACTACCTTTGTTTGTTGTTGAACCGATCTAAGACAAACTGAACTACATCCCCAACTGCAGAGCCAACACTGCACTTCCTTGCTGCATTCAAAAACTAAACTCTTCTCCTTCGAAATTCCCCTTTTTATTATTTCTTGTGCATCTCTTCATTTTCCCATGGGGAAGGTGGATAGTTGTAACTGTTCCTCTTCCAACCAATTCCACCAATGAATTGTTTTCCAACTCATATGTTCAGCCTTGATTATGCCACCTCACTCCATGTGCAAATCTAATCTGATCCGAAATCCGTGTATTCTGTAATCGCGAACTGTAATCTACAGGATATCTATAGTTGAATAGAATTTGCGCAACATAATAGACTTTCCGCAGTCGAACAGACTTTCTATACTCAAACATACTTTCCACAACAAACATACTTTCCACAACTGAGACTTTCTGCAACCGCTACCGACTTTCCACAACCGAGACTTTATGCCACTGCTACAGACTTTCCGCAAACGAAACTTTATGTCGCCACTATAAACTTTCCGCATTCGAACGGATTCGCAACAGGTTTATGTAGCCATTTATTTCCTCCGAAAACTATTAACCAAACTAAATCATTTTAGGGTGATGATGATTACCCAAACCCAAGGATGCTCCTGCATTAGACACCCTTGGTAAGAAACATTGAGCATCATGCTCAATGAGTTTAGGAAAATTCCCCCCTTTGTTTATTTTTCCTCTTTTTCCACAACTTCTCTACAAAAACAATGGGTATTATACTCTGCCAGGATTCGTGCTCAACAAGGCTTACATCCTTCAAACATTCATGCCCAACAAGGCATACTGCCTCCCCATCCTCCCACTGTAATATGATCAGCAACACGAGTTGTTCATCCTCTGCGTTCTTCTCTTGGAATGCAACACTTATGTCAGTGCCATAAATACCAACATCCTCAAGACATAGATTTTGTCTGTTTTTAAAACTCATGGTGTTAATATTGTACACCAACCTATAATCAAAATCAAACTTCACAATAAAATGTGTTCCCAAATCCATCATTCCATTACGCTGCTCAACAGCAAAAATATTCATTACAAAGGATTTACCCTCCTCAACATTTTTGTCAAATGTGTCATGTGAGTCAACTTCTATTTGCATCTTTAGGGCCATGCTCTGCCCATTTCCCAGACTACTTTGGTCACTTCAAAATGCATTCTTCTTCCTATAGTTCCTTATGAACAACATCCTCTCCATCATCATTTATACAATCCTCTCTATCTACCAACATGTTAGATACCATTTGCACATAATACAAGGTCCACTCTATCACCAAAGGCAATCTTCTCAGGGCATCTGTAACCTTCCTTTCTACTACACATCCTTGAATCTGACAATAGACTTCCATCAAAATATGACCCCTCTAACAAATCCTATCATTAAGTTTGAATTCCACTTGCTTGATACATTCTGCTACACTGGAAATAAGGTGGGTGTCTTCCATCTCCATGGATTCCTTGGCAGCGATCCTCAAGGATTCATCATCCTTCACACATTCAACCATTCAGCCCACTGTAGTACCTGCAAAACAATCAACCATTACAACCCTGGGATTTGGAAATCCTTCCAAAACCACATCATTTATGACATCTTCAGGCATTCCTTCTCCAACATACTCATCATCCATATGCATCACCATTCAAAACACATGCTCAGACCCCACAACTTCAGGATTTATCTCCGGCATTAAAATAAAGCATCTTACCTCCAAATCAACTTGGAGACTTTCCTCATCCCTTTCTGCAAGTAAAATATCCCTTACTTACTATTTTCCTTCTATAGACCTCATTTGTATATCCACTACACAAAATTTCTCTTGAAGATGAGATTCTTCAACCACACCTTCCAATACATTATTTGCACACAAATTATGTACAGATCTCGGAAGCAAAATATCATCAATATATAATACACATGCTAATTCAATTTCATAATTGTCCATGTGCTTCATAGTTGTTGCTTGTTTGTTGTTCACCAACACGTTCATCTCTAGCATGGTGTTCATACTTCTCAGGCAAGCTCTCATTCCAATGGAGAAACCCAAAGTAAGGACCAGCTGGGTTGTTATCTTCTCGGTCACTCTTATCATGTTAACCTCACAACATGCTTCTTTAATAAATACATCTATAACAAACCCACTATGTTCTTCCACCTTCAACATTGAGTTTCCACATACAGTTGAGATCAAACATATCTCTTTCAACCATGATCAATCCTTCATAATGTCGGTCTTCCTCATTGTCTCTTCTCACCTGTAGATTATTATCCTTGAAGAGACCTGGAATTTCCAATTCATTAGGTTGATGTGCTTCCATTTCCTTTTGAACAAACATGTCATGTCCATCTTGTGCTTCTATTATGATAATGTGAATTGTCACATCATCTCCAACTTCACATTTACCATGAGCTTTCATGGAATCCTCTCTTTCCACGTGTACCCTCACATGATTTCGCTTCACTTGCAAATACAATATCAAATATGTTAGGGAAAACAATAGTTTTGATCCCCTGGCATGCTACAACCATCCAAGATCTATTTTGTTGTTGTATTTTTTCCTTTTTTGAAGCTGATTCTTCTTCCGCTTTTCTTTCCTCCTCGGAGATAAACGCTTTCACATCACACTGGTAACATCCTCATGCCGATTCCAAACCAACAAAGCTATTATCCACTCAATAATGCCAAATTTCGTTGCATTCTTTTCACCCAACTCGATACTGCTATACTTATGTATTCCATTTATATGCTCTATCCTTTCATAACATTTCCATCTTTGTTTCTTTCTGCTCCAAGTCCTAGCTTCCCATGCAACATTCCTAATTTCTCTACCACATTCTATCAAATCAGACAATTCCATTAGGGTCATACCTTCAACAACAAGCATTCTTGGAAAAACATTTCTTTGAATAATGTCTTCAAATCTAAACATGCATTTATCTTCATCATCTTCTCGGTCAATCAATTGTTGCTCTCCAATTTCCTTGCTGCAATGGGTATTCTTCAACTTCTTCTAAGGTATTCTTTATAGTGTCGAATCTTGTCACAATTCCTTTTCCAAGTTGTGTATGGTTATCTGCTTCATCTTGTTAGAGTTCATCTTCCACATGGTTACACTTTCCATTCTCCTCATGGACAATTTATTTCCTAATTCTATCATCAACATGGTATTTAAAATAATTTCCAACACCATTTTCATAACTTGGAATCCAACATTCTGCTACAAATTCTTTCTCTATTTCCCCTTGGACTCCAACAAATTTGAACTCATTCTCTTCACTTCGGAACTATTGGACATTCATTTCCTCCTAATAATCAGAATCTTCATAACTTGTAAGGTTATCTTCAACAGCATTCTTTCGGGCGTCTTCATCCCTTCCAAGATCTGAAATCTCAACTCTCACAATTTCCTCTTTGATGCTTGTATTATCAGCAACCTCATGGTCTACAAAGTCATCATCTTCATTACTTTCTTTTACACCTGCAAAAATATCAAAACCGTCACATGACACAGGGAATTCTTGAGTTTCTGGCTGAGCTTCCAGTCTCCATGCCTCTTCCTCCAATATGCTCAGCATATCCGGTACACATTCTTCCTCTTTTTCTTCTTCTTCAGGCTAGCATACAATCACAGGTCCTCCATCTCTCTTTATATCATTTTCACCAAGGCTCAAACTAGATTTTTCTTCATCCTTGTTGACCTCTTTAGTCCTTGGGGGTTTTGCATACCGATCGCCCACATTCTCCAATGCAAACTGCTATATTTTCTGATTCCCATACTTTTCTTGACCTTCAGAAACCAAATGTACAAGCTTCCTCCTTGGCTTGCTTTCCAAAGCATCCAGTCTTCCTTTTAAGAAATCTATCCAATACTTCTATAGACTTTTATCCTCTACTGTCTTCTTTTTCTGAGGTATTCTTGCTAGGCTCTCGACTATGTCCATCAATTCTCTAATTATGGTCATTTCATCATCTCTTGGGGTTCCTTTCTTACCCATTCTTTCCATCAAACTATAAAATTATCATTATATTTTTTTTCTTCTCTGCAAATTGTCACTTGCAAACTTCTACCATTTTCCAATCTTCTCCACAATCATTCTTGATTGTATTAATTCTTCTGGTTTGTTGGTTTTGTAGTTCCCTTGGCTCCTCATGCCGAACAGACTTTCCACAATCAAACATAATTTCCGCAACAAACAGACTTTCCAAAACCGAGACTTTCTGCGGCTGCTACCGACTTTCCGCAATCGATACTTTTCTTCGCCGCTACATACTTTCCGCAATCAAAACTTTCCGCCACCACTACAGACTTTCCACATCTGAACGGATTCGCAAGAGGTTTTCGTCACTGTTTATTTCCTCCTACGACTATTAACCAAACTAAATCTTTTTGGGGTGATGTTGATTTCCCAAACACAAGGATGCTCCTACATCACATATCCAAGCCAAGCAAACATCATGAAGTTATCATCCAACAAATTTATGTAATGTGTGATGAAAATAACACATAACTGTCATGTATTATGAGGGATAAAATGAGGGAGGTATAGTTATGTAGGGTAGTATAGGGAACATGCATGCACCAATCATATCTAATTTTGCCTCCATCAATGAAACTCAATTCATTACTATTCCGGATTAGAAAGCTTCAATTCAATTCAGTTTCTATTTTAGTTCTTCTTTAAATTTAGTTTAGTATAAAACACATGCATGATCTCTTCTTAAAGAATATTGTAGATCTCTATTTATTTAGAGCACTTGCATGAGGATTTGAGTGAGGGCATAGATCCCAATGAGTGTGTGTGTGTGTGTGTGTGTGTGACACAATCATCCTCCAATTGAGAACATGAACTTTGCCACTGTTATTCATGTAGGAGGGCACACTGGTTATATTGATTAGGGTTAGGGTTTGATTATGTTAGTTGTAGGCACTTCTTGCATGTGTCTACCTACATTGTATCTTCCTTTGTCTCTTATTCTAGAAAAGAGATTAAGGGAACACCACTATGTTGGTTAGCAAGTTAGAGATTTGAACATTTTGATTCATGAGTTTATTCTTTATAGTTACTAGAACACAAATGATGTTTTAAGAGTTTAGATTTAAGTGTTTTTTGTTCATATTATCTTTTGTATGAATTTGTAGGGTAACATACTATATGGATGTTGTTTTGATTGGTATTTTTCAGTTTTAAGCTATCTAGAATTTAGGTTAAATTCTCAAGTGTAGAAGTTTCTTATCATGCTCTGATTTTTTACATGGTATCAAAGAGAATTTGCTAAAACCTTCTCCGAATCCATGTATGGATTGTTGGGCCTATGCGTGGGATATGTAGTTGTCAAAAGGTTTCGTGGGTGGTATGCCTAATATTTGTGCATGAGAAAAGCATTATGGACCTATGATACACTATTTTAGGTTGTTGACCTATTTTTTCTAGAGTGTGTTCTAGGAGCAACAACATGACTACATTTAGATATGAATATAGTCCCATCCAACTTCATTTTGTGGAAGTGTCCGCTATAAATGTTGTTGAAGCATGATCTTTTGGATTTTGTGGAGACAAAAGGTTGTAGATCCTACCGATCTCATGCGGTTGGTAGAATATAAAAAGAATATGTCCAAGACAAATCTAGTCATCCTCGACTCAATTAAGGATCACTTGCTCCCTCACACCCAAACATATGATTTTCAACATGAAGGCCTTCAATAGACTTCAAGAGCATGAGGTAGGCATACAAGTGGTGCTTGGGGATGATGTTGTGTTTCTATTGAAATTTCTTGGCACAATTTTGTTAACGCAAAACATAAATTTCACCTCTATACTAGAGGTTTCTTAGATCTTAACCATATGAATTTTAATCCTTAGGGTTGTTATAAAATATAAATAAAATAGCAGCAACAACATATAATATTTCAATCCTTAACAACCCTAAACATCTAGGCAATCCAAGAGAAAAGATACCAAAGTGTTATAATAAGTTCCAGTCCTCTAGGGCAATCTTATCATGCATAAATCATATCTAAAAACAATTATGATAGTTGTAAAATTCAACAATAAAACAATTAACAACCCATATTTTCTCCAATTACAATGTTAAATCACTTAACATAATCACCCTTAACTTATGTCAAATAAACAAGACATATATAGCTAAAATTTACAAACCATGAAGAACATATGTGGATGAAAATCAAATCTTCAATTTACACAAGTATTGGACAACTAAAAACTTTGTTAATATGCATAAGATGAAGTTAATGTAAATACCATAGCGTTATCACAAGGCTAATCGATCCACTAGCTCTCAAAAACCATGCATAGGAAAAAACAAGAAAACCCTATATGAACCAAGGAGATCCAACAAGCATGAAGCATTCAAGCAAGTCTTCCAAGGCCACACATATCCTCTTCTTCTTCACTTCAACAAGTACAACCAAGGGTTCCATCTCAAAACCCTAATCTCGAAATCACTAAGGGATGAAACCCTAACCACAAACTTCAAGATGCTTCAACAAGATCAAGAAACCATAGCAACTACGAGAGAGAGAGAGAGAGAGAGTACATAATAATATCCAAGAAGAGAGGATGACTAGTGCACTCCTTTAGTCACATCTCTAACACAAGTGTGAACACGATTGAATGAGCTATGATCATGAGTTATGAAAGGACTCTCTCCTTCCTCTATATATATGAGAGGTAAGGGAGGAAAACAACAAATATGTTGGTCTATGCATTTCCAAGTAACATATAATAACACATGCAGTATCACTCATGGAGCACTACACTCTAATAGTATGCATATCAGGCTGCAAGGTGATTTATCCCACATGTAAGGATTCAAATGGAAGGGCACTCCATGAGGTGTATTCAATGCTCCTCCAAAGGCTTTATCAATCCTCTTAATCCATGTACTCATCTTCGTCCACTCCCCTTGCACGGATATTGTTGCAACCTAGGCATCCTCAAGCCATATCCAAGCCTCCATACAAGCATCCAACATACTCTATGTTTTCTAAGGCTCAATTCCCACCTTTGGGATGCAAAAACCCTCCTCCTAAGTAGGGAATTTTCCAACCAAGCAACAATATCCTTGTGACCATAATGAATAAGGTCTCCCAAGTTGTTAGAAGATATCCAATGCCCAAGGGAAGAATACCAAGAAATCACCCAACTGAGGTCAAACAACTACTAAGTAAGCCATATTCAATGTGAAAATCCATCACAGACCATCTCCCATGTGTAAATACAACATGGACATTGCAAGGGTTTATCATACACCATGTACCCCAAATATCATGAAGCACCCTTAAACATGGTGTAAACACTTTTGGAGTAATCCTAAACCTAACACTCACTCTACGAGGAAAGAGTTTTCATCAACGCTTGCCAATTCCCTCTGCAGATTTGCCAAAATTGCCACCTACATATATGTACTTACTATAGTGTTGGAATCAACCATTGTCACCTATAAAGAACCTGATATCCATGCTATCACAACATCTTGATCCTCCAACAAACATTGATCACCTATAAATCTAAAGGAACATGGCGCTAGATCATAAGCATCCTACTAAATTCCAACATCTCTCAAGTCAACATCATGGGCCAAACTCAGTAGATACCACATCATGAGTTATCTAGGACATCTTTTAAACATAATCACGTCTCCATACATTACCAAGACAAGTGGATTAGGACTATCAAAATAACAAAGATGGAAATATGCACAAGTCAACTCCTCAATCCTAAAATACCAAGCTCATGGTATAGGTAATAACCCATGCAATGCTATCAATTACAACTTGTGAATATGATAATCTCTCTCATGTACCTCATGTCCTCCAACAACTAAACCAACCTAAACTAGGCCAACTCCCTCATCCCAAGAGAATCCTAAAGCAATACTAACATCATGGTCAACTCCCTCTCTCTAAGAGAATCCAATAACCTTTTCCTTGTACTCTACAAAACTCACATCAATTGCAATTATGGAATCAAACTCAACCTCATCCTTCATCAAGGTATCACACCTCTCCTACTCAAGATAGTTTGAAGGCTCATAAATGGAAGAAACCAATGCAATATGACTAGCATATCTCCTAGGAGGTATAGTCACCCTCATTAAATATTTTGGTGCTCCTACATTCGCTTGAGCTATCTCGGTCACCTATGGTTTGGAGTAGAAGGTGATGGAATACTATGATCTTGGCCTCACCTCATTAACACCTGAATTTGACTCATCGTGAGCCTTAGGATTAGTGTTTGGAAAACAATTTCCTCACTCTCCTCAATCACTAAAGGAGAATCTTGTGAACAAGAAGATATCACATACTCATCAAACTTCACTACTTTGCTTGATACTATCTTCTTTCGCATTAGAATATAAACCTTATAAGCTTTGGTATTCTAACAGTATCCAAGAAAAATAACCTTGATATTTGAGCGTTCTAACGTTTTCCTCTTCTCCTTGGACACATGAATATAAATTGGATGACCAAATACACAAGAATGAGATACATTTGTTTTCACAACAGTAAATTCCTCCTCTAGTGCCATGCCCTTCAATATCTTATGAGGACACTTGTTCAAGATATACGCAAATGTATTGCAAGACTCATCCCAAAAACACATGAGAAAATCCATGTCATGAATTAGAGACTTAGCAGTCTCAATTATAGACTTTTTCTTCCTCTTAGAAACCCCATTCTATTGTGGGTTGCAAGGCACTATCAACTCCCTCTTGATACCATCTTCCTTGCACAAGGAATCAAGCTACACAAAGGTATATTGTCCTCCATTATCCAAGCGAAGCACTTTGATCTTCATTTTTGGTTGATTTTCAACCAAGGCCTTGAACTCTATGAACTTGTTGTATACTTCATCCTTAGTCTTCAAAAAATAGATCCAAGTCTTATGAGAGAAATCATCAATAAAAGTGACATAATACCAACTACCTATCAAGGATGCGAAAGACATAGGTACTAACACACCCATTTGAATAGATGAGATCATGTAAATAATATGTATATAAACATCAAGTAACAAAGTTGTGTGCAACTTAGTTCCTGCATTATATAATATATTATAGAAACAAAATTCAGTATTAAATATCAGTAAGACACAATAAAAATTAAATAAAATAATTCACAAATTCAATATGATTTAGTCATGATGACCTTCGTAAGCACATTTGGCATCATAGTAGTCTCATATCACCCATAAACATATATATTAAAATAATACTATTTATTAATAAAAATTGAATGTTAATGGTACTATTTCAATATAAACATATGGATTTAAGTTGTATATGTTTTTGGAATGGATAGGGAATACATATATATATAATTTCATTTTAAATATATAAATTTAAGTTGTATAAGTTTTTTGGAATGGGTAGGGAAAATGAATGATGGTTTCATAGTTTTAGCTCAAGGGTGGTGGCCTTGCTAAGATATTAAGGAGCAACGCATCCTACAATTGAGTGGAGCGTGCCTCACACACAACCATTTATAGAGGAGTAGTTCATATGGGATAGAATGGAATTCGAAATGGAGTTACCGGTATGGATGTATGCCTGTGTAAACTTTATGTCGAAAAAACATTAATGTTTATTGCAACACGGTGTTGAATCCTAGAGGATGTTCATTTCTAAATGATCGTATATTTAAATAAGCCCAAATTATTGTGTGAAACTGTGAAAGAAATCGTTGGTATATGCAGGGTATGTGCTTGGTAGTTTCCTTTGTTTAAAAATGAGTTTATTGAGTGTTTTAAACTTTGGAAAATCATGTTTTTTCTTGTCGAGGAAGATATGAGCCAAAAAATTGGACCCCAAGCTATCATTCATACATTAGTTTTGTTGTCTCGTGCAGTTATTCATGCCTAGATGTTTTCCTCGTCAAGTTTGTTGAGTTTACCATTGTTCTCCAGCTCAAAAATTCATTTTTATCTTATAGATTTTATGGGTTGAGGAATGGTGTTGAATTTTGGGTTTAAGAGCTCTAATTTTGAGATTTCATTACTGGATTTCGAAATTTAACACCCACTTTTTGTTTCCTCATCCAAAAACCATGTTCTATATATCCAATAATTGAATGATAGTCCAAAAAAATCATTTTTGTATGCCCAGTTTTTGTAATTATGCATGTAAATCTTTTTTCTTTTTTTTTTATGTTTCCAACAATTGTATATCAATTCACAAATCGATTCTCATGTTCCAATTGTTGGAATTTGCCTTGAAATCGTTTTTGGTTTCCCAACAGTTGTATGAATGTCCAAATTTCGAGTTTGGCATGCCCACCAATTATTACTTCAATCCCTACTTTGATTTTGTGTTCCCAGTTGTTGGAAATCCTCATGACTATGTTTGAATCTCACCCAGCTATCATATATTCTCCCTAGCTTTTATTCTACTTGTTGTATGTTGTGATTTCACCCATGAATCATATTATGTTGACCATGATCCCTTTGTTGGTATTACTTTCAATCTGAATGGTTAATTGGGTGTTGAGAGGGGTGGATTCATTGATGTAAGTTGGGTTCTGGGAAACATAAGAAAAAGAAACCAGATCTTATTATTGAACCCATTAGCTATCAGATCCATCATGCAAATTTAGAAATAAGCTGTGTGCTTATGTAAATTTCCTAGTTGGATTGAGTATTGTGTATGAATCCAAGAGTAGTTAGGGGTTTGGGTTTGCTTGATAAACCTAGTGAAGGTTGTAACCTTCATGAAGAGGACATGAATTGATTTACCTTATATGCACACATTGAATAGCACCTAGAGGAATGGGATACCCAAGGAACTAATGAGAAGAAAAGGGGTACCTTCTTGGTGTTGTGTGGGGCAGATATTGTGGGTTCTAAGTTGGTTGAGTCTTGTGGAGGTGCCTTCATGAAGAGGAAGACATCACATAAGGATAGTGAGGTGGAGACTGGAGTGAAAAAAATCCCTTATGAGAATGTTTCCAACTAATATACACAGGGAGGTGAAGCAAGAATTCTCTAGCTTTGTTGTTGCATTGGACGATTATTTAGACATATCAACTTTAGATGAGAGGAGTACCATGAATCTGATTCTATGGTGGATTTGTCATGGATCAAATGGTATACATTTGCAAACCCTTGTCATTCATATTCTTTCACAAGCAGTGGCAAGCTCTTCATCAACACAAACAAATTGGAGAACCTATGATTTTATTCATTTAGTGAAATACAATAGGTTGTATTCACATAAGGCTGAGGATCTTGTCTATTTGCATTCCAATCTTTATCTTGAGCCACACATATAATCATGACTTTACAGGAAGAAGATGGCCTTCATTACATTACATTATAACTAGAATACGGTGACATTGTATAGTATTTTATTACATTACATTCCTTCTTAAACAAATTCAACCATCCCAGATAAAGTGGCAAAAGGTTTCAACTTTGTTGGATAACAAGGATAAGTTGTAAAGAGGAACAATGTTGAATGACCAGAGAGAACACCATCAATATGCTTAAAATGGGAAGGAATGACAGAATCAAGTTGTCCCACAACTCTTCACAAATACCCTTGTGGAGAAAGTGAAGTAAACATAGAGCTAACCTACACAAAATAACTTCCAAGAGTAAAGCATATAATGAACATGATAATCCTGTTAGAATATGTAATGATGACTTATGCGATATATTGGTAAAATATCATTTAAAGGCATAAAATAACTCTAATGTTATCAAATAGAGTTATCCCACATGCATCATTGTAATTATATCCTTTGTAACCATTCTCTATATAAAGAGGAGGAAATTCATTTATCCCACATGTATTATGGGATCTATTGTAATCCAAACCTATTGGTATATAATAGAGGTGAAGGAGACCCTTTTGATATGTGTTGATTGTAATTCATCACACATCACATGTTGTGTATGTCATTTGTACACACATTGTATGATGGAGCTTGAGATCTTTTTCATTAATGGAAGATGAAACCCTTCCCATGGATGTATCCCAATTGGGTGAACCACATATATTTGGTGTTCTCGTTTTCTTGATCTCTTTATGTCCATGTTGGTATGTTGTTGTTGCTTAGATAGGTAAGCTAGTTTAGCTAGATCTTAATCTCTGACATGGTATCAGAGTTGGTTGCTATGATCTAGCACCTTCTATAGCTTTCATCAATAACTATTATCATTTGGGTATTGTTTATTTTTTGTAGATTTGCTTTCTATCTAGTAGCCATTAGGCTTCTCTTCAGATCTGGGCATGTTTCTACAGTTTTTTATTTCTAACCCTAACCTTGTTGTGTAGATTTTTGCAGAAATTTTCAATGGTTTCTTGATGTTATTTTTTTAGATCTATACATTTTTTGGCTTTTCCTCAAGGAGATCTCTCTTTTGGTTGTCAGATCGGCAGTTTTCGTCCAAGTTTGGTAGAATTTGTGCAGGTTTCCGTGTTCGACAGATTCGGCACTGCTTTCGGCCTAAAACTTGACGTTCACGACTTTTTCTTCGCAGACAGCGCGGGGTAACTACGACTTGGCCTACTGCAAACTCGCGAGTATACTACAGACCCGCGACTTTCAGTGTACAGACCCGCGTGTGCCACAGTATACTCGCGACTGTTTTACTGAGAACTCGTGTTTACTTCAATATAACCGTGACTTCATTGTACAGGGACCCGCGAGTGCTTCGAAATAACCGCGACCTTACTGTACAAAGACCCGCGAATTTTCGATCAAAACCGCTTCCTTATCCTTTACAGATCCGCGAACCCGTCACATCTCTGTGCATAACCCGTGAGTACACGCAATTTTACTTTGGCAGACCCGCGAGTGACTTTATTTGGCACCTTTTCTAAGGGTTGTAGGTAAAGTTTATGTTTTCTGTTTTGGAAAAGTTTCATCTCTTATCTTGGAATTTCTGTCATAAGCTTCTTGCTCTCTTTGCATTAGGATTTTTGTTATGATTCATCATATTTACAGAGGTTGTCTTATTCGTGTTTATGTCTCTAACCTTCTTTGTGTGGAAGATGTTTTGACATTTTCAGGAGCATGGATCTCTAGTATGGTAATGGTGACATCAATAAATGAACCTATGTTTAGGACTTAGTTGTTTAATGGCTATATTTTTCATTTCTATAAGTGATATTGCTTTTGGTCTCACTCTTCTAATCATGATAATGAAGCTTTTTATTTGTGTTTTCTTATAAGCAATATATTTATGATCATTATATGCTCTTGCTAAATAATTTTTTGAGTAAAGTCATTTTCTTGAATCTATGTGATATCATATTTTTTGGCTTGTCATAAGTTCTTTAATTGGGATATAGTTTCTTTCTCATGTATTCCAGAGATTGTATCTAGTTCATGTGTTATTTGTCTCTAACATTCCAATACAAAAGCATTGACATGTGTTGTTTGTCTCTAACGTTCCTATATGGAAGCATTGACATTTCCTGGGCATTTCATCTCTTGCATATTTACATGATGTTAACAAAAAATGAACCCATGATTAAGACCTTTAGTGACTTGTCATTTTATAATTTTTTATAAGTGATATCATGAGTTGATCATAATTTGTTATATGTTGATCATATTAAACATTTTGATTTATCTATATCATGTCATGTTTATTTCGATCATCTTTTACTCAATATTTATATGGCTTTGAGCAATCTTATAAGCTTGAAATATTTGTCATGAGCACCTTGTTCTTGTTGCATTGATATTTCTATTTTTATGGTTGTAGAGGTTGTCTTGTTCCTACTTGTCTCTAACGTTCCTATATGGAAGCATTGACATTTTCAGGGCATTCATCTCTTGCATATTAACATCATACTAATAAAAAATGCACCCATGCTTAAGATTAGTTGCTTGATGACTAAATTTTCATATATTTAAGTGAAATATTGGCTCATTATTCTATCTTGGTATCTATTATGCTCACTCATGTTTATGGTCCTTTATTTTTTTATCACAACTTATCCTATCATTTTTTGATAATATTTTGCTCAAATTTATATTGTCTTGCATAAAAGCAATATCATTTTTATATGTTCTTGACCAATCTCATTTTATCATATCTTATGTCTTTTGGGATTATCATGTTTTTTTATATGCTTTATTATTGGAAGTTCCTTTGTGCAGGTTCGTTATCCATGTTGTGGGATAGCTTGCCTCTGTTCTTCCTTCCTTATTTAAGCATGTGCTGGTTGCGGATCTTTGGTTCCTCTTAAGAAGGAATGTAATGTTGAATTTTATCATGTTCAATCATAATTCAGTCATGTTGTATGATGGACATCCATCTTCTATTGTTAAAGTCATGATGTTCATCTGCATGATATCATTTTCAATGTATAAACCATTGGGGTCTTCTTTCTTCGATGTTTGAGGTCTTCTACAGATATTTATATTGCACCTTGATTGGAAGAATGTCTTCTATCTACATGTGTATTGGCCATCTGGGTATTTTGTACACTGTTGTGGTGTTCTTAGCCACATGTTCTGTTGTATCAGTTGTCAAAAGGTATATGTACACTAGTGTGGATGTTATATCAGAGTTCTTCAGCTATTAGTTATGGTTGTGATGATTCTTGTGGTGATCTAGGCATCTTGTGGATCTAGTAGCCATGATGGTGTTGGCTTAAGTACTGTTCTAGAGGTTTCCAATGTAGACCGAGGTTCTTCGCAGTTTCAAGGAACCAACAAAACCCCTTCTCATCGGCCCTTTCGGCAACAGCCTGCGAACAGGCTGAGGTCTCACCCGAGGTGTAGCTATGGGGTCACTGCGGAATCAGGTTTCCACAGTGATGTGATTAGTTGTTCGGACAGGACTACTATGCAACGCACTATTAGACTTGTGCTGCGAACTGAGTACTGCACAACGATAGACTGCGTCGTGGTCCGCACTTCTACGAACTAACCGCTTGCGCAACCAAGGGATGTGCGGTTCAGTGGGATACAAATGACAAGACATCGCAACTGACTTATACGCTTCCTCTTCCAAACTTAACCATTACGGAGACTTTACTTAAACATGTAATCAATCATCTACTACCTTAGATTATTTCTCTTTATAACAAGTACAAGCAGATGAACATACAATACTACGCACACCCGGTGTTGTGCGTCAAAAGAGTTATACCATCAAAACGTTACATACACATGTGATTATTCAACACTGATCCTTTCCTAGACTTGGAATACTGAACATTCAACATTCATTCATTCCCTCAATACTTAACATATTATTCCCATCTTTCTTCTATGGTGAATACATATAAAAGCATTAACACACCAACTGATAAATGAGAATCCAAGCATCCAATGTAAGCAAATAAGAAAATGCAAACACACAAACAATCACACTACACAGTATTTAACGTGGTTCACCCCCAGGATGGAGGCTACGTCCACAAGAACTGTTGTTATATTAGTCTTTGGGAAGGGTACAACAGTTCTTTGTCTACGCACTCAACTTGCAGACCCTCTTCTCTCTCAATAGGCCTCTGCGTACACAGCTTGTAGAGCCTTTACAAAATGTTCCTTAACAGAGATTTATCAACTCAATACGAGAACAACAAAAAATGAATAGTAACCCTTTCCCATACAAAAATGCCTTACTTATAGATCATGCCCATAGGTCATGTCTTTACAATTCGAAGGCCAAAACCCTTAGGTTTACAAAACTGTCACGGTTTTCCCCTTAACCGGACGTGCTGGCTTTTGGTAGCGAATATTCCATCGTGGCTGCCTTCAAGCATGCCTCACGTCGCTATCGGCCTTCCTGTCGCATGCATGCCAACATATCACTTTCACCGATCCGTTCTTCCTCTAATGGTCTTGTGCGACTGGTTTAGGTAGTGGTTGTTTCGCATGTGCGACCACTCGCTTTCTTTCCTCTTTGCTCCTACCCACCGCTTGGTACTCCTGGAGCATCTTTACCAAAAATAGACCACCGCTGGTCTAACCGGAATCTGTGTCGTCTTCCATCCAACACTCTGCTTTGCCGGATCCACGTAGACTGGACACATCGTAGCGCTGTCTCCTCGCAGCACTGATCTTCGCAGCTCTTCCGACGCTACGTTGCGCGCAACTTCGCAGCATCCCAAAACTTATACAAAAAATACTTCAACTGAACTGCGCTCATCTCCGCATTTCCAAAAATCCTTCTTGCTCAAAATGCCCCACTTGGGACAGGCCCAACATGCCCCTAACACCTACATGCGGCTCGCCGCCAAGCCACCTGCATATCCTCCAAGTTGTTCCTCCGGCTGCGGAGCGAGCTTCGCAGCGAACTCATTGTATGTGGCAATCAGCTTTTCGACTGCATCCTTCGTGTCTTGCTCGACTTGCTTGACTGTTTCTAACATATCATGTGTTATCTCATCGCTGACCTGGCCTTCCACTTGCTCTTGATTTTCGTTCAACTCCTTTAACTTTTCCTCGATCTCCTGCGAGATCGATTGGGTGTCCTCCAGTAGGGGTTGCGACTTGTCTCCCATTTCAATCTCTTTTTCTCTTAAGGCTTGCACTTCTTTCTTCAACGCCTTGATTTCTCTATACTTATGAAGCCTTTCTCTTGGTAGCAAGGTTTTCACTTCTGCATCCAACTGTTCTAGTGATGCTTGCTTATCTTTCACAACGTTCTTCACTTGCAGCAATCCTGGTTCCTCTTCGAGGGCGGTGAATGCCTTCGATGCCTCTTCTAACAAACTTTGGCACTTAGCCACCTCGGTGGCTATGCTCTCTCCTGCAGCCTTCACTTCTTTTTCTCTCAACTACTGCTGATCTAGTGGGGTATGTGGATTGATCTGTGCCTCCAAGGAAGCGACCTTAGCTTCATGGATGATCTCCATGTCTTGCATCTCTATCTTAAGATTGTTAACTAGCTCGCCAATCTTAAGGACAGTGTTTGCAGGGTCTACCTGTACTTCAAATTCCTCTATGTCATCTACGACTGCAGTGATCGTGGACTCTAGTCTTTTCCAGCAATCATGCTCATCCTGCAGTTCCATAGCTCTCTGCAAGCTAGCTTCCTCCAACTGCTTATTAGTTGTTTGCAGCTCAGCTTGTCCTTTCAGTGCGTCAATAGTTCTCTCATGTATTTCTTCAACAACCTGCAGATGCAAGTAGTGTAAACCAGGCAGTGGTATCTTCACTAGGTCGAGCTTCACACGCTTGACGTCCTTTGTGTCCTACAGTAGTTGTTCTGGCAGTGGCAGGCTTACAGTTAATGGATCAAGGTGAACAACACAGGACTTCGCAGGCAAAATAATGGTTAGCTACATCTCCCTCTGCTGCGAAGTTCCTCCTGACTTCCCTTCGGACTCGGAGTCCCTCGGTAGGGGCAATCTTTTGTGGAATTCTTCAATTTTCACTGTAATCCCCTGTAGCGTGGTCAGATTCTTCTATAGACTTTCCTGAATTGCCTTGTCCTTTTTCTCCTTCTCGGTCATCAAATCTTCCATCAACTCTGTGACCCTTGCCGCTATTGTTTCATATTCCTTGTCGTGGAGTGCTTCGTCTGACTGACTTTTATCAGCTTTATTCTTCTTCCGCGCTCCCTTTTTCTGTGTTGGGCTCTCAGGTTCCTTCCTTTTTCCTGTCTCCTTTTCTTCAATGATAGGACATGGAATAGGTTCGTCCTCGCCGGAGTTGCTTTCCACCTCTACAATTTCCACTCGAAATTCGGCAGGCCATTCCCTCATGATATTATCAATATCATCTTCATACATATGGTAGTTACCTGCGTACCATTCCACATTCCTCTTCTGTGCTTTGGATGAAATGTGAATACTATGCATGTCAGCATAAAAATCAACAGTGCGAATGTACTTACTCGTTACCTGCTTTGATAACCACAGCGTGCTCATGATTGCTTCGCGCAGCTGCCTATAATATTGGTAGAAAACCTCAGCTGTCGTGTGTTGTCTCTGCGAGTTCAGATTTTCCCAAAGGTTTGAGTAACGGGCCCCTCTGTAGTCATTGGTATCGGTGATTACGCCGACATAATCCTTCGGTTCCTTCCCTTCATAAACTCGTTCAGGACGGCTATCTGTGCGTTAAATGCCCAAGCAGTCGCTGGCAAAGTACTGTATAACGGCTATTTTTCCGATCAACAGTGTAACGACTATTTTCTGGAGTGTTGCGTCGAACTGCGCTGTAAAATTAGTCACAACAGATCTAATGAACAAGTAAATCAATCACAACAGATGAACATAGAAAATATGGTGCAAAACTGTGCAAAACATGCAGCAGTGCTCTCTATCCCAGAAAGGGTGAATGAATTACAATAGAATACAATCAATCCAATGCTGTCAATGAGCAATTCGAATTGACTAAGTAGGCCATTCGAATCACTGAATGGAGTAGCTTGACTCTGTCTAGGAGTCCTCATAAATCATCGGTGGTACTCATCAATCACAACAACCAGTCATCCAGGTGTCAATCTGAGTCTAACTGAGCATAATAAATGTAACTGAAGTGTGTAGCACTGATATAGGATCTGGAGGCTCAGTGGGGGCGCATGGGAGGCTAACTGAAGTCAGAACAAGTCACCTAATCGAACTGGAGGTCAAACGGAAGTGATACAGTCAGTCGGGAGTGAAACTAGCCTCAAATCAGGGAGAATCGGAGCTAACTGAATGTAACTGGAGTGAATCTGCAGTGGTAGGTGAACAAGTGCGCCCTTCTCTGGCAGTAGGTGAGAAGAGGGCGCCTTTCAGCTTAGGAGGGCTAAAACTCTGTGGTAAGTGGCTCCCGGGTGCTAGAAGAAGGTGGATAAGGTGCTGGAGGCATCAAACTGGTGACTGGGATGCATGCCTGTGCATGCAAGATCCTGAAATAGATCATATCCTGAAATAGATGATCCTGAAATAGATCATATCCTGAAATAGATCATGCAAGATCCTGAAATAGATGATGTATCCCGAAATAGATGATGGATATCCGAACACCCCCCCTCAAGCTAGACTATGATGTGCCAACTAAAATAATGTGGGGCCCTGGTAACTAGGACCAAAGGTCACCCCAATACAATAATCCAAAAACTAATAACAGTCAATAAACCGAGGAAATGGGGAAAACCTCATGGGAAAAATACCCCCCCTCAAAATAGACTGTAGTACACCAAAAGATTTAACTGCTCCAAAATCAAGTAGATATGTCTGGAGGTATCTTACTCTTGGGAGTAAATGGATCATGCTCCAAAAACATGTGCTTGAATTCTCCATCAGTGGATGCAAGCGAATGTGGAGACTTTAAGAACTTGCTCTTCATACCGAAAATGGTGAGAACAAATCTGAAAATATGAGGATGATCCTGGAACCTGTGATTCGAACCAAGTGAGGTAGGAATAGCTCCAATCGGATCAAATAGATCTTGAAACTTGAACTTCTTATCAATAGAAGTTAAATCAGCTCCAAAAATAGATGAATGGTTTCTTGAGATCTCCTTTGAACCAACAAGGGTGAGATCAAAACCAAAATCAGCAAAACGTGCATGAGAATTGAACTCAAGCGAATGGTAGTGCTCTTCATCTTTATTAAAACTCTGAGAAACTTTGCAAATGATAGAACATAAGTTTATAGAAGGCATGCAATCAAGGAGGGCGAATGCTTCACCTCCAAAATCAGATTTTACCTCCAAAACATCAAGTAGATCATTATTCCACATGCCGACAAACTCATGTGAAAGAGAGGATTCAAGAACCTCTTCGGAATCTAGAGTATGAGCTTGTTTATCTTGCTCAGAATTCGAAATAGAAGACTTTGAGAGAATGAGTGTTGAATCTACAGTTTCTTCTTCATCGTGAACAATTGTTGAGGCCAACACATGATCGGAAAGAACACATAAGGAGATCTCACTGGGCTTGTTCTCCAAAAGGCTAGCATGATCCTCTTCTTCCTGCTTTCCAAATTCTCTGTCAAGTTGGACCCATAGATCACTTGGATTTTCAGCAGTCTTAATGAGGTAGCGCATACAAGGAGACATAGCAAGACATATTGCTCCAAAAGCTCTATCACAATCATTGAGCCAATCATTCTCCTCTTCATCGGAATCAAAATCTCTTGTATTACCAATGCACATATCAAAAAGACATTGTCTCTTCAAGAATGCAATCATCTTTGGTTTCCATTCATCATAGTTGAATGGAGTAAGAATATTTTGTGAAGAAGAAGTCTCCATCTTTGCATTAGCGAATGCACATGGAGGAAGTAAGAAACCTGCAAATCACACACAAACAAACACTATGTTTTCAGCCTTGCATGCACATGAGCGAATGCACATGAGATTTTGCATGCCGCTGCTAAAATATATTGGTGAGCAAAGATTGCTCTCTCTTCATGTAGAACACCTGTAGAAAAGAAATCTTGTCCCTGTCATGGCTCTGATACCATGTAAAATTAGTCACAGCAGATCTAATGAACAAGTAAATCAATCACAACAGATGAACATAGAAAATATGGTGCAAAACTGTGCAAAACATGCAGCAGTGCTCTCTATCCCAGAAAGGGTGAATGAATTACAATAGAATACAATCAATCCAATGCTGTCAATGAGCAATTCGAATTGACTAAGTAGGCCATTCGAATCACTGAATGGAGTAGCTTGACTCTGTCTAGGAGTCCTCATAAATCATCGGTGGTACTCATCAATCACAACAACCAGTCATCCAGGTGTCAATCTGAGTCTAACTGAGCATAATAAATGTAACTGAAGTGTGTAGCACTGATATAGGATCTGGAGGCTCAGTGGGGGCGCATGGGAGGCTAACTGAAGTCAGAACAAGTCACCTAATCGAACTGGAGGTCAAACGGAAGTGATACAGTCAGTCGGGAGTGAAACTAGCCTCAAATCAGGGAGAATCGGAGCTAACTGAATGTAACTGGAGTGAATCTGCAGTGGTAGGTGAACAAGTGCGCCCTTCTCTGGCAGTAGGTGAGAAGAGGGCGCCTTTCAGCTTAGGAGGGCTAAAACTCTGTGGTAAGTGGCTCCCGGGTGCTAGAAGAAGGTGGATAAGGTGCTGGAGGCATCAAACTGGTGACTGGGATGCATGCCTGTGCATGCAAGATCCTGAAATAGATCATATCCTGAAATAGATGATCCTGAAATAGATCATATCCTGAAATAGATCATGCAAGATCCTGAAATAGATGATGTATCCCGAAATAGATGATGGATATCCGAACATGCGCGACAGGTCATTATTGCTCCTACGCAGTTACTTCGCGGTGCCTGACTTCTTGCCTCTGAACTTAACATCTTTCCTCGTCCACGTGATCTTCGCAATTGCCTTTTGGACTTCGCAACTGCGCGGTTCCCCTTTTCTTTTCTTTTTCTTCTTTTTATTTTTTTTTAGCGCAGCGACACATCTTAACAATGTTGCGCGGTATATACATGTTCCTAATCATACATTGCGTACAGACTCTTTCCCCTTTCTAGTGCCCAATTTCAACTATACTTGGCACTTAGAAATTTCCTTCTTTCTGATCATCACAGGTTCTGCAAAGCAGGACTATCCCGATAGGGTTTGATTCTGCTTCCATTAATTAAACCGAGCAAGTTATCTCCTGCTAATGTGGCTAACTGAACTGCGCCACCATTAGTAACATGCACAATAGTATATGGGCCAAGCCAATGCATTTTAAATTTTCCAGGAAATTTCATAAACTTGTTATCATATAGGAGGACTAGATCACCTACCAAGAAAGACTTGTTCTTGATGTGGCGATCATGCCATGATTTTTCCTTTTCCTTATGCACTTGTTGGTGAAAACCTGCGATGAAGCAATCCTCCTCCAGACCAACCAAATGTAGAAGTCTTTCTTCTAGCACGTCACGATCTTCCATTCCTGTAAACGCAGCTATTCTCAAACTGGAAACTATGTAATCCATAAGCATAATGGCTTCCTGTCCATAGGACAGCCTGAACGGTGTCTGGCCAGTCAACTTCTTGCATGTGGTTCTGTATGCCCATAACATAGCAGCAATGCGCAGGTCCCAATCATCCCGATTCACATTGCATACTTTGGTCAGCGCATTCTCTAGTATTTTATTGAATGCTTCAACAGTTCCATTCGCCTGCGGATGATATGGTGTACTTCGCTGATGATGAACCCGGAATTCTTCTGTCAACGCCTTAATGGTTCGGTTCAAAAAGTGAGTGCCCCAATCGCTCATCAATATCTTTGGGAATCCAAACCTCGTAAGGATGTCTTCAAATATGAACTGCGCAGCAGTACCTGCGTTACAGTCCCTTACTGGATTTGCTTCTGCCCATCTGGTGAGGTAATCAGTTGCAGTAATGATGTACCTCACACCAGTTCTTTTTCCTGGTGGGTTTATAGGTCCCACAAAATCAATTGCCCATTTCTCAAATGCCTGTAATGTCAACTGTGGATTTAATGGCAGCTAGTGTCTTCGTGATGGATTTCCTATTCTCTGACACACGTAGCAGCTCTGGCAATGCTCCTTTGCATCTCTGTGAATCGTAGGCCACCATAGCCCTGCCTGCAATATCTTCTTCGCGGTGACTCTTCCTGCATAGTGACCTCCTGCTGCTCCTGAGTGTGCATCTGCTAATATAAATGGTTTCTCATGCTCTAAAACACACCTGCATAGTACTTCATCCGGTCCCAATTTATATAGCTGACCTTCGATAATGGTGAAGTCTTCTACTCGCACTACCAACTGCTTCTTTTGCTGCGTACTGAATTCTATGGGTGCTAATCCAGTAGTCAAAAATTCTATGATGTCTTTACAGTAATCATCAGCTATCTGGATAGCAAACAACTGCGCGTCAGGAAGATTGTCTTCAAGATTCATAGGCTCTTCTCCTGACTCAATCCTTGATAGGTGATCAGGTCCCAAGTTCAATCTACCTGGCTTAACCACGATCTCAAAGTCATACTCCAGAAAGATTAATAACCATCTACAGATTCTCCCCCCTAACACTGGCTTGTTGACCAACTATTTCAAACCAGAATGGTCAGTGAACATAAGGAAGTGTGCACGAAGCAAATACTATCTGAACTTCTGCAATGCATAGACCATAGCAAGGCCTTCTCTCTCAGTGGTGGTATAATTCTTCTCTGCAGATGAGAGCTTCTTGTTCGAAAATGCGATGGAGTGGTAAATACCTCCCTCCCCTGGTTGTGCTAAGACAACTCACCCAATGCTATACGTGACACATCAACATGAACATGGAATGGCTTCTCCCAGTCTAAAAAAACTAGGATCAGTGCAGTGACCATTTTCTCTTTCAAGGTGTCAAAACCTTGTTCACACTCTACGTTCCAAATGAACGGTGCATCTTTCTTCAGCAGCTTCTCCATTGCTGCGATTATCTGCGCATACCCCTTTATAAATTTTCTGTAATAGCCGGTATGTCCCAACGTAGTGCGCAACTGCTTGACTGAATTTGGTGTGGGAAAGTTTACAATGACTGCGATCTTCGCAGGATCAACCATCAAGCCCTGTTTGCACACCATATGTCCCAATAGAATTCCATAGGGTACACAAAAAATACACTTCTTCAGGTTGAGCGACATCTGATGTTGTTTGTACTTTTCTAGCATCAGTCTCAGATTTGCACAATGGTCCTTCAGCAACCCGAATACTGTCCAATCATCGAAATAAGCTTCCAAAAACTTATGCATGAAATCTTTGAATGCTGCGACCACAACTCTGGAAAAGATGGTGGGCGCATTCTTCAGGCCAATGGAATCACTGTGTACTACAACGACCCCCATTCGGTGGAAAAAGTGGTCTTGTGTCTATCCGCGGGATCAATTCTTATCTTATGATATCCCGAAAAATCATCAGTAAAGGAATAGGCCTCATTTCCTCCAACATTATCAAGCACCTCATCAGTGAAAGGAGTAGGAAATGGGTCATGCATTGAAGCATCGTTCAATTTTATGAGATCCACACAAATCCTGATCTCACCTTTTGTTTTCTTGTCCTGGACAACCATAGGGATTATCCACTCAGACTCTTCGATTGGCTCGATGATCCCTGCATCGATCATTTTATCAAGTTCTACCTTGACTCGTTCTTTGTATCGCGGGTTCAGTCTATACGGTCTCTGCTTAACAGGTTTTGCACCTGGCTTAAGAGGTATCTTCATAACTCCTAAGTCTCCCAAAATGCCCTTCATCTCTGTAAAATTTGTTGGGAACAACTCTTGATACTTATGTAACAGGTCTGCGATCTTCCCCACTGTCTGATCATCCCAGTAGTCTCCAATAGCTGCGAACTTTGGCTCTTCGTTGGTGCCAATGTTCACTTTTATCGTTTTCACAGGTCCACTCATATCTGGGATTTCCAGCGGAGGTCCCTCTACCTTGCGCACACCTTCTGACTCAGGTATCTTAATGTTGCGCGGGTCCTCCTCATCACTGTCATCTTTTTCTTTAGCCTCTTAAACTAAGTTATAACATTCCATGGCAGGTTCTACCTGTTCCTTCCATTCTGTCTGTAGGCATTCAGGTATGCTGTCAGCTCCAAAGAATTCATGTAATGTCATGTACTTATGTGGACATTATTGTCTGAATATTCTTTCCTTAATAATTTGCAGCACATCATTTATGGTAGGACTCTCATTCTCAAAACTGAAACTCTTCTAGAAGTTCGCAGTAAGAGTAGTCCAATCCGTAGTTTCCCTGTGCAACTCCATATCTAAGTACCATTTCTTTGGAATTTCTTCCTCCAGTGTGTGCACAAACAAATGCACCCATTCTGTCTTTGGTCTTTCCTCCCATGCTTGTGAACATACCTCAACATGTTGTCTTGGATCTATCTGTCCATTGTATTTCTCAAAGGGTAGGGAAACCTTATCAGCAAACCTGATCTGCATCTTAATTCTACATTGATCCCATGTGGTCAATGTCTGCTTATGCACAACCCACCATCTGGCAGGTGTCTCACGCAGTGCCATATCTAATGCTGGTAAGCGATGTTCATCTACAATTGCTGCAGTATAATCTTTGATAAAGGAGTAAACATTAGCTAAACCATCATAAGTTGGGATTGGGATTACCTCCTTTCCAATCCAGCGCAGTGACTTTGTAACCTGCGCGCATCTCCTCGCAGATACTTCATGCATGTGGATTTTCCAGTTCTCCAATCCTGCATCGGAGTCTGAGATGCAAGAGCTGTCATATCTCCAGCTGAGTGTTCCATCCTAAGTTGGATTAATATAGTCTTCCTGGTTCGCAGTCACCTTATATAGTCGGTCCAAATCTTGAGCTCTGGATTCCTCCTGAATCGGCTCGCTGTATCTGTCTCCATCCGCAGGGTCAAGTGGTGCGATGACCCTGAGATGCTTCCCTTCAAAGATCATCTTCCTTGTCTTCAAGTTTATGATGGCGAGGTTATTGATAACCCAGTCAATTCCCAATAGCGTAGGAAAAGGCTGACTATCAGCAACAATCTCGATAACCTCGAAATCTGCGTGGCTTTGTATTCCATCAATATCAACAACCACATTGGCTAACTGTCCAAAGGGTATTACTTTCTCTTGGTTGGCTATTCTCAACTGTATAGGTGACCATAACAGCTTTGGTCTCCCCATCTGCTGCCATGTCTATTTGGTTAAGACGTTTACTTCTGATCCCAGATCAAGTATGATCTCGTCCATTTCATAATCTCCTATCTGTGCACTGAGTCTCATTTCTCTGCCTGTTCTCTTGTGTTTCCCAATGTGATGAATTGCGCTATCAGTGGTTTCATTTTTGTTGCACGGTTCATACTGGTCTATCAACTTTTGTAACTCTGCTATAGCATTTGGATTCTTTAACAACTTCATGTAGCTCCTGAGGAACTGTGCAATAGAGGCGCATGTCTCTGCTGCGGTGCTCGTTCTGTCATAAGTAGCCGGCATATCTTCCATATGCGGTATTTCGTTGCGCAACGGGATTCTCGGCGATCTAGGTGCTGAGTCTTTGAAGATATCCCGTGATTCTTCAAATACTTCTCTATTTTTCTTCAAGTCAAAAGCAGGTGCTTTCCCAACAGCTTTCCTTATCCATATTGTTTCAAGAGGAGTCTGCTTAGTATTAAAATCCACAGAAGTTGAAGCTTCTGCTCCTTTATCTCTCCATGTCGTAGCGCCACTTCGCGTCACTACGTTGATACTTGGATCCGCAGGTCTCCTTTCTGCTGCAATCAACTGAATATTTGGGTTCGGGGCCTCTGGCCGCTTCCTTTTCTGCATTTCTACCTCCAACACTGGGCAGTCTTCAATAACATGATCAAATGATTGACAATAACTACATGTAGTGCATGGATTGGTACAGTCTCTAGATACATGGCCTGCTTGGCCACAGTTATAACAAATTACTTGACCTCGGCCTCGTCCCTGCGTCGGGTCGTTATTCCTTCCTCTCCCGCGGTATTCTCCATGGCCTCTGTATGCTCCCTGATCTTGCGGTGCATTTTCTTGTTTCTGCGGAGTCTCTCCTTGGACTATATACATTCCTCCATACATATGATCAATGTCTTTCTTTCTTTCTAGAATGAGATCATATGCACGACAATTGGACTCATCGTGCCCAACTGACTTATAGAAATTACAGTACAGGTTCTTAGGTGTTCTTACGTATTTCTGTATCAGGTGGCAGTCTTCTGGCCGGTGTCCTTTAGTTCTGCAAATTTCACACCATGGCCCTGGGTGTGGATTTAATGGGTTTGGTCCACCCATGTTAAGGAAGTCTTGGAATAAAGGACAATTATACTTAGTGTGTCCTTCTCCCTTACAGCCTGTACACCAGACTTCCCATCTTTCCTGCTTTCCCTGCTTGATATCTTGTAGCTGTAGTGTCAAGGTAGCTAACTGGTTCTGAATCTGCGACATCCTAGTGCTAGTTTCTCCCATAGGTGAAGCTTCCAGCTTCATCGTGATCTCCAGTGCTTCTGCCTACAAAGCCACTTTCTGTTGCATCAAGGGATGTCTGATATGGGGCAACAACGCGGCTATAAACCACTCTTTGTGCTGCTGTGGTGCTATCACAAAGCTAACTTGGTATAACAAAATCTTAAACTTCTGATCAAATTCCTAGACCATTTCATTAGGTTTCTATTTGATCTCTTTCAACTCTGTTATGCACTGTGACTCTGACTTTGGCTTCTTAAATTCTGCTAAGACTGCAACCTTGATTTCTATCAGGGTTCTCGGTTGTTCCTGCGAGTATTTCATGAACCAATGCAAGGCTCTATCTCTAAAGGTGGTGACGAACTATGCTTGCTTAACAACATCGTCCTATACTTGTTTTACACTCTAAACGGCTTCACATAGAAACTAGTGTTGATCAGGGTCTTCTAGACCCATGCCTTTGAATATCGACAGCTTAATATCCTCGGTCATGCTTCTTCTAGGTGGTGGAGGATTCTGCACAGGTTGCTGAGCAGAATAGATAAACAGAATGGTCTGAGTGCTAGGGATATTCGCAATAGGGGGGTTCTGGACTGGCTGAGTTTGTGCAATGGAAGGCGCAGTGTTCCCACCTGGTGGATTCTGTGGAGTAATAGGCTGATAGGTGGAAGATAGAGGTGCGGCTTGGTTATCAGCTTCGTCTTCTGATTCAATCTCTACATGGAGTCCAGGTCCACTAGCAGTCTTCTTAGGTGTATATTTATACCTTTTCCCACTTCTTAGGTTATGTGTCTCTTCGTTAGACTCACTATAAATGCTATTGACCATGACAGAGGCAAAACTTTTACTACATTCTAAAAACACCTTTCTCAGCTAAAGGCATTTTAATGTACAAACGGAGGCTGTTCAGATACTTACCTCAGAATCCCTTGAAAAACTCTCTTTCGGCTACGCTATAGGACTTTAGCATGTCCACAACAAACTCCGTCACAAAAATTTGCAATGTACTGTCGACCCAGAAGTCGACTGCTCTTATGAATGGACTATCTAGTGTTTTGAGCCTCTCAATGAGCTCCGGTGTCCACTCCGTCAGTACACTTCGCAGGATACAGTTTTTGTGTTCTACGAGCCTTGACAACCACTCATGTAGCTCGTTCCCAAAAGATGCCCAGAAAACTTCGTGAACGTCTTTCCACAAGTATTTATTCAACCACTGAATGCCAAAGAGATGTGGGTGTCTGTTTTCTTTCCTTGCGAATTCTCTCTCTGTCTTGTCACACCAAGCCCAGATTTCTTTCTTTTCTGGATACCACAAGTCGACGCCCAGCTCAACTTCTTCTACTTCCCACATCACGACTTCAACTCATCACGGATTCTTAGCGCGGCAACGGAACCATTTGTTGGCTTAAGTACTGTTCTAGAGGTTTCCAATGTATACCCAGGTTCTTCGCAGTTTCAAGGAACCAACAAAACCCCTTCTCCCCGGCCCTTTCGGCAACAGCCTGCAAACAGGATGAGGTCTCACCCGAGGTGTAGTTATGGGGGCACTGCGGAATCCGGTTTCCACAGTGATGTGATGAGTTGTTCGGACAGGACTACTGCACAGCGCACTATCAGACTTGCGCTACGAGCTGAGGACTACGCGACGATAGACTGCGTCGCGGTCCGCACTTCTACGAACTAATCGCTTGTGCAACCAAGGGCTGCGCAGTTCGGCGGGATACAAATGACAGGACAACATGACTTATACGCTTCCTCTTCCAAACTTAACCATTACAGAGACTTTACTTAAACACTTAATCAATCATCTACTGCCTTATATTATTTCTCTTTATAACAAGTACGAGCAGACGAACATACAATACTGCGCACACCCAATGCTGTGCGTCAAAGAGTTATACCATCGGAACGTTACATACACATGTGATTATTCAACACTGATCCTTTCACAGACTTGGAATACTGAACATTCAACATTCATTCATTCCCGCAATACTTAACATATTATTCCCATCTTTCTTCTATGGCGAATACATATAAAAGCATTAACACACCAACTGATAAATGAGAATCCAAGCATCCAATGTAAGCAAATAAGCAAATGCAAACACACAAACAATCACACTACACAGTATTTAATGTGGTTCACCCCCAAGATGGAGGCTACGTCCACAAGAATTGTTGTTATATTAGTATTTGGGAAGGGTACAACAGTTCTTTGTCTATGCACTCAGCTTGCAGACCCTCTTCTCTCTCAATAGGCCTCTGCGCACACAGCTTGCAGAACCTTTACAAAATGTTCATTAACAGAGATTTATCAACTCAATGCGAGAACAACACAAAATGAAGAGTAACCCTTTCCCATACAAAAATTCCTTACTTATAGATCATGCTCGTAGGTCATGTCTTTACAATTCGAAGGCCAAAACCCTTAGGTTTACAAAACTGTCACAGTTTTCCCCTTAATCGGACGTGCTGGCTTCTGGTAGCGAATATTCTGTCGTGGCTTCCTTCAGGCATGCCTCACGTCGCTATCGGCCTTCTTGTCGCACGCATTCCAACAGGTCACTTTCACCGAGCCATTCTTCCTCTAACGATCTCGTGCGACTGGTTCAAGTAGTGGTTCTTTCACATGTGCGACCAGACGATTTCTTTCCTCTTTGCTCCTACCCACCGCTTGGTACTCCTAGAGCATCTTTACCAAAAATAGACCACCGCTGGTCTAACCGGAATCTATGTCGTCTTCCGTCCAACACTCTGCATTGTCAGATCCACGTAGACTAGACACATCGTAGCGCTGTCTCCTCGCAGCACTGATCTTCGCAGCTCTTCCGACGCTGCGTTGCGCGCAACTTCGTAGCATCCCAAAACTTATACAAAAAATACTTCAACTGAACTGCGCTCAGCTCCGCAGTTCCAAAAATCCTTCTTGCTCAAAATGCTCCACTTGGGCTAGGCCCAACAGATGGCGTCTCTTTAGATCTGGGCATCTTGTTGGTGGATTGTGTCACATGTTTGTTTCATTGTACAACCTAGTTTGTGTGCAATTTCATGATTCAGTGAGAAGCAGATGTTGTCTTCATCAAATCTATGAGGCGAAGTGTGTTTTATTCGAATCTTATGGAGCATTCTTGAAGTTGTCATCATGGGGGATGTTGGGGTGTTTCCACCTTCCTTCCATTTGTATTCTTTCTTCCAATCATCATTAAGGGAGAGTGTTAGAATATGTAATGATGACTTATGTGATATATTGGTAAAATATCATTTAAAGGCATAAAATAACTCTAATGTTATAAAATAGAGTTATCCCACATGCATCATTGTAATTATATCCTTTGTAACCATTCTCTATATAAAGAGGAGGAAATTCATTTATTCCACATGTATTATGGGATGTATTGTAATCCAAACCTCTTGGTATATAAGAGAGGTGAAGGAGACCCTTTTGATATGTGTTGATTGTAATTCATCACACATCACATGTTGTGTATGTCATTTGTACACACATTGTATGTTGGAGCTTGATGTGATGCATATGTGAGGATGCCATGTAATCTTTAATATCTTTTCATTAATGGAAGATGCAACCCTTTCCGTGGACGTAGCCCAATTGGGTGAACCACGTATATTTGGTGTTCTCTTTTTCTTGATCTCTTTATGTCCATGTTGGTATGTTATTGTTGTTTAGATAGGTAAGGTAGTTTAGCTAGATCTTAATCTTTGACAAATCCCATAATGACGAGAGAAAAATAATGACATGATATATGAACAATAGAGAACATAAAATATGAAATTGCTTGTACACAAATAAGGGTTAACAACAACATATAGATATTGAACAAAATATGGATCAAACAAAATGGATATCACTTATATATGGGAAAATATTTGTGTTAAACAACTTATAAGTCTTAGGCATCGATTGGTTTCTTGTTGTCACCATAACGAAATGCTAGAGATACATGCTCCTGAAAATGGCAAACATCTTCCACACAACAAAGTTAGTGACAAGTAAAACAAAAACAAAAACAACCTCTACAAACATGATGAAAAAACTAAGAAACTAAACCCTAATGTAAAAAATACAAGAGATAAAGACTAGAATAAATATTGAATAAAACTAAAATTTCTCGTCAATGATGAAATCCTACAACACATGACCAACATATCTGCAAACCCTCAATAGAAACAAAAAAAAATCAACTTGTCTTCAGGTGGCATGGTTTACCTTAAATAACGACAATGAGTCAACTTGCATTTGTGGATAGTAGCCAATGATGGTTGTTCTCATTGCCAATTTGAAAACTGAGTTATGATAAGTTTTGCCATCTTCAAGAAAAATAAAAAATAAAATCACCTTAATATGTACAAAAATATCTATTACCATGACATTGAACACATTTCAAATATTTGTCATAATCAACTTGTAATTTATTGCATGGTCGATTCAATATTTCCTCTAATGAAGTCAAGTATTTTATACCCAACATATCTAGGCCTTTGCAAGATTTATTTATTTATTTTTAAATAATAAAGAGAGATACAAACACTAACTTAAAAGAAAGGAAAGTCCCACTTTAGACTTTAACTTAGAGGCAAGAGAGTTTGACTTTCATAGAATCTAAAAACATGAAGCTTAGGAATTAAGAAATAAAACAATTAATTAATAAATTAAATTTATTTTTATAATAAATTAAATTTATTTTTATATTTGTTATGGGTATATTTTAAATGGGTAGGAATATTTTCATAAATTAGTATAGATTCATCTTAATTTTGAGCCTAGAGAATGATGAGGTGCAAATACATTTGTTTTAATACTTTCAACTTTGTTAATTTTACATGATTAGATTAACAATTTCATATCTTCGATGTCATAATTTTTAATACAAAATTAAAAACTAAAAACAATATATTTAGAATATAAAAATAAAAAATAAAAATAATATAATTTTTTCTAAATGATTCTCATATTATTTTCCTTTTTTTTAATATTTGCTTTTTGAAGCTAACATATAGTTAGTTTTATAATTTTTTATTTTCTATTTTTTTAAAATCAACATAGGCTTAATTTTAAAAAATAAAAATTATATTTATTTTTTTGGGAATCAACTTGTACCGAGCATACTTAGGTTGTGGAATACCCACCTCAAAAAAGTAAAATATAAATATGTTTTTTATTATTTAAAAATTCATTTTCCTTAAATATAAAGAAACAAATTAATGATATAAAAATAGTCAAGATTAAAATGAATTTTTTCTTTAAATACGAAAACACTAAATAAAAAAACTAATGTAATATTCTATTAAGCTTTCAAATTAATAAAGGGTGCAATTCCAAGTGTCGTTTGTCCTTTTCACATTGGCATCAAGCAAGGTCATAGAAGTGATAGAAATGGAGTTATTAATTTTCAATTTAAAGTACAAATACATGTAAAAACATGTTTTTGACTATGTAGGGTCATGCTGCACTGGGTCATTCATAAGTTTCGAAATATCTGGTAAGTTTAAAGTTGTCAGAAAGGGTAAGTGGGGCTTAACTGATGGCATATGAGTTTGTGGAGTCAGTAAGAAAAACTACCTGAATTGTAGCTCCCATAAGGTTGGTTGGGGTTTCCCCCAGCCATCGGTTGTGATGTGAAAGCATTCTAAAAGGTGCTCCATCTGTAAGAAAGTGGATTACTCCCTTGAGGTCTACTCCACTGAGACTGAGTATAATTACCTCCAACTGAAAAATGAGTTGAAGTGTACGCAGTACTACCTCCTCCACTAAAGAGTGAAACAGGAGTCTTCCCTAAAGGTGGATTAGAGGTTTGAACATTCGATGATTGAAAACTATAACGTGTGAAGGGTTTGAACTCACAAAGTGCGCAGTGGAAGGAACAAGCATCAAGCCTACAAAAGGTGTTGAAGGAGCAATATGTCCTCCATGCCAAGGGAAACCATGGTAAAAAGGAGCAGAACTGGCAGGATTAGTCTGTAAATTGTGAAGAAAAGGGGATGATGTGAATGATACAGTAGGTGTCCCAGTGAAGGGAATATTGGAAGAATCGATAGTTGATCCGAAGGGTATAGAAGTCGAAGCAACTCGAGTGCTTGATGAACCTAAGGATCCTATACTAAATTTCAATGAAGTGATCGGAGCAGAAGACATCTACAATGAACTAGGTATCAGAATGTTCACATGAGGAGGGGAAAATACTCCAGGCACAATGGTAGATGTAAGAGTGTGTGGACCTCCCAATCTGTCCCCTATGTTATCCATAGTAAAGCCAGTCGTAAACCTATACACCCTTAACTCAGGTTGACCTAAATAAATAACTCGTGCTAACACCAGATCGTCAAGTCTAGTCAATGGTGGGTTAAATGGTCTTACAAAACCTTTAGTTTGCAAGTATTCAACCTCGGTTGTGTGTGGAACCGGTAAACTTTGAGTAATAAGGTGAGGTTCTCTAGGTGGTTAAGTTGTTTTTGATGGCTCAAAAGAGACACTTGAGTTTATCCTTCGCCGCTAAGGTCGCGGTGGAGGCTACACAATGAGTGGAGGAATATTTTGTAACCTTCTTGACCTGCATAGAGGTTGGTCCTCCATAGTTAAAAATATTCAAAGTAAAGAAAACCTAGGGACAATTAAAACATGAGTAAACAATCGGCACACCACTAAAAATGTCCTAAAGTGATCCAAACCAATCAGACAGATAACCTTCCAAAGGAACATCCGGGATGATGAGGGCCCAGAACAGACCAGTGAGGGGATGAAGAAGAGTTATTCGAGGTCCATAATACATACACGATGGGGCTAAGTGCTGGAATCACCCAACCACCTTCCCAAAGAATTGTAAGGGATTTCCTCCCGAATCTGTCCTAGGTGCAATGGAAATATCCTTCCAGTAACACCCGTGCAGATCCTTAAGAGTGTGGACACTAAGGCTACCAACATTATAGAGAGGGTCCAGGGGGACAGTCGCAGGTTGAATCAATACACATGGGCATGGTAACTAAGCTCGAAATCCAAAAGCACCAGAAGGTACTAGTGAATCCCCGTACACGTAGTGACTCTGGTAGATGCTCAATTGAATAGAGGAGGGATATCTCCTCTACTCAACCTCGCATGACCTCATGCTTAACTCCGGTGTGAGTGGAGCTTCTAGGTTCACCTTCTACAGAGGTGTATTTACCTAACAAATGACCACTACGATTTGATTTTAATTGCTTTGGATAGTTAATGAAAACCTAATCCAAAGAACTAACCTAATCTAGTTGGTGTAAGAACCTAAAAAACAAAAATTACTACTTCATTTTAGATTAAATATTATTTTTAAGGTTGTTATTACTCAAAGGGTAGTGCATGTGTGCATGGTGCTGTTACAAATGAAATGGAAAAGCATGGTAAATGTGTAATAAAATGTAAAATGCTTCTACTTTTTTATTTTTATTTTTCCACTTTTATCTTTATAAAGCAAATTACTGATAAAGTAAATCTAAATGAAGTCGGATTTTTTTCTTTTTAAAAAATAAATCCATGCGACTACTACTATTTCTGAAAAGAAAACTAACGTACTTGTTAAGGAAAATACTTGCTCTTTTTGAAATTTTCTTTTAAACAAGAAAAGAAAAACTAACTATGGACAAGCAAATCACACTCAAATACTTAAGTGTATACAAATATGTACCTAATCTTAAAAGAACATAATACTAACCCTCATAGAATTCTCAAGACAACAAGTAGGACTAGTTAACCCAAGCAAGAAATGGAATTAACTAACTTGGTACAAAACACTTTGAAACTGAAAGACATGAAAAATGATCCAATGAAACTTCTTCAAGATATCATACCACTCTTAGTTAGACCAGCAATCAAGAAATATCACTCAAGGTGTCCACAAACCAACCACTCAAACTTGGAAGACCTAGATACAACCCTAACAAGTCTAAAAGACCAAAAAATATCTAAAGGAAGAGGAAAGACCTAACTATAGACTGCAAATAGACTTAAATGGTTCTTTAAAGAGCAGTAGAATTAAAAAAAATCAAAGCAGAAGCCAAGAAATTCATCCCTAGGAGGAAAATTAAGCCCTACAGGGCACCCACGACTGTAAATACAACAACTAGCGGGCCATTTGCATGTGTAACACGGACAAACAATGACTAATATGGAAAATTCACGACTGTATATACTAACAAGTCGTAGATCTGCTTCATTTTTTTTTTAAAGAAGAAAAACTCAAAAAGAACAAATTCTAAGTCTAAATCAAGGGTACCTACCCTATGGGAACCCTTCCAGAAACTTTGAAACTGATTCAGACTGAAGAAATTCTACACAAAGGACCCACAGAGCAACAGGGCACTCCCCAGCGGAGTCGCCAATTCTATTGTTCGGAAATTAATCCTATGACCGGAAATTTACTGAGTTCACCAACGTACTATCTAATACTTAGAGAATCAAAGGCATTCAACGAACATACAACAAGATCTTTCTTAATGAAAAAGAACTAGGGTTAATAAGTTAAGCAAAGAGTACCTTAAGACTAGAAGGTTGATCCAAGCTTGAAACCATATGTTCTTGCTCTGCAATATTGAGTAAAGAACCTGCAAAATAGAGATACCCTCCTCATTTTTTTTAGCTAAATAAACATGAATAATCAGATATGAAAATCATACATAAGCAAAGCATGAAAGATTCACCAAATTCAATTCACACATTAGACACAACTGTTTATGGGAAAGAAAAGTCTATTTTATTGATCATATGAATGATAACAAGTAGATATACCTGATTCTCTAGCAGAACTGATGAAACCAAGTTCCGGGCTCTTGCTCCTCTCCTTCAATATAAATTCCTTCAGCATTTCAATACATTAATAGTTCACCCCCTCTCTCATGGTCTTCCCCTTTTATTTATAGCAAGGATAGGAAGATAGCTTCGAGAGGAAAACAATTGGGGATGGTATGGAAGTTAAAGAAAATTCCTTAACTACCCAAAATTCAATTTTAATTTTAATTTTTCGTGATTTTAAGAGGAAGCTGTGAGGCCTAACAACATGCGAGTGACCTGCGAGTATGCTACAAAAGGGTAGCGGGTGCAACCTTTTAGTGAAAACCGTGGGTGGTAAGTGGATCACCAATGGTTGACCCACGAGATGTCAGTTAAGGAGTCATGGTTAGGTCCTAGTGGTCTCTTGGCTGGTCTTCTTAGGAACTTCAACCATAATCTCCAATTCAAAAAATAGAAATCTCTAAGGCCTTCTAAGGGGTAAAAAAATTACAATCAACACACACTCATAAAAGACTCTATAAAATACAACCAAGCAAACTCACTCTCCCAACAATCAAACCAAGGTGATTAAACCCTAAGTTTAATCAATGAAGAGATGAAAACAACCCTTCTTAAGGTCATTAGGGGATGATGAGTTTCAAAGTCAAACCAATGAAGGTGTGAGAGACAATTACGATAACGCTCTCGTAAAAATCACATAAGGTGAGAGTACGCTCGCGAAGATGGGCACCCTCCAAGGGAGTTGAGGTAGATGTTAGGAGTATGTACTAGGTACCATAAGCACTTCCCACTTGCAATCTCTCGGGAGAAACCTAGGATAAGCAACAATGGCTACCACTTTGTAATCAACAGTTGGGAAAAATAGTCATCAGTCAGGTGTTTGCGGATGGGAAAAGAATGTAGGACTTAAGTCCTAGATCCAAATTTCCAGTGAAAAGTGGTGTCATCCCAAGGACTTTCCACTTCACCTAGATCCCCTAGAATCACATAGCCCACCAAACTATCAAATGAGAGGAAAATCCCACTTAACTACGTAGATTACCACATTCTTAACACACATGTTAGGAATGCGTTCCCAACAAGTGCTTTTCGCTACATGGGATTTTCATTCAAATAGTTAACTTCTAGGTTTGTTTTACATGGCCTTGGATAATCTACTCCGCAAACATACAACCAAGGCCTTATAACCCAAACTATTGTTGGTTTTCTATCAAGAAAAACTAGTCTAGTTTATTTTAGTTATGTTGCTTTTAAAGGCTGTGTTGTTCGAAAATTAATCCTATGATTGGGAAGTTATTGAGGTCACCAACGTATTACCTAATCCTTACAGAATCTAAGGCAATCAGTGAGCATACAACAAGATCTTTCTTAATGAAAAAGAACTAGGGTTAATAACTTAAGCAACGAGTACCTTAAGACTAGAAGTTTGATCCAAGCTTGAAACCCTTTGTTCTTACTCTGCAATCTTGAATAAAGAACCTGCAAAATAGAGACACCCTCCTCAAAAAATTTGGCTAAATAAACATGAATAATTAGATAGGAAACCCATACATAAGCAAATCATTAAAGATTCACCAAATTCAATTCACACATTAGACATAATTGTTTATGGGAAAGAAAAGTCTCTTTTATTGATCATATGAATGATAACAAGTAGATGTACCTGATTCTGTAGCAGCACTGATGAAACCAAGTTATGGGCTATTGCTCCTCTCCTTCAATATAAATTCCTCCAGCATTTCAATACATTAAGAGTTCACCCCCTCTCTCATGGCCTTCCCCTTGTATTTATAGCATGCCTAGTAAGATAGATTCGAGAGGAAAATAGTTGGGGACGATATGGAAGTTAAAGAAACTTCCTTAACTACCCCAAATTTGATTTTAGTTTTTACTTTTCGTGATTTTAAGAGGAATCCACGAGTATTGGCCTGACATCATGCGGGTGACCCGCGAGTAAGCTACAAACAAGTAGCGGTTGCAACCTTTTTGTGAAAACCGTGGGTGGTAAGTGGATCACCGGCAGGTGATTAACGAGATGTTAGTTAAGGAGTCACGGTTAGGTCCTAAAGGTGTATCAAACAAATAGAATAAACTAGAGAAATAATGAATGATAAAGGATACAAGCATCTATAGAAAATTGGGTCTCTTCAATCGACAATTTCCTTTTATGTGAGGGACATTTTAGTGTCATCACAGATGAAGAAGTGCCAATTTGATTGATAACAGGCTATTTTACTCAGGGGGATGTGAAATTAGGAAAATGATGATGTTCTCAAATGAAATATATATACAAGAGATTATTTGCAAATGGAAAATACCACTTCAAACTTTGAAATAGATGCTTTCCAGTAGAAAACTTACGAAACAAAAAGAACTAAGCATAACCTTTCAAAGCCAAAGCAAGCTACAACGTTTTAAGGAAATAACGACAACCAAAGCAAGCAACTCCGTATGATCATCATGAGAACAAGCTAATGCAAGACATATAATATTTTTCCTTGATATACAAACACTCCCAAGGGCATCCAAAAAATTAAGATAATCCTTGAAGGAGAAAGATAAATGCAATTGCAAACTATTAATACACTTGCAATCAAATCGAAGAAAAAAAAGAGTACTCAACAGGCAACATTTTTCTCCTTTTCTTCACATAATAAGAAATGAAAGGGATGAACAGAAGCAATCTAATATGACTTATGGTGCAAGACAATTAGATTCAAAATCACCTAAAGAAAGCTTATTCTTATCCATTAAACATGTAATGAAAGCAATCCAAAAAAGAATACTAAACAACTAATACTTTCTTTCTTTTCTGAATGGAACCAATTCAAAGCACAAAATAAGCATTTGTAACAATCAGAACCCCTAAACTTTGGCCTACAACATTCCAAGCACACTCATAAACCCAACACAATAGCAATCAAGAAGAAACATGGGAAAAGAATTGAAAAACCCCCCAACAACATTTGTTTCCTTTTCTTCACCTAATAAAGGGATGAAACATAAGCAGTCAAAGATGACTTATGGTGAAAGACAATTAGATGCAAAATGACCTAAAGAAAGCTTATTCTTATCCACTAAACATGTAATGAAAGCAATCCAAAAAAAAATACTAAACAACTAAGAATTTCTTTCTTTTCTTAATGGAACCAATTCAAAGCACAAAATAAGCATTTCTAGTAATCAGAACCCCTAAAATTTGGCCTACAACCTTCCAAGTACACTAAGAAACACAACACAATAGAAATCAAGAATAAACGTGGGAAAAAAGGGGAAAACCCCCCACTTTTATAGACCCCACACACCTATTAAGTTAACATGCTGCATGGACACACATTTCCCAAGAAGAAAGGGCACATGGAATTTAGAGCCCACACTTATGTTGTCTTCGTAAGGCATGTGGGATTCCTGTAGGAGGCTAAAAGGGTCCAAAACTCATAAAATTGCAAGTACTTAAGGAATTTTAAGGATGGAGGCTAAGGTAAGGACACAATGGATCAATGAACACCTAATTATGTCTAGAATAACAATCGGGAACATGCCCTACAAAGAATAATCCATGGCATCTTCCCCAATGGAGTCACCATTTCCGTTGTAAGGAATTATACTTCACAACTAGGGCTTGGATTCCAACAAATCGATGGAAAGACAACTATTATAATTCCCTAGGTTACTAGCTTGGACTCAACCTAATGCACTAAAAACTAGGAAAGCAAACAAAATGAAAAAAAGTAGATTAGTTGAAGGAACCTATTGGATGGCGTCTATCCTCACTACTTCTTATCCTCGAGTGCTTCCATGTAGCTTGTCTTTACACCTACACACAAAAAGACATCAAACCTTCCTCAAATTATTTTGGCACCGTTGAATCATAAACCAAATGAGAAACATGAAATATAAATAAGAAACCTTAGCTGACATATAAGGAAAGTCAACACCCTTTACACTAATGCTAAACAAGTACAAAGACAATTGAATTGGGGGGAGGAGATAATAGATCTTTATTATAAATGATGAAAACAACAAATAAATAATCATGATTATGATGTTGGCACTCTTGGAACCGAGATATGGATTCCTTCAGAAACTTGAGGCACTCACTCGCAATACTCCTAGACTTTCAATCTTCTCTCACATACATGGGAAAGGTCATAAGATAACCTTAACATGAAAAAGCGAATATCACTCAACGATAAGGGCCTCTAAGTGGAGGAAACAACATAAAAACTCAAGAATAAGGGAATTTCTTCCAACATCATAACTAGGGTGTTCTCTCCTTTCAATCTCCTATCCCCTTCCTCCTTCCCATCGGTGCGTTTTTATTGAGTGTCTAGAATAGTTAGGATGATTAGGAGGTCGTTTTTATTGGTTACCATCAAGGAACTATTTTTCCAACTTTTTGATTTAAAAAATTTTCATGAATTTTTATATTTTTTTTTGTATTTTCCAAGGCCCGCACGCCCTACAATAGGGGAAAGCGCATGGACACGCACCCTACTCAAAGGAAAGGTGTGTGGAGCTCAAGACTAAGTGGTTTTTAAGAGAAAATGAGTTGGAATGACTTGAAACCATCTTTTGAGGTGACGACCATCAATTGGGATGACCTTGATTGTGAAATTCAAGGTCATTAACATCTATTAGGGGCTTAGGCAGTGATTAAGGACACTTGGAGCCAACTTAGGGACAATTTCTTGTTATCTGGGAGGCTTTGATGCCATTAGGGTCACCCATATGCTATTAGGCTCATTAGGGTGCCAAATGGTGCTATAACATAGTGGAAGTTTTCCCCCTTATGAAACACCAACAAGTTCTTCAGGTGCCATGGTTTACCTTCAATAACGACAATGAGTCAACTTGCATTTTTGGATAGTAGCCAACGATGGTTGTTCTCATTGCCAATTTGAAAACTGAGTTACGATAAGTTTTACCACCTTCAAGAACAATAAAAAATAAAATAACTTAAATATGTACACAAATATCTATTACCATGACATTGAACACATTTCAAATATTTGTCATAATCAACTTGTAATTTATTGCATGGCCGATTCAATATTTCGTCTAATCAAGTCAAGTATTTTATACCCAACATCTCTAAGCCCTTGCAAGATTTATTTATTTATTTTTAAATAATAAAGAGAGATACAAACACTAACTTAAAAGAAAGGAAAGTCCCACTTTAGACTTTAACTTAGAGGCAAGAGAGTTTGACTTTCATAGAATCTAAAAACATGAAGCTTAGGAATTACGAAATAAAACAATTAATTAATAAATTAAATTTATCTTTATAATAAGTTAAATTTATCTTTATATTTGTTATGGGTATATTTTAAATAGGTAGGTATGTTTTCATAAATTAGTATAGATCCATCTTAACTTTGAGCCTAGAGAATGATAAGGTGCAAATACATTTTTTTAATACTTTCAACTTTGTTGATTTTACATGATAAGAGTAACAATGTCATCATCTTGGATGTCATAATTTTTAATACAAGATTAAAAAATAATATTTAGAATACAAAAATTAGATAGTTTTTTTCTAAATGATTCTCATATTATTTTTCTTTTTTTTAATATTTGTTTTTTGAAGCTAACATATAGTTAATTTTTTAATTTTTTAATTTTTTAAAGTCAACCTATGCTTAATTTTAAAAAATAAAAATTATATATATATATATTTGAATCAACTTGTACCAAACATACTTAGGTTGTGGAATACCCACCTCAAAAAAGTAAAATATAAATATTTTTTTTATTATTTAGACCTCCCAGTCCGTCCCCTATGTTATCCATAATAAAGCCAACTGTAAACGTATACACCCTTAACTCAGGTGGACCTAAAAAAATAACTCGTGCTAACACCGGATTGTCAGGTCTAGTCAATGGTGGGTTAAATGGTCTTACAAAACCTTTAGTTTGCAAGTATTCAACCTCGGTTGTGAGTGGAACCGGTGAAGTTTGAGTAATAAGGTGAGGTTCTCTAGGTGGTTAAGTTGTTCCTGATGGATCAAAAGAGCCACTTGAGTTTATTCTTCGCAAATGAGGTCACGGTGGAGGCTCCACAATGAGTGGAGGAAGGTTTTATAACCTTCTTGACCTACATAGAGGTTGGTCCTCCACAGCTAAAAATATTCAAAGTAAAGAAAACCTAGGGACAATTAAAACATGAGTAAACAATCGACACACCACTAAAAATGTCCTAAAGTGATCCAAACCAATCAGTTAGATAACCTTCCAAAGGAACATCTGGGATGATGATTGCGCATAACATACCACTGAGGGTACGAAGAAGAGTTATTCAGGGTCCACAATACATACACGATGGGGCTAAGCATTCGAATCACCCAACCACCTTCCCAAAGAACTGTAAGGGATTTCCTCCTGAATCCATCCTAGGTGCAATGGAAATATCCTTCCACTAACACCCGTGCAGAGCCCTAAGAGTGTGGATACTAAGGCTACCAACACTATAGAGAGGGTTTGGGGGGACAGTTGCAGGTTGAATCAATACACATGGCGAGGGTAACTAAGGTCGAAATCCAAAAGCAATAGAAGGTACTAGTGAATCCCCGTACACATAGTGACTCTGGTAGATGCTTAATTGAATAGAGGAGGGGTATCTCCTCTACTCAACCTCGCATGACCTCATTCTTAACTCCGGTGTGAGTGGAGATTCTCGGTTCACCTTCTACAGAGGTGGATTTACCTAACAAATGACCACTACAATTTGATTTTAATTGCTTTGGATAGTTAATGACAACCTAATCCAAAGAACTAACCTAATCTAATTGGTGTAAGAACCTAAAAAAGAAAATTTACTACTTCATTTTAGATTAACGATTCTTTTTAAGGCTGTTATTACTCAAAGGGTAGTGCATGTGTGCATGGTGCTGTGACAAATGAAATGGAAAAGCATGGTAAATGTGTAATAAAATGTAAAATGCTTCTACTTTTTTTATTTTTCCGCTTTTATCTTTATAAATCAAAGTACTAATAAAGTAAACCTAAATGAAGTCGGATTTTTTCTTTTTAAAAAATAAAGGCATGCAACTACTACTATTTCTGAAAAGAAAACTAACGTACTTGTTAAGGAAAATACTTTCTCTTTTTGAAAATTTCTTTTAAACAAGAAAATAAAAACTAATTATGGACAAACAAATCACACTCAAATACTTAAGTGTATACAAATATGTACCTAAGCTTAAAAGAACAGAATACTAACCCTCATAGAATTCTCAAGACAACAAGTATGACTAGTTAACTCAAGCAAGAAATGGAATTAACTAACTTGGTAGAAAACACTTTGAAATCGAAAGACAAGAAAAATGATCCAATGAAACTTCTTGAGGATATCATACCACTCTCAGTTAGACCAACAATCAATAAATATCACTCAAGGTTTCCACAAACCAACCACTCAAACTTGAAAGACCCGGATACAACCCTAACAAGTCTAAAAGACCAAAAAATATCTAAAGGAAGAGGAAAGACCTAGCTATAGACTGCAAATAGACTGAAATGGTTCTTTAAAGAGCAATAGAATTAAAAAAATCAAAGCAGAAGCCAAGAAATTCATCCCTCTAGGGAACCTGCGACTGTAAATACAACAACTCGCGGTCCATTCGCATGTGTAACACAGAAAAACAACGGGTAACAGGGCAAATTCATGACTGTATATACTAACAAGTCGCGGGTCTGCTTCATTTTTTTTTAAAAGAAGAAAAACTCAAAAGGAACAAATTCTAAGTCTAAATCAGGGGTACCTACCCTATGCCAACCCTTCCAGAAACTCTGAAACTGATTCAGACTGAAGAAATTCTACACAAAGGACCCATAGAGCAATAGGGCACTCCCTAGCGGAGTCACCAATTCTATTGTTCGAAAATTAATCCTATGACTAGGAATTTACTGAGGTCACCAACGTACTATCTAAGACTTACGGAATCAAATCCATTCAACGAACATACAACAAGATCTTTTTTAATGAAAAAGAACTAGGGTTAATAAGTTAAGCAAAGAGTACCGTAAGACTACAAGGTTGATCCAAGCTTGAAACCATATGTTCTTGCTTTGCAATATTGAGTAAAGAACCTGCAAAATAGAGATACCCTCTGACAAAAATTTGGCTAAATAAACATGAATAATTAGATATGAAACTCATACATAAGCAAAGCATGAAAGATTCACCAAATTCAATTCACACATTAGACACAACTGTTTATGGGGAAGAAAAGTCTCTTTTATTGATCATATGAATGATAACAAGTAGATATACCTGATTCTGTAGCAGAACTGATGAAACCAAGTTCCGGGCTCTTGCTTCTCTCCTTCAATATAAATTCCTCCAGCATTTCAATACATTAATAGTTCACCCCCTCTCTCATGGCCTTCCCTTTGTATTTATAGCAAGGATAGGAAGATAGCTTCGAGAGGAAAACAGTTGGGGATGGTATGGAAGTTAAAGAGAATTCCTTAACTACCCAAAATTCGATTTTAAATTTTTTTTTTTTATGATTTTAAGAGGAAACCACAAGTATAGGCCTAACAACATGCGAGTAAGCTACAAACAACTAGCAGGTGCAACCTTTTAGTGAAAACCGTGGGTGGTAAGTGGATCACCAATGGTTGACCCACAAGATGTCAGTTAAGGAGTCGCGGTTAGGTCCTAGAGGTATCTTGGCTGGTCTTCTTAGGAACTTCAACCATAATCTCCAATTCAAAAAACAGAAATCTCTAAGGCCTTCTAAGGGGTAAAAAAATTACAATCAACACCCACTCATAAAAGACTCTATAAAATACAACCAAGAAAACTCAATCTCCCAACAATCAAACCAAGGTGATTAATCCCTAAGTTTAATCAATGAAGAGATGAAAACAACCCTTCTTAAGGTCATTAGGGGATGATGAGTTCCAAAGTCAAACCAATTAAGGTGTGAGAGACAGTTACGATAACACTCTCGTAAAAATCATACAAGGTGCGAGTACACTCGCGAAGATGGGCACCCTCCAAGGGAGTTGAGGCAGATGTTAGGAATATGTATTAGGTACCATAAGCACTTCCCACTTGCAATCACTCGGGAGAAACCTAGGATAAGCAACCATGGCTACCACTTTGTAATCAACAATTGGGAAAAATAGTCATCGGTCGGGTGTCTGCAAATGGGAAAAGAATGTAGGAATTATTCATAGAACCGAAACTCCAGTGAAAAGTGGTGTCATCCCAAGGACTTGCCACTTCACCTAGGTCCCCTAGACTCACATAGCCCACCAAACTATCAAATGAGAGGAAAATCCCACTTAACTACTTAGATTACTGCATGCTTAACACACATGTTAGGAATGCGTTCCCAACAAGTGTTTTTCGCTACATCGATTTTTCATTCAAATAGTTAACTTCTAGGTTTGTTTTACATGGCCTTGGATAATCTACTCCCCAAACATCCACCAAGGTTGTATAACCCAGACTATTGTTGGTTTTCTATCAAGAAAAACTAGTCTAGTTTATTTTAGTTATGTTGCTTTTAAAGACTGTGTTGTTCGAAAATTAATCCTATGATTGGGAAGTTACTGAGGTCACAAACGTATTATATAAGACTTACAGAATCTAAGGCAATCAGTGAGCATACAACAAGATCTTTCTTAATGAAAAAGAACTAGGGTTAATAACTTAAGCAACGAGTACCTTAAGACTAGAAGGTTGATCCAAGCTTGAAACCCTTTGTTCTTTCTGCAATCTTGAATAAAGAACCTGCAAAATAGAGATACCCTCCTCAAAAAATTTGGCTAAATAAACATGAATAATGAGATAGGAAACCCATACATAAGCAAAGCATTAAAGATTCACCAAATTCAATTCACACATTAGACATAATTGTTTATGGGAAAGAAAAGTCTCTTTTATTGATCATATGAATGATAACAAGTAGATATACCTGATTATGTAGCAGCACTGATGAAACCAAGTTATGGGCTATTGCTCCTCTCCTTCAATATAAATTCCTCCAGCATTTCAATACATTAAGAGTTCACCCCCTCTCTCATGGCCTTCCCCTTGTATTTATAGCATGCCTAGTAAGATAGATTCGAGAGGAAAACAGTTGAGGACGATATGGAAGTTAAAGAAACTTCCTTAACTACCCCAAATTTGATTTTAGTTTTATTTTTCGTGATTTTAAGAGGAACCCGTGAGTATAGGACTGCCAACATGCGGGTGACCCGTGAGTATAGGACTGCCAACATGCGGGTGACCCGTGAGTAAGCTACAAACAAGTAGTGGTTGCAACCTTTTAGTGGAAACCGTGGGTGGTAAGTGGAGCACCGGCAGGTGACCGACGAGATGTAAGTTAAGGAGTCACGGTTAGGTCCCAAAGGTGTATAAAAAAAATAGAATAAACTAGAGAAATAATGAATGATCAAGGATACAAGCATCTATAGAAAATTGGGTCTCTTCAATCCGCAATTTCCTTTTATGTGAGCGGCATTTCAGTGTCGTCACAGACGGAGAAGTGCCAATTTGATTGATAACAGGCTGTTTTACTCAGGGGGATGTGAAATTAGGAAAATGATGATGTTCTCAAATGAAATATATATAGAAGAGATTAGTTGCAAATGGAAAATACCACTTCAAACTTTGAAATAGATGCTTCCCAGTAAAAAATTTATGAAACAAAAAGAACTAAGCATAACCTTTCAAAACCAAAGCAAGCTACAATGTTTTAAGGAAATTACTACAACCAAAGCAAGCAACTCCGTATGGTCATCATTTGAACAAGCTAATGCAAGACATATAATATTTTTCCTTGATATACAAATACTCCCAAGGGCATCCGAAAACTTAAGATAATCCTTGAAGGAGAAACATAAATGCAATTGCAAACTATTAATAAACTTGCAATCAAACCGAAGAAAACAAGTGTACTTAACAAGCAACATTTTTCTCCTTTTCTTCACCTAATAAGAAATGAAAGGGATGAACAGAAGCAATCTAAGATGACTTATGGTGCAAGACAATTAGATTCAAAATCACCTAAAGAAAGCTTATTATTATCAACTAAACATGTAATGAAAGCAATCCAAAAAAGAATACTAAACAACCAAGATTTTATTTATTTTCTGAATGGAGCCAATTCAAAGCACAAAATAAGCATTTCTAGCAATCAGAACCCCTAAACTTTGGCCTACAACATTCCAAGCACACTCAGAAACCGAACACAATAGCATGGCCGATTCAATATTTCGTCTAATCAAGTCAAGTATTTTATACCCAACATCTATAGGCCCTTGCAAGATTTATTTATTTATTTTTAAATAATAAAGAGAGATACAAACACTAACTTAAAAGAAAGGAAAGTCCCACTTTAGACTTTAACTTAGAGGCAAGAGAGTTTGACTTTCATAGAATCTAATAACATGAAGCTTAGGAATTATGAAATAAAACAATTAATTAATAAATTAAATTTATCTTTATAATAAGTTAAATTTATCTTTATATTTGTTATGGGTATATTTTAAATGGGTAGGAACGTTTTCATAAATTAGTATAGATCCATCTTAACTTTGATCCTAGAGAATGATAAGGTGCAAATACATTTTTTTTAATACTTTATCAGGAGCTAAAGGGACACTGGTAAATATTTACGGACCAAGTGCCTTTTCTCACAAGCAGTCCTTTATTATATTTCTATTGTGGATGGTTGAGCAGGCTATTTCTAGCTTGTGGATAGTGGGAGGTGATTTTAATCTCATATCCTCGCTAAATGAGAAGAAGGGTGGCCGGAGGGTTCTAGATAGATTCCAGGAAGCTTTCAGGGAGCTTTTAGCCCATAGCCCATTCATTGGTGTTGAAATAGGAAATGGGTGGCACACTTGGAATAACAAACGAGGTGGCCAGCACCTTGTCGCATTAAAAATTGACATATTTTTTACTACTGAAGACATTGGCCGAGGTACGGGCGAGGTCAGTGCTAGTGTGCTACCCCTAGCAGTTCTGACCATTGGCCCATATGCCTCCATTGGGATTGGTCAAACACTGTCCTTTATAAACCTTTTAGATTTGAGCAGTTTTGGATGGAGCACAAAGACTTCAAAGATTTGGTGAGGCAGTGGTGGCAGGAGCTGGTCCCCCCGGAGGGTACCAGAATGTTCTAATTTCAGAAAAAACTTCAAGCTCTCAAATCCAAAATTCGCACTTGGAACAAAGAAGACTTTGGTAACATCTTCCAGGACAAGAAAAATTTGATTGAGGATCTGGAGCATACCCATCGTAGAGGTATGGAAGAAGGTTGGGATGAAGCTTTAAAGGAGCAGGAGCAACATCTGTTGGGGCAACTTGAAGCCAGGGAAAGGCAGGAGGAAATTTACTGGAAGCAAAAATCCAGGAACCAATGGCTCCAAGATGGGGAGAAAAACACGAAATTCTTTCACAATACAGTAATTCAAAATTGCCACCGATCGAAGATTTTCAATCTCAAAAGAAGTGATGGTAGTCAAGTGGAAACTAGAGGAGAGATTGAAGATGAAATAGTTAACCACTTTGCCTCGGTCTTAAAGGAATACATGGTCGATCGGAGCATGGCTATTTCCCACATCACTTGCCTCATCCCCAGACTTGTCACCAGGGACCATAACGATTTGCTGAACAAACCTGTTTCCATGCAGGAAGTTGAGGAAGCCATGAATCAGATGGCTCTAGTGAAGGCCCTTGGGCTGGATGGTTTTACTAACAACTTCGTTCATTTATTCTGGGATATGATCAAGGAAGAGGTTATGGGAAATGTAGAGGAATCCCGTAGGTGTGGCGGGGTTTTAAAATCTTTTAACGCGGCCTTTATTTCTCTTATCCCGAAGGAGGAAGGAGCCGACTCCCCTGGTAAGTTCGGAACCATAGCCCTTTGTAATGTTATTTACAAGATTATCACTAAAGTGATTGCCAATAGGCTCCAGCCTCTTCTCCCTATCCTTATTAGCCCAGAGCAGTCGGGTTTTGTTGAAGGCCGACAAATTGTGGATGGAATCATTTTGGTTCATGGAACTATTCATTCTCTAAAGCTCACCAAGAAACCTGGCATGTTAATAAAGTTGGACACAGTGAAATCCTATGATAAGCTCAGTTCGTAATACATGCGCAACATCTTGGTTGCCTTTGGGTTTGAAAGGAACTGGGTGAACTGGATTATGAATCTGATTTCCACTCCTTTCTTCTCCATCTTACATAATGGCTCCCCCTCTAGACTCCTGCAGGCCTCTCAGGGTATTTGCCAAGGTGACCCCCTCTCGCACTAAATCTAAGATCTACCATCCATCCAGTCTGAATTTCTGGTCCCCTCCTATGACGTAGGTATTCAAAGTTAATTTTGACGGGGATGATCGAGGTAATCCGGGAGTGGCAGGTTTTGGTGGTGTTTGCAGGAATGTTGTTGGCGGTATCCTGAAATTTTTCTTCGGTCAACTCAGCATCGACTCTAACAACTCGGCTAAGTTGGAAGGCCTCATACAGGGCATCCACCTGGTGTTCAACGAAGGCTGGTTTCTGGCAATTTTGGTGGGGGACTCCCCCATAATTATCCACATGGCCAAAAAGTTGGCAAACGGCCAATCCCCAACCAAAATTTCAACCAGTTGGCGTCTTTTGCAAAGATTGGATGATTTGAAAACCCTTCTCTCTAGTCACAGTGCCATCAAGTTTAGCCATGTCCGACAGGACGCCAATAAGGTGGCAGATATTTTGGCCAACTAGGGTATTACTGGAGGTGGGGCCCTCTCGGTTGGTACCCTAGAAGACTACCGGCAAGACACTTGGACCCTGAACTGCCGCCACCTGGCCAACACCGATCTCAAAAAATGTAGACAACAGGAAAATGGAGCCTCTCCACCTCGCGAAGTCGACAGGGGGCGGTTGGGGAGGTGCAATTGAAAGTCACATCAATGTGGGTTGCCACGCGAGGAATGACATACATATTTAGTGTAAATACCAAAATCAGTATAGGAGAGTACAATTCCAGGAAAGAATCGAGGGAAAGGATTGTTCCATATCTTTCTCCTTATCTGGCCATTAGTTTCTGTTTAATGATCTTTTATGGGGAAGGCAGTTTCATGATTGATAATCTGTACGAGATGAAGAATGACTGAAGAATTGCAGGCGGGCCGTTAATGATCTCTCTGGTTATTTATAGCTTCGTTGAGGAGAGCCTAAATGGTAGAGTTCTGTTATGCCTCAGGGTTATCCCTCCTTATGTGAGTGGTAAGGATTCTTGGGGGAGTGCACGTGAAATATTTTCTTTAGTTCGCCCGCCAGATAATTCCAGGGCTAGGGTGATGGATCCTAAGCCTAATTCCTGTTCCGAGACTATTCTGGGTTCTGGTTCAGGTAAGTTGCGGGGTAAATCAAAGTGTTCTGTTGAGAGGGGAAATGATCAGGGTCGGATTACTAGGGCTCAATCTAGGGCCCGAGAGGCAGCTCTATTCTTTCGACAATGTATTCCCTCTCTGGTCCGGGATGAGTTAGAAAAGTTAGAGCCAACGACTGCGGGATACTGCGAGGACCATTCCCGTCGACAATATTCGCCGAGAGGTGGAGGATTGGGTGGTCGAACCAGGTACTACTGCTAGCAGAGCTTCTGCCTACGACCGTATGCTGATGGTTTATTGGGTCCTCAATAATATCCTGGCCCATGTCAGTATGTCTAACTATCATAAGAACCCGGGTGATGAGGAGTCGGTCCAGGCCTGGAAGGCGCACAACACCGACGCTCGATTGATGCACCTCAAGATCGATGCGATTGCTAAGAATATTGGTCTGACTTTTGTCTATCCCAGGATGGAGGATGCTGAGCCAGCCGGTCCCATCACTCGTCGCAAGAAAGCTACTACGCAGAAGCCGTGGGTGGACAAGACAGAGGGGATGAATGAGAAAGGAAAAAAGAAGGTGGAGGAGGGAAACGACGACGAAGCTGCTCCCTGATCTTGTTATGTTGGTCCTGGGCGCCTTGGTTGTTACTGGTTTCTCTTTCTTCCTTTATCGGCTTATAGTATGTTTAGGGTTGTTATTTTGGGTAGACTGTATCTAGAATTTTGGGGTTGGCATTGGGGCCAGTTTGTTTATGGCGCCCTGGTTGTTTTTCTAAGGGTTTTTGTTAAAATTCAATATGCTAAGACAGAAAATAGCAGCATTACATTCCATTTCACAATAATAGAATATACAGGATCACTAAAGAAACAACAAGCACAGCATAAACACAAGAGATAGAGATTTATCCTGGGAAACCCTCATGGGGTAGAAAACCCAGCAAAGCTTCCTCAATATAGATGACCAGCAATATACAAAGATGAAACCCTGAGACATGATCTCCTCCTCCACAATAGAAGACCTCTCCTCCACAAGTGCGCTATCCTCAAGTGTGTGAGTGTATCAAATGAGGAACACACCTCCTCTATTTATACACTACTCTGATATGTATTTTACACAAGTACATGTAGGCTCGTATTTAACCATTAGGTTAAATACCCCATTATAACTGACTGGGCCGACCCCCACATGGTGGGTCTAATAACCCTAGTTACCACACCCAACTCGGAGGAATAAACATCTCCAGATTTATAGTATAATCACATCGGAGGTATGGAACATCTCCGGAATAAATAATATACAAATATAATATTCTTTGAAGTTACAATATTTCAACAGTTTTTGCTAAGAATGACAGTGAACTGTAAGTCGATGTTTGCGCTGTAAGCAATTTATGTAATTCAGTCAAATTCCAATTTCCTTGAGATGCAACGATGAGACCATTCCGATCGCAAAGTTCAAAGTTGTCCTGCTAATGGTGGATCCCAAAATGGTAAATGAAAAAAGCTTGTCGATACTCCTAACTTTTCCTCAGAAATATAGCATTCACCATGCCTCATATTCACTCCATGCTTAGATAGAGTGTTAGCCTCACTATTCCTTTCCCTGAGAACATGAGAAAAAGTTACCTTTCCAAACGATGTTTCAATTGATTTGTTTCTTCCAGTATCGACATCAGGAAAATTTTATGACATTCCCCACCCTCCTCCCCTCCTTAATTCAATCTATAATGAATTTTGAATCTTCGAAGACTTGAAGTTGCTTGATATTTTTTCCACTGCTAACAGTAATAAAGGCCTAAGTGTGTATAGCTCTGCATAGTTGTTCATTCGTGGCCCTAGACCAGCCCTGAATTTATACTTTAAGTACTTTGACATGTGTAACACTCCACCAGCTCGAGTCAACACTTGATCACTTTGCATAGCACCATCGAAATATGACCATGGAATGTTGAAATTTATTTCCTCTTCTTTTACTTTCCAAGAAGAAAGAATTTTATTGATCCGTGCGAAGCGGTTCAGGATGGCAAGGCTTCGACTAAGACAAATGTCGAAATATGACCATGAAATGTTGAAATTTATTTCCTCTTCTTTTACTTGCCAAGAAGAAAGAATTTTATTGATCCGTGCGAAGCGCTTCAGGATGGCAAGGCTTTGACTAAGACAAGTGAGAGGAGAGACAAAAGTATCTTCAAAAAGGCATAGGTTCCTGACAATCCAAACTTGCCAAACCAAAATTAATGGCAAGATCCTAATTGCGCTGGAACCTAGATTAAGACACCAAATCCTAAGGCGGTCTTGAATTGAATCCTTAGCAATGAACATCTCAACTATATGAAAATTCCTAGATCCTTCAAATCCCGAGTAACATACCTACATTCTACAATTAAGTGGAAATTGGTCTCCTTAGGATTTTTACATAAATAACACTTGTCGGGCCCTTCCTGATTCCTTCTTTGCATATGGTCCCAAGTTAGAACTTTATTACACAGAAAAACCACGTAAGAATTCTTGCCTTTGTTGGACAGTTGAACTTTCAGACTGCTCGGCACCACCAAATTGGTTCCACCAATTGATTCAGTTCCATCATTGTTCCATAACCAATTTTTGGAGAGTAAACACCATGAGGATCACACCCCCAGACCAAAGTGTCCTTTTGCTGCTTGAATCTCACATAACAACGATTTATTTTATTAGTATATGCCTTCCATCTTATAACATCATCACCCTTTAATCCTAGAGAGTTTACATTCCGCTAACCTTGACCCATCATTGTTGAGGTCGCTCGATCGACAATTTGATTCAAAGTGAATAAGCCCTTGAATTTGAGTTGAATAACCTTATGGAAGACAAAGAGTGTGTAGTGCCACTCCCAACACAAGAATCCTCTCCCACTCGAATACATCGCTCGTCACTGACCTTCCACGCTAAACCATTGCCTATCACATTAAAAGATAACACTGCAACTTTCCAAATGATAGAGACATTTTGAACATATTTTCAAAGGTCTTCGAAGCCATTCAAGAAGTATATCGCTATAAAATGACATACAACTTGTTGCTTAACGAGTAAAATTGATTACTTGAACTATTTGCTACAGTGTCATAAGCATCTAAGATTTAATAGTATAATACTAAGCAAGAACCCATTTATAAAGAGAAACTTTAAAATATTGTACCGCATAAGCTTAAAAATGACATGCGACATACTGTTTAATAGTAAAATATAAAGATTTAGTTATTTGTTACATTGTTAATATTAATAAAATTCATTTAAATGATATAAAAAGTTTGAACTATAACTTCAAAATATGTGATTGTAGAAAAATACTATTATTTTATATTATTTTAATAATATTATTTATTATTTGATTACAAAATAGAATTATAATATAACTTTAGTGTTATATATATATATATAATTTAATCTAATATATAGAAAAGTATAATATAATTTAGCGTTATAATAATAATAATATTTTAATAATATAATTTAGTGTTATAAATTATATTTTAATAATATAATTTAGTGTTATATATATATATATATATATATATATATATATATATATATATATATAATTTAATAATATTATTTATTATTTGATAACTATATAGAATTATAATATAATTCAGTGTTAAATCACTGAGTGAAACGAGGTGCTCTGCAATTTAGTATGGGGGAGATGTTGTAACGCGTGTCTATGTAACATTACACGAGTGTGAGGGAGATGTAATGTTTGTAATGTGTGTCCATGTAAAGTTACACCAGTATGATAATTAAAAAAATTCATGCCGGCTCATAAAATAAAAAATTATGGAAAGTATTTAAAAAAATCCATGTTGATTCATAAAATAAAATATTATGAAAAGTAATTAAAAAATTGATATTCGTTTATAAGATAAAAACTTTAAAAAAAAAGAGATTAAATTTCTTAAATTTAAATTTAAAAAAAGAAATACACCTCAAGAAATTGGTTCCCTCTCAATGCTTAATAAATACGGGTTTAAGATGGATCTATGCTAATGTGTATATATATATAGTTTTATTTATATATAAATAACATTATATCTATATATAGTGTTATATATATATATATATAAATAAAACTAGAATTATATATAAAATAAAATTAGTGTTATATATAACACTATAATTAGTATTCTATATATAATTATAGTGTTATATATACAAAACGTTATAAACATATATATAACACTATAATTATATATATAATACTAATTATATATATAACATTAATTATATATATTGTGTCACTATATATATATATAGTGTTATATATAAATGTATAATCATAGAGCGTTATATATATATATATAACACTATATAATTTTTTTTTATATATGACACTATATAATTATAGTTTTATATATATAATGTTGTGTTATATATATATAATTATAATATTATATATATATATATATATAACACTAACATTATACTTATATATATAGTGTGTTTTATATAACATTAATTATATATATATATATATATAATGTTATATAATGATACATTTATACATAACATTATATATATATATATATATATATATATATATATATATATATATATTATGTATATATGTGATACAATATATATAATTAATGTTATATTTATGATTAATATTATATATATAATCATAGTGTTATATATATAGAGAGAGAATACTAATTATAGTGTTATATATCACTATAATTATATATAACACTAATTTTATTTATATATTAGTTTTATTTATATATATAAATAACATTATATATATATATATATATATCAGCATAGATTTATCTTAAACTCGTATCTATCAAGCACCGAAAGGGATCCAATTTCTTGAGGTGTATTTCTTTTTTAAAATTTAAATTTAAGAAATTTGATCTCTCTTGATTGATAGATTTGTGTTTCAGTTTTAAGTTTTTATTTTATAAACTAACATCGATTTTTTAATTACTTTTCATAATATTTTATTTTATGAGCCAACATGGATTTTTTTAAATACTTTCCATAATTTTTTATTTTATGAGCCGACATGAATTTTTTGAATTATCATACTCGAGTAACGTTACATGGACACGCATTACAAACATTACAACATCTCCCTCATACTCATGTAACATTACATGGACACACGTTACAACATCTCCCCCACACTGAGCTGTATAACACCTCATTTCACTCAATGCAATAACACTAAATTATATTATAATTCTATATTATTATCAAATAATAAATAATATTATTAAAATATATATATATATAACACTAAATTATATTATTAAAATATAATTTATAACACTAAATTATATATATATAATACTAAATTATATTATTAAAATATTATTATTATTATTATTATTATTACGCTAAATTATATTATACTTCTCTATATGTATTATAACACTAAGTTATATTATAATTCTATATTGTAATCAAATAATATAAAATATTATTAAAATAATATAAAATAATATATATTTTTCTCTACAGTCACATATTTTAAAGTTATAGTTCAAACTTTTTATATCATTTAAATGAATATATAATATAACACTAAGTTATCTTATAATTCTATATTGTAATCAAATAATAAAAAATATTATTAAAATAATATAAAATAATATATATATATTTTTCAACCGTCACATATTTTGAAGTTATAGTTTAAACTTTTTATATCATTTAAATGAATTTTATTAATATCAATAATGTAACAAATAACTAAATCAATAGATTTTACTATTAAACAGCATGTCGCATGCCATTTTTAAGCTTATGCGGTACAATGTTTTAAGGTTTCTCTTTATAAATGGGCTCTTGTTTAGTATTATACTACTATATCTTATGACACTGTAGCAAATAGTTCAACTAATCAATTTTACTTGTTAAGTAACAAGTTGTATGCCATTTTATAGCGATATACTTTTTGAATGGCTTCGAAGACCTTTGAAAATATATTCAAAATGTCTCTGTCATTTGGAAAGTTGCAGTGTTATCTTTTAATGTGATAAGCAATGGTTTAGCGTGGAAGGTCGGTGGCGAGCGATGTATTCGGGTGGGAGAGGATTCTTGTGTTGGGAGTGGCACTACACACTCTTTGTCTCCCATAAGGTTATTCAACTCAAATTCAAGGGCTTATTCACTTTGAATCAAATTGTCGATCAAGTGACCTCAACAATGATGGGTCAAGGTTAGCGGAATGCAAACTCTCTAGGATTAAAGGGTGATGATGTTATTAGATGGAAGGCATATGCTAATCAACTAAATCGTTGTCATGTGAGATTCAAGCAGCAAAAGGACACTTTGGTCTGGGGGTGCGATCCTCATGGTGTTTACTCTCCAAAAATTGGTTATGGAACAATGATGGAACTGAATCAATTAGTGGAACCAATTTGGTGGTGCAGAGTAGCCTGGAATTTCAACTGTCTAGCAAAGGCAAGAATTATTACGTGGTTTTTTCTGTGTAATAAAGTTCTAACTTGGGACCATATGCCAAGAAGGAATCAGGAAGGGCCCAACAAGTGTTATTTATGTAAAAATACTAAGGAGACCAATTTCCACTTAATTGTAGAATGTAGGTATGTTACTCGGGATTTGAAGGATCTAGGAATTTTCTTATAGTTGATATGTTCATTGCTAGTGATTCAATTCAAGACTGCCTTAGGATTTGGTGTCTTAATCTAGGTTCCAGTGCAATTAGGATCTTGCCATTAATTTTGGTCGGGCAAGTCTGAATTGTCGGGAACCTGTGCCTCTTTGAAGATACTTTTATCTCTCCTCTCATTTGTATTAGTCGAAGCCTTTCCATCCTAAACCGCTTCACACGGATTAGTAAAATTATTTCTTCTTGGCAAGTAAAAGAAGAGGAAATAAATTTCAACATTCCATGGTCATATTTCGATGGTGCCATGCAAAGTGATCAAGTGTTGACTGGAGCTGGTGGAGTGTTACACATGTCAAAGTACTTAAAGTATAAATTCAGGGCTGGTCTAGGGCCAGGAACGAACAACTATGCAGAGCTATGCACACTTAGGATTTTATTACAATTAGCAGTGGAAAAAATATCAAGCAACTTCAAGTATTTGGAGATTCGAAATTCATTATAGATTGAATTAAGGGGGGGAGGGGGGTGGGGAAATGTCATAATATTTTCCTGATGCCGATACTAGAAGAAACAAATCAATTGAAACATCGGTTGGAAAGGTAACTTTTTCTCATGTTCTCAGGGAAAGGAATAGTGAGGCTAACACTCTATCTAAGCATGGAGTGAATATGAGGCATGGTGAATGCTATATTTCTGAGGAAAAGTTAGGAGCATCGACAAGATTTTTTTCATTTACCATTTTGGGATCCACCATTAGCAGGAAAAATTTGAACTTTGCGATCGGAATGGTCTCATCGTTGCATCTCAAGGAAATTGGAATTTGGTTGAGATACTATTTTGATGTTGGATCTTTTTTTTGTAAATAAAAATAATTCTATTATTGCTTTGAAACTGAGTACATAAAATGCTTACAGCACAACCATCGACTTACAGTTCACTGTCATTCTTAGCAAAAACCCTTAGCAGAACAACCAAGGCGCCATAAACAAACTGGCCCCAATTCCAACCCCAAAATTCTAGGTACAGTCTACCCAAAATAACAACCCTGAACATAGTATAAAGTCGATAAAGGAAGAAAGAGCAACCAGTAACCACCAAGGTGCCCAGGACCAACACAACAAGATCAGGGAGCAGCTGCGTCGCTGTTGCCTTCCTCCACCTTCTGTTTTCCTTTCTCATTCATCCCCTTTGTCTTGTCCACCCGCAGCTTATACGCAGAAGATTGCTTGTGACGAGTGTTGGGACTAGCCGGTTCAACATCCTCCATCCAGGGATAGAAAAAAGTCATACCAATCTTCTTGGCAATTGCGTCGATCTTGAGGTGAATCAATCGAGTGTCGGCGTTATGCGCCTTCCAGGCCTAGACTGGCTCCTTATCACCCTGGTGCTTATGATAGTTAGACATAGTGACATGAACCAAGAGATTCTTGATGACCCAATAAACCATCAACATACAGTCGTAGGCAGAAGCTCTGCCAGCAGTAGTACTCGGGTCAAGCACCCAATCCTCCACCTCTCGGTGAAGATTTTCGACAGGAATGGTCCTCGCAGTATCCCACAGGCATTTCTCTATCGATTCTAATTCGTCCCGAACCAGAGAGGGAATAAGTTTTCAGAAGAACAAAGCTGCCTCTTGGGCCCTAGATTGAGCCCTAGTAACCCGACCCTGATAATTTCCCCTCTCGACAGAACGCTTTGCTTTACCCCGCAGCTTACCTGAACCAGAACCCAGAACAGTCTCGAAATAGGAATTACACTTAGGAGCCATCACCCTAGCCATGGAATTATCAAGCGAGCGAACTAAAGAAAATATGTCACACACACTCCCCCAAGAATCCTTACCACTCACATAAGGAGGGATGACCTTGAGGCATAAGAGAACTCTACCATTCAGGCTCTCCTTTACGCAACTATGAATAACCAGAGAGATCATTAACGGCCCGCCCGCAATTCTTCGTTCATTCTTCATCTCGTACCGATTTTCAATCATGAAACTACCTTCCCCATAAAAGATCATTAAACAGACACTAATGGCCAGATAAGGAGAAAGATACGGAACAATCCTTTCGCTCGATTCTTTCCTGGATTTGTACTCTCGCGTACTGATTTCGGTATTCAAACTGAAGATGTATGTCATTCCTCGCGTGGCAGCCCACATTGATGTGACTCTCCATTTCACCTCCCCACTGCCCCCTGTCGAATTCGCGAGGTGGAGAGCCTCCATCTGCCTGCTGTCTGCAGTTTTCAAGATCAGAGCTAGTCAGGTGGCAGCAGTTCATGATCCAAGTGTCTTGTCGATAGTGTTCCAGGGTCTCAACCGAGAGGGCCCCACCTCCAGTAATACCCTGGTTGGCCAAAACGTCTGCCACCTTATTGGAGTCCCGTCGGACATGGCTAAACTTGATGGCACTGTGACTAGAGATAAGGGTTTTCAAATGATCCAATCTATGCAAAAGACGCCAACTGGTTGAAATTTTGGTTGGGGATTGGCCGTTAGCCAACTTCTTGGCCATGTAAGAGTTCACCCCCTCTCTCATGGCCTTCCCCTTGTATTTATAGCATGCCTAGTAAGATAGATTCGAGAGGAAAACAATTGGGGACGATATGGAAGTTAAAGAAACTTCCTTAACTACCCCAAATTTGATTTTAGTTTTTATTTTTCGTGATTTTAAGAGGAACCTGCGAGTATAGGCATGGCAACATGCAGGTGACCCACGAGTAAGCTACAAACAAGTAGCGATTGCAACCTTTTAGTGAAAACCGTGGGTGGTAAGTGGAGCACTGACAGGTGACCGACGAGATGTCAGTTAAGGAGTCACGGTTAGGTCCTAAAGGTGTATCAAAAAAAGAGAATAAACTGGAGAAATAATGAATGATCAAGGATACAAGCATCTATAGAAAATTGGGGCTCTTCGATCCGCAATTTCCTTTTATGTGAGCAGCATTTCAGTGTCATCACAGACAGAGAAGTGCCAATTTGATTGATAACAGGCTGTTTTACTCAAGGGGATGTGAAATTAGGAAAATGATGATGTTCTCAAATGAAATATATATACAAGAGATTAGTTGCAAATGGAAAATAACACTTCTACAACGTTTTAAGGAAATTACTGCAACCAAAGCAAGCAACTCCGTATGATCATCATGAGAACAAGCTAATGCAAGAAATATAATATTTTTCCTTGATATACAAACACTCCCAAGGGCATCCAAAAACTTAAGATATTCCTTGAAGGAGAAAGATAAATGCAATTGCAAACTATTAATAAACTTGCAATCAAACCGAAGAAAAAAAGTGTACTCAACAAGCAACATTTTTCTCCTTTTCTTCACCTAATAAGAAATGAAAGGGATGAACATAAGCAATCTAAGATGACTTATGGTGCAAGACAATTAGATTCAAAATCACCTAAAGAAAGCTTATTCTTATCCACTAAACATGTAATGAAAGCAATCCAGAAAACAATACTAAACAACCAAGACTTCCTTTCTTTTATGAATGGAACCAATTCAAAGCACAAAATAAGCATTTCTAGCAATAAGAACCCCTAAAATTTGGCCTACAACATTCCAAGCACACTCAGAAACCCAATTTACAAAACCGATTTACAACCTAGCTTGAACTCTAAGCATTCTCGCTAAGTAACCTCCAGTTGTTCCTAATATCGATGTATTACCTAACTTACCTCACCATTGGATGCCCAATAATCACACTGCTGGAAGTGTTACATTCACCTCAGACTGGTTAAGCTCCAACTAAGCCTACAACTCTCCCATCTAAGCTTCGAACCAGTAATTTTGCACCCTTATCTTTTATTTGTAGCACTTTCACTTACAGTCCGTGGAGGTAAATTGATCATACCAGCAACTTCACCTCCAGTCGTCTTCAAAATTGCGACTGGATAGTTAGATCAAATTGAGAGGAGCCCTGTCAATTAAAAATATAGTATATAACTCTAATGATGTGAGTTATATCAAACAGAGGTGGGATCTGTCATTTAAATTTAAGTGGTTACTCCGATAATTATATAATTTAGTTTTACGAATTATATCCATTGAGGAGGGCTCCGCGAATTTCTTTAATTAAGTTGTTATTCCTTTTGGTATATAATTCTTTAATTAGGTTGTAAATCGGTTTCTTCTTATCATAAAGGTCAAATTGATGGTGATTGGATTCCACAATCGAGCGTTAGCATAATTCATAATTTTAATAAAATATTTGCACAAAGATCGAATGGGTGGAGGTCGGATTCCCCAATTAATAGACAGGTCGGATAAAAGATTGAACGGGGATCGAAATTATTATGCTCCAAATTCAAACTATGATATCAACATAGAAGTCGTAATGAGGATGTTCCAGAATTAATTTCTGTATGGCATGTCGAGAATTTACAGAATCACGTCGCGGTTCGACAGGTTTCGACATCAACTACCATAAAATATTTTTTTTAGCTACCATCACATCGTGGTTCGACAAGTTTCAACAGGTTTCAACATCAACTACCATACAGGATTCAGGAGCAGAGCACCAGAATCACGTCACGTTTTGACAAGGCTCGACAGGTAATATTTTTTATTGTAATATTTTGGCTGTATGTATTGATGTTCGGCTCGATGAAAGACACCCGCCATTCGTAAAAGAATTAACTGTTTCAATGATTGCAGGTGTGTGATTAGAAAATGGATACACGCTGAGGGAAACCATGAATGCTCTCCTCAAGCTCATATCACTCTTCGATCACTAACTCTCAAATTCCTGCATTTCTTCACAGGAACATCATCTAAAATTTTAATTTCATTGAATCAGTTGATCATCGACCATGAGTACTCATCATCCTACACTTCTCATCAATCATGAACAATCCAACCCAAACGACGATCCCGATCCCTGTCCCCTGCAAGCCTTCGACAGGTTAACAGTGTCGACAGGTCGCAATCCCCAACAGCTTCATCCTCGACAAGTTGAAGACGAAAGGGTCATCTCGCATGTCGATGATCTCGACAGGCTCATCCTCGACGATATCGACTGATTCAACGAAATTAAACTTTTAGATGATGTTCCTGTGAAGAAATGCAGGCATTTGAGAGTTAGTGATCGAAGAGTGATATGAGCTTGAGGAGGGCATTCATGGTTGCCCTCGGCGTGTATCCATTTTCTAATCACACACCTGCAAGCATTGAAACAGTTAATTCTTTTACAAATGGCGGGTGTCTTTCATCGGGCCAAACATCAATACATACATCCAAAATATTACAATTAAAAATTAACCTTCCATATGAGTCCTTGCACGAAATCAAGTATTATTTTGTTGGATCTTCCCAACCTTTCAAATTGTTGGATTCTTGTTGCTTTCAGTATCAGACATCAAGGTTGCTCCATACTGCTGCATTGCGTCTAAGGAAGCACTCAAAGACACTTGGTAGTTTTGAGGCATGGAATAGATGCTTAAATCATTTACTAATACTTGTTGAATCACATATAGAGTCTGTTATCCTTGCAAGATTTATAGAGGTTGTAAATAGGCCAGTTGCCACACTCTTTGAAGTCTTTCTATCTAATAATTTGAAAATATGCAGAATTGATAAAGCTACACCATAGTTTTAATTTTTTGATCATGCTCTCTGCCATGCAACTGTAAAGACAGGAATGCTCGGGCAGTATTAAAACTTCTTTGTGATCTTTATGCTCTTGATTGGATTTGGAAAGACATTGGAAGCTACATAAATGTAGACTATGTTGCGCCCAATAAGGCTAAGGTAGCTTTCTTTTTTTGCATAGTCATTCACTAAAATAGAGTTTTTCATTATTGGTCCAGATTTGATTCTCAAAGTGAAGGTTTCTTTGGTATCTAAAATTGGGAATCCTCAAAGTGCTATGTCCCATGAATGATAAGCTATGAAGTCCAAAATCAAATCTCAAAGCCAAATTAGTAGATTCGAATAGATTCCAATAGTAGGATTAGAGAATTTGGGGAAAACTGAATGCTGACAAAAAAATAAAAATAAATAAGGGATGTTGCTATCAAAATAAATAAAACTTCGAATCCCATTGTTGGGTTCCTAGACTATAATTTTCCATCATTACATGTTTCTTTCAGTTTCCTTATTTTGTTTTTATTGTCTGTAGGCAATTCTTCGGCACACTGAATACCTGAGTTTTGAAGTGAGGAGTGTGGCAAGAGAACTTGTGGATGCATTTGGTATTCCTGATTTCGCATTGCGTGCACCAATAGGCATGCAGTTTAGATAGTATGCTGAGTATACACAATTTGTTGGCTTCTAATGCGCCCATTGAAGAGTTGAATCAGAGGTCAACTTATAGGGATATTTTAAAGTCACTATTTGACAATTAATTATTTTAGATGAGAAAAGCATAAAAATATTGGCATTCTAGCTTTCTGACCATAAGATGAAGAGGCCAAATGAAAGCTTGGGACCCATTGAATGTATTAGATGGGAATTTCATAAAACAATTCCTTGCTCTCTACAGAAGCTATTGCAAGTAGGCATCACAGTATGTAAGAGTAGATACATTATGTACTTTGAGTCTGACTCTTATGATAAAGATGACTATTGGAGATAATGGTTGTTTGAGTTAATTAAAAGAAGTGAGTACTTGGGTTTGATAACCTTTTCATCTCTAAATGATCATATTTGATGTTAGTACAAATGAGAAATTATTAAGTTTTCACTTTGGAAAACATGTGTAACGTGGTTGACAATAAAATAGATATTCTAGAATCTACACCAAAAGATTTGATTTTTATTATTCAGTTGGTGAAGTTCAGGGCTCAAATGTAATGTAGTACTTATTAGGAACTTACATTCTCACAATGGCTTGAGAAGTGTGCATTGCCTGTTTGCTTGGAAACTTTCCTTTAAGTTAGAGGTGTGTTACCGCTCAAAATTACTAGTCTTAGCATTTACAAATTTTATCTATCCATGCATGAAACGAAACACCTGCACATTTTTTATCTCCAATAACTTACTTAGAAACTCATCGAAATGAATTTCCTCATATGCGACACCTGAAGGTATTCTAGACAGAACATTGTTCTCTTCTCCCCTGGCAGAATATATGGTGAGAATCCATTTGACTGGTCAGTGGTGACTTAGGTTGTATTGGTCGGATGTATAGCGACTGGAGTGGTCGGCTGCATTTCTACTGGACAAGTCGTCTTGCTCATCAAATGAGGTGGTCAGTCTCCGACTAAGCTACCTGCAAATAGTCTAAAAATGATTCATTACCACGACATGATTCTATGCAGTGTTAAATTCCATAACCTGGACTAGATAAACAATTCTTGGATTTTTCATGGCAGAAACAGTCGGTTCGACTGGACATCATCAGTGAATTGCCATTCGCATTAACGACAACCACAGTCGCAGGGTCTATCCCAACAGAGATGATATGTTCAAAGAAAAAAATAAAAAAGTAAAAAATCGATAAGTCATTAGTCTTGTATCTCACCCACACTGTGCAGTTGCACTTAAAGTATTGGGAGTGAAACATAATTTTTTTTAGGAAAATGTACAGATTGTTGTTACGTAGTACTAATGCCAATAACTACAATTACTATGACGTAGTACTAATTGAAACAATACTATGTTTCGACTGATTACATAATATTGGTAGCATGTCCAATTAAGATCAAAGCAACTTAACGACCACGTCGGATAGATTCCTCATCTATAGAGCGAATGGAATTCTGCTGCGTGTTATGTCGCTTTGGCCCCACATATTTCTGCCCCAGCCCCCATGCCAGTGATCTCAGCACGTCACCCCGCAATTTTCCCAACAATTGACGGAGCTTATCCAGCCTCTCCTCTGTGACATTGTTGGTCGGCTTTGCCGGGCTGTCGCCCCATTGATGTCCTGCCGATTGCTTGCCATTGATGTCTGATTTTCTGATGCCATTGATGTCTGATGCTTGAGTTGATCTTATCCTTTCTTACCCTTATCCAAACACAGTGTCGACAGGTTAGCAGTGTCGATTTCATAAATGGGAGAGTTGAGTTCTCACAGGAAAAATACCTCAATAATGGAAGATCACGTCTATGGATTCCTTTGTCTTAAGGAAAATGAATCTATCGAACCTCAAGGATCTCTACCTCAACATTAATAATAGACTATCAGGTTTGATTCCCAAGTCTTCGGGAAAGCCTTTTAATCTTCTGTTTCTCTATCTCTTTCACAGCAATCTCTTCGAGAAAGCTTTCTAATCTGTAAATATATGATATTTCATTCAATAATTTCGAGTTTGTGAGTGTGCCTTGAGTACTATTCTAGCTCCCTGGGTTGTATTAGCTGTCTCTTGCTGGTTGTGGCAATCGAGGGAAGAATTCTGGAGTCATTATCCACAATGTCGGGGAGTCTTTCTCTACTTGACTTGTCCAGCAACAGCCTCAGTGGCACCAATATACCGCCATGGCTGGGAAAAATGACACAATTAGATACCCTCAACTTGTCAAACAACGCATTGACATCCACGATTCCAGAGGAGATACGCAACCTGCAAGACCTCAACAATCTGGACCTCCATTCAAATCACCTCAGTGGGTCTATAGCTTCGGTATTTGCAATCAACAGCCGATTTCCTGATGGGAATTTAAGAATCTTGCACTTGTCCACAACAGAATCACTGGTTCAATACCTCCTATTGTAGGCAATCAGAATAGCATGGAACAACTATTTCTGTTGCACAATTCTCTTAGTGGAGAAATACCCTCTTTAATCAACATGATGAAGCAATTGAAGGCCCTGGATCTCAGCTACAATACACTGTCCGACAGCATATCCAGTCTCGAGGACCTGTCGAGATGACCCTTTCATCGTGAACTTGTCGAGGATGAAGCTGTCGGGGATCGTGACTTATCGACACTGCTAACCCTTCGACATGTTAGCATTGTCAACAGGTCACAATCCCCAATAGCTTCATCCTCGACACTCGACAGAGTTGTGACTTATGGAGCCATTGACATCTTTGGAGAGTTGTGGGAAGCTGGGTGTGTGAAGCTGAAGAGCATATGTGGCTTGGAGCACACGAAAAATGGTCAACCTATGTCAACGATGTAGTAAAAAAAAATGAGGGCATGTCGACTTAGATGGTCGACCTCTGTTAAGATGTAGGCACGTTATAAGTGACGGAGATGAATTGAACAAATTAGTCGATGGAGTCATATCATTGATGTGCTGGATTTGGTCGTTAAATATAATAAATATAGATAATAAATATATAGATATTTTCATCCCATCGTCGGTGGAGTTGTAGATCTTGCATTATTTAAATGTACGTTTAATTAATGACTTGGTCGACTATATTTTTATTTTCCATGATCGACGAGGATTGCTAGCCGACGAGTGCTCGTGGTCGACTGAGTGTGATGTGGTACAGTCGGCCAGGTTAAAAATAGTGTTGCTCTCGGAAAATAACAAATACTCTGCAATATCGAAAAGTAGCTCTGATATAGCTTCTTGAAATGAACAAAAATAAAATTGGTCGATTAGCCAGCTGACAGAAATTTCCAATCAATATTATTGACATAATAATGAAGTTCATAAATTTACTGGTCGGTGTGATATGTCAGTCGGTAGATTCCCAACGACAAGCTTGACATGCAGACTCTTACAGTCGATATATAGCCAAATGGTAATAGTCGTGGGTCGACAATTGACTACCTTTCCATGTGGTCGATACATCAAACAATTTTAATTGACCATTTCGAAGTGCATCGTGTTTTCCAATTGTGGGTGAGCAGAAAGTTTGTATATGCCAATTGGAGTGCACTAATTGTCGTCGAGTTCAATTGAGTCACCCGACCAAAAGAGATTTAGAAATGAGATATGTCTGGTATCTTGCATGGCGATGGAACTGCGTAACCTGACCGATGTCATGTGGAAACTTCCCTTTTACGATGATGATCCTCTACGATTTCTGTTGGAGATATCTCTTTAATTATATCTTGATGACTGGGTGAACAGTTCTATTTAATTGTAGCCTAAAACTAGGTCTAAATGGAGTGACACTGGAGTATCCTTTTAATCTATGCGATCTTCTCTTGGACACATCATCTTTCTAGAATCAACTTCACAAAGAATACACAATAATCATCGTAACTTGGTGTTATTTGGTGATAAGATAAAGATGTGTCCAACTATTTGCTGGAAAAATGGCTTAACAACAAGGTATCCAAATTATCTTCTGATTGCTGGCGAATTATAAACAATAATATAGTGCCTTTATTTATTGCAGAGAGTAAATTCGTCATCGATTTAGTAGCTTGATTTCAACGTTTTTCTATTTTTGGTTGATGTAATGAAGTGGAAGACTGGTAGTTCTTCCTTAAACTTTGTGTGACATAATGAATAAATTATACGTGGCTTAATTTTGATTGCTCACGGAGAGTTAAAATCTAGAGATAAACTCACTCTTATATTCACATAACTTTCATTAAACACAAATTCCTTTTGATGTGTCCGAAAACCTTATCAAGTTGATGAACTTTTTCAATTGTGTCAGCGTTTAATATTTATAAAAGTGTTTATGAGATTCTTTGTTGGTGTGGAAAATCATATATTAAAGAAATTGGTTTCTCTATTTAACAAAGAATCAAAGAGAACAGATTCAATATTAGGCTCAATCATTTACGTTCCTTGAAAATTACTATAAACGAAAATCCAGAGAAGCCATTGAAATTGCCAAGCACCATATTAATATCAACAGAGATAAGGGTTTGGTAATTAGTAGCCACTGTACACCCTTGTTACATAAATGTCATTCTACAACCGACGTCGATTAGTTCTAATTATCTCTTTGCAACCTTTGTTATTTATTATTCCTTCAGATCCTTTTGGTTTTGAATATGAACCAATCTTGTGATTCAAAACGTTGACTCATAAAAACTATAATGTGGTTCTCCTTTGAAGCCTCGATGGATAAAATAAGTGGGAAAATACACAATTTTATTATCAAAATCATAATTTTTATTAATAAAAAAATAATTTTATTATCAAAATCATAATTTTTATTAATAAAAAAAATTATTTTTAATAAATTCTAAAACTTCAAAATATTAAAATACTTAATATATGATAATAAACTAAATGGACTAGTATATAAATAATGTCTAATCAATTTCCTTCAAGATGAGATTGAAAGATAAAGTACTTAAAAGACATGATGTGGAATTTGAATATTTAAGAATTCAATGCTTCGTGGAATAAAAAATAGTTTTGTTAAATGATTAAATATTTTTAAATAAAATTTAAAGATTTTAGTAACTTTTTGGATAATAATAGATAAGGTTAAGAATTTTTAATAATATTTAAATATTAAATAAATTTATTATAAATATTATCCTATATTAAATTTGAAATGATATTAATAACAAGTTTATAGTCAGGGTTTTGTCTTTATGGGAATGATATTAATAACAAGTTTATAATTAGGGTTTTTTCTTTTTATAATAACGTTTAGGATTTTTGGGTGTTTATAATGAGATATAAGTTGAAAAGTCAAAGACATAATAATGTTTAGTTAATTTTGTTTATAATGAGATCATAAATTGAAAAATCATTTAAATTAAAATTCATTAAAATATCTTGAAATAAGATTTATAATTTTTGAAAAAAAATTAAAAAAAAAAATTGTTGGATAAGGTAGGTGATAATGTTATTTATATACACACATTAAATACTTAATAGTGAATGTGGAAAATTTAAAAATTCTTTCATATTAGACCTAGAATCTAATGGGAAAGTCTTACCTACCATAGAGGACTTAACACCATAGAGGATACCATTTTATAGAACAAATTTGCAACCTCTTAACATTGTTCTACACATCTAGAGTTTTACAATAACGCAAATTGCACCTCAATTAGAGATCTTATGAAGAAGTTACACCTCCCACAAGTTGACTTATCATATTGAACACCATTGTATTGATTTTGTGGTACTGAGACATGTGGAGCTACTTAAATTTGGACTTTCAAAAATATTGTAGAGGGTTCAAAACCCTAATCCTTATTGGGAGTTGAGGCATGCAAAAACCCTAATTCTAACCCTAGATGACCATTAATTCATTCTTGAAGATTGAGCTCCTAAAAAAGGAGGATCTTATATTTGTAATATATTGATTATTGTGTCATTTTTTAGATGAGTAAAGAAGGGGGTTACATTCTTATTGTATTGATCAATGTTCATAATTTATTACAACATGAGAGTGGGATATTGAGCAATCAATAGAAAATATACATTACCTTCAACTTCAATCTTTGAGTGGGCCTAACGATAAGAACACATGTTTCCTCCTAGGAAGTAATAGGTTCAAATTTGGAGGGGGGTAGGGTATGTACACCTATGTAGACTTTAGTAGTTACATCGTTGCACAGAGAGGGGTCCTTTGTCGTGAAAACAAGGACATCATCATCATCATCATCATCATCGCCTCTGTAGACTTTAGCAGTTACATCGATGCACAGAGAGGGGTCCTTCGTTCCACAAACAAGGACATCATCATCATCATCATCATCATCATCATCATCATGTAATCAAATGGACAAGAGATTGATCATCATCATTGCGTAATCGAATGGACAAGAAATTGACCATCATCATAGTGTAATCGAATGGACAAGAAATTGACCATCATCATCGTGTAATCGAATGGCCAATAAATTGATCATCATCATCATCATGTAATCAAATGGACAAGAAATTGATCTTCTCTATCAAGAAATTGATCAACATCATCGTGTAATCGAATGGACAAGAAATTGATTTTCTCCATCATCATCGTTGTCGTCGTCATCGTGTAATCAAATGGGCAAGAAAAGTAATCATCATCATCGTGGTGAAACCACTTATGATGTAAATGTGAAAAAGAGAAAGCCAAATGAAGTTAGAAACAATGTAAAATCGAATATAATGTTGATATAAAAGAAAATTAAAATGATTTATAAAAAAAACTTAGAGAATTGTTTTGTTAATTTTTTTCATAGGAATAAAAATTCCATTCATTCAATGAAGTACTAAGAAGAAAATATAATTTATGTACAAAATGAATAATTGAACACCACGACAAGTTAGATTTTGTCCATTCTTAAAAAGCCTATATACAATAATAATAAACCAGACTAGATATATATTCAATTCCTTTCCATGATAAGATTGGTGAAAAAATAGTACCGTATAGGAGTTGACTTAAAGTCATGATAAGATTTTGAAAGAGGCAGAAAATCAATATACAATAATAATATACTATGTCTATATCGACCCAACCGACCAAACCTTAAACACCGTTGACCAAAACACAATATCGACCATATCTATGATTGGTCGAATATTAACACATACTTTTACGCCATTAGTTCGACAACTTCAAACTCCGACCAAAATAATATTTGAATACTTTGTCGACCATGACAACCCTTGTAAACAATTTAATACAATTTCAATCATTTTGATAATACATTTGCAATATAAGGCGGTCGAATCTGGGGTTTGACTGGAAAACCTCACCACTTTTTTACTCATTGCACTCTGTTTTACACGGGGATGGAAACTTCTAAATTTTCCTGGATGGTTATCCATTTGCTGGAGTTGGTAGAATTCAAAGACTTTAAAATGGAATTTTAATTTCCATTAAAACCAAAAAATACAAATAATTAATTGCTCTTCTGAGAGAAGAAATTTGCATTACATTTTCATTCAAAACGATGCACCCGGTCAAATATGATGTCCAAAGAAAGAAGAGAAATTTTAAAGCATTTCCATATGTTGAGATTTACACCAACACAAACAATTATAATAGGCGCAAGCTATTCATGAATATTTATGTTCAACTTTTAACATCAATAATTTGCTATGAACCCTACCAATACCGGCGAAAATGGTACTGGGTAATCATCTGAAGAATGCTAATGCGCTCACCGATCTAGCCAAATGGGAGATCTTTAGACAGATGAGTGTTTCCAAGATAGGGAAATCGAACAGTAAGCGAAGATCCATGATTCATTTTCTTATCTTATGTGTCCTCAATAAATCAATCGATCACACGATCGAGTCTTCTCACTGTAGAATTAGTAATGAAAGAAGCTAAAGATCAGACATAAGTAACAACAGGCGGAGGGCCAAGTATTTCCAGTGTTATGTTCATTCAAGTGCGGAATT